>CM066915.1:12284639-12947271 GCA_033964015.1 Scolanthus callimorphus
TCACGACGATCACACTGCGCAGCACCCACTACGTCATCAATATAACGCTCTGAAGTTGAGGGAAAAAGCCGGTGAACTGCGTGCGGATTTGCTCTTCTACTATCCAACGAAGGAGACTGCATAATTAGGGCCCATTTTACTGCCTATAGCAACACCACCAATTTGTCGATAGTTGTCACCGTTGAACTTGAAGGCATTGAGGGTGAGAACCAGTTCGGCGAGACGAGAAGGGTGGCCGTGGGAGGTTCCTGCACCGTGGTTTGTCCAGGAAGTGGGGCGAGCGCCTGTAGTCCGCTGTTGTTGGGGATGACGCTGTACAAAGAATAACGTCCATAGTGAACAGAAACATGGCTTGGAACTTTCATCGAAGCGGAATTCATTGAAGATGTTTAAGGCGTGGTTGGTGTCTTTAACATAAGTTGGCAGGTTTCTCACGAACGGGGCCATTATCTCATCAAGGTATGCTGCGATGTTTCCGTCGGACAGCTGCAAGCAGACACTATAGGACGTCCGGGGTTGTTGTCTTTATGAATCTTGGGCAGCATATAGAAACGCGAGGTACGGGGCGTGGTGACTATAAGGTGCTTAGCCGTGGGTGGTAGGCACAAGTAGCGATCATGTTCTTGATGTTATCTTTGACAACCATCTGATACTCTCTTGTTGGATCAGAGTCGAGTCGTTCGTAAAAACGATTGTCAGATAGTTGCCGGTTAGCTTCTTGGATGTAGAGTTCGCGTTGCCAAACCACAACTGCGCCTCCCTTGTCCGCGCTTTGATAAGGATGTCCTGCCGTTGTCGTAAAGACCGTAAAGCTTGCTTCTCTTCAGAAGAGAGATTCGAGGTGGTGATGCGTCTCTTGAAATTCAAAGAATTGATGCTGCGACGACAACGACAAGGGCAGTAAAAACGTCATCCTTAGGTGTCCATGTAGAGGTCTTCTTCTCAAATTTAGCGAAAGGATCGTCATCCTGTTCTTGTACATCTTCCTGTCATAAAAATGAGCCTTGAGACGGAGACGGCGAAAAAACTTCTCGCTATCAGATTTAACCTCGTATTCATCAACCTTGTTATTTTCAGGGACAAACGTGAAACCTTTGCTGAGGACGGTATTTCAGCATCAGAAAGCGGCAAATCTGCGGGAATAATAAAACAGTTCTTATCGCTGATACAACAGGTGGACTGTAACATCATCATTGGCGATCTCGCTGTGTTACGCGAGAGGCGAACTTTGCATCTTTAATAGACTTGATTTCATGATGCAAATTAGAGTTCAATTCAGAAATAATGTTCATGGCACAGTGATACTCTGCAGGAGTACAGCTATCACGGAGGCTGCTGGAAGCACGGGATTTGAGGTTGGAACATGTATAAGACTGACCTTAAACTTCTGTACGCTTGTGGCATCAGGCGTCTTGAACAAGAATTAAGAATTCTGGAATAGTGTCTGTGGTCGTAATTACCATTGGAGGGATGAAATCGTAGTCGGAAAACCTTTAGGAATTACTCCCTTGCGTAGACAACGGCCAATGAAATGATATGGCTGGTTAGCTTGGTCTTTTTGAAGATGTTGTAAGCCAGCTTGAGAGCGATAGATCTTGTATCGTCGTCAGAAATGAGAGGCTGTGTTGTAAATCGCGTCGTAGAGAGGACACAGTTCTTCTAATATAGGCATAATAGCAGATGGACAATCGCATCAAATGTTTAGAAAAATGAGATAGAGTTAAAATCCGTGTGATGCGTGACACTTGTAAAGAAATGGTATAAAATCGAATCAATAAATTGAAAAAGTGTCAGTATAATTTAATACAAACGTTTCGGGCATGGCCCTTCATCAGTGTATCAAAAGGCGGTATTCGCCATGCTAAAATCCTAACGGAAAAGCCCGCGCTAAATACAATAAGCGCGCGCGCTCTAGATGAGTTCGAACAGTCAGAGGTAGTGAAATTGATGTTGAGTCCAAGGGCTAAGAGTTCCAAGTTAAAGATAAGTTCCATCTCCTGGTGTTTTGCGATGGTAGTTGTCCCCGTGGCTTAAACGGAGGCGCATACCCTAAGTTTTCAATAGAGTGCGATGCAGAGTTAAAATGTTCGGCCACGGGAAACCAGGAGATTTGTTCTTGATACTGCGAAGGTGCTCTCCAACTCGTTCGCGTAAAGAACGACCGGTTTCACCAATGTACAGAGAAGTACAACGGGTGCAGCTGATGCAGTACACCACATTCTCAGACCGACAGGTGAAGCGATTGTTGATGGTGTATCTGCTTTGGGACCCTGTATGATAGTCTGAGAAGTGGTGTGTTTGCACGTCTGACAGCGTGGGCGGTTACACGGGAACGTTCCGGCTTCCGGTGATGTTGACGAACCGACACTAGAGTGCACGAGGATATCCCTGAGATTCTTGTCGCGATTCTTGTCGGATATAAGTGGCGACTCAGGGAAAATCCTGCGTGTGTCTGGATCAGTGGTTAAGATGTTAAAGTTCTTCAGGAGTATCTGTTTGTAATGGCGTTAAGTTGTTGTAAGTAAGTACCAACGGAACGCGGTCTGTGCTGTCCTCATGCCGGATGCCGTAAGGGCGTCTGACGTGTAACTGTTAAAACTCTGTTAAGGTCATTCTCGAATTGTGCAGCTGGATAACCACGAGGTGAAGAAATGTTGCATCTCTCTGACTTGACGAGGAAGTCGTTATCATCTGAACAGAGACGGCGGAGACGGAGAAACTGGCTGTATGGGATAGCCCGTTTACAATGGCCGGGGTGGTGTGACGTAAAGTCGAGGTAGTGTGTGTGTCAGTCTCTTTGTAGTATATGATGTCTGAATGCTGTGATTGGATATTCGCAACTAGATGTCGAGAAAAGCAGTCCGAGTTCACTGATGGTAGAAGTAAACTCCGGGCAGGATGGAATTGGAGACGTACTCTATAAATCCTTCAAGATCACGACGATCACACTGCGCAGCACCCACTACGTCATCAATATAACGCTTCTGAAGTTGAGGGAAAAAGCCGGTGAACTGCGTGCGGATTTGCTCTTCTACATATCCAACGAAGAGACATGATAGTTAGGGCCCATTTTACTGCCCATAGCAACACCACCAATTTGTCGATAGTTGTCACCGTTGAACTTGAAGGCATTGAGGGTGAGAACCAGTTCGGCGAGACGAGTAAGGGTGGCCGTGGGAGGTTCCTGCACCGTGCGTTTGTCCAGGAGTGGGCGAGCGCCTGTAGTCCGCTGTTGTTGGGGATGACGCTGTACAAAGACTTAACGTCCATAGTGAGCAAGAAACATGGCTTGGAACTGGTTTCATCGAAGCGGAATCATTGAAGATGTTTAAGGCGTGGTTGTGTCTTTAACATAAGTTGGCAGGTTTCTCACGAACGGGGCCATTATCTCATCAAGGTATGCTGCGATGTTTTCCGTCGGGACAGCTGCAAGCAGACACTATAGGACGTCCGGGGTTGTTGTCTTATGAATCTGGGCAGCATATAAAACGCGAGGTACGGGGCGTGGTGACTATAGGTGCTTAGCGTGGGTGGTAAGGCACAAGTAGCGATCATGTTCTTGATGTTATCTTTGACAACCATCTGATACTCTCTGTTGGATCAGAGTCGAGTCGTTCGTAAAAACGATTGTCAGATAGTTGCCGGTTAGCCTCTGGATGTAGAGTTCGCGTTGCCAAACCACAACTGCGCCTCCCTTGTCCGCTGCTTTGATAAGGATGTCCTGCCGTTGTCGTAAAGACCGTAAAGCTTGCTTTCTTCAGAAGAGAGATTCGAGGTGGTGATGCGTCTCTTGAAATTCAAAGAATTGATGCTGCGACGACAACGACAAGGGCAGTAAAACGTCCATCCTTAGGTGTCCATGTAGAGGTCTTCTTCTCAAATTAGCGAAAGGATCGTCATCCTGTTCTTGTACATCTTCCTGGTCATAAAAATGAGCCTTGAGACGGAGACGGCGAAAAAACTTCTCGCTATCAGATTTAACCTCGTATTCATCACCTTGTTATTTTCAGGGACAAACGTGAAACCTTTGCTGAGGACGGTATTTTCAGCATCAGAAAGCGGCAAATCTGCGGGAATAATAACAACAGTTCTTATCGCTGATACAACAGGTTGGACTGTACATCATCATTGGCAGATCTCGCTGTGTTACGCAGAGAGGCGAACTTTGCATCTTTAATAGACTTGATTTCATGATGCAAATTAGAGTTCAATTCAGAAATAATGTTCATGGCACAGTGATACTCTGCAGGAGTACAGCTATCACGGAGGCTGCTGGAAGCACGGGATTTGAGGTTGGAAACATGTATAAGACTGACCTTAAACTTCTGTACGCTTGTTGCATCAGGCGTCTTGAACAAGAATTAAGAATTCTGGAATAGTGTCTGTGGTCGTAATTACCATTGGAGGGATGAAATCGTAGTCGGAAAACCTTTAGGAATTACTCCCTTGCGTAGACAACGGCCAATGAAGATGATATGGCTGGTTAGCTTGGTCTTTTTGAAGATGTTGTAAGCCAGCTTGAGAGCGATAGATCTTGTATCGTCGTCAAGAAATGAGAGGCTGTGTTGTAAATCGCGTCGTAGAGAGGACACAGTTCTTCTAATATTAGGCATAATAGCAGATGGAAAATCGCATCAAATGTTTTAGAAAAATGAAATAGAGTTAAAACTCCGTGTGATGCGTGACACTTGTAAAGAGATGGTATAAAATCGAATCAATAAATTGAAAAAGTGTCAGTATAATTTTACAAACGTTTCGGGCATGGCCCTTCATCAGTGTATAAAAAGGCGGTATTCGCCATGCTAAAATCCTAACGGAAAAGCGCGCGCTAAATACAATAGGCGCGCGCGCTCTAGATGAGTTCGAACAGTCAGAGATAGTGGAATTGAGTCCAGACAGCACCAAACCTCACTCAATTTGTTTTATACCATGACAAAATTAAAGACTCTGCTAAAACAAGCACGTTCCGTTGCTAATCGCGCGCGCATTCGAGCAGTTTTCCGTTGTTTTAAAGGCGCGCGCGCATACTGACGTTAAACACTAATTTCGTGTGCATTTAGGACACTTCCGATTGGCTCTCGCGATTTCGATTGTTGAAAACCGGTCTCCAAATATGGTCAAGATTTGTACCTTGACATGTTTGAATGTGGTCACGCTTGTTATCGAAGAGATGTTTGACTGTTACACGTTTCAACTCACTTATATGTTTCTGGAAAAACATGTTACTTTCTAAAATTACCGGCTCGCCAATCACTCAATTGTCTGACGTCAGAAGCATGTTTGCACAGGGAAATGCAAACATGGTTCTAAGCCAATCAGAGCGCGCGTACTATCTAAATTATTTTATAATGATGGATAAAATTTAATTCAGCTACAAAACAAAAAACATCCCCTGTCCAAAGAAAAAGTGTATTTGACAAGGCAGATAGAAAGGACCGAATAGCTAATCCGGAATATGAGATGGAGGGCATGCCACTATTTAATCAGGAGCGTTGAATTCGACCAACGTAACAATGACCTGCAAAAAGAACTGAGCAAGGACGTAAAGAAAGTCAATAGACGACCTTCATTTAACCACCATTAATTTCTACCGGATGAAACCCGATGACTACAACTAGCTCCTCGATAAGAATGTACAGAAAGCATATAAACAGGCTGGAAAAAAGAAGGAAGTAAAAATCAATCAGGAAGCGAAGAAGATCTCAGATGATCTGGAGTTGGCCGACAGAGTTGAGACCATGGCAAGGCGGGACGCATTTATAACTTTAAAAGACCATAAGCCAAACTTCGAAAATGCACCAAACATGCCGGCTTATTAATCCAACCAAGTCCGAAATCGGAAAAATCGCGAAACATATACTCCAGAGAATCGTGAAAAGCACCGCACTGGCCACTGAAGTCAACCTATGGAGGAGCTACTCAGTACTCAATGGTTCAACAAGATCGAAAATAAGCGTAGCGCGTCTTCGTGTGCTTCGACATTGTGGTTCTCTTCCCTTCCATAACGCAAGAATTGTTATCCGAGGCCATCGACTTTGCTGCGCTAACTATGTAAACATTTCGCCTACACATTAGATGAGACAGAGAAATCATTATGCACGCAAACAAATACTCTTTTCAGTGCAGACGCCGTTGGGTAAAGAAAGATGCGCCCGGCGGCTTATTCGATGTAACCATGGGGTCGTACGATGGCGCTGAGTCGTGGCGAACTTGTAGTAGTTTACTTTTTTTGTAATTTTTTTTGTATTTCAACATCTTTATTTGTTTATTTTCTTACAAGATAATCAATTACAAAAACCCATACTACCACAACCAACATCAGAAGAAAAAAAACACAAGAAACAAGGAAACACGAGAAAAAATAAAACTAACAAGCAAAAACAGACAAAAACCGATAAAAAATCACACTATCATTAATAATTATTGTAGTGCTTTAAATTCTGACGACTTTCGTCAAATTGCCCCACTTTATCAAGTGGAATGATTCCTTCTTATTTTTCATGGCAATATTATCTTCAATCTTTTCATAAAAGGCTAAAAGCGATCTAAATTGTGGCAGTTTGGGGTGAATTCCACTTTCCCTCTTCTTATATATAAATACTTTTAAATTAATAATATAAAATTACATGTGGGAAAATACTCAGAGCAATTAATACCGAATATTATATTTGGAAGAGTCAATGGCAGTAGTAACACTAAACTAGCCTCTTCTACAAAAATGAGATAGAGTTAAAACTCCGGGTGATGCGTGACACTTGTAAAGAAATGGTATAAAATCGAATCAATAAATTGAAAAAGTGTCAGTATAATTATACAAACGTTTCGGGCATGGCCCTTCATCAGTGTATCAAAAGGCGGTATTCGCCATGCTAAAATCCTAACGGAAAAGCCCGCGCTAAATACAATAGCGCGCGCGCTCTAGATGAGTTCGAACAGTCAGAGGTAGTGGAAATTGATGTTGAGTCCACAAGGCTAAGAGTTCCCAAGTTAAAGATAAGTTCCATCTCCTGGTGTTTGCGATGGTAGTTGTCCCCGTGGCTTAAACGGAGGCCGCATACCCTAAGATTGTCAATAGAGTGCGATGCAGAGTTAAAATGTTCGGCCACGGGGAAACCAGGAGATTTGTTCTTGATACTGCGAAGGTGCTCTCCAACTCGTTCGCGTAAAGAACGACCGGTTTCACCAATGTACAGAGAAGTACAACGGGTGCAGCTGATGCAGTACACCACATTCTCAGACCGACAGGTGAAGCGATTGTTGATGGTGTATCTGCTTTGGGACCCTGTATGATAGTCTGAGAAGTGGTGTGTTTGCACGTCTGACAGCGTGGGCGGTTACACGGGAACGTTCCGGCATCCGGTGATGTTGACGAACCGACACTAGAGTGCACGAGGATATCCCTGAGATTCTTGTCGCGATTCTTGTCGGATATAAGTGGCGACTCAGGGAAAATCCTGCGTGTGTCTGGATCAGTGGTTAAGATGTTAAAGTTCTTCATGAGTATCTGTTGGTAATGGCGTTAAAGTTGTTGTAAGTAAGTACCAACGGAACGCGGTCTGTGCTGTCCTCATGCCGGATGCCGTAAGGGCGTCCTGACGTGTAACTGTTAAAACTCTGTTAAGGTCATTCTCGAATTGTGCAGCTGGATAACCACGAGCTGTGAAGAAATGTTGCATCTCTCTAGACTTGACGAGGAAGTCGTTATCATCTGAACAGAGACGGCGGAGACGGAGAGACTGGCTGTATGGGATAGCCCGTTTACAATGGCCGGGGTGGTGTGACGTAAAGTCGAGGTAGTTGTGTGTGTCAGTCTCTTTGTAGTATATTGATGTCTGAATGCTGTGATTGGATATTCGCAACTAGATGTCGAGAAAAAGCAGTCCGAGTTCACTGATGGTAGAAGTAAACTCCAGGGCAGGATGGAAATTGGAGACGTACTCTATAAATCCTTGAAGATCACGACGATCACACTGCGCAGCACCCACTACGTCATCAATATAACGCTTCTGAAGTTGAGGGAAAAAGCCGGTGAACTGCGTGCGGATTTGCTCTCTACATATCCAACGAAGAGACATGCATAGTTAGGGCCCATTTTACTGCCCATAGCAACACCACCAATTGTCGATAGTTGTCACCGTTGAACTTGAAGGCATTGAGGGTGAGAACCAGTTCGGCGAGACGAGTAAGGGTGGCCGTGGGAGGTTCCTGCACGTGCGTTTGTCCAGGAAGTGGGCGAGCGCCTGTAGTCCGCTGTTGTTGGGGATGACGCTGTACAAAGACTTAACGTCCATAGTGAACAGGAAACATGGCTTGGAACTGGTTTCATCGAAGCGGAATTCATTGAAGATGTTTAAGGCGTGGTTGGTGTCTTTAACATAGTTGGCAGGTTTCTCACGAACGGGGCCATTATATCATCAAGGTATGCTGCGATGTTTTCCGTCGGACAGCTGCAAGCAGACACTATAGGACGTCCGGGGTGTTGTCTTTATGAATCTTGGGCAGCATATAGAAACGCGAGGTACGGGGCGTGGTGACTATAAGGTGCTTAGCCGTGGGTGGTAAGGCACAAGTAGCGATCATGTTCTTGATGTTATCTTTGACAACCATCTGATACTCTCTTGTTGGATCAGAGTCGAGTCGTTCGTAAAAACGATTGTCAGATAGTTGCCGGTTAGCTTCTTGGATGTAGAGTTCGCGTTGCCAAACCACAACTGCGCCTCCCTTGTCCGCTGCTTTGATAAGGATGTCCTGCCGTTGTCGTAAAGACCGTAAAGCTTGCTTCTCTTCAGAAGAGAGATTCGAGGTGGTGATGCGTCTCTTGAAATTCAAAGAATTGATGCTGCGACGACAACGACAAGGGCAGTAAAACGTCCATCCTTAGGTGTCCATGTAGAGGTCTTCTTCTCAAATTTAGCGAAAGGATCGTCATCCTGTTCTTGTACATCTTCCTGGTCATAAAAATGAGCCTTGAGACGGAGACGGCGAAAAAAACTTCTCGCTATCAGATTTAACCTCGTATTCATCAACCTTGTTATTTTCAGGGACAAACGTGAAACCTTTGCTGAGGACGGTATTTTCAGCATCAGAAAGCGGCAAATCTGCGGGAATAATAACAACAGTTCTTATCGCTGATACAACAGGTTGGACTGTAACATCATCATTGGCAGATCTCGCTGTGTTACGCAGAGAGGCGAACTTTGCATCTTTAATAGACTTGATTTCATGATGCAAATTAGAGTTCAATTCAGAAATAATGTTCATGGCACAGTGATACTCTGCAGGAGTACAGCTATCACGGAGGCTGCTGGAAGCACGGGATTTGAGGTTGGAAACATGTATAAGACTGACCTTAAACTTCTGTACGCTTGTTTGCATCAGGCGTCTTGAACAAGAATTAAGAATTCTGGAATAGTGTCTGTGGTCGTAATTACCATTGGAGGGATGAAATCGTAGTCGGAAACCTTTAGGAATTACTCCCTTGCGTAGACAACGGCCAATGAAGATGATATGGCTGGTTAGCTTGGTCTTTTTGAAGATGTTGTAAGCCAGCTTGAGAGCGATAGATCTTGTATCGTCGTCAAGAAATGAGAGGCTGTGTTGTAAATCGCGTCGTAGAGAGGACACAGTTCTTCTAATATTAGGCATAATAGCAGATGGAAAATCGCATCAAATGTTTTAGAAAAATGAGATAGAGTTAAAACTCCGTGTGATGCGTGACACTTGTAAAGAGATGGTATAAAATCGAATCATAAATTGAAAAAGTGTCAGTATAATTTAATACAAACGTTTCGGGCATGGCCCTTCATCAGTGTATAAAAAGGCGGTATTCGCCATGCTAAAATCCTAACGGAAAAGCGCGCGCTAAATACAATAGGCGCGCGCGCTCTAGATGAGTTCGAACAGTCAGAGATAGTGGAATTGAGTCCAGACAGCACCAAACCTCACTCAATTTGTTTTATACCATGACAAAATTAAAGACTCTGCTAAAACAAGCACGTTCCGTTGCTAATCGCGCGCGCATTCGAGCAGTTTTCCGTTGTTTTAAAAGCGCGCGCGCATACTGACGTTAAACACTAATTTCGTGTGCATTTAGGACACTTCCGATTGGCTCTCGCGATTTCGATTGTTGAAACCGGTCTCCAAATATGGTCAAGATTTGTACCTTGACATGTTTGAATGTGGTCACGCTTGTTATCGAAGAGATGTTTGACTGTTACACGTTTCAACTCACTTATATGTTCTGGAAAAACATGTTACTTTCTAAAATTACCGGCTCGCCAATCACTCAATTGTCTGACGTCAGAAGCATGTTTGCACAGGGAAATGCAAACATGGTTCTAAGCCAATCAGAGCGCGCGTACTATCTAAATTATTTTATAATGATGGATAAAATTTAATTCAGCTACTCAACAAAAAAAAACAGCCCTGTCCAAAGAAAAAGTGTATTTGACAAGGCAGATAGAAAGGACCGAATAGCTAATCCGGAATATGAGATGGAGGGCATGCCACTATTTAATCAGGAGCGTTGAATTCGACCAACGTAACAATGACCTGCAAAAAGAACTGAGCAAGGACGTAAAGAAAGTCAATAGACGACCTTCATTTAACCACCATTAATTTCTACCGGATGAAACCCGATGACTACAACTAGCTCCTCGATAAGAATGTACAGAAAGCATATAAACAGGCTGGAAAAAAGAAGGAAGTAAAAATCAATCAGGAAGCGAAGAAGATCTCAGATGATCTGGAGTTGGCCGACAGAGTTGAGACCATGGCAAGGCGGGACGCATTTATAACTTTAAAAGACCATAAGCCAAACTTCGAAAATGCACCAAACAGCCGGCTTATTAATCCAACCAAGTCCGAAATCGGAAAAATCGCGAAACATATACTCCAGAGAATCGTGAAAAGCACCGCACTGGCCACTGAAGTCAACCTATGGAGGAGCACCTACTCAGTACTCAAATGGTTCAACAAGATCGAAAATAAGCGTAGCGCGTCCTTCGTGTGCTTCGACATTGTGGTTCTCTTCCCTTCCATAACGCAAGAATTGTTATCCGAGGCCATCGACTTTGCTGCGCTAACTATGTAAACATTTCGCCTACACATTAGATGAGACAGAGAAATCATATGCACGCAAAACAAATACTCCTTTCAGTGCAGACGCCCGTTGGGTAAAGAAAGATGCGCCCGGCGGCTTATTCGATGTAACCATGGGGTCGTACGATGGCGCTGAGTCGTGCGAACTTGTAGTAGTTACTTTTTTTGTAAATTTTTTTTGTATTTCAACATCTTATTTGTTTTATTTTCTTACAAGATAATCAATTACAAAAACCCATACTACCACAACCACATCAGAAGAAAAAAACACAAGGAAACACGAGAAAAAATAAAACTAACAAGCAAAAACAGACAAAAAACCGATAAAAAATCACACTATCATTAATAATTATTGTAGTGCTTTAAATTCTGACGACTTTCGTCAAATTGCCCCACTTTATCAAGTGGAATGATTCCTTCTTATTTTTCATGGCAATATTATCTTCAATCTTTTCATAAAAGGCTAAAAGCGATCTAAATTGTGGCAGTTTGGGGTGAATTCCACTTTCCCTCTCTTATATATAATATACTTTTAAATTAATAATATAAAATTACATGTGGGAAAATACTCAGAGCAATTAATACCGAATATTATATTTGGAAGAGTCAATGGCAGTAACACTAAACTAGCCTCTTCTACAAAAATGAGATAGAGTTAAAACTCCGGGTGATGCGTGACACTTGTAAAGAAATGGTATAAAATCGAATCAATAAATTGAAAAAGTGTCAGTATAATTTAATACAAACGTTTCGGGCATGGCCCTTCATCAGTGTATCAAAAGGCGGTATTCGCCATGCTAAAATCCTAACGGAAAAGCCCGCGCTAAATACAATAAGCGCGCGCGCTCTAGATGAGTTCGAACAGTCAGAGATAGTGGAAATTGATGTTGAGTCCACAAGGGCTAAGAGTTCCCAAGTTAAAGATAAGTTCCATCTCCTGGTGTTTGCGATGGTAGTTGTCCCCGTGGCTTAAACGGAGGCCGCATACCCTAAGATTGTCAATAGAGTGCGATGCAGAGTTAAAATGTTCGGCCACGGGGAAACCAGGAGATTTGTTCTTGATACTGCGAAGGTGCTCTCCAACTCGTTCGCGTAAAGAACGACCGGTTTCACCAATGTACAGAGAAGTACAACGGGTGCAGCTGATGCAGTACACCACATTCTCAGACCGACAGGTGAAGCGATTGTTGATGGTGTATCTGCTTTTGGGACCCTGTATGATAGTCTGAGAAGTGGTGTGTTTGCACGTCTGACAGCGTGGGCGGTTACACGGGAACGTTCCGGCATCCGATGATGTTGACGAACCGACACTAGAGTGCACGAGGATATCCCTGAGATTCTTGTCGCGATTCTTGTCGGATATAAGTGGCGACTCAGGGAAAATCCTGCGTGTGTCTGGATCAGTGGTTAAGATGTTAAAGTTCTTCATGAGTATCTGTTTGGTAATGGCGTTAAAGTTGTTGTAAGTAAGTACCAACGGAACGCGGTCTGTGCTGTCCTCATGCCGGGATGCCGTAAGGGCGTCTTGACGTGTAACTGTTAAAACTCTGTTAAGGTCATTCTCGAATTGTGCAGCTGGATAACCACGAGCTGTGAAGAAATGTTGCATCTCTCTAGACTTGACGAGGAAGTCGTTATCATCTGAACAGAGACGGCGGAGACGGAGAAACTGGCTGTATGGGATAGCCCGTTTACAATGGCCGGGGTGGTGTGACGTAAAGTCGAGGTAGTTGTGTGTGTCAGTCTCTTTGTAGTATATTGATGTCTGAATGCTGTGATTGGATATTCGCAACTAGATGTCGAGAAAAAGCAGTCCGAGTTCACTGATGGTAGAAGTAAACTCCAGGGCAGGATGGAAATTGGAGACGTACTCTATAAATCCTTCAAGATCACGACGATCACACTGCGCAGCACCCACTACGTCATCAATATAACGCTTCTGAAGTTGAGGGAAAAAGCCGGTGAACTGCGTGCGGATTTGCTCTTCTACATATCCAACGAAGAGACATGCATAGTTAGGGCCCATTTTACTGCCCATAGCAACACCACCAATTTGTCGATAGTTGTCACCGTTGAACTTGAAGGCATTGAGGGTGAGAACCAGTTCGGCGAGACGAGTAAGGGTGGCCGTGGGAGGTTCCTGCACCGTGCGTTTGTCCAGGAAGTGGGCGAGCGCCTGTAGTCCGCTGTTGTTGGGGATGACGCTGTACAAAGACTTAACGTCCATAGTGAACAGGAAACATGGCTTGGAACTGGTTTCATCGAAGCGGAATTCATTGAAGATGTTTAAGGCGTGGTTGGTGTCTTTAACATAAGTTGGCAGGTTTCTCACGAACGGGGCCATTATCTCATCAAGGTATGCTGCGATGTTTTCCGTCGGACAGCTGCAAGCAGACACTATAGGACGTCCGGGGTTGTTGTCTTTATGAATCTTGGGCAGCATATAGAAACGCGAGGTACGGGGCGTGGTGACTATAAGGTGCTTAGCCGTGGGTGGTAAGGCACAAGTAGCGATCATGTTCTTGATGTTATCTTTGACAACCATCTGATACTCTCTTGTTGGATCAGAGTCGAGTCGTTCGTAAAAACGATTGTCAGATAGTTGCCGGTTAGCTTCTTGGATGTAGAGTTCGCGTTGCCAAACCACAACTGCGCCTCCCTTGTCCGCTGCTTTGATAAGGATGTCCTGCCGTTGTCGTAAAGACCGTAAAGCTTGCTTCTCTTCAGAAGAGAGATTCGAGGTGGTGATGCGTCTCTTGAAATTCAAAGAATTGATGCTGCGACGACAACGACAAGGGCAGTAAAACGTCCATCCTTAGGTGTCCATGTAGAGGTCTTCTTCTCAAATTTAGCGAAAGGATCGTCATCCTGTTCTTGTACATCTTCCTGGTCATAAAAATGAGCCTTGAGACGGAGACGGCGAAAAAACTTCTCGCTATCAGATTTAACCTCGTATTCATCAACCTTGTTATTTTCAGGGACAAACGTGAAACCTTTGCTGAGGACGGTATTTTCAGCATCAGAAAGCGGCAAATCTGCGGGAATAATAACAACAGTTCTTATCGCTGATACAACAGGTTGGACTGTAACATCATCATTGCAGATCTCGCTGTGTTACGCAGAGAGGCGAACTTTGCATCTTTAATAGACTTGATTTCATGATGCAAATTAGAGTTCAATTCAGAAATAATGTTCATGGCACAGTGATACTCTGCAGGAGTACAGCTATCACGGAGGCTGCTGGAAGCACGGGATTTGAGGTTGGAAACATGTATAAGACTGACCTTAAACTTCTGTACGCTTGTTTGCATCAGGCGTCTTGAACAAGAATTAAGAATTCTGGAATAGTGTCTGTGGTCGTAATTACCATTGGAGGGATGAAATCGTAGTCGGAAACCTTTAGGAATTACTCCCTTGCGTAGACAACGGCCAATGAAGATGATATGGCTGGTTAGCTTGGTCTTTTTGAAGATGTTGTAAGCCAGCTTGAGAGCGATAGATCTTGTATCGTCGTCAAGAAATGAGAGGCTGTGTTGTAAATCGCGTCGTAGAGAGGACACAGTTCTTCTAATATTAGGCATAATAGCAGATGGAAAATCGCATCAAATGTTTTAGAAAAATGAGATAGAGTTAAAACTCCGTGTGATGCGTGACACTTGTAAAGAGATGGTATAAAATCGAATCAATAAATTGAAAAAGTGTCAGTATAATTTAATACAAACGTTTCGGGCATGGCCCTTCATCAGTGTATAAAAAGGCGGTATTCGCCATGCTAAAATCCTAACGGAAAAGCGCGCGCTAAATACAATAGGCGCGCGCGCTCTAGATGAGTTCGAACAGTCAGAGATAGTGGAATTGAGTCCAGACAGCACCAAACCTCACTCAATTTGTTTTATACCATGACAAAATTAAAGACTCTGCTAAAACAAGCACGTTCCGTTGCTAATCGCGCGCGCATTCGAGCAGTTTTCCGTTGTTTTGAAAGGCGCGCGCGCATACTGACGTTAAACACTAATTTCGTGTGCATTTAGGACACTTCCGATTGGCTCTCGCGATTTCGATTGTTGAAACCGGTCTCCAAATATGGTCAAGATTTGTACCTTGACATGTTTGAATGTGGTCACGCTTGTTATCGAAGAGATGTTTGACTGTTACACGTTTCAACTCACTTATATGTTTCTGGAAAAACATGTTACTTTCTAAAATTACCGGCTCGCCAATCACTCAATTGTCTGACGTCAGAAGCATGTTTGCACAGGGAAATGCAAACATGGTTCTAAGCCAATCAGAGCGCGCGTACTATCTAAATTTTTATAATGATGGATAAAATTTAATTCAGCTACTCAACAAAAGAACATCCCCTGTCCAAAGAAAAAAGTGTATTTGACAAGGCAGATAGAAAGGACCGAATAGCTAATCCGGAATATGAGATGGAGGGCATGCCACTATTTAATCAGGAGCGTTGAATTCGACCAACGTAACAATGACCTGCAAAAAGAACTGAGCAAGGACGTAAAGAAAGTCAATAGACGACCTTCATTTAACCACCATTAATTTCTACCGGATGAAACCCGATGACTACAACTAGCTCCTCGATAAGAATGTACAGAAAGCATATAAACAGGCTGGAAAAAAGAAGGAAGTAAAAATCAATCAGGAAGCGAAGAAGATCTCAGATGATCTGGAGTTGGCCGACAGAGTTGAGACCATGGCAAGGCGGGACGCATTTATAACTTTAAAAGACCATAAGCCAAACTTCGAAAATGCACCAAACATGCCGGCTTATTAATCCAACCAAGTCCGAAATCGGAAAAATCGCGAAACATATACTCCAGAGAATCGTGAAAAGCACCGCACTGGCCACTGAAGTCAACCTATGGAGGAGCACCTACTCAGTACTCAAATGGTTCAACAAGATCGAAAATAAGCGTAGCGCGTCCTTCGTGTGCTTCGACATTGTGGTTCTCTTCCCTTCCATAACGCAAGAATTGTTATCCGAGGCCATCGACTTTGCTGCGCTAACTATGTAAACATTTCGCCTACACATTAGATGAGACAGAGAAATCATTATGCACGCAAAACAAATACTCCTTTTCAGTGCAGACGCCCGTTGGGTAAAGAAAGATGCGCCGGCGGCTTATTCGATGTAACCATGGGGTCGTACGATGGCGCTGAGTCGTGCGAACTTGTAGTAGTTTACTTTTTTTTGTAATTTTTTTTTGTATTTCAACATCTTTATTTGTTTTATTTTCTTACAAGATAATCAATTACAAAAACCCATACTACCACAACCAACATCAGAAGAAAAAAACACAAGAAAACAAGGAAACACGAGAAAAAAAAAAACTAACAAGCAAAAACAGACAAAAACCGATAAAAAATCACACTATCATTAATAATTATTGTAGTGCTTTAAATTCTGACGACTTTCGTCAAATTGCCCCACTTTATCAAGTGGAATGATTCCTTCTTATTTTTCATGGCAATATTATCTTCAATCTTTTCATAAAAGGCTAAAAGCGATCTAAATTGTGGCAGTTTGGGGTGAATTCCACTTTCCCTCTTCTTATATATAATATACTTTTAAATTAATAATATAAAATTACATGTGGGAAAATACTCAGAGCAATTAATACCGAATATATTTGGAAGAGTCAATGGCAGTAACACTAAACTAGCCTCTTCTACAAAAATGAGATAGAGTTAAAACTCCGGGTGATGCGTGACACTTGTAAAGAAATGGTATAAAATCGAATCAATAAATTGAAAAAGTGTCAGTATAATTTAATACAAACGTTTCGGGCATGGCCCTTCATCAGTGTATCAAAAGGCGGTATTCGCCATGCTAAAATCCTAACGGAAAAGCCCGCGCTAAATACAATAAGCGCGCGCGCTCTAGATGAGTTCGAACAGTCAGAGATAGTGGAAATTGATGTTGAGTCCACAAGGGCTAAGAGTTCCCAAGTTAAAGATAAGTTCCATCTCCTGGTGTTTGCGATGGTAGTTGTCCCGTGGCTTAAACGGAGGCCGCATACCCTAAGATTGTCAATAGAGTGCGATGCAGAGTTAAAATGTTCGGCCACGGGGAAACCAGGAGATTTGTTCTTGATACTGCGAAGGTGCTCTCCAACTCGTTCGCGTAAAGAACGACCGGTTTCACCAATGTACAGAGAAGTACAACGGGTGCAGCTGATGCAATACACCACATTCTCAGACCGACAGGTGAAGCGATTGTTGATGGTGTATCTGCTTTTGGGACCCTGTATGATAGTCTGAGAAGTGGTGTGTTTGCACGTCTGACAGCGTGGGCGGTTACACGGGAACGTTCCGGCATCCGATGATGTTGACGAACCGACACTAGAGTGCACGAGGATATCCCTGAGATTCTTGTCGCGATTCTTGTCGGATATAAGTGGCGACTCAGGGAAAATCCTGCGTGTGTCTGGATCAGTGGTTAAGATGTTAAAGTTCTTCATGAGTATCTGTTTGGTAATGGCGTTAAAGTTGTTGTAAGTAAGTACCAACGGAACGCGGTCTGTGCTGTCCTCATGCCGGGATGCCGTAAGGGCGTCTTGACGTGTAACTGTTAAAACTCTGTTAAGGTCATTCTCGAATTGTGCAGCTGGATAACCACGAGCTGTGAAGAAATGTTGCATCTCTCTAGACTTGACGAGGAAGTCGTTATCATCTGAACAGAGACGGCGGAGACGGAGAAACTGGCTGTATGGGATAGCCCGTTTACAATGGCCGGGGTGGTGTGACGTAAAGTCGAGGTAGTTGTGTGTGTCAGTCTCTTTGTAGTATATTGATGTCTGAATGCTGTGATTGGATATTCGCAACTAGATGTCGAGAAAAAGCAGTCCGAGTTCACTGATGGTAGAAGTAAACTCCAGGGCAGGATGGAAATTGGAGACGTACTCTATAAATCCTTCAAGATCACGACGATCACACTGCGCAGCACCCACTACGTCATCAATATAACGCTTCTGAAGTTGAGGGAAAAAGCCGGTGAACTGCGTGCGGATTTGCTCTTCTACATATCCAACGAAGAGACATGCATAGTTAGGGCCCATTTTACTGCCCATAGCAACACCACCAATTTGTCGATAGTTGTCACCGTTGAACTTGAAGGCATTGAGGGTGAGAACCAGTTCGGCGAGACGAGTAAGGGTGGCCGTGGGAGGTTCCTGCACCGTGCGTTTGTCCAGGAAGTGGGCGAGCGCCTGTAGTCCGCTGTTGTTGGGGATGACGCTGTACAAAGACTTAACGTCCATAGTGAACAGGAAACATGGCTTGGAACTGGTTTCATCGAAGCGGAATTCATTGAAGATGTTTAAGGCGTGGTTGGTGTCTTTAACATAAGTTGGCAGGTTTCTCACGAACGGGGCCATTATCTCATCAAGGTATGCTGCGATGTTTTCCGTCGGACAGCTGCAAGCAGACACTATAGGACGTCCGGGGTTGTTGTCTTTATGAATCTTGGGCAGCATATAGAAACGCGAGGTACGGGGCGTGGTGACTATAAGGTGCTTAGCCGTGGGTGGTAAGGCACAAGTAGCGATCATGTTCTTGATGTTATCTTTGACAACCATCTGATACTCTCTTGTTGGATCAGAGTCGAGTCGTTCGTAAAAACGATTGTCAGATAGTTGCCGGTTAGCTTCTTGGATGTAGAGTTCGCGTTGCCAAACCACAACTGCGCCTCCCTTGTCCGCTGCTTTGATAAGGATGTCCTGCCGTTGTCGTAAAGACCGTAAAGCTTGCTTCTCTTCAGAAGAGAGATTCGAGGTGGTGATGCGTCTCTTGAAATTCAAAGAATTGATGCTGCGACGACAACGACAAGGGCAGTAAAACGTCCATCCTTAGGTGTCCATGTAGAGGTCTTCTTCTCAAATTAGCGAAAGGATCGTCATCCTGTTCTTGTACATCTTCCTGGTCATAAAAATGAGCCTTGAGACGGAGACGGCGAAAAAACTTCTCGCTATCAGATTTAACCTCGTATTCATCAACCTTGTTATTTTCAGGGACAAACGTGAAACCTTTGCTGAGGACGGTATTTTCAGCATCAGAAAGCGGCAAATCTGCGGGAATAATAACAACAGTTCTTATCGCTGATACAACAGGTTGGACTGTAACATCATCATTGGCAGATCTCGCTGTGTTACGCAGAGAGGCGAACTTTGCATCTTTAATAGACTTGATTTCATGATGCAAATTAGAGTTCAATTCAGAAATAATGTTCATGGCACAGTGATACTCTGCAGGAGTACAGCTATCACGGAGGCTGCTGGAAGCACGGGACTTGAGGTTGGAAACATGTATAAGACTGACCTTAAACTTCTGTACGCTTGTTTGCATCAGGCGTCTTGAACAAGAATTAAGAATTCTGGAATAGTGTCTGTGGTCGTAATTACCATTGGAGGGATGAAATCGTAGTCGGAAACCTTTAGGAATTACTCCCTTGCGTAGACAACGGCCAATGAAGATGATATGGCTGGTTAGCTTGGTCTTTTTGAAGATGTTGTAAGCCAGCTTGAGAGCGATAGATCTTGTATCGTCGTCAAGAAATGAGAGGCTGTGTTGTAAATCGCGTCGTAGAGAGGACACAGTTCTTCTAATATTAGGCATAATAGCAGATGGAAAATCGCATCAAATGTTTTAGAAAAATGAGATAGAGTTAAAACTCCGTGTGATGCGTGACACTTGTAAAGAGATGGTATAAAATCGAATCAATAAATTGAAAAAGTGTCAGTATAATTTAATACAAACGTTTCGGGCATGGCCCTTCATCAGTGTATAAAAAGGCGGTATTCGCCATGCTAAAATCCTAACGGAAAAGCGCGCGCTAAATACAATAGGCGCGCGCGCTCTAGATGAGTTCGAACAGTCAGAGATAGTGGAATTGAGTCCAGACAGCGCCAAACCTCACTCAATTTGTTTTATACCATGACAAAATTAAAGACTCTGCTAAAACAAGCACGTTCCGTTGCTAATCGCGCGCGCATTCGAGCAGTTTTCCGTTGTTTGAAAGGCGCGCGCGCATACTGACGTTAAACACTAATTTCGTGTGCATTTAGGACACTTCCGATTGGCTCTCGCGATTTCGATTGTTGAAACCGGTCTCCAAATATGGTCAAGATTTGTACCTTGACATGTTTGAATGTGGTCACGCTTGTTATCGAAGAGATGTTTGACTGTTACACGTTTCAACTCACTTATATGTTTCTGGAAAAACATGTTACTTTCTAAAATTACCGGCTCGCCAATCACTCAATTGTCTGACGTCAGAAGCATGTTTGCACAGGGAAATGCAAACATGGTTCTAAGCCAATCAGAGCGCGCGTACTATCTAAATTATTTATAATGATGGATAAAATTTAATTCAGCTACTCAACAAAAGAACATCCCCTGTCCAAAGAAAAAAGTGTATTTGACAAGGCAGATAGAAAGGACCGAATAGCTAATCCGGAATATGAGATGGAGGGCATGCCACTATTTAATCAGGAGCGTTGAATTCGACCAACGTAACAATGACCTGCAAAAAGAACTGAGCGAGGACGTAAAGAAAGTCAATAGACGACCTTCATTTAACCACCATTAATTTCTACCGGATGAAACCCGATGACTACAACTAGCTCCTCGATAAGAATGTACAGAAAGCATATAAACAGGCTGGAAAAAAGAAGGAAGTAAAAATCAATCAGGAAGCGAAGAAGATCTCAGATGATCTGGAGTTGGCCGACAGAGTTGAGACCATGGCAAGGCGGGACGCATTTATAACTTTAAAAGACCATAAGCCAAACTTCGAAAATGCACCAAACATGCCGGCTTATTAATCCAACCAAGTCCGAAATCGGAAAAATCGCGAAACATATACTCCAGAGAATCGTGAAAAGCACCGCACTGGCCACTGAAGTCAACCTATGGAGGAGCACCTACTCAGTACTCAAATGGTTCAACAAGATCGAAAATAGCGTAGCGCGTCCTTCGTGTGCTTCGACATTGTGGTTCTCTTCCCTTCCATAACACAAGAATTGTTATCCGAGGCCATCGACTTTGCTGCGCTAACTATGTAAACATTTCGCCTACACATTAGATGAGACAGAGAAATCATTATGCACGCAAAACAAATACTCCTTTTCAGTGCAGACGCCCGTTGGGTAAAGAAAGATGCGCCCGGCGGCTTATTCGATGTAACCATGGGGTCGTACGATGGCGCTGAGTCGTGCGAACTTGTAGTAGTTTACTTTTTTTTGTAATTTTTTTTTGTATTTCAACATCTTTATTTGTTTTATTTTCTTACAAGATAATCAATTACAAAAACCCATACTACCACAACCAACATCAGAAGAAAAAAACACAAGAAAACAAGGAAACACGAGAAAAAATAAAACTAACAAGCAAAAACAGACAAAAACCGATAAAAAATCACACTATCATTAATAATTATTGTAGTGCTTTAAATTCTGACGACTTTCGTCAAATTGCCCCACTTTATCAAGTGGAATGATTCCTTCTTATTTTTCATGGCAATATTATCTTCAATCTTTTCATAAAAGGCTAAAAGCGATCTAAATTGTGGCAGTTTGGGGTGAATTCCACTTTCCCTCTTCTTATATATAATATACTTTTAAATTAATAATATAAAATTACATGTGGGAAAATACTCAGAGCAATTAATACCGAATATTATATTTGGAAGAGTCAATGGCAGTAACACTAAACTAGCCTCTTCTACAAAAATGAGATAGAGTTAAAACTCCGGGTGATGCGTGACACTTGTAAAGAAATGGTATAAAATCGAATCAATAAATTGAAAAAGTGTCAGTATAATTTAATACAAACGTTTCGGGCATGGCCCTTCATCAGTGTATCAAAAGGCGGTATTCGCCATGCTAAAATCCTAACGGAAAAGCCCGCGCTAAATACAATAAGCGCGCGCGCTCTAGATGAGTTCGAACAGTCAGAGATAGTGGAAATTGATGTTGAGTCCACAAGGGCTAAGAGTTCCCAAGTTAAAGATAAGTTCCATCTCCTGGTGTTTGCGATGGTAGTTGTCCCCGTGGCTTAAACGGAGGCCGCATACCCTAAGATTGTCAATAGAGTGCGATGCAGAGTTAAAATGTTCGGCCACGGGGAAACCAGGAGATTTGTTCTTGATACTGCGAAGGTGCTCTCCAACTCGTTCGCGTAAAGAACGACCGGTTTCACCAATGTACAGAGAAGTACAACGGGTGCAGCTGATGCAATACACCACATTCTCAGACCGACAGGTGAAGCGATTGTTGATGGTGTATCTGCTTTTGGGACCCTGTATGATAGTCTGAGAAGTGGTGTGTTTGCACGTCTGACAGCGTGGGCGGTTACACGGGAACGTTCCGGCATCCGGTGATGTTGACGAACCGACACTAGAGTGCACGAGGATATCCCTGAGATTCTTGTCGCGATTCTTGTCGGATATAAGTGGCGACTCAGGGAAAATCCTGCGTGTGTCTGGATCAGTGGTTAAGATGTTAAAGTTCTTCATGAGTATCTGTTTGGTAATGGCGTTAAAGTTGTTGTAAGTAAGTACCAACGGAACGCGGTCTGTGCTGTCCTCATGCCGGGATGCCGTAAGGGCGTCTGACGTGTAACTGTTAAAACTCTGTTAAGGTCATTCTCGAATTGTGCAGCTGGATAACCACGAGCTGTGAAGAAATGTTGCATCTCTCTAGACTTGACGAGGAAGTCGTTATCATCTGAACAGAGACGGCGGAGACGGAGAAACTGGCTGTATGGGATAGCCCGTTTACAATGGCCGGGGTGGTGTGACGTAAAGTCGAGGTAGTTGTGTGTGTCAGTCTCTTTGTAGTATATTGATGTCTGAATGCTGTGATTGGATATTCGCAACTAGATGTCGAGAAAAAGCAGTCCGAGTTCACTGATGGTAGAAGTAAACTCCAGGGCAGGATGGAAATTGGAGACGTACTCTATAAATCCTTCAAGATCACGACGATCACACTGCGCAGCACCCACTACGTCATCAATATAACGCTTCTGAAGTTGAGGGAAAAAGCCGGTGAACTGCGTGCGGATTTGCTCTTCTACATATCCAACGAAGAGACATGCATAGTTAGGGCCCATTTTACTGCCCATAGCAACACCACCAATTTGTCGATAGTTGTCACCGTTGAACTTGAAGGCATTGAGGGTGAGAACCAGTTCGGCGAGACGAGTAAGGGTGGCCGTGGGAGGTTCCTGCACCGTGCGTTTGTCCAGGAAGTGGGCGAGCGCCTGTAGTCCGCTGTTGTTGGGGATGACGCTGTACAAAGACTTAACGTCCATAGTGAACAGGAAACATGGCTTGGAACTGGTTTCATCGAAGCGGAATTCATTGAAGATGTTTAAGGCGTGGTTGGTGTCTTTAACATAAGTTGGCAGGTTTCTCACGAACGGGGCCATTATCTCATCAAGGTATGCTGCGATGTTTTCCGTCGGACAGCTGCAAGCAGACACTATAGGACGTCCGGGGTTGTTGTCTTTATGAATCTTGGGCAGCATATAGAAACGCGAGGTACGGGGCGTGGTGACTATAAGGTGCTTAGCCGTGGGTGGTAAGGCACAAGTAGCGATCATGTTCTTGATGTTATCTTTGACAACCATCTGATACTCTCTTGTTGGATCAGAGTCGAGTCGTTCGTAAAAACGATTGTCAGATAGTTGCCGGTTAGCTTCTTGGATGTAGAGTTCGCGTTGCCAAACCACAACTGCGCCTCCCTTGTCCGCTGCTTTGATAAGGATGTCCTGCCGTTGTCGTAAAGACCGTAAAGCTTGCTTCTCTTCAGAAGAGAGATTCGAGGTGGTGATGCGTCTCTTGAAATTCAAAGAATTGATGCTGCGACGACAACGACAAGGGCAGTAAAACGTCCATCCTTAGGTGTCCATGTAGAGGTCTTCTTCTCAAATTAGCGAAAGGATCGTCATCCTGTTCTTGTACATCTTCCTGGTCATAAAAATGAGCCTTGAGACGGAGACGGCGAAAAAACTTCTCGCTATCAGATTTAACCTCGTATTCATCAACCTTGTTATTTTCAGGGACAAACGTGAAACCTTTGCTGAGGACGGTATTTTCAGCATCAGAAAGCGGCAAATCTGCGGGAATAATAACAACAGTTCTTATCGCTGATACAACAGGTTGGACTGTAACATCATCATTGCCAGATCTCGCTGTGTTACGCAGAGAGGCGAACTTTGCATCTTTAATAGACTTGATTTCATGATGCAAATTAGAGTTCAATTCAGAAATAATGTTCATGGCACAGTGATACTCTGCAGGAGTACAGCTATCACGGAGGCTGCTGGAAGCACGGGATTTGAGGTTGGAAACATGTATAAGACTGACCTTAAACTTCTGTACGCTTGTTTGCATCAGGCGTCTTGAACAAGAATTAAGAATTCTGGAATAGTGTCTGTGGTCGTAATTACCATTGGAGGGATGAAATCGTAGTCGGAAACCTTTAGGAATTACTCCCTTGCGTAGACAACGGCCAATGAAGATGATATGGCTGGTTAGCTTGGTCTTTTTGAAGATGTTGTAAGCCAGCTTGAGAGCGATAGATCTTGTATCGTCGTCAAGAAATGAGAGGCTGTGTTGTAAATCGCGTCGTAGAGAGGACACAGTTCTTCTAATATTAGGCATAATAGCAGATGGAAAATCGCATCAAATGTTTTAGAAAAATGAGATAGAGTTAAAACTCCGTGTGATGCGTGACACTTGTAAAGAGATGGTATAAAATCGAATCAATAAATTGAAAAAGTGTCAGTATAATTTAATACAAACGTTTCGGGCATGGCCCTTCATCAGTGTATAAAAAGGCGGTATTCGCCATGCTAAAATCCTAACGGAAAAGCGCGCGCTAAATACAATAGGCGCGCGCGCTCTAGATGAGTTCGAACAGTCAGAGATAGTGGAATTGAGTCCAGACAGCGCCAAACCTCACTCAATTTGTTTTATACCATGACAAAATTAAAGACTCTGCTAAAACAAGCACGTTCCGTTGCTAATCGCGCGCGCATTCGAGCAGTTTTCCGTTGTTTTGAAAGGCGCGCGCGCATACTGACGTTAAACACTAATTTCGTGTGCATTTAGGACACTTCCGATTGGCTCTCGCGATTTCGATTGTTGAAACCGGTCTCCAAATATGGTCAAGATTTGTACCTTGACATGTTTGAATGTGGTCACGCTTGTTATCGAAGAGATGTTTGACTGTTACACGTTTCAACTCACTTATATGTTTCTGGAAAAACATGTTACTTTCTAAAATTACCGGCTCGCCAATCACTCAATTGTCTGACGTCAGAAGCATGTTTGCACAGGGAAATGCAAACATGGTTCTAAGCCAATCAGAGCGCGCGTACTATCTAAATTATTTTATAATGATGGATAAAATTTAATTCAGCTACTCAACAAAAGAACATCCCCTGTCCAAAGAAAAAAGTGTATTTGACAAGGCAGATAGAAAGGACCGAATAGCTAATCCGGAATATGAGATGGAGGGCATGCCACTATTTAATCAGGAGCGTTGAATTCGACCAACGTAACAATGACCTGCAAAAAGAACTGAGCAAGGACGTAAAGAAAGTCAATAGACGACCTTCATTTAACCACCATTAATTTCTACCGGATGAAACCCGATGACTACAACTAGCTCCTCGATAAGAATGTACAGAAAGCATATAAACAGGCTGGAAAAAGAAGGAAGTAAAAATCAATCAGGAAGCGAAGAAGATCTCAGATGATCTGGAGTTGGCCGACAGAGTTGAGACCATGGCAAGGCGGGACGCATTTATAACTTTAAAAGACCATAAGCCAAACTTCGAAAATGCACCAAACATGCCGGCTTATTAATCCAACCAAGTCCGAAATCGGAAAAATCGCGAAACATATACTCCAGAGAATCGTGAAAAGCACCGCACTGGCCACTGAAGTCACACCTACTCAGTACTCAAATGGTTCAACAAGATCGAAAATAAGCGTAGCGCGTCCTTCGTGTGCTTCGACATTGTGGTTCTCTTCCCTTCCATAACGCAAGAATTGTTATCCGAGGCCATCGACTTTGCTGCGCTAACTATGTAAACATTTCGCCTACACATTAGATGAGACAGAGAAATCATTATGCACGCAAAACAAATACTCCTTTTCAGTGCAGACGCCCGTTGGGTAAAGAAAGATGCGCCGGCGGCTTATTCGATGTAACCATGGGGTCGTACGATGGCGCTGAGTCGTGCGAACTTGTAGTAGTTTACTTTTTTTTGTAATTTTTTTTGTATTTCAACATCTTTATTTGTTTTATTTTCTTACAAGATAATCAATTACAAAAACCCATACTACCACAACCAACATCAGAAGAAAAAAACACAAGAAAACAAGGAAACACGAGAAAAAATAAAACTAACAAGCAAAAACAGACAAAAACCGATAAAAAATCACACTATCATTAATAATTATTGTAGTGCTTTAAATTCTGACGACTTTCGTCAAATTGCCCCACTTTATCAAGTGGAATGATTCCTTCTTATTTTTCATGGCAATATTATCTTCAATCTTTTCATAAAAGGCTAAAAGCGATCTAAATTGTGGCAGTTTGGGGTGAATTCCACTTTCCCTCTTCTTATATATAATATACTTTTAAATTAATAATATAAAATTACATGTGGGAAAATACTCAGAGCAATTAATACCGAATATTATATTTGGAAGAGTCAATGGCAGTAACACTAAACTAGCCTCTTCTACAAAAATGAGATAGAGTTAAAACTCCGGGTGATGCGTGACACTTGTAAAGAAATGGTATAAAATCGAATCGCAATAAATTGAAAAAGTGTCAGTATAATTTAATACAAACGTTTCGGGCATGGCCCTTCATCAGTGTATCAAAAGGCGGTATTCGCCATGCTAAAATCCTAACGGAAAAGCCCGCGCTAAATACAATAAGCGCGCGCGCTCTAGATGAGTTCGAACAGTCAGAGATAGTGGAAATTGATGTTGAGTCCACAAGGGCTAAGAGTTCCCAAGTTAAAGATAAGTTCCATCTCCTGGTGTTTGCGATGGTAGTTGTCCCCGTGGCTTAAACGGAGGCCGCATACCCTAAGATTGTCAATAGAGTGCGATGCAGAGTTAAAATGTTCGGCCACGGGGAAACCAGGAGATTTGTTCTTGATACTGCGAAGGTGCTCTCCAACTCGTTCGCGTAAAGAACGACCGGTTTCACCAATGTACAGAGAAGTACAACGGGTGCAGCTGATGCAATACACCACATTCTCAGACCGACAGGTGAAGCGATTGTTGATGGTGTATCTGCTTTTGGGACCCTGTATGATAGTCTGAGAAGTGGTGTGTTTGCACGTCTGACAGCGTGGGCGGTTACACGGGAACGTTCCGGCATCCGATGATGTTGACGAACCGACACTAGAGTGCACGAGGATATCCCTGAGATTCTTGTCGCGATTCTTGTCGGATATAAGTGGCGACTCAGGGAAAATCCTGCGTGTGTCTGGATCAGTGGTTAAGATGTTAAAGTTCTTCATGAGTATCTGTTTGGTAATGGCGTTAAAGTTGTTGTAAGTAAGTACCAACGGAACGCGGTCTGTGCTGTCCTCATGCCGGGATGCCGTAAGGGCGTCTTGACGTGTAACTGTTAAAACTCTGTTAAGGTCATTCTCGAATTGTGCAGCTGGATAACCACGAGCTGTGAAGAAATGTTGCATCTCTCTAGACTTGACGAGGAAGTCGTTATCATCTGAACAGAGACGGCGGAGACGGAGAAACTGGCTGTATGGGATAGCCCGTTTACAATGGCCGGGGTGGTGTGACGTAAAGTCGAGGTAGTTGTGTGTGTCAGTCTCTTTGTAGTATATTGATGTCTGAATGCTGTGATTGGATATTCGCAACTAGATGTCGAGAAAAAGCAGTCCGAGTTCACTGATGGTAGAAGTAAACTCCAGGGCAGGATGGAAATTGGAGACGTACTCTATAAATCCTTCAAGATCACGACGATCACACTGCGCAGCACCCACTACGTCATCAATATAACGCTTCTGAAGTTGAGGGAAAAAGCCGGTGAACTGCGTGCGGATTTGCTCTTCTACATATCCAACGAAGAGACATGCATAGTTAGGGCCCATTTTACTGCCCATAGCAACACCACCAATTTGTCGATAGTTGTCACCGTTGAACTTGAAGGCATTGAGGGTGAGAACCAGTTCGGCGAGACGAGTAAGGGTGGCCGTGGGAGGTTCCTGCACCGTGCGTTTGTCCAGGAAGTGGGCGAGCGCCTGTAGTCCGCTGTTGTTGGGGATGACGCTGTACAAAGACTTAACGTCCATAGTGAACAGGAAACATGGCTTGGAACTGGTTTCATCGAAGCGGAATTCATTGAAGATGTTTAAGGCGTGGTTGGTGTCTTTAACATAAGTTGGCAGGTTTCTCACGACCGGGGCAATTATCTCATCAAGGTATGCTGCGATGTTTTCCGTCGGACAGCTGCAAGCAGACACTATAGGACGTCCGGGGTTGTTGTCTTTATGAATCTTGGGCAGCATATAGAAACGTGAGGTACGGGGCGTGGTGACTATAAGGTGCTTAGCCGTGGGTGGTAAGGCACAAGTAGCGATCATGTTCTTGATGTTATCTTTGACAACCATCTGATACTCTCTTGTTGGATCAGAGTCGAGTCGTTCGTAAAAACGATTGTCAGATAGTTGCCGGTTAGCTTCTTGGATGTAGAGTTCGCGTTGCCAAACCACAACTGCGCCTCCCTTGTCCGCTGCTTTGATAAGGATGTCCTGCCGTTGTCGTAAAGACCGTAAAGCTTGCTTCTCTTCAGAAGAGAGATTCGAGGTGGTGATGCGTCTCTTGAAATTCAAAGAATTGATGCTGCGACGACAACGACAAGGGCAGTAAAACGTCCATCCTTAGGTGTCCATGTAGAGGTCTTCTTCTCAAATTAGCGAAAGGATCGTCATCCTGTTCTTGTACATCTTCCTGGTCATAAAAATGAGCCTTGAGACGGAGACGGCGAAAAAACTTCTCGCTATCAGATTTAACCTCGTATTCATCAACCTTGTTATTTTCAGGGACAAACGTGAAACCTTTGCTGAGGACGGTATTTTCAGCATCAGAAAGCGGCAAATCTGCGGGAATAATAACAACAGTTCTTATCGCTGATACAACAGGTTGGACTGTAACATCATCATTGGCAGATCTCGCTGTGTTACGCAGAGAGGCGAACTTTGCATCTTTAATAGACTTGATTTCATGATGCAAATTAGAGTTCAATTCAGAAATAATGTTCATGGCACAGTGATACTCTGCAGGAGTACAGCTATCACGGAGGCTGCTGGAAGCACGGGACTTGAGGTTGGAAACATGTATAAGACTGACCTTAAACTTCTGTACGCTTGTTTGCATCAGGCGTCTTGAACAAGAATTAAGAATTCTGGAATAGTGTCTGTGGTCGTAATTACCATTGGAGGGATGAAATCGTAGTCGGAAACCTTTAGGAATTACTCCCTTGCGTAGACAACGGCCAATGAAGATGATATGGCTGGTTAGCTTGGTCTTTTTGAAGATGTTGTAAGCCAGCTTGAGAGCGATAGATCTTGTATCGTCGTCAAGAAATGAGAGGCTGTGTTGTAAATCGCGTCGTAGAGAGGACACAGTTCTTCTAATATTAGGCATAATAGCAGATGGAAAATCGCATCAAATGTTTTAGAAAAATGAGATAGAGTTAAAACTCCGTGTGATGCGTGACACTTGTAAAGAGATGGTATAAAATCGAATCAATAAATTGAAAAAGTGTCAGTATAATTTAATACAAACGTTTCGGGCATGGCCCTTCATCAGTGTATAAAAAGGCGGTATTCGCCATGCTAAAATCCTAACGGAAAAGCGCGCGCTAAATACAATAGGCGCGCGCGCTCTAGATGAGTTCGAACAGTCAGAGATAGTGGAATTGAGTCCAGACAGCGCCAAACCTCACTCAATTTGTTTTATACCATGACAAAATTAAAGACTCTGCTAAAACAAGCACGTTCCGTTGCTAATCGCGCGCGCATTCGAGCAGTTTTCCGTTGTTTTGAAAGGCGCGCGCGCATACTGACGTTAAACACTAATTTCGTGTGCATTTAGGACACTTCCGATTGGCTCTCGCGATTTCGATTGTTGAAACCGGTCTCCAAATATGGTCAAGATTTGTACCTTGACATGTTTGAATGTGGTCACGCTTGTTATCGAAGAGATGTTTGACTGTTACACGTTTCAACTCACTTATATGTTTCTGGAAAAACATGTTACTTTCTAAAATTACCGGCTCGCCAATCACTCAATTGTCTGACGTCAGAAGCATGTTTGCACAGGGAAATGCAAACATGGTTCTAAGCCAATCAGAGCGCGCGTACTATCTAAATTATTTTATAATGATGGATAAAATTTAATTCAGCTACTCAACAAAAGAACATCCCCTGTCCAAAGAAAAAAGTGTATTTGACAAGGCAGATAGAAAGGACCGAATAGCTAATCCGGAATATGAGATGGAGGGCATGCCACTATTTAATCAGGAGCGTTGAATTCGACCAACGTAACAATGACCTGCAAAAAGAACTGAGCAAGGACGTAAAGAAAGTCAATAGACGACCTTCATTTAACCACCATTAATTTCTACCGGATGAAACCCGATGACTACAACTAGCTCCTCGATAAGAATGTACAGAAAGCATATAAACAGGCTGGAAAAAAGAAGGAAGTAAAAATCAATCAGGAAGCGAAGAAGATCTCAGATGATCTGGAGTTGGCCGACAGAGTTGAGACCATGGCAAGGCGGGACGCATTTATAACTTTAAAAGACCATAAGCCAAACTTCGAAAATGCACCAAACATGCCGGCTTATTAATCCAACCAAGTCCGAAATCGGAAAAATCGCGAAACATATACTCCAGAGAATCGTGAAAAGCACCGCACTGGCCACTGAAGTCAACCTATGGAGGAGCACCTACTCAGTACTCAAATGGTTCAACAAGATCGAAAATAAGCGTAGCGCGTCCTTCGTGTGCTTCGACATTGTGGTTCTCTTCCCTTCCATAACACAAGAATTGTTATCCGAGGCCATCGACTTTGCTGCGCTAACTATGTAAACATTTCGCCTACACATTAGATGAGACAGAGAAATCATTATGCACGCAAAACAAATACTCCTTTTCAGTGCAGACGCCCGTTGGGTAAAGAAAGATGCGCCGGCGGCTTATTCGATGTAACCATGGGGTCGTACGATGGCGCTGAGTCGTGCGAACTTGTAGTAGTTTACTTTTTTTGTAATTTTTTTTGTATTTCAACATCTTTATTTGTTTTATTTTCTTACAAGATAATCAATTACAAAAACCCATACTACCACAACCAACATCAGAAGAAAAAAACACAAGAAAACAAGGAAACACGAGAAAAAATAAAACTAACAAGCAAAAACAGACAAAAACCGATAAAAAATCACACTATCATTAATAATTATTGTAGTGCTTTAAATTCTGACGACTTTCGTCAAATTGCCCCACTTTATCAAGTGGAATGATTCCTTCTTATTTTTCATGGCAATATTATCTTCAATCTTTTCATAAAAGGCTAAAAGCGATCTAAATTGTGGCAGTTTGGGGTGAATTCCACTTTCCCTCTTCTTATATATAATATACTTTTAAATTAATAATATAAAATTACATGTGGGAAAATACTCAGAGCAATTAATACCGAATATTATATTTGGAAGAGTCAATGGCAGTAACACTAAACTAGCCTCTTCTACAAAAATGAGATAGAGTTAAAACTCCGGGTGATGCGTGACACTTGTAAAGAAATGGTATAAAATCGAATCGCAATAAATTGAAAAAGTGTCAGTATAATTTAATACAAACGTTTCGGGCATGGCCCTTCATCAGTGTATCAAAAGGCGGTATTCGCCATGCTAAAATCCTAACGGAAAAGCCCGCGCTAAATACAATAAGCGCGCGCGCTCTAGATGAGTTCGAACAGTCAGAGATAGTGGAAATTGATGTTGAGTCCACAAGGGCTAAGAGTTCCCAAGTTAAAGATAAGTTCCATCTCCTGGTGTTTGCGATGGTAGTTGTCCCCGTGGCTTAAACGGAGGCCGCATACCCTAAGATTGTCAATAGAGTGCGATGCAGAGTTAAAATGTTCGGCCACGGGGAAACCAGGAGATTTGTTCTTGATACTGCGAAGGTGCTCTCCAACTCGTTCGCGTAAAGAACGACCGGTTTCACCAATGTACAGAGAAGTACAACGGGTGCAGCTGATGCAATACACCACATTCTCAGACCGACAGGTGAAGCGATTGTTGATGGTGTATCTGCTTTTGGGACCCTGTATGATAGTCTGAGAAGTGGTGTGTTTGCACGTCTGACAGCGTGGGCGGTTACACGGGAACGTTCCGGCATCCGATGATGTTGACGAACCGACACTAGAGTGCACGAGGATATCCCTGAGATTCTTGTCGCGATTCTTGTCGGATATAAGTGGCGACTCAGGGAAAATCCTGCGTGTGTCTGGATCAGTGGTTAAGATGTTAAAGTTCTTCATGAGTATCTGTTTGGTAATGGCGTTAAAGTTGTTGTAAGTAAGTACCAACGGAACGCGGTCTGTGCTGTCCTCATGCCGGGATGCCGTAAGGGCGTCTTGACGTGTAACTGTTAAAACTCTGTTAAGGTCATTCTCGAATTGTGCAGCTGGATAACCACGAGCTGTGAAGAAATGTTGCATCTTCTAGACTTGACGAGGAAGTCGTTATCATCTGAACAGAGACGGCGGAGACGGAGAAACTGGCTGTATGGGATAGCCCGTTTACAATGGCCGGGGTGGTGTGACGTAAAGTCGAGGTAGTTGTGTGTGTCAGTCTCTTTGTAGTATATTGATGTCTGAATGCTGTGATTGGATATTCGCAACTAGATGTCGAGAAAAAGCAGTCCGAGTTCACTGATGGTAGAAGTAAACTCCAGGGCAGGATGGAAATTGGAGACGTACTCTATAAATCCTTCAAGATCACGACGATCACACTGCGCAGCACCCACTACGTCATCAATATAACGCTTCTGAAGTTGAGGGAAAAAGCCGGTGAACTGCGTGCGGATTTGCTCTTCTACATATCCAACGAAGAGACATGCATAGTTAGGGCCCATTTTACTGCCCATAGCAACACCACCAATTTGTCGATAGTTGTCACCGTTGAACTTGAAGGCATTGAGGGTGAGAACCAGTTCGGCGAGACGAGTAAGGGTGGCCGTGGGAGGTTCCTGCACCGTGCGTTTGTCCAGGAAGTGGGCGAGCGCCTGTAGTCCGCTGTTGTTGGGGATGACGCTGTACAAAGACTTAACGTCCATAGTGAACAGGAAACATGGCTTGGAACTGGTTTCATCGAAGCGGAATTCATTGAAGATGTTTAAGGCGTGGTTGGTGTCTTTAACATAAGTTGGCAGGTTTCTCACGACCGGGGCAATTATCTCATCAAGGTATGCTGCGATGTTTTCCGTCGGACAGCTGCAAGCAGACACTATAGGACGTCCGGGGTTGTTGTCTTTATGAATCTTGGGCAGCATATAGAAACGTGAGGTACGGGGCGTGGTGACTATAAGGTGCTTAGCCGTGGGTGGTAAGGCACAAGTAGCGATCATGTTCTTGATGTTATCTTTGACAACCATCTGATACTCTCTTGTTGGATCAGAGTCGAGTCGTTCGTAAAAACGATTGTCAGATAGTTGCCGGTTAGCTTCTTGGATGTAGAGTTCGCGTTGCCAAACCACAACTGCGCCTCCCTTGTCCGCTGCTTTGATAAGGATGTCCTGCCGTTGTCGTAAAGACCGTAAAGCTTGCTTCTCTTCAGAAGAGAGATTCGAGGTGGTGATGCGTCTCTTGAAATTCAAAGAATTGATGCTGCGACGACAACGACAAGGGCAGTAAAACGTCCATCCTTAGGTGTCCATGTAGAGGTCTTCTTCTCAAATCTAGCGAAAGGATCGTCATCCTGTTCTTGTACATCTTCCTGGTCATAAAAATGAGCCTTGAGACGGAGACGGCGAAAAAACTTCTCGCTATCAGATTTAACCTCGTATTCATCAACCTTGTTATTTTCAGGGACAAACGTGAAACCTTTGCTGAGAACGGTATTTTCAGCATCAGAAAGCGGCAAATCTGCGGGAATAATAACAACAGTTCTTATCGCTGATACAACAGGTTGGACTGTAACATCATCATTGGCAGATCTCGCTGTGTTACGCAGAGAGGCGAACTTTGCATCTTTAATAGACTTGATTTCATGATGCAAATTAGAGTTCAATTCAGAAATAATGTTCATGGCACAGTGATACTCTGCAGGAGTACAGCTATCACGGAGGCTGCTGGAAGCACGGGACTTGAGGTTGGAAACATGTATAAGACTGACCTTAAACTTCTGTACGCTTGTTTGCATCAGGCGTCTTGAACAAGAATAAGAATTCTGGAATAGTGTCTGTGGTCGTAATTACCATTGGAGGGATGAAATCGTAGTCGGAAACCTTTAGGAATTACTCCCTTGCGTAGACAACGGCCAATGAAGATGATATGGCTGGTTAGCTTGGTCTTTTTGAAGATGTTGTAAGCCAGCTTGAGAGCGATAGATCTTGTATCGTCGTCAAGAAATGAGAGGCTGTGTTGTAAATCGCGTCGTAGAGAGGACACAGTTCTTCTAATATTAGGCATAATAGCAGATGGAAAATCGCATCAAATGTTTTAGAAAATGAGATAGAGTTAAAACTCCGTGTGATGCGTGACACTTGTAAAGAGATGGTATAAAATCGAATCAATAAATTGAAAAAGTGTCAGTATAATTTAATACAAACGTTTCGGGCATGGCCCTTCATCAGTGTATAAAAAGGCGGTATTCGCCATGCTAAAATCCTAACGGAAAAGCGCGCGCTAAATACAATAGGCGCGCGCGCTCTAGATGAGTTCGAACAGTCAGAGATAGTGGAATTGAGTCCAGACAGCACCAAACCTCACTCAATTTGTTTTATACCATGACAAAATTAAAGACTCTGCTAAAACAAGCACGTTCCGTTGCTAATCGCGCGCGCATTCGAGCAGTTTTCCGTTGTTTTAAAGGCGCGCGCGCATACTGACGTTAAACACTAATTTCGTGTGCATTTAGGACACTTCCGATTGGCTCTCGCGATTTCGATTGTTGAAACCGGTCTCCAAATATGGTCAAGATTTGTACCTTGACATGTTTGAATGTGGTCACGCTTGTTATCGAAGAGATGTTTGACTGTTACACGTTTCAACTCACTTATATGTTTCTGGAAAAACATGTTACTTTTAAAATTACCGGCTCGCCAATCACTCAATTGTCTGACGTCAGAAGCATGTTTGCACAGGGAAATGCAAACATGGTTCTAAGCCAATCAGAGCGCGCGTACTATCTAAATTATTTTATAATGATGGATAAAATTTAATTCAGCTACTCAACAAAAGAACATCCCCTGTCCAAAGAAAAAAGTGTATTTGACAAGGCAGATAGAAAGGACCGAATAGCTAATCCGGAATATGAGATGGAGGGCATGCCACTATTTAATCAGGAGCGTTGAATTCGACCAACGTAACAATGACCTGCAAAAAGAACTGAGCAAGGACGTAAAGAAAGTCAATAGACGACCTTCATTTAACCACCATTAATTTCTACCGGATGAAACCCGATGACTACAACTAGCTCCTCGATAAGAATGTACAGAAAGCATATAAACAGGCTGGAAAAAAGAAGGAAGTAAAAATCAATCAGGAAGCGAAGAAGATCTCAGATGATCTGGAGTTGGCCGACAGAGTTGAGACCATGGCAAGGCGGGACGCATTTATAACTTTAAAAGACCATAAGCCAAACTTCGAAAATGCACCAAACATGCCGGCTTATTAATCCAACCAAGTCCGAAATCGGAAAAATCGCGAAACATATACTCCAGAGAATCGTGAAAAGCACCGCACTGGCCACTGAAGTCAACCTATGGAGGAGCACCTACTCAGTACTCAAATGGTTCAACAAGATCGAAAATAAGCGTAGCGCGTCCTTCGTGTGCTTCGACATTGTGGTTCTCTTCCCTTCCATAACGCAAGAATTGTTATCCGAGGCCATCGACTTTGCTGCGCTAACTATGTAAACATTTCGCCTACACATTAGATGAGACAGAGAAATCATTATGCACGCAAAACAAATACTCCTTTTCAGTGCAGACGCCCGTTGGGTAAAGAAAGATGCGCCCGGCGGCTTATTCGATGTAACCATGGGGTCGTACGATGGCGCTGAGTCGTGCGAACTTGTAGTAGTTTACTTTTTTTTGTAATTTTTTTTTGTATTTCAACATCTTTATTTGTTTTATTTTCTTACAAGATAATCAATTACAAAAACCCATACTACCACAACCAACATCAGAAGAAAAAAACACAAGAAAACAAGGAAACACGAGAAAAAATAAAACTAACAAGCAAAAACAGACAAAAACCGATAAAAAATCACACTATCATTAATAATTATTGTAGTGCTTTAAATTCTGACGACTTTCGTCAAATTGCCCCACTTTATCAAGTGGAATGATTCCTTCTTATTTTTCATGGCAATATTATCTTCAATCTTTTCATAAAAGGCTAAAAGCGATCTAAATTGTGGCAGTTTGGGGTGAATTCCACTTTCCCTCTTCTTATATATAATATACTTTTAAATTAATAATATAAAATTACATGTGGGAAAATACTCAGAGCAATTAATACCGAATATTATATTTGGAAGAGTCAATGGCAGTAACACTAAACTAGCCTCTTCTACAAAAATGAGATAGAGTTAAAACTCCGGGTGATGCGTGACACTTGTAAAGAAATGGTATAAAATCGAATCGCAATAAATTGAAAAAGTGTCAGTATAATTTAATACAAACGTTTCGGGCATGGCCCTTCATCAGTGTATCAAAAGGCGGTATTCGCCATGCTAAAATCCTAACGGAAAAGCCCGCGCTAAATACAATAAGCGCGCGCGCTCTAGATGAGTTCGAACAGTCAGAGATAGTGGAAATTGATGTTGAGTCCACAAGGGCTAAGAGTTCCCAAGTTAAAGATAAGTTCCATCTCCTGGTGTTTGCGATGGTAGTTGTCCCCGTGGCTTAAACGGAGGCCGCATACCCTAAGATTGTCAATAGAGTGCGATGCAGAGTTAAAATGTTCGGCCACGGGGAAACCAGGAGATTTGTTCTTGATACTGCGAAGGTGCTCTCCAACTCGTTCGCGTAAAGAACGACCGGTTTCACCAATGTACAGAGAAGTACAACGGGTGCAGCTGATGCAATACACCACATTCTCAGACCGACAGGTGAAGCGATTGTTGATGGTGTATCTGCTTTTGGGACCCTGTATGATAGTCTGAGAAGTGGTGTGTTTGCACGTCTGACAGCGTGGGCGGTTACACGGGAACGTTCCGGCATCCGATGATGTTGACGAACCGACACTAGAGTGCACGAGGATATCCCTGAGATTCTTGTCGCGATTCTTGTCGGATATAAGTGGCGACTCAGGGAAAATCCTGCGTGTGTCTGGATCAGTGGTTAAGATGTTAAAGTTCTTCATGAGTATCTGTTTGGTAATGGCGTTAAAGTTGTTGTAAGTAAGTACCAACGGAACGCGGTCTGTGCTGTCCTCATGCCGGGATGCCGTAAGGGCGTCTTGACGTGTAACTGTTAAAACTCTGTTAAGGTCATTCTCGAATTGTGCAGCTGGATAACCACGAGCTGTGAAGAAATGTTGCATCATTCTAGACTTGACGAGGAAGTCGTTATCATCTGAACAGAGACGGCGGAGACGGAGAAACTGGCTGTATGGGATAGCCCGTTTACAATGGCCGGGGTGGTGTGACGTAAAGTCGAGGTAGTTGTGTGTGTCAGTCTCTTTGTAGTATATTGATGTCTGAATGCTGTGATTGGATATTCGCAACTAGATGTCGAGAAAAAGCAGTCCGAGTTCACTGATGGTAGAAGTAAACTCCAGGGCAGGATGGAAATTGGAGACGTACTCTATAAATCCTTCAAGATCACGACGATCACACTGCGCAGCACCCACTACGTCATCAATATAACGCTTCTGAAGTTGAGGGAAAAAGCCGGTGAACTGCGTGCGGATTTGCTCTTCTACATATCCAACGAAGAGACATGCATAGTTAGGGCCCATTTTACTGCCCATAGCAACACCACCAATTTGTCGATAGTTGTCACCGTTGAACTTGAAGGCATTGAGGGTGAGAACCAGTTCGGCGAGACGAGTAAGGGTGGCCGTGGGAGGTTCCTGCACCGTGCGTTTGTCCAGGAAGTGGGCGAGCGCCTGTAGTCCGCTGTTGTTGGGGATGACGCTGTACAAAGACTTAACGTCCATAGTGAACAGGAAACATGGCTTGGAACTGGTTTCATCGAAGCGGAATTCATTGAAGATGTTTAAGGCGTGGTTGGTGTCTTTAACATAAGTTGGCAGGTTTCTCACGACCGGGGCAATTATCTCATCAAGGTATGCTGCGATGTTTTCCGTCGGACAGCTGCAAGCAGACACTATAGGACGTCCGGGGTTGTTGTCTTTATGAATCTTGGGCAGCATATAGAAACGTGAGGTACGGGGCGTGGTGACTATAAGGTGCTTAGCCGTGGGTGGTAAGGCACAAGTAGCGATCATGTTCTTGATGTTATCTTTGACAACCATCTGATACTCTCTTGTTGGATCAGAGTCGAGTCGTTCGTAAAAACGATTGTCAGATAGTTGCCGGTTAGCTTCTTGGATGTAGAGTTCGCGTTGCCAAACCACAACTGCGCCTCCCTTGTCCGCTGCTTTGATAAGGATGTCCTGCCGTTGTCGTAAAGACCGTAAAGCTTGCTTCTCTTCAGAAGAGAGATTCGAGGTGGTGATGCGTCTCTTGAAATTCAAAGAATTGATGCTGCGACGACAACGACAAGGGCAGTAAAACGTCCATCCTTAGGTGTCCATGTAGAGGTCTTCTTCTCAAATTTAGCGAAAGGATCGTCATCCTGTTCTTGTACATCTTCCTGGTCATAAAAATGAGCCTTGAGACGGAGACGGCGAAAAAACTTCTCGCTATCAGATTTAACCTCGTATTCATCAACCTTGTTATTTTCAGGGACAAACGTGAAACCTTTGCTGAGGACGGTATTTTCAGCATCAGAAAGCGGCAAATCTGCGGGAATAATAACAACAGTTCTTATCGCTGATACAACAGGTTGGACTGTAACATCATCATTGGCAGATCTCGCTGTGTTACGCAGAGAGGCGAACTTTGCATCTTTAATAGACTTGATTTCATGATGCAAATTAGAGTTCAATTCAGAAATAATGTTCATGGCACAGTGATACTCTGCAGGAGTACAGCTATCACGGAGGCTGCTGGAAGCACGGGATTTGAGGTTGGAAACATGTATAAGACTGACCTTAAACTTCTGTACGCTTGTTTGCATCAGGCGTCTTGAACAAGAATTAAGAATTCTGGAATAGTGTCTGTGGTCGTAATTACCATTGGAGGGATGAAATCGTAGTCGGAAACCTTTAGGAATTACTCCCTTGCGTAGACAACGGCCAATGAAGATGATATGGCTGGTTAGCTTGGTCTTTTTGAAGATGTTGTAAGCCAGCTTGAGAGCGATAGATCTTGTATCGTCGTCAAGAAATGAGAGGCTGTGTTGTAAATCGCGTCGTAGAGAGGACACAGTTCTTCTAATATTAGGCATAATAGCAGATGGAAAATCGCATCAAATGTTTTAGAAAAATGAGATAGAGTTAAAACTCCGTGTGATGCGTGACACTTGTAAAGAGATGGTATAAAATCGAATCAATAAATTGAAAAAGTGTCAGTATAATTTAATACAAACGTTTCGGGCATGGCCCTTCATCAGTGTATAAAAAGGCGGTATTCGCCATGCTAAAATCCTAACGGAAAAGCGCGCGCTAAATACAATAGGCGCGCGCGCTCTAGATGAGTTCGAACAGTCAGAGATAGTGGAATTGAGTCCAGACAGCACCAAACCTCACTCAATTTGTTTTATACCATGACAAAATTAAAGACTCTGCTAAAACAAGCACGTTCCGTTGCTAATCGCGCGCGCATTCGAGCAGTTTTCCGTTGTTTTAAAAGGCGCGCGCGCATACTGACGTTAAACACTAATTTCGTGTGCATTTAGGACACTTCCGATTGGCTCTCGCGATTTCGATTGTTGAAACCGGTCTCCAAATATGGTCAAGATTTGTACCTTGACATGTTTGAATGTGGTCACGCTTGTTATCGAAGAGATGTTTGACTGTTACACGTTTCAACTCACTTATATGTTTCTGGAAAAACATGTTACTTTTATAAAATTACCGGCTCGCCAATCACTCAATTGTCTGACGTCAGAAGCATGTTTGCACAGGGAAATGCAAACATGGTTCTAAGCCAATCAGAGCGCGCGTACTATCTAAATTATTTTATAATGATGGATAAAATTTAATTCAGCTACTCAACAAAAGAACATCCCCTGTCCAAAGAAAAAAGTGTATTTGACAAGGCAGATAGAAAGGACCGAATAGCTAATCCGGAATATGAGATGGAGGGCATGCCACTATTTAATCAGGAGCGTTGAATTCGACCAACGTAACAATGACCTGCAAAAAGAACTGAGCAAGGACGTAAAGAAAGTCAATAGACGACCTTCATTTAACCACCATTAATTTCTACCGGATGAAACCCGATGACTACAACTAGCTCCTCGATAAGAATGTACAGAAAGCATATAAACAGGCTGGAAAAAAGAAGGAAGTAAAAATCAATCAGGAAGCGAAGAAGATCTCAGATGATCTGGAGTTGGCCGACAGAGTTGAGACCATGGCAAGGCGGGACGCATTTATAACTTTAAAAGACCATAAGCCAAACTTCGAAAATGCACCAAACATGCCGGCTTATTAATCCAACCAAGTCCGAAATCGGAAAAATCGCGAAACATATACTCCAGAGAATCGTGAAAAGCACCGCACTGGCCACTGAAGTCAACCTATGGAGGAGCACCTACTCAGTACTCAAATGGTTCAACAAGATCGAAAATAAGCGTAGCGCGTCCTTCGTGTGCTTCGACCTTGTGGTTCTCTTCCCTTCCATAACGCAAGAATTGTTATCCGAGGCCATCGACTTTGCTGCGCTAACTATGTAAACATTTCGCCTACACATTAGATGAGACAGAGAAATCATTATGCACGCAAAACAAATACTCCTTTTCAGTGCAGACGCCCGTTGGGTAAAGAAAGATGCGCCCGGCGGCTTATTCGATGTAACCATGGGGTCGTACGATGGCGCTGAGTCGTGCGAACTTGTAGTAGTTTACTTTTTTTTGTAATTTTTTTTTGTATTTCAACATCTTTATTTGTTTTATTTTCTTACAAGATAATCAATTACAAAAACCCATACTACCACAACCAACATCAGAAGAAAAAAACACAAGAAAACAAGGAAACACGAGAAAAAATAAAACTAACAAGCAAAAACAGACAAAAACCGATAAAAAATCACACTATCATTAATAATTATTGTAGTGCTTTAAATTCTGACGACTTTCGTCAAATTGCCCCACTTTATCAAGTGGAATGATTCCTTCTTATTTTTCATGGCAATATTATCTTCAATCTTTTCATAAAAGGCTAAAAGCGATCTAAATTGTGGCAGTTTGGGGTGAATTCCACTTTCCCTCTTCTTATATATAATATACTTTTAAATTAATAATATAAAATTACATGTGGGAAAATACTCAGAGCAATTAATACCGAATATTATATTTGGAAGAGTCAATGGCAGTAATACTAAACTAGCCTCTTCTACAAAAATGAGATAGAGTTAAAACTCCGGGTGATGCGTGACACTTGTAAAGAAATGGTATAAAATCGAATCAATAAATTGAAAAAGTGTCAGTATAATTTAATACAAACGTTTCGGGCATGGCCCTTCATCAGTGTATCAAAAGGCGGTATTCGCCATGCTAAAATCCTAACGGAAAAGCCCGCGCTAAATACAATAAGCGCGCGCGCTCTAGATGAGTTCGAACAGTCAGAGATAGTGGAAATTGATGTTGAGTCCACAAGGGCTAAGAGTTACCAAGTTAAAGATAAGTTCCATCTCCTGGTGTTTGCGATGGTAGTTGTCCCCGTGGCTTAAACGGAGGCCGCATACCCTAAGATTGTCAATAGAGTGCGATGCAGAGTTAAAATGTTCGGCCACGGGGAAACCAGGAGATTTGTTCTTGATACTGCGAAGGTGCTCTCCAACTCGTTCGCGTAAAGAACGACCGGTTTCACCAATGTACAGAGAAGTACAACGGGTGCAGCTGATGCAATACACCACATTCTCAGACCGACAGGTGAAGCGATTGTTGATGGTGTATCTGGTTTTGGGACCCTGTATGATAGTCTGAGAAGTGGTGTGTTTGCACGTCTGACAGCGTGGGCGGTTACACGGGAACGTTCCGGCATCCGATGATGTTGACGAACCGACACTAGAGTGCACGAGGATATCCCTGAGATTCTTGTCGCGATTCTTGTCGGATATAAGTGGCGACTCAGGGAAAATCCTGCGTGTGTCTGGATCAGTGGTTAAGATGTTAAAGTTCTTCATGAGTATCTGTTTGGTAATGGCGTTAAAGTTGTTGTAAGTAAGTACCAACGGAACGCGGTCTGTGCTGTCCTCATGCCGGGATGCCGTAAGGGCGTCTTGACGTGTAACTGTTAAAACTCTGTTAAGGTCATTCTCGAATTGTGCAGCTGGATAACCACGAGCTGTGAAGAAATGTTGCATCTCTCTAGACTTGACGAGGAAGTCGTTATCATCTGAACAGAGACGGCGGAGACGGAGAAACTGGCTGTATGGGATAGCCCGTTTACAATGGCCGGGGTGGTGTGACGTAAAGTCGAGGTAGTTGTGTGTGTCAGTCTCTTTGTAGTATATTGATGTCTGAATGCTGTGATTGGATATTCGCAACTAGATGTCGAGAAAAAGCAGTCCGAGTTCACTGATGGTAGAAGTAAACTCCAGGGCAGGATGGAAATTGGAGACGTACTCTATAAATCCTTCAAGATCACGACGATCACACTGCGCAGCACCCACTACGTCATCAATATAACGCTTCTGAAGTTGAGGGAAAAAGCCGGTGAACTGCGTGCGGATTTGCTCTTCTACATATCCAACGAAGAGACATGCATAGTTAGGGCCCATTTTACTGCCCATAGCAACACCACCAATTTGTCGATAGTTGTCACCGTTGAACTTGAAGGCATTGAGGGTGAGAACCAGTTCGGCGAGACGAGTAAGGGTGGCCGTGGGAGGTTCCTGCACCGTGCGTTTGTCCAGGAAGTGGGCGAGCGCCTGTAGTCCGCTGTTGTTGGGGATGACGCTGTACAAAGACTTAACGTCCATAGTGAACAGGAAACATGGCTTGGAACTGGTTTCATCGAAGCGGAATTCATTGAAGATGTTTAAGGCGTGGTTGGTGTCTTTAACATAAGTTGGCAGGTTTCTCACGAACGGGGCCATTATCTCATCAAGGTATGCTGCGATGTTTTCCGTCGGACAGCTGCAAGCAGACACTATAGGACGTCCGGGGTTGTTGTCTTTATGAATCTTGGGCAGCATATAGAAACGCGAGGTACGGGGCGTGGTGACTATAAGGTGCTTAGCCGTGGGTGGTAAGGCACAAGTAGCGATCATGTTCTTGATGTTATCTTTGACAACCATCTGATACTCTCTTGTTGGATCAGAGTCGAGTCGTTCGTAAAAACGATTGTCAGATAGTTGCCGGTTAGCTTCTTGGATGTAGAGTTCGCGTTGCCAAACCACAACTGCGCCTCCCTTGTCCGCTGCTTTGATAAGGATGTCCTGCCGTTGTCGTAAAGACCGTAAAGCTTGCTTCTCTTCAGAAGAGAGATTCGAGGTGGTGATGCGTCTCTTGAAATTCAAAGAATTGATGCTGCGACGACAACGACAAGGGCAGTAAAACGTCCATCCTTAGGTGTCCATGTAGAGGTCTTCTTCTCAAATTTAGCGAAAGGATCGTCATCCTGTTCTTGTACATCTTCCTGGTCATAAAAATGAGCCTTGAGACGGAGACGGCGAAAAAACTTCTCGCTATCAGATTTAAACTCGTATTCATCAACCTTGTTATTTTCAGGGACAAACGTGAAACCTTTGCTGAGGACGGTATTTTCAGCATCAGAAAGCGGCAAATCGTTCAATTCAGAAATAATGTTCATGGCACAGTGATACTCTGCAGGAGTACAGCTATCACGGAGGCTGCTGGAAGCACGGGACTTGAGGTTGGAAACATGTATAAGACTGACCTTAAACTTCTGTACGCTTGTTTGCATCAGGCGTCTTGAACAAGAATTAAGAATTCTGGAATAGTGTCTGTGGTCGTAATTACCATTGGAGGGATGAAATCGTAGTCGGAAACCTTTAGGAATTACTCCCTTGCGTAGACAACGGCCAATGAAGATGATATGGCTGGTTAGCTTGGTCTTTTTGAAGATGTTGTAAGCCAGCTTGAGAGCGATAGATCTTGTATCGTCGTCAAGAAATGAGAGGCTGTGTTGTAAATCGCGTCGTAGAGAGGACACAGTTCTTCTAATATTAGGCATAATAGCAGATGGAAAATCGCATCAAATGTTTTAGAAAAATGAGATAGAGTTAAAACTCCGTGTGATGCGTGACACTTGTAAAGAGATGGTATAAAATCGAATCAATAAATTGAAAAAGTGTCAGTATAATTTAATACAAACGTTTCGGGCATGGCCCTTCATCAGTGTATAAAAAGGCGGTATTCGCCATGCTAAAATCCTAACGGAAAAGCGCGCGCTAAATACAATAGGCGCGCGCGCTCTAGATGAGTTCGAACAGTCAGAGATAGTGGAATTGAGTCCAGACAGCACCAAACCTCACTCAATTTGTTTTATACCATGACAAAATTAAAGACTCTGCTAAAACAAGCACGTTCCGTTGCTAATCGCGCGCGCATTCGAGCAGTTTTCCGTTGTTTTAAAAGGCGCGCGCGCATACTGACGTTAAACACTAATTTCGTGTGCATTTAGGACACTTCCGATTGGCTCTCGCGATTTCGATTGTTGAAACCGGTCTCCAAATATGGTCAAGATTTGTACCTTGACATGTTTGAATGTGGTCACGCTTGTTATCGAAGAGATGTTTGACTGTTACACGTTTCAACTCACTTATATGTTTCTGGAAAAACATGTTACTTTCTAAAATTACCGGCTCGCCAATCACTCAATTGTCTGAGTCAGAAGCATGTTTGCACAGGGAAATGCAAACATGGTTCTAAGCCAATCAGAGCGCGCGTACTATCTAAATTATTTTATAATGATGGATAAAATTTAATTCAGCTACTCAACAAAAGAACATCCCCTGTCCAAAGAAAAAAGTGTATTCGACAAGGCAGATAGAAAGGACCGAATAGCTAATCCGGAATATGAGATGGAGGGCATGCCACTTAATCAGGAGCGTTGAATTCGACCAACGTAACAATGACCTGCAAAAAGAACTGAGCAAGGACGTAAAGAAAGTCAATAGACGACCTTCATTTAACCACCATTAATTTCTACCGGATGAAACCCGATGACTACAACTAGCTCCTCGATAAGAATGTACAGAAAGCATATAAACAGGCTGGAAAAAAGAAGGAAGTAAAAATCAATCAGGAAGCGAAGAAGATCTCAGATGATCTGGAGTTGGCCGACAGAGTTGAGACCATGGCAAGGCGGGACGCATTTATAACTTTAAAAGACCATAAGCCAAACTTCGAAAATGCACCAAACATGCCGGCTTATTAATCCAACCAAGTCCGAAATCGGAAAAATCGCGAAACATATACTCCAGAGAATCGTGAAAAGCACCGCACTGGCCACTGAAGTCAACCTATGGAGGAGCACCTACTCAGTACTCAAATGGTTCAACAAGATCGAAAATAAGCGTAGCGCGTCCTTCGTGTGCTTCGACATTGTGGTTCTCTTCCCTTCCATAACCCAAGAATTGTTATCCGAGGCCATCGACTTTGCTGCGCTAACTATGTAAACATTTCGCCTACACATTAGATGAGACAGAGAAATCATTATGCACGCAAAACAAATACTCCTTTTCAGTGCAGACGCCCGTTGGGTAAAGAAAGATGCGCCCGGCGGCTTATTCGATGTAACCATGGGGTCGTACGATGGCGCTGAGTCGTGCGAACTTGTAGTAGTTTACTTTTTTTTGTAATTTTTTTTTGTATTTCAACATCTTTATTTGTTTTATTTTCTTACAAGATAATCAATTACAAAAACCCATACTAACACAACCAACATCAGAAGAAAAAACACAAGAAAACAAGGAAACACGAGAAAAAATAAAACTAACAAGCAAAAACAGACAAAAACCGATAAAAAATCACACTATCATTAATAAATCTTGTAGTGCTTTAAATTCTGACGACTTTCGTCAAATTGCCCCACTTTATCAAGTGGAATAATTCCTTCTTATTTTTCATGGCAATATTATCTTCAATCTTTTCATAAAAGGCTAAAAGCGATATAAATTGTGTCAGTCTGGGGTGAATTCCACTTTCCCTCTTCTTATATATAATATACTTTTAAATTAATAATATAAAATTACATGTGGGAGAATACTCAGAGCAATTAATACCGAATATTATATTTGGAAGAGTCAATGGCAGTAACACTAAACTAGCCTCTTCTACAAAAATGAAATAGAGTTAAAACTTCGGGTGATGCGTGACACTTGTAAAGAAATGGTATAAAATCGAATCAATAAATTGAAAAAGTGTCAGTATAATTTAATACAAACGTTTCGGGCATGGTCCTTCATCAGTGTATCAAAAGGCGGTATTCGCCATGCTAAAATCCTAACGGAAAAGCGCGCGCTAAATACAATCAGCGCGCGCGCTCTAGATGAGTTCGAACAGTCAGAGATAGTGGAAATTGATGTTGAGTCCACGTGGGCTAAGAGTTCCCATGTTAAAGATAAGTTCCATCTCCTGGTGTTTGCGATGGTAGTTGTATCCGTGGCTTAAACGGAGGCCGCATACCCTAAGATTGTCAATAGAGTGCGATGCAGAGTTAAAATGTTCGGCCACGGGGAAACCAGGAGATTTGTTCTTGATACTGCGAAGGTGCTCTCCAACTCGTTCGCGTAAAGAACGACCGGTTTCACCAATGTACAGAGAAGTACAACGGGTGCAGCTGATGCAATACACCACATTCTCCGACCGACAGGCGAAGCCAGGTGAAGCGATTGTTGATGGTGTATCTGCTTTTGGGACCCTGTATGATAGTCTGAGAAGTGGTGTGTTTGCACGTCTGACAGCGTGGGCGGTTACACGGGAACATTCCGGCATCCGATGATGTTGACGAACCGACACTAGAGTGCACGAGGATATCCCTGAGATTCTTGTCGCGATTCTTGTCGGATATAAGTGGCGACTCAGGGAAAATCCTGCGTGTGTCTGGATCAGTGGTTAAGATGTTAAAGTTCTTCATGAGTATCTGTTTGGTAATGGCGTTAAAGTTGTTGTAAGTAAGTACCAACGGAACGCGGTCTGTGCTGTCCTCATGCCGGGATGCCGTAAGGGCGTCTTGACGTGTAACTGTTAAAACTCTGTTAAGGTCATTCTCGAATTGTGCAGCTGGATAACCACGAGCTGTGAAGAAATGTTGCATCTCTCTAGACTTGACGAGGCAGTCGTTATCATCTGAACAGAGACGGCAGAGACGGAGAAACTGGCTGTATGGGATAGCCCGTTTACAATGGCCGGGGTGGTGTGACGTAAAGTCGAGGTAGTTGTGTGTGTCAGTCTCTTTGTAGTATATTGATGTCTGAATGCTGTGATTGGATATTCGCAACTAGATGTCGAGAAAAAGCAGTCCGAGTTCACTGATGGTAGAAGTAAACTCCAGGGCAGGATGGAAATTGGAGACGTACTCTATAAATCCTTCAAGATCACGACGATCACACTGCGCAGCACCCACTACGTCATCAATATAACGCTTCTGAAGTTGAGGGAAAAAGCCGGTGAACTGCGTGCGGATTTGCTCTTCTACATATCCAACGAAGAGACATGCATAGTTAGGGCCCATTTTACTGCCCATAGCAACACCACCAATTTGTCGATAGTTGTCACCGTTAAACTTGAAGGCATTGAGGGTGAGAACAAGTTCTGCGAGACGAGTAAGGGTGGCCGTGGGAGGTTCCTGCACCGTGCGTTTGTCCAGGAAGTGGGCGAGCGCCTGTAGTCCGCTGTTGTTGGGGATGACGCTGTACAAAGACTTAACGTCCATAGTGAACAGGAAACATGGCTTCGAACTAGTTTCATCGAAGCGGAATTCATTGAAGATGTTTAAGGCGTGGTTGGTGTCTTTAACATAAGTTGGCAGGTTTCTCACGAACGGGGCCATTATCTCATCAAGGTATGCTGCGATCTTTTCCGTCGGACAGCTGCAAGCAGACACTATAGGACGTCCGGGGTTGTTGTCTTTATGAATCTTGGGCAGCATATAGAAACGCGAGGCACGGGGCGTGGTGACTATAAGGTGCTTAGCCGTGGGTGGTAAGGCACAAGTAGCGATCATGTTCTTGATGTTATCTTTGACAACCTTCTGATACTCTCTTGTTGGATCAGAGTCGAGTCGTTCGTAAAAACGATTGTCAGATAGTTGCCGGTTAGCTTCTTGGATGTAGAGTTCGCGTTGCCAAACCACAACTACGCCTCCCTTGTCCGCTTGTTTGATAAGGATGTCCTGCCGTTGTCGTAAAGACCGTAAAGCTTGCTTTTCTTCAGAAGAGAGATTCGAGGTGGTGATGCGTCTCTTGAAATTCAAACAATTGATGCTGCGACGACAACGGTCGACGTAGTGGCCAAGGGCAGTAAAACGTCCATCCTTAGGTGTCCATGTAGAGGTCTTCTTCTTAAATTTAGCGAAAGGATCGTCATCCTGTTCTTGTACACCTTCCTGGTCATGAAAATGAGCCTTGAGACGGAGACGGCGAAAAAACTTCTCGCTATCAGATTTAAACTCGTATTCAACAACCTTGTTATTTTCAGGGACAAACGTGAGACCTTTGCTGAGGGCGGTATTTTCAGCATCAGAAAGCGGCAAATCTGCGGGAATAGTAACAACAGTTCTTATCGCTGATACAACAGGTTTGACTGTAACATCATCATTGGCAGATCTCGCTGTGTTACGCAGAGAGGCGAACCTTGCATCTTAATAGATTTGATTTCATTACGCAAATTAGAGTTCAATTTAGAAATAATGTTCATGGCACAGTGATACTCTGCAGGAGTACAGCTATCACGGAGGCTGCTGGAAGCACGGGACTTGAGGTTGGAAACATGTATAAGACTGACCTCAGATTTAAACTCGTATTCAACAACCTTGTTATTTTCAGGGACAAACGTGAGACCTTTGCCGAGGGCGGTATTTTCAGCATCAGAAAGCGGCAAATCTGCGGGAATAGTAACAACAGTTCTTATCGCTGATACAACAGGTTTGACTGTAACATCATCATTGGCAGATCTCGCTGTGTTACGCAGAGAGGCGAACCTAGCATCTTTAATAGATTTGATTTCATGACGCAAATTAGAGTTCAATTTAGAAATAATGTTCATGGCACAGTGATACTCTGCAGGAGTACAGCTATCACGGAGGCTGCTGGAAGCACGGGACTTGAGGTTGGAAACATGTATAAGACTGACCTTAAACTTCTGTACGCTTGTTTGCATCAAGCGTCTTGAACAAGAATTAAGAATTCTGGAATAGTGTCTGTGGTCGTAATTACCATTGGAGGGATGAAATCGTAGTCGGAAACCTTTAGGAATTACTCCCTTGCGTAGACAACGGCCAATGAAGATGATATGGCTGGTTAGCTTGGTCTTTTTGAAGATGTTGTAAGCCAGCTTGAGAGCGATAGATCTTGTATCGTCGTCAAGAAATGAGAGGCTGTGTTGTAAATCGCGTCGACCTTGTCAATTACACTTTTTTCTTTGGACAGGGGATGTTCTTTTGTTGAGTAGCCGAATTAAATATTATCCATCATTATAAAATAATTTAGATAGTACGCGCGCTCTGATTGGCTTAGAACCATGTTTGCATTTCCCTGTGCAAACATGGTTCTTACGTCAGACAATTGAGTGATTGGCGAGCCGGTAATTTTAGAAAGTAACATGTTTCTCCAGAAACATATAAGTGAGTTGAAACGTGTAACAGTCAAACATCTCTTCGATAACAAGCGTGACCACATTCAAACATGTCAAGGTACAAATCTTGACCATATTTGGAGACCGGTTTCAACAATCGAAATCGCGAGAGCCAATCGGAAGTGTCCTAAATGCACACGAAATTAGTGTTTAACGTCAGCATGCGCGCGCGCCTTTAAAACAACGGAAAACTGCTCGAATGCGCGCGCGATTAGCAACGGAACGTGCTTGTTTTAGCAGAGTCTTTAATTTTGTCATGGTATAAAACAAATTGAGTGAGGTTTGGTGCTGTCTGGACTCAACATCAATTTCCACTATCTCTGACTGTTCGAACTCATCTAGAGCGCGCGCGCTTATTGTATTTAGCGCGCGCTTTTCCGTTAGGATTTTAGCATGGCGAATACCGCCTTTTTATACACTGATGAAGGGCCATGCCCGAAACGTTTGTATTAAATTATACTGACACTTTTTCAATTTATTGATTCGATTTTATACCATCTCTTTTTTCTCAAACATTTGATGCGATTTTCCATCTGCTATTATGCCTAATATTAGAAGAACTGTGTCCTCTCTACGACGCGATTTACAACACAGCCTCTCATTTCTTGACGACGATACAAGATCTATCGCTCTCAAGCTGGCTTACAACATCTTCAAAAAGACCAAGCTAACCAGCCATATCATCTTCATTGGCCGTTGTCTACGCAAGGGAGTAATTCCTAAAGGTTTCCGACTACGATTTCATCCCTCCAATGGTAATTACGACCACAGACACTATTCCAGAATTCTTAATTCTTGTTCAAGACGCCTGATGCAAACAAGCGTACAGAAGTTTAAGGTCAGTCTTATACATGTTTCCAACCTCAAGTCCCGTGCTTCCAGCAGCCTCCGTGATGGCTGTACTCCTGCAGAGTATCACTGTGCCATGAACATTATTTCTGAATTGAACTCTAATTTGCATCATGAAATCAAATCTATTAAAGATGCAAAGTTCGCCTCTCTGCGTAACACAGCGAGATCTGCCAATGATGATGTTACAGTCCAACCTGTTGTATCAGCGATAAGAACTGTTGTTACTATTCCCGCAGATTTGCCGCTTTCTGATGCTGAAAATACCGTCCTCAGCAAAGGTCTCACGTTTGTCCCTGAAAATAACAAGGTTGATGAATACGAGGTTAAATCTGATAGCGAGAAGTTTTTTCGCCGTCTCCGTCTCAAGGCTCATTTTCATGACCAGGAAGATGTACAAGAACAGGATGACGATCCTTTCGCTAAATTTGAGAAGAAGACCTCTCCATGGACACCTAAGGATGGACGTTTTACTGCCCTTGTCGTTGTCGTCGCAGCATCAATTCTTTGAATTTTAAGAGACGCATCACCACCTCGAATCTCTCTTCTGAAGAGAAGCAAGCTTTACGGTCTTTACGACAACGGCAGGACATCCTTATCAAACCAGCGCACAAGGGAGGCGCAGTTGTGGTTTGGCAACGCGAACTCTACATCCAAGAAGCTAACCGGCAACTATCTGACAATCGTTTTTACGAACGACTCGACTCTGATGCAACAAGAGAGTATCAGAAGGTTGTCAAAGATAACATCAAGAACATGATCGCTACTTGTGCCTTACCACCCACGGCTAAGCACCTTATAGTCACCACGCCCCGTACCTCGCGTTTCTATATGCTGCCCAGGATTCATAAAGACAACAACCCCGGACGTCCTATAGTGTCTGCTTGCAGCTGTCCGACTGAAAAGATCGCAGCATACCTTGATGAGATAATGGCCCCGTTCGTGAGAAACCTGCCAACTTATGTTAAAGACACCAACCACGCCTTAAACATCTTCAATGAATTCCGCTTCGATGAAACCAGTTCCAAGCCATGTTTCCTGTTCACTATGGACGTTAAGTCTTTGTACAGCGTCATCACCAACAATAGCGGACTACAGGCGCTCGCCCACTTCCTGGACAAACGCACGGTGCAGGAACCTCCCACGGCCACCCTTACTCGTCTCGCCGAACTGGTTCTCAACCTCAATGCCTTCAAGTTTAACGGTGACAATTATCGACAAATTGGTGGTGTTGCTATGGGCAGTAAAATGGGCCCTAACTATGCATGTCTCTTCGTTGGATATGTAGAAGAGCAAATCCGCACGCAGTTCACCGGCTTTTTCCCTCAACTTCAGAAGCGTTATATTGATGACGTAGTGGGTGCTGCGCAGTGTGATCGTCGTGATCTTCAAGGATTTATAGAGTACGTCTCCAATTTCCATCCTGCCCTGGAGTTTACTTCTACCATCAGTGAACTCGGACTGCTTTTTCTCGACATCCAGTTGCGAATATCCAATCACAGCATCCAGACATCAATATACTACAAAGAGACTGACACACACAACTACCTCGACTTTACGTCACACCACCCCGGCCATTGTAAACGGGCTATCCCATACAGCCAGTTTCTCTGTCTCCGCCGTCTCTGTTCAGATGATAACGACTTCCTCGTCAAGTCTAGAGAGATGCAACATTTCTTCACAGCTCGTGGTTATCCAGCTGCACAATTCGAGAATGACCTTAACAGGGTTTTAACAGTTACACGTCCTTACGGCATCCCGGCATGAGGACAGACCGCGTTCCGTTGGTACTTATTTACAACAACTTTAACGCCATTACCAAACAGATACTCATGAAGAACTTTAACATCTTAACCACTGATCCAGACACACGCAGGATTTTCCCTGAGTCGCCACTTATATCCGACAAGAATCGTGACAAGAATCTCAGGGATATCCTCGTGCACTCTAGTGTCGGTTCGTCAACATCATCGGATGCCGGAACGTTCCCGTGTAACCGCGCACGCTGTCAGACGTGCAAACACACCACTTCTCAGACTATCATACAGGGTCCCAAAAGCAGATACACCATCAACAATCGCTTCACCTGTCGGTCTGAGAATGTGGTGTATTGCATCAGCTGCACCCGTTGTACTTCCCTGTACATTGGTGAAACCGGTCGTTCTTTACGCGAACGAGTTGGAGAGCACCTTCGCAGTATCAAGAACAAATCTCCTGGTTTCCCCGTGGCCAAACATTTTAACTCTGCATCGCACTCTATTGACAATCTTAGGGTATGCGGCCTCCGTTTAAGCCACGGGGACAACTACCATCGCAAACACCAGGAGATGGAACTTATCTTTAACTTGGGAACTCTTAGCCCACGTGGACTCAACATCAATTTCCACTATCTCTGACTGTTCGAACTCATCTAGAGCGCGCGCTTATTGTATTTAGCGCGCGCTTTTCCGTTAGGATTTTAGCATGGCGAATACCGCCTTTTGATACACTGATGAAGGGCCATGCCCGAAACGTTTGTATTAAAATATACTGACAATTTTTCAATTTATTGATTCGATTTTATACCATTTCTTTACAAGTGTCACGCATCACCCGGAGTTATAACTCTATCTCATTTTTGTAGAAGAGGCTAGTTTAGTGTTACTGCCATTGACTCTTCCAAATATAATATTCGGTATTAATTGCTCTGAGTATTCTCCCACATGTAATTCTATATTATTAATTTAAAAGTATGTTATATATAAGAAGAGGGAAAGTGGAATTCACCCCAAACTGCCACAATTTATGTAGCTTTTAGCCTTTTATGAAAAGATTAAAGATAATATTGCCATGAAAAATAAGAAGGAATCATTCCACTTGATAAAGTGGGGCAATTTGACGAAAGTCGTCAGAATTTAAAGCACTACAATAATTATTAATGATAGTGTGCCTTTTTATCGGTTTTGTCTGTTTTTGCTTGTTAGTTTTATTTTTTCTCGTGTTTCCTTGTTTTCTTGTGTTTTTTCTTCTGATGTTGGTTGTGGTAGTATGGGTTTTTGTAATTGATTATCTTGTTAGAAAATAAAACAAATAAAGATGTTGAAATACAAAAAAAAATTACAAAAAAAAGTAAACTACTACAAGTTCGCACGACTCAGCGCCATCGTACGACCCCATGGTTACATCGAATAAGCCGCAGGGCGCATCTTTCTTTACCCAACGGGCGTCTGCACTGAAAAGGAGTATTTGTTTTGCGTGCATAATGATTTCTCTGTCTCATCTAATGTGTAGGCGAAATGTTTACATAGTTAGCGCAGCAAAGTCGATGGCCTCGGATAACAATTCTTGTGTTATGGAAGAGAAGAGAACCACAATGTCGAAGCACACGAAGGACGCACTACGCTTATTTTCGATCTTGTTGAACCATTTGAGTACTGAGTAGGTGCTCCTCCATAGGTTGACTTCAGTGGCCAGTGCGGTGCTTTTCACGATTCTCTGGAGTATCTGTTTCGCGATTTTTCCGATTTCGGACTTGGTTGGATTAATAAGCCGGCATGTTTGGTGCATTTTCGAAGTTTGGCTTATGGTCTTTTAAAGTTATAAATGCGTCCCGCCTTGCCATGGTCTCAACTCTGTCGGCCAACTCCAGATCATCTGAGATCTTCTTCGCTTCCTGATTGATTTTTACTTCCTGCTTTTTTCCAGCCTGTTTATATGCTTTCTGTACATTCTTATCGAGGAGCTATTTGTAGTCATCGGGTTTCATCCGGTAGAAATTAATTGTGGTTAAATGAAGGTCGTCTATTGACTTTCTTTACGTCCTTGCTCAGTTCTTTTTGCAGGTCATTGTTACGTTGGTCGAATTCAACGCTCCTGATTAAATAGTGGCATGCCCTCCATCTCATATTCCGGATTAGCTATTCGGTCCTTTCTATCTGCCTTGTCAAATACAGTTTTTTCTTTGGACAGAGGATGTTCTTTTGTTGAGTAGCTGAATTAAATTTAATCCATCATTATAAAATAATTTAGATAGTACGCGCGCTCTGATTGGCTTAGAACCATGTTTGCATTTCCGTATGGAAACATGGTTCTGACGTCAGACAATTGAGTGATTGGCGAGCCGGTAATTTTAGAAAGTAACATGTTTTTCCAGAAACATATAAGTGAGTTGAAACGTGTAACAGTCAAACATCTCTTCGATAACAAGCGTGACCACATTCAAACATGTCAAGGTACAAATCTTGACCATATTTGGAGACCGGTTTCAACAATCGAAATCGCGAGAGCCAATCGGAAGTGTCCTAAATGCACACGAAATAGTGTTTAACGTCAGCATGCGCGCGCGTCTTTAAAACAACGGAAAACTGCTCGAATGCGCGCGCGATTAGCAACGGAACGTGCTTGTTTTAGCAGAGTCTTAATTTTGTCATGGTATAAAACAAATTGAGTGAGGTTTGGTGCTGTCTGGACTCAACATTAATTTCCACTATCTCTGACTGTTCGAACTCATCTAAAGCGCGCGCGCTTATTGTATTTAGCGCGCGCTTTTCCGTTAGGATTTTAGCATGGCGAATACCGCCTTTTTATACACTGATGAAGGGCCATGCCCGAAACGTTTGTATTGAATTATACTGACACTTTTTCAATTTATTGATTCCATTTTATATCATTTCTGGACTCGTATTCTTGATTTGCAATCATTCCTTTGAGAATAAAATAACAAAAGCACGGCGGCCATGTTGGTGACCTGAATAAAAGGAGCAAATGAACTTTCTTTTGTTCTGCACCACCAACACCAACATGTGACGTCACATGCAAACCAATAATTTACCACTTTTTTCACTTTCCCTCGCCAAATACACGGATTTGCAAAGCACAGCGAAACACCGCCCATAATTTATTCGCTTTTGATTGGCTTTCGCGCTTTCCATTGGTTCCCAAATATGGAATTCACATAAAGCATGAGGCTCGTAAAATAACATTGTTTTCGCTTCTTTACCTGAGCTGAGTCGGGCACACAGTTCGACAGTGACAGGTCTACAGTTCGGCAGCCTCGTTTTGTAAATCTAAACTAATTCTGCCTCTGGGTCCTCGAGTATTAAATGTTGGACAAGCGCGCCCAGAAGGTGCAAGCCCAGAAGGTATGTGGATTCCTTTTTTCTATACCATGTTTGCCGTTCAATTTCGCTCTTCGCTGCTAAAGCATTAACAGGGCATCAACAGCTGCCAAATATGCAAGATCTTGCTGGGGAGAGATTTTGTTTCGGCTTCATAGACGAAGAAACTCGGCCAACATACATATGTAAAGCAACGGCTTCTGTACTAAAGTCTTCTGTTCACCTTCTGTCGTAATTATTTTGTATTTTGAATGGAAGATAGGCTCCATTTTAAGCCACGAATGTCATTTTAAAACCACTTTGATTGCCGCCATCTCAGAAAACTTGCAGTCCGATCAGAAAGATCACAGATTGACAAATCATGCGATAGAATGAGCGCTCTGATTGGCTGTTGCAGCCTTTGCTGTATGGAGAATTTAGAGTCTCATCCGCTTCAAAAACGTACTGTCTATATTTATTTCTGTCCACGCGCATTTTCGTTTGGTAGATAATTACTTTATAGAACAAACAAGAAAACAGCCCGTCACTTCGTGACGCTAGAAGACTCAATCTGAGTTCCCCTTCCATAAACTGTTGATTTACATTACTAATGACCTCCCTTCAAGAAAGACCCCATGCCGAAATAAATGAAGTGAGCCCCAAACTCTTTTTTGTTTGTTTGTTTGTTTGTTTTGCACCATGGTCTCCCTGATTTTGGTGGAGAAAATGACGCACGTTTGTCGTGTGAGTCAGTCCGGCTCTCAAATCTGTCAAAGAACCCGCTTAAATTGATTACAGAAAAACCATTTTACTTCGGAATTGTTTGTTTGCTTATCATATCTCAGAGGGAAGAGAAGAAACAGTTAAAGTAAAATTGTTCTAAGAAATTTCTTAGTTTATCATAGGATTATATTTAGAGAATATCATTCATCATGACTTAGCATGCGCTCTGTAGGCAGTGGTGTAAGTTTGTTCAAACTTGAATGAAAATTTTTTTATTTAACACTTTTATTGGTCTTTATTGACTTCCATCAAACATGCCGTTTCGCTCAATATCAGAGCTCATCAGCACACCTAGTACACGAAGCGCAGATGTCGACGGCAATAAAACTGGACCACGCGTGGTCCATTTCTACTAAGCTCGCAAAGGACCCTGGGATAGCCAAGTCACTAACAAATCCTGGGACAGTGTTGAAAACAAAAAGTGCAGCGTGTTTTTGTTCAATCATGAATTTGCCCGAGGACTACGAACACTGTTGAAGAGTCAGGGGTGCCGAGGACGTAATTCCCTCCCCTGTTAGACAAACAAGATCTCAGACAAGAGGACGACAGAACATTCTAGATCAGTCATGCGCATTCCCTTTCTGCTCATTCTATTCGCCCTAGACGAGCTCAGAACTCCTCCAATAGTGCGAGAAGTACGTTATATTCTCAGGGAGGCGATAGAAAATGCCACAATAGAACAGAAACCAACTCGACCGTGAGACAGCAGATTTTAGTGTAATTAGATTCTGCGGGGTCACGCAAGCGGAACCCGAAAGCCAGAAAATTCGGAATGGCTAAGGGACTCAATAACCCCGGAATCGCTCTTTTTCGGCCGTTAGCTGAAAGCCGCTGGGATTTCGCTCAAACCTTACACTTAGGGACGTGTCATTATTTACGGGGGGGGGGGGGGGGGGGGGGGAGAGCTCCCATTTTAAGGCTAAAAAAAATTAGGACCCTCCCCTTGAACATAACAGAAAAATGGGACCCTCCCCCAGTCGTAGGTAAAAAATATTGGGACCCTCGGCCCCATATAATTTATATTTTCTGCAAAACCTGTCAGATAGACCCTTGTTCGAATGATGCAATGTCTCTTTCATTCTTCTTAATAACAGAAATACGTTTTTCTGACTTCTGTCAAAGCTAAGGAACCGCGGTCATTATTTAACACCTCGATTATTTACGTGAGAGGCATTTGGGTAATAAACGGTAAAAATGCAGTTATCCTCCCTCTATAAGTACAATGATTAAACGTGATCCCGCCTCTCCCGTCCCCTATTTGACGTAGTACTGAAGACATTTTACAAAAAAATGGGGTCGCTATTTCTTTCGTTGCGTGCGAAGCGCGCCCGAAATTATATAATCGCATTTCACCAAGCCTCAGATAAAAAAGATGCATGGGAGGGACAACACTTTTTTGAATTCAGTGGTTCCAGAAAATATCCATACCCCTCCCCTCACAGAAGGGGGGTAAAAAGCGACCCACCCCTCTTGAATTTCCATAGAAAAATACAGTATTTGTATGGAAAAGATCAGGTAAATTGACCTCCCGTACCCTTCCTTGGAGGGGGGGGGGGGGGTAGGGACAGTTTGTGGAACCACACATTGCTGAAGTTCCTCAGTCCCCTGCCCTCCCCCTCCTCCTCCAAAGAAAAAAACTACCTTCCCTATGTGTAGCCTGCTAGCCGGCTCTCCAGTGAGTTTTTTTCGGATATTCGATATTTTTGTCGCTGGGGGGAAGAAGAGAAAGATGAGACACAGGAATCCCGCGCACCAAAAAAATCGAATATCCGAAAAAGCCACTGGAGAGCCGGCTAGCAGGCTACCTTATGTGCAAAACCCACCATGTATGGTGTATGGTTAATCTGGTATAACACAATTATGTAACAATAAGATTATAACAAGCTGGATATTTATATGGTGCGAATGAGGAGTCTTAATCAATTCATGGAAATCTAGAGCAAGTAATGTATTGTTTTAGTGTTCACGAACCAGATGATCTAACAATAATGGATACATTTTCTTTTCAAAAACACAAGACAGAGTCATGAGCAGGCTATACTAATTGCTTTGTATAATATCATCTTAGTACCGCCTCAGCTATAATTGAATTGTAGCAGCATTGCAATCTCACTAGCTGGTATAGGCTAATTGTAGACAAAGTTGGTTGATGCATTTATATCCTTAAAAATAATAAAAGCACTGTAAATGCATTAAACTGACTCTTGACAATTAGTATTTAGAAATCATAACACATAGACATAGAAGGTTTTTATTGTGATAGTACCCCCCGGGGGGGGGGGGGTCTCCAAAACCTGACCCTATCAGATACCAAAAATCCTCGTTTTTTATACCCTACCGTAGACCTACGGTCAAAATTGTATACCCTACGGCAGACCTGAAGTAAGTAAAATTTGTCAAACTGGTCGCAATCAAAGCGGTATTTCGATAATCATGAAAAGGTTTCAAAATAAACCACCTTTCCACTAATGTCGGCACAACTTTGATCGAAATTTGCTTGCACTCGGGTATCCATACTGAAATACATATCCTATTAGTGAACAAACAACCGAAAAACGATACCCTACCGTAGACCTCAGGAGCCCAAAAACCATACCCTATAGGGCGGCGCATACCCGTATACCATATATGAGGGAGTACCCCCCCCCCCGTATACCATATATGAGGGAGTACACCCCCCCCCCCCCCCCCACCGCCCCGGGGATAGTACACCATGGGATGCATGTGCCGTTATTACAATAAAGTATTTTAATACTTAAAAAAAGGGTAATAAATGTATATTTAGTTATGGAAAAGAGAGGGGGGACAAGGCGATGCCATTACAATTCTCATTTTGTATTCTAATATTATGTATAGCAGAGCGTGTGTGTGTGGGGGGGGGAATCTCCTTTTTGGCAGATATTTTTGTTTTATTTGAATTATTGCCTATGTATTTTTCTATACACAGCACCAATGAAACATGTCTATGTCTATGTTTTCTGTTAAGATATCCCCCCTTACCCCTCATTGCCATACATAGTCTCTTATGAACTTCAAAGTTTGTTTTGCAGTCCATGTAATACTATATAATTTTTGGCCTGTCCAAGAGCCATCTCTGGCTGATGCGTTGTCACTGAAATTGAAAGAGAAAAGCAAATAAGTCTGATGAGCTCATGACAAATGTTCTATTTTCCAGGTCTTAAATAATACCATGCATGGCTAATTGGATACTATACATGTACAGGTTAGTAATGAATTCATGAAAGCAGCGATGAATGAAATGATTTCTAAATTTTTATCTTGTTCAGTTTGCAGAGTGGTTTTCCTAAACCCGTGGCGCAAGTTTGATATTCAAAGTGTACTAGTCAACGACAGCACATAAGAGAACAAAGAAATTTGAGTGTATTAGTGCTAAATATGCTATTTCACGGATTTATCAAAACCAATATACTGTATTTGGCACATCAAATATTAATACCAAGGAATGTTATAGAGTGGAGGCCAAGAGGCCTCCAGGGAGAAGAAAAAAACGGGATGCTTGACACGTTAAAGGATGCCAATTGCATCACCACGGAAGGGATTGGAAATTCCAGAGGGTGGGGTCAGGGTCTATTTACAGGGTCAACACTACTTATTCTGTGATACAGAAGCAGCATGATTTAGTTGTTTACAAGGTTGTTTGTTTGACATCTTTTTGCCAAAAAAATATGTTCTTGATGTCATAATACCCTTTTTACAGCCCTGAATGGATGCAAATAAATGTGTGGGAAATTCACACATTCCCACTTCGGATCTCCGATTCAAGCTGGGATCCAACCTGAGTTTTCATTTAAGTCAGACATAAACACTTGGGATCATCTTCCCTTCAGGGTCATCCTACCTCCCAAGCAGTTGGGATAACACAGGGGCGGTGGAGCACCCTAAAAAGTGGGGGTGCCGAAGAGGCAAAACATGTGGACACGTAATTTCTATTTTTCATGTTTTCACCTCATATACATTTTGATGAAAATATGTCACAATGTAATTCTCAGGGACGTGTCATTATTTAGCGGGGGGAGGGCTCCTATTTTTGTTGGGAGGGTCCTAATTCTTTTCGCGTGCCTAAAGGGAGGGTCCAAATTTTTTCACTCCTGTTTGGGGGAGGGTCATAATTTTTTTCTGCAACATTTGGACGATGAAGAGGGTAAAACAGATGCCGATAGTGGTTATTTCAGATTCTCTATAAAAATTTCGGCACGCTTCGCGCGCATAAACAAGGACATCTATTATACTATTTCAGCAACGAAGACACTAACCTCACGCCATTTACAAGAACAAGTGTATCTGGACGAGGAAAACCAAACTCTCCCAAAAATGCCCTGTAATGATTGGCCTGGCGGGCAGTCACTAAATGTTTGAAAGAAGACCCCATAAGTAGGCGTGAGTTCGACATTACAAGCATAGCAATTCGTCATTTGGGCCGCGTTTCACGCACATGAATAATAACTTCATCATTTGCAGCGCGCAGTTGTGCGCATGAATAATATAACCTTGTTGGCTCAGGAGCCCCTCAATAGAAGCTTTCATCTACCTTGGTAACCTATATGGTTGAGGTAGCGTACTTCCTGGGCTCCTGACAGGCTTTTTTTACTATACCGTACACAAAACATGTTTATCTGAGGCTTGGTGAAATGCGATTATATAATTTTGGGCGCGCTTCGCATGCAACGAAAGAAATAGCGACCACATTTTTTTGTAAAATGTCTTCAGTACTACGTCAAATAGGGGACGGGAGAGGCGGGATCACGTTTAATCATTGTACTTATAGAGGGAGGATAATTTCATTTTTACCGTTTATTACCCAAATGCCTCTCACGTAAATAATCCAGGCGTTAAATAATGACCGCGGTTACTTAGCTTTGACAGAAGTAAGAAAAACGTATTTCTGTTATTAAGAAGAATGAAAGAGACATTGCATCACTCGAACAAGGGTCTATCTGACAGATTTTGCAGAAAATAATATATAGATTTAGGCAATGCCTAAAAGCGGAGCTCGAATCATTACTGACATACCAGCATTACTGTCACCGCGGTATCGACCTTTCTAGTTTTGATGACGTCATCGATGACGTAATGCCACGTGATCTTGGTGGTGCATCCCCTTACCTCCAAAAAAACTTAATCCAAGTTTAGTCTCCTAGCAATGTTCCCTTCTCGAGATAATGACTTTGAGAGTTTTGATGACGTCATACCGCATGACCTTGGTGGAGCTCCCCCTTTCCACCAAATAACTTTACCCAAGTTTGGTCACCTAGCGATGTTACCTTCTTGAGATATTGACTTCTCTAGTTTTGATGACGTCATCGATGACGTCATCCCACTTGACCTTGGTTGTGCGCCCCCCTTGCCTCTAAGATAACTTTACGCAAGTTTGGTCACCTAGCGATGTTACCTTCTTGAGATATTGACTTTTCTAGTTTTGATGACATCAGCGATGACGTCATGCCGCGTGACCTTGGTGGTGCAGCCCCCTTACTTCTAAGATAACTTTACCCAAGTTTGGTCACATAGCGATCTTACCTTCTTGAGATATTGACTTCTCTAGTTTTGATGACGTCATCGATGACGTCATACCACGTGACCTTGGTTGTGCGCCCCCTTTGCCTCGAAGATAACTTTACCCAAGTTTGGTCACCTAACGATGTTACCTTCTTGAGATATTGACTTTTCTAGTTTTGATGACGTCAGCTATGACGTCATGCCGCGTGACCTTGGTGGTGCTCCCCCTTTCCACCAAGATAACTTTACCCAAGTTTGGTCACCTAGCGATGTTACCTTCTTGAGATGTTGACTTCTCTAGTTTTGATGACGTCATCGATGACGTCATGCCACGTGACCTTGGTGGTGCACCCCCCTTGCCTCCAGGATAACTTTACCCAAGTTTGGTCACCTGGCGATGTTACCTTCTTGAAATATTGACTTCTCTAGTTTTGATGACGTCATCCCACGTGACCTTGGTGGTGCACCCCCCTTACCTCCAAGATAACTTTACCCAAGTTTGGTCACCTAAAGATGTTGCCTTCTTGAAATATTAACTTCTCTAGTTTTGATGACGTCATCGATGACGTCATCCCACTTGACGTGGTGGTGCACCCCCCTTACCTCCAAGATAACTTTACCCAAGTTTGGTCACCTAACGATGTTGCCTTCTTGAGATATTGACTTTTCTAGTTTTGATGACGTCATGGGTGACGTCATGCTGCGTGACCTAGGTGGTGCACGCCCCTTGCTTCTAACATAAGTTTAATTAACCCAATGATGTTGGTCAACTAGCGCCGGGCCGGAGCTCCGTTACAACTAAACACGAAGGCGACAAAAAATAGAAGCGCGCGCGTGTGCGTTCTTGCCTATTTTCCCGCCTGAAATTGGGATGCCTGTGTGCCGGGCGGACACACAAACACACACACGGAATTACACTATACGTTTTATTCAGGAATGAAAAGAAAAAATAATATCTCCAGAAGGAAAGCTCCAATAACGACCAAACTTGGCAAAAGTTGTCTTTAGATTCATACCTGTCTATTGTCAAAGTCACGTGACATGACGTCACTGTTTACGTCATTGAAATTGGCAAAAACCTCTGAAACCACTCGAAAGCGACTTGATGGTTATACGTCTGAATTCTGATACCACTTTTCCTTATGTATGGTGCTCCGCTCAGGAGCTCCGCTATAAATGATATGGGGAGGGTCCCAATTTTGTTTACCTACGACTGGGCGAGGGTCCCATTTTTCTGTTATGTTCAAGGGGAAGGTCCTAATTTTTTTTAGACTTGTTTGAAAAAAATGGGAGCCCCTCCCCCCGGTTAATAATGACACGTCCCTTAACCCCCTACGTTCTCTGAGCCTATTCTCAAAACAGAAACAGAAAGGACATGCTTCTGTTCTCCTGTTCCTTTTTTTCTTTATGCCTCAAAAAGTGGGGGTGCTCAGCCCCCCAGTTCAAAACACCCCCTGAGCACCCCCTGGTCTGCTGCCTATGTAACAGCTAAAGGATTACATAGTAGGTGTTTATATTACCCGGGTATTAGTTGTTAGTTTTGAAACGCCCCGATTCATTTCCCTTAAGCAATGTTTTGAAAACTCGACAATCGTTCGAACGTGCTTTCATTATTTTCTGTTTTTTAATATTTTTATTAAATTTAAGCCCTAATATATAGATTTAGGCAATGCCTAAAAGCGGAGCTCGAATAATTACTGACATACCAGCGTTACTGTCATCGCGGTATCGACTTTTCTAGTTTTGATGACGTCATCGATGACGTCATGCCACATGACGTTGGTGGCGCTCCCCCTTTCCACCAAATAACTTTACCCAAGTTTGGTCACCTAGCGATGTTACCTTCTTGAGATATTGACTTCTCTAGTTTTGATTACGTCATCGATGACGTCATGCCACGTGACCTTGGTGGTGCGCCCCCCTTGCCTCCAAGATAACTTTACCCAAGTTTGGTCACCTAGCGATGTACCTTCTTGAAATATTGACTTCTCTAGTCTTGATGACGTCATCAATGACGTCATGCCACGTGACCTTGGTGGTGCCCCTCCCTTACCTCTAAGATAACTTTACCCAAGTTTGGTCACCTAGCGATGTTACCTTCTTTAGATATTGACTTCCCTAGTTTTGATGACGTCATCGATGACGTCATCCCACTTGACCTTAGTGGTGCACCTCCCTTACCTCTAAGATAACTTTACCCAAGTTTTGGTCACCTAGCGATGTTACCTTCTTTAGATATTGACTTCCCTAGTTTTGATGACGTCATCGATGACGTCATGCCACGTGACTTTGGTGGTCCACCCTTCTTGCCTCCAAGATAACTTTACCCAAGTTTGGTCACCAAGCGATATTACCTTCTTGAAATATTGACTTCTCTAGTTTTGATGACGTCATCGATGACGTCATCCCACTTGACCTTGGTGGTGCACCCCCCTTACCTCCAAGATAACTTTACCCAAGTTTGGTCACCTAACGATGTTGCCTTCTTGAGATATTGACTTTTCTAGTTTTGATGACGTCATCGATGACGTCATGCCGCGTGACCTAGGTGGTGCACCCCCCTTGCCTCTAACATTTTAAATTAACCCAATGTTGGTCAACTAGCGCCGTGCCGGAGCTCCGTTAAAACTAAACACGAAGGCGACAAAAATAGAAGAGCACGCGCGCGTGTGTGCGTTCTTGCCTATTTTCCCGCCTGAAATTGGGATGCCTGTGTCCCGGGCGGACACACAAACACACACACGGAATTACACTATACGTTTTATTCAGGAATGAAAAGAAAAAAATCATATCTCCAGAAGGAAAGCTCCAATAACAACCAAACTTGGCAAAGTTGTCTTTAGATTCATACCTGTCTATTGTCAAAGTCACGTGACATGACGTCACTGTTTACGTCATTGAAATTGGCAAAAACCTCTGAAACCACTCAAAAGCGACTTGATGGTTATACGTCTGAATTCTGATACCACTTTTCCTTATGTATGGTGCTCCGCTCAGGAGCTCCGCTATAAAGTAGTACAGATAGATGAATAAGTAAATAAACAATCTCCCCCCCCCCCCCCCCCCCCCCCCCCCCAAAAAAAAAAGATCACAATGAAGTCCAGATAACTAGAATTTAATTAGATAGACAAATCCCCATCCCCCCCCCAAAAAAAGATAATAATAATAATAAATAAATCATGATAGCAATAATAATGAACAGGATGGTTTCCTTCAGGCAGAAGTCTTTTTAGAACTTTTTTTAAACTTTTAAGTTTTATTAAAATATCTTATTCCATTTGTCAAAATGAATAGTAAGTTTGTCCTTCTCTCTTGCAATAAAGTATTCTGTTCTGTACACAGACCTGAGCCTAACGAAAAAAGAGGATAGCAGAGGTTTCTGGTTACTTGATTTACAAGAGAATTTTAAGTATTTAGCAATTAAAATTAAGTGATTTAATATGATAAAGTTCTGATCTTGTTGTCCAACAAACTCTAAAATAACGTCCAGTTCACTCAAGTCCCTATTGAGCAGCTTTGTGTCTTTAAGAAACTTGCTAAAACGTAACCAAAAGTAAGAAACAAAAGGACAATGAAGAAATAAATGATCAAGAGTCTCATCAGTGTTGTTGCAGAACGAACAGGAGGGAGACTGCACTCTGCCAATCTGATTCGTGAAAATAATTCTATGAAGAAGTTTAAATTGAAATTCACGTAATTTGGTTTCAATAGTACATTTGAAAGGAATGAGATATATCTTGTTCCAATCCAGGGATGATTGAGCAAAGCGATTATTGTAAAATAATTGAGCTGTAGGAATAGGTTGTGTTGTTTTCAAAAGGAAAAGACTATAAACCGAGCTAGACGTTAATTTACTGATTACAATAACGCGATCGTTAGCAAATAGATTAATTTGATCCCAAGTTGTGGGCGACACAAGAGACGAAACATTACCTTTGTATTGTTTTGGACGAGATTTCCACTCTGAAGGGACTGCATCAAAAAAACAAACATTATCTGGCACAGATAATGGCATTTATCTGAGCACGTATCTTTTCATACTGTCAGTTGGTAGACAAGCTGGCGCGCGGGCTGTCAGTGGGAAAATACCAAGCAATTGTTTTAGCCAATCAAGGCAGAGCACTCACGTGGTTCCATTCCTGTATGTATCGGCTGACTAGCATTTTAGTTAAGCTTATTCTTTGAAGAAACAGCGACAGCCTTCAACCAAAAATTCTTCAGTTCAAGGTTTTTTCAGGCGAGTATAGTCTCTCTTATTTGAGATGCTGTTTATCATGACACTATATCGTTACATGCTATTCACATGAACCTGTTGCTGTTTCGTCGTTCATGTTCCGTAGTTTCTTTACGGTTTCTTTATTGGGAATCAAAACTCCTCTACTCTCAGGAATTACATTCAGCACGTTTAATTCATCTATTGTGGGTTTGTGTCCCTTTCAAGTCCCGACGATTTCAGGACAGCGTGCAGTCTTAGCGAGACAGCCACTTGATTCGAGCAATCGCTCTGCACTATGAGTTCACGGGGCGGCTGTTTGTGCCGCCCGTTTCGGTTACTTTGTTCCCTGTGTTTTTTCGCCGCTTCATTGTTCTTGTTTGGCGCTTTGTGAGAGATTGTTTTTTTTCCATTTCGTTCTCAAATAAATATTAGTTTCATCAGATATTTTGCTTATCAAATACAAGGAACGTGAAGGAAGGCTATCAAGCGCATTTGAGCTTAAATTATGTTGTATCAGGGACTGGGTAATAAGTAGACGATTGCATCAAATTGATCTTTCTATAATTTCTGTGAATACAAGATTTCATCGGTTTCTATAAGCCTATAGTCCTCATTCAATTTCATTTTGATTTGTAAATTCCGTGTCATTGGTTTTTAGCCACGTGTAGATACGAGTAAATTTGATCTTAAAGGTTAAATGCGAGCGATCAGTTCTCTCGTTCGGTATTGAATTCCAAAAAACAAAACAAGAAGCTTTATTCCTTTACACACCTTCTAAGGCACGTTAGGATATACGAGATACATAAACAGATCATTATGAAACCTACAAAAAGTGTCTATGTATTTGTCGTTTGTGCAGTGCTAACGTAGCATGCGAGGGGCGGTGATTATATGTGCACTCGTTCCATGGACGCGATTTTGCCGGTTCCCCACTCCTGATTGTGTAATTGCCCGCCGTTTTAGTGCACTGTACTTTACGGTTTATGCCGTATCCTTGCGGGCCTGGGAGTTTTATTGCAGCCAGAACCCGTGTTGAGCGTGCAACCCGTCCACCGGCCTCCTTGAGTGGCCAACTGCGCTGGGTCTGGTGTTTTGCTTTTTGGGAACACGGCTTTGTGTATTCTTTATTGTACGCGTCTTCTGGTTAGCACCGCCCTTAGCCTCTGCTCGACTCTGCTCGATATTGGCAGTGCGACTGGCCTATTCTAATCGTAAGCAATTAACTCGGGCTCTAGCGAATACAAAATAGTCTTACTTCACTACTGATACAGCGTACTGAATTTTACATGCCGGGCCGCATCTAAGTTGGGATTTGCGGTTTAATAGTCTGTATCATGAATGGGGCGCACGGATGCAGATCGCTGCAATGATATAAATTTGATATTCACGAAGCAATATGTAATCTCTGACGTGCACAGTTTGGTGACATTTTGACGTGATAATGCTTTGATTAATATTGTGTTTACAAATTCGACCGAGTTCATTTGACCCAATTTTAGGCCCTGTTCGACCTATTATCGAGGAATTTCATCTCTGCACGTCTTAGCCTGCGAACATCCGGTACACGCGAGCTTAACCTTTAGGGTTGGTATGCCTTCCATCGCCAGAATATGCTATCGGAGCACTATCAACAAACTTTGGTTCTAGTACCTAATTAGCACGAGCTTCATATGTAACGTTATCATCTCTAGGCAATGTCTCTGGTTAATAGTTCCTTATGCGCTGCTTATGAGGAAATTATTAATCTCGTCAAACTTATAGCGGTCCGACACATTGGCTAGATCGACTCCTAAGTAGGAAGCTATACGACCATTACGTGATTCCCCGGTAAACGATCAGGTTTAATTTCAACAGTTTTTCGAAACTCATTCAGTAATAAATTGTATATGTCGCCTACGGGAATTTTACATGACCTCTGCTCTATGTAAATTTTGGTGCTCGTAAATGGCATTTTTCATTAATTTGTTTGGTCTCGCGGTTTTTTGGAGCACTAGAGTGAACTTCCTAGACCATCGAGACGAATTTCATTTACATGCGGTTGGTATACACAAATGTTATCGCAGTCGGCGAGGGGCGGTACTTGCGTTTAGCGCTCTAGACACCATTATTAGTCCGCGCTCCTTAATGAACCATTTGTCTAGAGCTGGGTGCCAGCTCGATATTTATATGCAGGCCTGCAGTACTGGGTGCCAGTACATTACTGGAGCTGGGTGCCAGCTCGATATTTCTATTTGCCAACAGAACCCGTATAGAGTGCAACCCGACAACCGGCTTCCTTGCGTAGCCAACTGCGCTGGGTTTCTTGTTGCGCCTTTCTATCTAGAGCGCGGGCCTGTCTGACAATTGTGTGTGTGTGTCTATGCGCAGGCATTTGTCGCCCCTTGCCCCCTGCCAACCTACATGAGTATGTGTTTCCATCAGATATGTTTTTAATTTTTATTTATTTTATTTTTTGTTGTTGTTGTTTGCTTATTACTAACACATTTGGTTCTGGATTTTAGACTGTTTAGAACGCATCACTGGAAATAAATCTATTTTGCTCCTATCTGAGCATCAGGCATTCTCTTAGCATGTTCTCCAAATTTGGGCGAATTTCAGGCTCAACGTCATTATAAAAAAAAAAGGTTCTTCAAAAAAAAGTGTACGTTTTTAGAGTATTTTCCCGCACGGGAACGGATATCAGTGCCATTAACAGAAATACAATCATACATAGATAAAAACCTGGAAGTTTTTAGGAAAACTTCATTAGGCGTTGAAGAATGCATTTTAAGAAGACTTAAAATGTCACTTCTAGAACACCAAAATGTTGCCAGCGAGTCGTTGATTGCTTTCTGCTTCATGGGCAACTCTATTATACTGTTATCAAGTATTGGGGCACTATATAGTATGTCGCATTTTAATACTCATAATTTTCCTGTCATTATTTTGTTCAAGTTACATCGTAAACTCAAACCAAACCAGTAGATGGCCCCACCCACACCTCCTGGGATTTCTAGTACACAACCCGCTGGCTAGTGATCGGGAGGATCCGAACCGACAACATGCAGAACAGAGTGTGCACCGGTGCTGGCAATCACCTCCACTGTGAGAGATCATGTCTGCGTTCCTTTCCCGGTCCAAATGGCTGCTGACACAGGCTCTTTATTCAGTTTGTATACAGTGCTGATGGCTCTGACCCGGCTTTGACCTATCTTATGACGACCTATCTACTAATCAAGTCCAGACGGGCGCCTCTTCGGTTATCGCCACGAACACAAAAACTGTGAACATTTCGAGGGGCGGGTTAGGCTACGATCAGCAGATAGCCCTTGTAAGGGCAGGACATTCTATTTATATTTCAACTTGGTTGTGTCGACACCCCTACCGCATTATGCAAAGGAAGCTCAATGTTTTTCCAGCGATACTGGAGATTTCAATCTCAATTATCTTACCTGGTGAAAGCCGCGAAGATCACTTGACATAACATTAAATGCTGACCTCCCGCGGGTTGTTTCCCGCTCACCGGAAGTGCGCCTCAAGCTTCATTTGTCTTCACGGGTAGCATCAAAGCCATTTAAAGACAAACACTGATCTGCATTTCCTTTCCGCATTTAATCACCATATCGTCGTAGCTACAAACGAATTTCACAATACCGTTTATCCTGTCGGGGGATCTGGTGTGCCTTGGTCCCGATAGACTGCTTGCAGTCTCTTCTTTGGCGAACGTCCGTAAATCGAGAGAAATGTAAAGGGAGTCCGTGAGTGGAGTCCGTGAGTGCTGAAGGCACGAGCGAGCGCCGAAGGCGCGAGACTCGCCAGAGGAGCGCCGAAGGCGCGACGATGGCGTGAGTGCCGGAGGCACGAGCGAGCGCCGAAGGCGTGAGATAGCGCCAAAAGAAGAGACTGCGGACATTCCTTTCAAAAAAGAGAGTTTTGTGCTGTCAAAAAATCATTCTCACTCTGAACGCTGAATAATCCCTGAATAGAACCGATGACGCATAAGTGTCAAATCTGTCAATCATTTCTATATGAAAACCAGGTGCGATCCTAGTTTCGTATTAAAGCCGGCATGTCGGATTTATGAAGGCAAGCGATGACTTTAGAGCTTCGCGCGCAATCTATAACTAGTTGGTCGAAAATATCTTCATGTGGTAGTAGCGCCTATATCTTCTAAGTCATTTAGCTGATCCATTGAGTCATTATCGATTTCAGCAGAGAAATAACGAATATCAGAGGGACTTGCTTCCTTATCAGGTGCCAGCTTTTGTGCACCGCAAAAATAGAGCTGACACATGTAGCTTTTACCAAAGCCCGTAGGCAAAACGGCTAAAACACCTCTTGTCCCTCGAGCAGACTCGGCCTTTGGCTGCTCTTCTTTTGGCGAGTAAAGCTTAAATTCTGTCACACATTCGTGTAAAGTACTCTAGATCGCTGTCATTGCGTATACAAGTCTAAAGGTCAAGTTTGGTTAGTGATTACTCGCCTCAAATCCACCTCAAGTGTTTATTGATCTACCGCTGACAGATGGGTGTACCGCTGACAGACAATCAGCATGAAATAGCGCCCTCAGCCAATCAGATCTTTCAGCTGAAATTCCACTGACAAATTCTCTTTTTTGAAAGGAATGTCCGCAGTCCCTTCTTTAGGCGCTTTCTCTCCCGTGGCGCTGTTTGTTACCCGACACCTAGACTCTCTCGTGAGCTGGAAATACGAGCGCACAAACAAACTACAATGTAGGACTAGGACTTTATTCTCGATTTATGGACGTTCGCCAAAGAAGGGGCTGCAAGCAGTCTACTATTGTCTTGTCGTTCTTATGTTCGTGGCTTCATAAGCGAAGGGATAGAAATGAATAATGTGTATTAAACGATTTTTTGAAGAATCTGATTCTTTTTGGAAGACTACATTCAAAACTTACTTAAAACCAGTAGGAGGAAAATTTATCTTTACTTGTGATTTCGAATTCTCAAAGTTACCTTCAAATAGACGTTTTCCACTTTTCTACAGGGAATGCTTAGAGGCATGGGCTGAGATCAATGAGCCACCATCTGATTCCGTACAGGATATTGCTAATCAGTACATTTGGAATAATAAGTGTATTTGTATAGCCAAAAAGTCCATATTCAACCCTATTCTTCTTATAAACGGTGTTCAAAAAAATGGTCACTTGTTTGATGAGCAAGGCTCAATTCTAAATAGAAATGATCTTAATATCCTCCACCGTTTCCACCTAAAAGGTATTTATCTCAGCACTTCTCTCAGCAAGATATATAGAAAAGCGGAAGGTGCGAGCTCTGCTATGCGCCGTGCTACGTTTTGCTGGAGGGAGAGGAAGACCAAACACGTACTCGCACGGTTGGGATTTTTCGGCCACTAGATGTGACGTTTATTTTTCAACTCGTAAATTATGTAAATTGGATTACAGTACTAACTGAATCACTTCAGCAAAAGGTGGGGAAGAAAAAACCGCCACCCACATTATCTAGACTATACACATATATACTATACTCAACCTTGCGGACTCGCTTCGAAACAATGTTGACAAGATATGATCAAAACAAGTGGGCTGGAGTTGGGGAGGCGGTGGGAAAAAACCTTGAACTGAAGAATTTTTGGTTGAAGGCTGTCGCTGTTTCTTCAAAGAATAAGCTTAACTAAAATGCTAGTCAGCCGATACATACAGGAATGGAACCACGTGAGTGCTCTGCCTTGATTGACTAAAACAATTGCTTGGTATTTTCCCACTGACAGCCCGCGCGCCAGCTTGTCTACCAACTGACAGTATGAAAAGATACGTGCTCAGATAAATGCCATTATCTGTGCCAGATAATGTTTGTTTTTATCTCAGCACTTCTCTCAGCAAGATATATAGAAAAGCGGAAGGTGCGAGCTCTGCTATGCGCCGTGCTACGTTTTGCTGGAGGGAGAGGAAGACCAAACACGTACTCGCACGGTTGGGATTTTTCGGCCACTAGATGTGACGTTTATTTTTCAACTCGTAAATTATGTAAATTGGATTACAGTACTAACTGAATCACTTCAGCAAAAGGTGGGGAAGAAAAAAACCGCCACAAGCCACAGATCTGTGGCCACCCCACCCAGGCGCAGAGAGAGAGCTCGACCGAGACACGCAACCTCCGAGTACTGCCCATGACTGTCCACCCTTCAGTTGCTTTCTTCATTGTATGTTGTCGTCAAAATATAGCTGATAACTCGAACGTACTAGGTGTTAGTGATTAAGCACTGACGTCAGCAAAGCAGCCCATGACTGCCCTTTGTGATGACAGGCCTGGAAAAGCGATTTGAAACATTGCCGGCAATGAAGTGTCACAGTCCAAGACTTGTGAAATAGTTGCTCCTTGCCTAGACGAGAGGATCTGTTTTAGCAAGTCTGACTTGAAAACTTTAAAGACACCGATACTATTACTGGAGTGCCAGGGAGGCCAGGAAAAACCTATAGTCGAAAAAACCCTTTGGGAAAATCAGTCATAGGAAACCTGGGTCGGGACCATAGACTGCTTGCAGCCCCTTCTTTGGCGAACGTCCATAAATCGAGAATAAAGTCCTAGTCCTACATTGTAGTTTGTTTGTGCGCTCGTATTTCCAGCTCACGAGAGAGTCTAGGTGTCGGGTAACAAACAGCGCCACGGGAGAGAAAGCGCCTAAAGAAGGGACTGCGGACATTCCTTTCAAAAAAGAGAATTTGTCAGTGGAATTTCAGCTGAAAGATCTGATTGGCTGAGGGCGCTATTTCATGCTGATTGTCTGTCAGCGGTACACCCATCTGTCAGCGGTAGATCAATAAACACTTGAGGTGGATTTGAGGCGAGTAATCACTAACCAAACTTGACCTTTAGACTTGTATACGCAATGACAGCGATCTAGAGTACTTTACACGAATGTGTGACAGAATTTAAGCTTTACTCGCCAAAAGAAGAGCAGCCAAAGGCCGAGTCTGCTCGAGGGACAAGAGGTGTTTTAGCCGTTTTGCCTACGGGCTTTGGTAAAAGCTACATGTGTCAGCTCTATTTTTGCGGTGCACAAAAGCTGGCACCTGATAAAGGAAGCAAGTCCCTCTGATATTCGTTATTTCTCTGCTGAAATCGATAATGACTCAATGGATCAGCTAAATGACTTAGAAGATATAGGCGCTACTACCACATGAAGATATTTTCGACCAACTAGTTATAGATTGCGCGCGAAGCTCTAAAGTCATCGCTTGCCTTCATAAATCCGACATGCCGGCTTTAATACGAAACTAGGATCGCACCTGGTTTTCATATAGAAATGATTGACAGATTTGACACTTATGCGTCATCGGTTCTATTCAGGGATTATTCAGCGTTCAGAGTGAGAATGATTTTTTGACAGCACAAAACTCTCTTTTTTGAAAGGAATGTCCGCAGTCTCTTCTTTTGGCGCTATCTCACGCCTTCGGCGCTCGCTCGTGCCTCCGGCACTCACGCCATCGTCGCGCCTTCGGCGCTCCTCTGGCGAGTCTCGCGCCTTCGGCGCTCGCTCGTGCCTTCAGCACTCACGGACTCCACTCACGGACTCCCTTTACATTTCTCTCGATTTACGGACGTTCGCCAAAGAAGAGACTGCAAGCAGTCTAAGACAATAGCTGGAGTGTGATATTGCCGATTGCTTGGTGAACAGCGTGCAATCAACATTTATTGTTCAATATATACTACGTTAATATATTTTACATCAAAGAAAAATTACAATAATAATAAACATGACTCAATGTGCGAGAATGCTATCGTATTGTATTTGCAGACCACCGCCTGCAATTCAGTGCTTGCACTGCAAGAGGCTTTAATAAACTTATCTATCTATCTATTCAATAGACTAGAATTTCTATCAAAATATATTTGAAAACTATGTTTACAACCATATGACTAAGAAAAACATAAATCCGTACACTGCGCGCGAAAAACCCACTGGGATAAAACCCACTTCTTTGGGACAAAAACCCAGTGGGAAACGGACCCTGCTCGCAAAAAGCAGTGTACAACTCCGAGGGCTAGAGTTTTAATCCTAACCACGAGAATAAATATTTATTTTAAATTCTAAACTATAATAACAAGTGAAATTTGGTCACAATAAAACATCTCGTTTTGCTGTTCAACAAGTGAGAGAAAGCTCGCTAATTTAAACAATGTATATATAGCCGAAATGAACAATGAAGGCTATCCATAATAGGAAATCTATTGTCCAATGACAATAGAAGGTATGCTACGGAACCGCAATGAAAACGCTTTCCTACTCACGTTGTTACGTAGGAAAGCATTATTTCATTTCTATCCCTTCGCTTATGAAGCCACGAACATAAGAACGACAAGACAATACCTGGAGTGTGATATTGCCGATTGCTTGGTGAACAGCGTGCAATCGGCCTAGAGAAAAAACAAAGACGAGAAACAAAAATCGAGGTAAACGTAATGAAAAAAAAAACATATTTGAAAAAGAAATAGCTAGCATTACACTTTGGACAATTCCATCTACATTTACTTTTAACCAATAAAGCACAAAAACGCATCACATCAATTGGTGCAGTTTTACAAGTGATGCGGTTTCACAAAGAAACTAACAGTTTGAAGAAACAGTACCCTGACATTGGCATAGAAAAACAATTTCTTTTGAGCTGAAGTTGATCTACACACTAAATGCTGATCATAAACATAAGAACTTTAGCCAACAACCTCTCCGTGAAAGAAAACGAACACCAAATGTTTAATCTTAGCTCTGCCAAAAAACACTAACTAGAATATGGTCATGTGATCAGAATAATCTGGAAGCATGCACGAGTAATATCAATTGATCGTAACGAGGTAAACCTACAAAAGAAAACAGAAAAATAAACCCTTCCGCGCCTTTCAAATTAATATAAACACTATCTATCCCTGAGGATTGAAAGGATGACCCAATAACCTACGTGTAGCTTCTATGGTTATCCTGCAATCTTGTGAGCCCTTTGTACCACATGGAGCAGCTTCTAACAGAGGAGCTACTGAAAAACACACAAAACATAAGCCCCAAGAAGGGGCAACTGGAAAACGTTTGAAAAAACTATGAAAATTATGTTTTACCGGCATTTTTTCCAACAATTCAAAGAATTGTATACTTAACAGTGAATCATACTTTTTGCTTTGGCCAAAAAACTGAAAAACCAGGAGCAAGTCTTCTAATACAACGAACTAAATCTAGTAAAATAATGTCTCATTCAGCCCGCCGCATCGGGCTTTTCAACATGCAAATAAACAGCAGTATGGTCCAATACATAGACGGTTAAGTCAGACCCTAAACATATTAGGTTACCCACAGAATACAGACGCCTCATGTGTTTGTAAATAAACAAAGAGCCACGCCCCAAAACAGACATGAAACTAGACAATGGGAGGTAGAGAAAATCATTTACAGTGCGACTACGTCAACCGGGCCATTTTGTAAGAAGTTAGCCAATCAGAAAGCGAGTACAGAACAAAGGATCTCGACTTTCTTGAGATCTGAGACACCGAAATGGCGCTTTTCTCGTAAAAATAACTTCAAAACACTTAATTACTCATCGTCAGATGTATTGCAGGTATTAAATTTGCGTAAAATGGTTTGGATATCTAAATGACAAACTTTTTACGGGATGGCCCGGTTGACGTAGTCGCACAGTAAAATACGTAGGTGAAATCTACATATGAAAATTGTGAAATGGCCAACAAAGGCGCAAAAATAAAACATACTTTCATACTGGTACAACAATCACACCATGAGTATCCATGTGATGCAAATGTGCATAAATAAAACAACTAGGTGGCGGCAAACTGTTATTTACAATTTAAAATCAAAATTATGTGGCGTCAGAAGCTCATAAGTAGGAGCGTGCATCCTACGAAATGGGTGGGTCTCACATGTGTTTTATAGCTTGAGCTATTTTTAGAAACAGTTGCGCGGGGAAAAATTAGCCAATAAGAATTCTTCCTTACATTTGACGTCACGCCTCATCAAAAATTCAGATGGAGCTCTGCTTTTAGCCAGTGGCTAAATCTATTTTTACTTGCAGTTCTTTTCGAGATGGAAAACCGGGTGAAAATGTTATCTCTTTACATGGTTTCTGACTGTACAAGTTGAGTAAACTAAAACAGATAACAGATGGCTTCAGACATCAAGAAAAATAACTTGAAAACAATATCTAAACGACTAAGGGAAAGCAGAAAAGAACCGCGGCCTCGTCGCTTCTTCTCACGGTTCTCGCACAGCGAAAGTTCATGAAGGACTACAAATTTATGCACTATGGTGGCTACGGATGGATTAGGGAAGCATAAAGGATTTGCAACGAAGTACCAGGACTATGTGGATGACTTGATTTCTTTTTGGTACACTGACAGATGAAGTTCGCTACATACAAACGATCCAAGCAGGAAGGCGAGAATGAAAGTTTGTTAAAAACTTTACAACGTGTTCGCCGAAAAAACTGAACACATTTACTTACAACTCGGTAAGCTGGGACTATGAACTTTTTCAATTCCTAAGTCGACATGGATGTTTTCAGTTTCTTCTTTTTGTTTTCATTTGTGTGAAATTGTTTTTTTGATGCACGAAATTTGTCAAGTTTGTTTTTTGTTTGCGAGAACTGGAGTTGGTGGTAAGGACGTAGTAGCGTTGAACTTGTACTTGAGCTGCTTGAATGAAGCACGACTTCAAAGAGTTTGATCAGGCGTTTATTAAAAGGTATACTTTATAAACGACAGAAGTTTATTGCTTACATTCTATAAACTATTTGAAAACAAAATGAATGGTACCGGTGCGAAAAGTAGGCACTGCATGATGGCACACCGAATCGACAGGAAACTCGAGGAAACAGCAAGCGTTTTCTAAAATTGTCGGCCAACATGTGCCAACGGAGCACTGCTTTGATTTCCGTGAAATACATGGCAGTCGAGGATGCATCTGCTTAACAACCAGTCAGTCTGAGGGCAGAAGTTAGCTTATTAAAAGTTGTCGATGTTCCTCTTGTAACGTACTGCTTTGGTCTTTATTTGCCTATTCATTTGCTGTTCGCTAACAATCATAACAATTTTTAGCACTTCGTGGTAATGTACGCCTGCTAGTTTGGCACTTCATCGTGTGCTTTGCTATTTTTGCACCCTGGCTCTAAATCACTAGACTAGTAAAAATATTTGCTTCATTTTGGCAAAAAGGATAAGTAAAAGCCGTTCTTGTCCGTCGTGTCAGAGGAAGATTTCGTATTTCGTGCGCCTGCTGCGTGTATGACGTAATTTGTTTACTTCTCTCTGATTGGTTGATTTTTCGCTCGAAAATCTAAAAATAGCCCAAGGTATAAAGCACATGTGAGAACTACCCAATAGGGGATGCACGCTCCTACTTATGAGCTTCTGGTGGCGTACAAATATTTATTAGCGGAGCTCCTTGCGGCGGCCGATGACTACCGACATGCAGACCACCCCATCCAGACCCTGAGCCAAGCCTTAATCCGCCTGAGGAAATCGGAGCACCATACCTAAGAAAACAGCGTCAAAAAAGCAGATAATCGCAAAATATAACTGATAACTCCAATTGGGTAGCCTGTGCAATTTGCTAGGGATCGATCCGATTTTTGGACGTCTCAGCAAGTCCCGGATGTGTACGTCTTCGTGAAGGGATACGTCACAATAGCCCTATTGTGACGTCAAGTATGCTCAACTAACGGGGGAGGGGCGCGTTGTCAAGTTTGGCAGCCGACAGGGCTGCTAGCGGCTGAAAAAAAAAGCCAGCCTACAATAATTATTCAGAGGAGAAATACATGAAGAAAAAGCCATGAATACAAGCATTTGACTCCTGAAATTTTTCCAGTTTCCAAAACAAGCAAATATTCCTGTAGTTCCTGCTCGAATTGATTTGTGTTGATTGTGATGTGAGTGTGAAGTACGAAGTCGAAGAGCTAGCACGCGAGAGAAAACGCAAACAACGACCACAAACCTATTTTCAAGGTAGATACTTAAACTTTGTAGCTAGTGTATAAAAGTGGCATTTAGTAGTAATCATTTTTTATCTATCGCAAACTTTCATTCGAGAACTTTCATTCGAGTTTTTGTTCTTGTTTTTCGCGCTTTGCGGCTGTTTTTCACGGCTCGCTACGCTAGTTTGAAAAAGATGAAAGCTGAATGAGACTATATAGCAGCCGCTCGGGAGATTTGTCGTTTTTACACCCTAAACTATTGTCTTAAGCTTTTTTTTATCAGAATACCGTATTTTCTAGTGATTTAGAATTGCTGACAATGGGATGGCTGCCGTGGCTGTGTTTATCCTTTGGCGGGGAGACTCGGGAGAAATATTATAAAGTGTCATGGCAGCCATCTTGTTATAATAATAATAATAATAATAATAGGTCTTTATTTCCATATGATAAAAATACATATCCTATGTTACAATGTATGATAAAAAGCGAGTTTACAAATGAAATATAAAAGATAAAATGGTAAAATTCTAAAATCTATATAGCTAAGTTATATCTAAAAATTAATCTATTTACAAAAGTATTCATGTATCGTTCGGTATTTACTTTAGGCCTTAATGATGTTTTTTTCCTTAAATTATATTTCGTCTCCTTAGCTTTAGGTAGAAAGTTATGCATAGGATGGCCATCAAGGTTTCTAATTTGTTAACATACTTTTTTATCTTGTTTTTCTAAAATTTCATGAATACTAATTTGGCTAGAAATATAACGGCGCTTGGAACAACGGTCTAAAAAATTTTGCACTGCGGTAAGTTCAGCCTCCGATGCGCCGTAAACAGCGAGCCCATAAGTTAAATTCGGTAACACTATACTCTTAAATAGGTGATCGATCTCTCTCTGGTGATACCCTTCTTTTCTTAAAGTTCTTAATACATGTAGGCATTTGTTAGCTTTGCTCAGTTTGTTTTTAATACGCGTATCAAATCTGGCATCAGATTGAAATGTGACCCCTAAAAGTAGGAGTTCTCTACACTGAGGGATGCCAGCGGTAGGTGCTATGACAATGTCTGTGCAACCCCTCTTAAAAAAACGTCAGTTCTTTACATTTACTGGGGTTACAAGACATGCTATTGGCCTGTGTCCATTCTAAAAACGTATCTACATGTTCAGCGGATTGATCACAGCTCTTCCAGACAGGTGATATTATCGTAGAGTCGTCTGCATACTTGTATAAAAATGTGATATCGTTTTGAATAATTTCTAAGTCATTAAAAAATATATTGAACAAGTAAGGACCACTAACACTGCCTTGGCAAGTCCCCTTATTTACACGCATCCATGACCCTTCAAAGGCGCGGTAAATTACTCGTTGTTGTCTATTTGCTAAGAAATCTAAGTACAAGTTTGTTGAGCTCGCGAGCTTTGGTCATCAAAAGGGCACAAATCAGTGCGAATCACTAAAAGGCACTCGCCATGCGCTCCAATCTTCAGAGATAGATAATGGTACAATGATTCTTGAATTCTCTAATGTAACTAAGCGATTTATTCTTAAAATTGAGACCCTTTTTCGACTTCTCAATTTGGTTCGGCTACAACGAATTTTTCCCGAGTTTTTTCACTTAAGATTGATTTAAGGAGGGCCAATTTATAAAACTCTTGTGTTTCGATTAGTTTATGGCATGCTTCTCTGTCGACAGTACACAGAAGGCATGGACTTCAGATGTGGAAGTAAAGTGTAGATTTTGCTCACAGATACAATTCATAGTCCATATTTAAAATATCAATCAGGGGATTCAACAAAGAGGATTTTTTACTTCGAATTGTCATTTGCTTGAAGTTTTGACAGGCCCCTGAAATTGATTTTATAACATGGTAGTGTATCAGACACTCCTATCCGGCAGGTCCAAAATGCAGACTGAAAAATACATACCGGAAAATGCACACCAGGTCTCTTCTCTCTGAAAACTCAAAAGAACAGTTTTATTTCATCGTTTGATGAATGGCTAGTACATAAAATATTACAACACTGACAAACTGCGGCCAAAGGTAGAAATATGCAGTAAAATAATTTTGAACTGTCAGGATGCTGTTACTATGTAGATGGTTGTTTTACATTTTACATCTCAAGGGAGTTTCATTTTCATCTCCGATCTTACACGCAAATTTCAGGAATTTTCCTGAAACGATTTGATACTTTTAGCGCAATTTTAGCTTACATTTGCCCTTCGCTAAGTAAGAGAAAATTACAACTACGATCAATATGTTTTAGGTGTCCTTTTGATACAAAATATCTATCGGGGATACAGCAGAGCTGTCAAAACATAAGCCGGCGACCGGGCTCCTTTTTGCCGAATGTGAGAAAAGTTCGAACCATAGAATTTTGTTAAGTGCAGCCTGAAAGCTCACCTCATATTCTAAAATAAAATAAAACTGGAATCCTTGAGTCTGAGTCAGATTTGGCTTGGCGAGGAAACTTAACATGTTGCTTTGAAGCTACGAAATTTCCATCATGTCAGCCATCAGTTTTTCTTTGCAGCCTGCTAATCTTTATGAGCAGCCGCCTACTTCAAAACATTATATCGGGATATGAAATCTATCGGGGATGTAAATGACTCATACAGTAAAAACCCGCATAAAAGAACAGGTGTTTTGGGGTTTCAGGCTGATTTTGTTCTTGTACATTGGGTGTTTTCTGCAAAATCAGCCTGAAAATGTTCTTAAGGTGTTCTTAAAGTGCTACTAATGCTTTTTGAAAAACTTTTTGAGCAAAATCCTCTAATCAAGTAGTGAACTTCTGTGAAAATTTTTTTCGATTCGGTTAAATCCTGAATTTTTTGCGAATCATTTCATATTGGAAATTTCCCGCCATCTTTGAAACACTTACCAGTCTCCCTCACGGATCGTCTTCGCGCGGCCAAAATCAAAGTAATGCCCAAATAAGGACGTTCAAGGTTCAAGTCGTCTTCTCAGTTTACAGCAGATTCTTCGCAAGAATTCCCTAGTTTTATCGTTCTTTTGCGATGTTGATATTAGTGGAATGTAGGCCATTTATTGATATGTATTTCTTGTTGCTTATATTATTGATCTTTAAAGTTTTTAACGTCAGAAAATTGAATGCGAGTGGAGATTTCAGATTTCAGTGACAACTGTTGCCGCCATTACCGTTTGTCACGCATTATTTCCGTCGAATAAAATAGCCTCTATCTGTCTTCTATGAGGGTCCTTTATGATGTGGATTAGCTAATATTAAATTTCAATGTCATACCCCGCTATTTATAATAGTGGGATGATAAAGGACCACGTCTAGAATAGCAAAGCCATTTGAAAATGGTCTTCTTGAGCGGTGCCACCGGAAAGAAACACAGAAAATGTCGGGTATTGTAGCGGCTACTGCGAAGAACTTTTGTGCAAACCCGAGGTTGTACTCACAATAAACTTTTCTCGCTTTTAAAACTTATTAAAAAGAATAAAAGATTCCTCCGCTTGTTGTGACAGATAGAGCGCGCACTCACGCGCACCGGTTATCTTGTAATGGGCCTGCGATCTCAAAAGAAACAAATGCAGTCAGCGGAGTTAAGTGTTTCAAAGATGGCGGGAAATTTACAATATGAAATGATTCCTAAAAAATCAGGATTTAACCAAATCGAAAAAAATTTTCACAGAAGCTCATTACTTGATTAGAGGATTTTGCTCAAATGTCTCTCGAAAAGCATTAGTAGCACTTTAAAAGCGTGTCCACGAGAGGACCGGGCAGTTGCGGCACATGCCATCTCACCGATTTCGATGAAACTCGGCCAGTTTGAAGTATTCACCCACCAACTCAAGAAGCCAAAGTGGTTGTTGTTTTGGATGTTTCAGGGGGGAGTTAGACCACCCCCTTGGTTTTTACAGCCAAAGCCCATCAAATTCGTTCCAATTTAGACCAAAACTGAATGACTCTCCCGAGTTCAAAGCTTAACCGTTTCCCAAATGCTTTGGCACGAGTACAAGGCAACATGTTCTAGTTAGAGTGGCACTGAAAAAATCTGATTTGCTGTTAAGCCTGTCAATCAACAGCTGTCAATCAAGACCCTAATATCAGCCCCTGGTAAAAATGCCTTTTTTTGAGCGCTTTTTTCGTAAAAAGGCAACATTCGCAGAAGAAACGAAAGATATCTCGTTAAAGCCCGAATATAGCGCTGTCGAAATATGGAAAAATGTTTTTGGTACCTTGTAATATTTCGTGGCGAGAAGCAAGTAAACTTTGTCTTGACCACAGGGTACCCATCACTGATAATAGCATTGTAAATGACTAAAAATCGAAATAAAAAGAGGTATTTGACTTTTTGTAAGAGAAATCCAGTTGTTTTGTAGGCTTCGGTAGATAACAGAAAAAGTACACCAGGAATTCTTATGTTTTTCATATTTTATTCGTGTTTCATCAGCGGGTAAACTGTAATAGCCCTGGCAGTAACGGGATTTTGTTAGCTGTGTAGCCGCAATAAGGAATATTGCGATAAAAACAGCTGACTGGTTTTTTGCTCCCTGCCTCGGTACAATTTAGAAAACAATATACAGAACAACACTTGCGATAAGTAGTACAAATAAAATTAGCTTGTCGCCTTTTGTACTTAACTCAAACAGGCGCTTAACACATTTCTAAATTAATTCTGATATTTGTGTATTAAAAAGAGAGGATGGTTCCAGAGGCAGATGAAACGCCAAATCGGCTAAATAAAACCGTCAATTTAATGCCTCCCCCCCCCCCCCACACACACACACACAAACACGATCACCAAACACGGTGACAAAACCAGTCTTACTGCGTGCAATCCAGTTAATTAATTGAAGCTAGCAACGTCGCATACATCTTCGGAAGTATTTTGGGTCTTTTATTTCTTTTTATTTTTCTAATGCTTACACCTTAGGGTAAAAAAAACCGCGGGCTTAGGGCGTAAACTAGCTGTGGCATAAAAAGTGCACATGTACGTCGCGACAAAGTTGTTTACGATTATATCAAAGTCTGAATAACTAATTAGCAGCACAAACTTCTGTCGTCCTCGCCCTAAACTAAAAATGTCGGCTTCTCAGATAAGCTGCGATTTTGCGGATATCTGCGGGAGTAGGTGCGAAATATCAGATAGATTTCCGAATCAGAGAGGATTCTTTACACTCAATTACTGTGATAAAAGTATTAGGAGCCACTTAAGAAGTTTGAATGTTTCACAGAGTAGTGTTTCCGTCGAGAAGTATCTCATTCTCGCTCGAGCAGGATTATTTTCTGAAGACGGCAATAATTTGACAATCTGCCCCAAACATCGCAGTGATCTTGGACTCCAGTGGCGGCCATTAAGACGATGCATGCATCCGCTTCATGGAACTAGATCAGGGAAGCCAGAACGGGGAGCAAGTCTCAATACCAGCAAGGAAATTATGGTCAAATGGCATGTTCTTGTTCCTATTGGCGCTGGTAAGTACTACATGGTTATAAACTCATGTTAACACCAAATGGAATATCCCTAAAATATTTTCAGTTATGATATATTTCTACTAAATACTCTTTGCTGTTCTTAATTGGTTTGTAAGGAATATGCCAAAAGTGCCGTAGAGAGCATAAGAAATCGATAGAAGGAACGGACGAAGATTTAGATGAGCACGCCATGGCAACGCCTTCAATGATCCCCGCCTCGGAGCAACATGTTGAGCCAGAGTGTTTTTCTCCAGCAGCACAAGAACTAGAAACTGGCCCAAGTGAGCCACTTATATCCTGCAGTGGCATACCTAATTGCGGAGTAAGCAAAGAACATTCTACTTTACATAATTACTCTAATTTCCCTTACCGGTGACTGTCGATAAAAACAAAACCATTTCATCTCGTTTTCCGTTTCAAAATATTGCTCTTAAACAACTATATTCATCAGTGTGTGTGCGCGCGAAGGGTAGAAGCTTTGCAATGCGCGAATCAACCTTTGCATGATTAAATTCGCGCATAGCGTTCTGCTTTGTCTACAGCACGCGCACAATCAACGATCAGCTATAAGCGCGCGCTTCTCTCTTTAAGTGATTTTTGTCAAACCCAACAACCATGATTTTAGGCACTTCATGTGTCTGCATTATATTTAGACGAAGTCAAACCAAAGTCACTGTGTAGGCCTGATGTTTATGGTCTCATTCTTCAAGCTCTATGTATGATGTATGTATGGGGCCAGCCTTGCTCGACCCCCCCCCCCCCCCCCCCCCCCCCCTGAATGAGATCACGGCCGCCCCCTTACCACCTGCGTCTTTGGCACTTAGACGTGGTGAAGACGCTATGTTGTCCTTGGGCTCTCATCGAATTTCGCTCTCGCCCTCCCTCCTATTCCATTGAGCAATCAGTTGACGGGTACCCCGAGTATGCGCTTGGTCGAGCGACCTACACGCGCTATGGTACCTAACCCAAAATTAAGCAATCTCGGGCTCTGGGTACGAGAATGCAATGTGAACCAATTACCGACATGCGCGCGCATTTATTTTAGCTCGTCAGTTCTGCGTTCTTCGTTCGAAAATTACGCCATTGATCATGCGCGCACTATCATCTCCAGCCATCAAATATGTATTTGAGCTAAGGCCATTCAACCACCAAAAATAATCACCAACAGCCACACAACTCTACTTGATTCCGAACAGATTGATTTCCGACTAGACTACCGGTTAAACTGAAAAATAACCACGACCAAATGATTTTACAGGTTCCTCCGCTGCCTTCAGCTATAAGCCACGTAAGTTTGCTGAAACGGGAGAGGATAATCGAAGCGACACGAGTACTGAAACGCTGTTTTCTAATGAATCCAACATCACCTATCCAGAGCCTGAGACATCAATGGAATGGCAACCAACGCCACAGATCTTAGATCAGTTATACGCGCTCAACAGCTATATAAAAAGGGCAGATGGCAATGCAAGTCCAGTTCGCTCGCAGCTAGGAACCGATGTAAATGACATCGCATTGCGGACCAGCCGTTACTACAAACGCAAGGCTTCCCAAGCAGTGGAGCTGGTACTGAGGGCCATTGCTCCTGAGAAACCAGATTGGCTGTTCCAGCAAGTGGTAGACGCGCGCTGCAGTACTGCAGCAGAAAATCTTCCAGAGAAAGCGCTCCTTTATACGCTGGTTAAACTATATGAGGAAGCCTCATCTTGGCAGACCCGTCAACAAATACTCTCCATATTTGCGCGCGATTACTCTAAGACGGAGCTTCTGTCTCTTATACCGAAGCTTTCTAAGTGGCAGATAGATGAAGCACGGAAACATGCCTTTCAGAATAGTCCAGGTGGCGAACTCGAGCCATCCATTATCCGTCGCACTCGGCTGGATCCTGTGAAAGTTGACCACTTCTTGGACTTTATATCAAGCCCATCTTTCTTACAAGATGTTGCGTACGGAACAAAAAAACTGAAGCTATCTACCAAGGAGGAGGTTGAGATTCCTAATGTTGTGAGGACCGTCATTGCCTCTAGACTGATTCAGCTGTACCAGTCATACTGTGCCGAGGCCGAGTTTACACCTCTAGGAAGATCGACGTTGTTCAACATTCTGAAGGTGGGAACTTTAACGTCGCGTTTGCTCTTACAGTATTCTAGGTAGAATACACATGGAGTTATTGTAGAGCAGAACTGATTCTTTTCTTGTTTTGTTCTATAATCGTTTGGTTTATGATGGGCCAATGAAGTTACTGTAATCTAATATTGTGTGGTTCCAGAAAATATAATCCCCCCCCCCGGAAGGGCATGCATTGGAAATTCCGGAGGGAGGGAGAGGGGGGATCAATTTACCTTATCTTTTCCATACAAATACTGTATTTTTCTTTGGAAATTCCAGAGGGGTGGGGGTCACTTTTCATCACCTCCCGGGGAGGGGTATGGATATTTTCTGGAACCACACATTTCATGAAGTATACTGCGACAAAACAAGATGTGTCATGCTTTGTGGTAATAATTCACCTCGATTCATTACGACGAAATATAAAGCGTGGACTTTTGATAGCGATAACTATATTGCGGACAGGACATATTAGGAAACGTCAGAGGTTTTTGAAATCTGCATCGTAGATTTCTTAGAGTGCAGTTTACGTTCCAGGTGATGCAGCTTCCCAGAAAAAATCTCTAGCAGGTCTTGATAGCACCCAGACAGACGGAGTATTAGCATTTTCGACGCTCGAGGAATGTGTGGATCAACTCAATACATTGGGTAAGTACGGCGAGCATTATAAGGAGAATAGATAGACAACCATACCCATTGATCATCCTGATTGTTTTTTTTTGCATATAGGCTTAGATACTGATAGAGCAAATGGCATCAAAGCTCGACTGAAATCAGCCAAGCAGTACCTCAAGACCGATTTTAAAGTCCACGTCAACAGGTCTGACCCTTGTGGGGATCATTGCAGTGTCTACGCGCTTAGCACAGAGGAAATAGCGTTCAAGGGAATTTGTAACCATAATCATGACATTCGCTGTGACCAATGCACTGATCTTAAGAAGGTGCTTCTTGATGTAAAACAAGCGCTCTCATCAGAGGAAGTCACCTATAGGTAGGAATAGCATGCTTTATTTATCCTTCACAAGGAGATCATGATATTTGACTAAACATTATCGAAGGTTTTGGGTTTGCGGTATAGCGTTTTTAATAATATCAATAATAATAACTTTAATACTTATAGCGCGCAAATTCGCATATATATATATGATCAAATGCGCGGGGCATCGCAGTGGCATTGGAGTAAAGAGTCTTCAAATCTGCGGTGATACTGTTGCTTTACAACCGAAATGGAACTGTCGTAATTATTAATAATTAGTATACATTATCATTTCTTGATATTCATAGTTTGTTTTACCCACTCAGCTACGCCGATCAACTAGAGGAGTTGCAGTTCGACATCGACAATGCGTGCCAGCAAATTGTAGAGTGGAAGGCTCATGTGCTTCGTGCAGTTCACCAGGATGCAGCAAAATCGAAAGTGCTAGACGAGCTGACGCCACGACAGGCTTTGGTAATCATGGGATTGGGCCATGAAGTTTCTTCCGGCCAGCTATCGCGAAACGCAACGCGACTGGTTTGGGAAGAAAGGAAAATCTTGGCACGTGTGCGTTGCCATGTCAAGAAATGAGGAAGGAGAACTAGAGGTAATTACTACAGGGCCATTCTGGACAAACGACCGAGCTAGCACTATATAAATGGGCTAACATACCGCGCTTTTCCGTTTTAGCATGGCGAATACCGCCTTTTTATACACTGATGAAGGGGCATGCCCGAAACGTTTGTATTAAATTATACTGATACTTATGTATTGATACGATTTTATACCATTTCTTTACAAGTGTCACGCATCACCCGGAGTTTTAACTATCTCATTTTTCTATAACATACGTGTAACCTGCTAACATATTTTTTTCTGAGCAAGGTCAGTCGCGCAACAACAAAAGAAATACCATTGAGGTGTACTATTTACATAAGGTCTAAATGGGACAAAAATCTAAGCGTCACATTTAGTATTGTTTCTTTATCGAATTATTGCGCCCTAGTACAACAGCAATCTATTTTTAGTACCGTTGCGAGCTTCTACATTCGAGGAGAAGTGGATCGAGGGGCTTGGCTAAGGGCTGTAATGTTTTCCTTTTTTTTACAATTTTGTTTTTTTCGCCCCTCACCCCTCGCTACGCAATCTTTCTTGCATTATCGCCTATAGGTATTCCTCTTACATGGTGCCAATAAATATATGTCTATGTCTGAAGGCAGTTGGTAATTTTTTGTTTTTCTCCGTTACAGTCTAGAACCTATGTTCATGTTCTGGATGAATGCCTTCAAAACTGGTTTGCGGTAGCATCTATCCTTGAAGACGCACTGAGAAATCTGAAGGTCGCTAAACCCGCTGTCGATGAAGTGTTCTTGCGGTCAGACAACGCGGGTTGCTACCATTGCGTTTTTCTCATTCTGTCGCTGCCAAGTCTCGGAAAACGTGTTGGCACAAGAATTGCAAGATACGACTTCAGTCACCCGCAGGCAGGCAAGGACATCTGTGATCGGCGAATCGCAGCGATCAAAAGCCACATGAGAAGGTTTTTTAATGAGGGAAATGACATCCACAGTTGCGTCGATATGAAGCGCGCCATAGAATCCTACGGTGGTATCAAAGGGTGCTACGCCGCAGCCGTGAAGATATCGGACTCGAAGCAGACGATGACCAAGCACACCATGACTGGCATCCAATCGTTGAACAACTTTTGTTTTGATTCTTCCGGTGGGATGAGGGCGTGGAAGGCATATGACGTGGGTCCAGGTAAACATTACTCCACATCACAGCTGAAACGTTTTGGCAAGGTCCAGGGTGCTGCAGACATATTAACTGTAGAGCCTTTCAGCACACCTGAGATTGACGTTGGTGCCGTCTTTGCTGCGGGTAGAGCGCCAGCACCTAGCGATATCTCAACCGGGCAGGCTCCTGCCTCAACTGAAAACAGCAGTGATGATGCCTGCCTCTCCACAAATGCAAGCGAAAACAATCAAGATGTTGAATTCTCTTGTCCTGAGGACGGTTGTGTGAAAGGGTATCAGTCGTTCAAGGCACTGCAAAATCATCTTGACTCCGGGAAGCATTTAATCAAATTGGAAAAGGAGTGTGCATATGATGAGATAATGCGGAAGTGGGCAAGCACATGCCATGAGGTATCTGGTGAATACGTAGTGCGCTCTGACAACCAATTGTCTGGTGATCAAGCAGAAGCTACCTCAGAAGACATTGTCGCGAAAGGGTGGGCCTTGAAGACAGGAAACCGCACAACCCGATTTTCTGAAAAAGTGAAAAAACACCTCAAGGAGATCTTTCTTGCCGGAGAAGATTCTGGAAAGAAAGCCACACCGAAGGTAGTTGCAACTAGGATGAGATCCTTGCGACGGGCTGACGGAAAGTTTTCGATAAGAGTGAGTGGCTCTCAACTGATCAAGTTGCTAGATTCTTTAGCCGGCTATCAGCGCTTTGTCGGAGCGGTCGTATGACGATCGAGGCTGCTGTTGGTGGAGCGGGAGCAGATGACGACGACGAGGATTATGAGGCGGAGGCAAATTCTATTCGACGCCGACGAAGGATCAGGCGCGAAGTCGAACTATAGAGTTTGAGTAATCCGCCAATGTCTACCAGAAACTGCTGTCGAACTGTAGTTAACACTTTTGAATTGAGGGTTGCATAGTTTGTATCTTCATAATTAGTGTGAAGGTTTGCAGGAACGGGATTTCTTTACTCTGCCGGACTGACTTGTGAGAGAAATCTTCACATAGTGTCCATACTGTACTAGCACGCAGCACTATTTGTTGAGCAGTTTTGTTGTTGTTGGGTACCCAGTGGAACAAACCAAGCCGCGTGCTATTGAGTGGCAAAGAGAATTCAAGGGTACATGGTGTACATTTATTTCGGTGAATGGTAAATAGACATGTATATGAGCAAAACGCATGAAATTAGCAGACTTGTCCAATCATTGAATGGGTACCCTGTTGAACATTTTTGTTTTGTTGGGTACCCTGCGGAACAAACCAAGCCGCGTGCTATTGAGTGGCAAAGAGAATTCAAGGTTACATGGTGTACATTTATTTCGGTGAATGGTAAATAGACATGTACTATAGTAGCAAAACGCATGAAATTAGAAGACTTATCCAATCATTGAATTGGGTACCCTGTGGAAAGATGTACACGGTATTATTAAAATAACCGACGCATGCACTTTCATTCATATATTTACTATCAGAAAGTTTTCGGTGGAAAAGGTCAAATTCCCTTTTCATTTCGAGTTTTAGTCATTAAAATAGCCATTTTTGAGTGTGGGTAGCCTGTGGCCAAGGCAAAGTTTACTTGCCTCTCGCCACCAAAATCTACAAGGTACCAAATTTTTGTTTTCATATTTTGTTAGCACTATATATGGGCTTTAACGAAATATGCTTCGTTTTTTCTACGAGTGTTGCCTTTTCACGAAATAAGCACTTAAAAATAGGCATTGTTGGTGCTTTTTACCAGGGGCTGATATTAGGGTCGTGATTGACAGCTCTTAAAAGGCAGGCGTAAATGCAAATCAGATTTTTTCAATGCCACTCTAATTAGAACATGTTGCCTTGTACTCGTGCCAAAGCATTTGGGAAACGGTTAAGTTTTGAACTCGGGAGAGTCATTTAGTTTTGGTCTAAATTGGAACGACTTTGATGGGCTTTGGCTGTAAAAACCAAGGGGGATGGTCTAACTCCCCCCTGAAACATCCAAAACAACAACCACTTTGGCTTCTTGAGTTGGTGGGTGAATACTTCAAACTGGCCGAGTTTCATCGAAATCGGTGAGATGGCATGTGCCGCACCTGCCCGGTCCACTCGTGGACACGCTCTTAAAATTGTTTCTTAAAAATCAAATACTGCATACACTACCAACAGTCAAATACAGATTGAGTGTAATTCACAGAAGGTAGTTATTTAGTAGCAAACAATTGCTTAATGTACCCTGGAAATTCCCATAAAGTACCTGCTGTAGAACTGTGTGCAATCATCTAGCACATTATATTGATCTACTTGGTACTATACCATTGTAGGTTACTGTACTCAAATCTAACTGGCAGCCATTTTTGTATACAAGAACAATTCTCATTTTTCAGGCTCCACATGTTCTTATGTATGAGGTACATTTTTGACCAAATTTCAGCCTGAGTGTTCTTAATCCACTTGTTCTTTTATGCGGGTTTTTACTGTATTTGCATTTTCTGGTCTGCATTTTCCGGTCTGCATTTTCTGGTATGCATTTTGGACCTGCCGCACTCCTATCATTTATTTTTTCAATGATATGTACTTGCCTTCCAATAGAAGGCCACTTTGTGAGGCAGCGGCGTAGTCAGGAATTTCTGAATGCTCTGGATCATCTGCACCTCAAAGCTGGAAATACATCACCATTTTGGGAACCAAAAAAGGAAATGAAATTCTCCCTCGGTATTAGTCTTATTCAAGGTTATAGATTTTTTTGTTATTATCACTTTTTATGAATGAAAAAATATACAGATGACTTGAATGTACTAAAACATAACAGGTGGAAAATTTGTATAGAGCATGTGCTCGTCAAAGTGAGGCCAGGCTTGTGAGCTTATGCTAGCGTTGCATTCCTGCCAAATGTGTGGGCAGGTTAATTCGTTCTTTGTTTTACTGCATCTGCACGGATTATTTGTTGGGGTCAATACTGCCTAACAAAAGAAGTTTTGCATGATTGAACGTCCAGAAGAAAAATACGGCCTCAAAGGGGGGGTCACCCCAAAAATACGCCACTAAAGGGGGGGTCACCCAAAAAAATACAAGCACATAACAGGGAGGAAACGAAAAGTTTGTATTTTTTACAGAACGCAATATGTTATATGTTTCTAATTTCACTCAATACTTAATTAAAATTTCGGCGCGCTTTGCGCGCATGCAGAATTTAACATCTAATATGCACTGATAGGCCTGCCGGGTAGTCTCTATGTTTGAAAGAACACACCTTAGGTAAGCGTGAGTTCAACGTTTAGTCATTTCGGCCGCGCTTCACGCACATGAATAATAATAATTTCTTCATTTGTGAAGCGCATGAAAAATATTACCTAAAGGCTCAGGAGCCCTTCACTAGGAGCTTTCATATAACCTATATAATTAGTGTATTTCCTGGGCTCCTGACAGGCTTTGTTTACTATACACAAAAAACCTTCATCTACCCTTTTTCTGAGGCTTGATGAAATGCGATTATCAAAACTTGGGCGCGCTTCGCGCGCAAAGAAAGAATTATGTGACCCCCTCTTTATGTAAAATGTCTTCTAGTAGGTCTAATAGGGGACCTGAGGTGGGTGTCACGAATACGTTTAATAGTTCTGAGGGGGGATCGGTTCCTTAGCTTTGACAGAAGTAAGAAAAACGTTAAGAAGAATGAGACTGCATCACTTAGGCAAGAGTTTATCTTACAGTGCAAGCATTTATAAGAGGGGGGGGGGGCACCAGGAAAAATACATTAGATTTTGGGGGCCACCTAAAAAAATACGGACATGAAAGGGGGGCCACCCAAAAAAATACAGGGTCTCCCCTCATTTCCACCAGCCCCCCCCCCCCCCCCCCTCCCTGATAAATGTAATAAAACAAAAAAAAACTAATTTACCCGGAGCATGAAAATTTGCCAGGAATGCAACGTTTGCACAGACTTGCAAGCCTGCCCTCTTACCTGCGCCGGCATTCATTGTCAGCGCCGACAAATTTACCACCTGCCCTAAAAACATAACATTACATTGAAGATAAGTGTAATATGTATGTTATTTTTTATTATTATGTATAAATTATTATTATTCATTCAACATATTTTCACGCTTCTGATTGGTTGAGCACCACCAGTAAATTCTTGATGGCAAACTGCCTGGCTCTCTCAATAAATTAAAGCGGGAAATTAATTTCGAATGGGCAATAAAACAATTAAAAGTTGGCAGAATTGCAGGCAGAATTCCAAGCTTGAAAACCCCTCTCCCATTCAGAATTTCCAAATGCCGCCCGTCCCCGGGTACATATTTTCTGGAATTGCCCAATATTTATAAATTCACTCTACAACCTTGAATAAGATCAATATCGAGGGAGAATTGAGTATATTTTTGGTTCCCAGAATGTAACCAGATCAGGATCCAGAGCATGCTAGGGACTCCTCACAAAGTGGTCTTCTATCGGTAGGCAAGTGGGGCGGGTGGGGGTGGGGGAATGATAAAACCCCATTATTATTGAAAAAAAAAAAATGATGATAGGAGTGCCTGATACAGGCATAAGATATATAGGGCATAAAAGTACTACTTTTTTTTTTTTTGGGGGGGGGGGGGGGTCAATACTGTTGAAGTTTTATTTTTCATCTTTCCTTCTATGCTTTGTTACCAAATGTTTTATACAATAACATTCCTTTACTAATATCTGATGTGCCAAAAAAATGAAATTGAAAAAGATAAAATTAACCAATTAGATGATAAAAAAGAAATGATTTTATTTACCCTTGATTTGATGAACTCATTATTTTTGTGCCAAAAACAATGGTTCCAGTATGTTCAGCTTACTAAAGTACCCACATAGCCATGTAGGTTTTACATAAGACTGGTAAATAAAAGATCTGTCTTCAAGGCTCATCAGACTTACCGGTGTTATCATCTTTCAGTTTCAGTGACACAACAGCAGCCAGAGGTGGCTTTTAGATAGACCATACCATCACACAAGTAAAACATAGTTAGAGCGGTTTTCACATGACTGTTGTGAGTAATTACAAAATATTTGGTAATTGCTATTGGTTTTGGTTGTGAGTGGATGAGAGCATGATTTTTGATCCTTCAGCCAATCAGATCAAGCAGAAAAAATAATTACACAGTTAACACAATTGGGCAGTCGCAAAAAAAATTCGCACCCCCCCTGTTGAGGACCCCTGTTGGATTTCCTGAGTGGGTGGTCAAAATGGAGCTCGGAATTCCAGGGTTGGTGGTCAAAGTAGAGCTTGGAATTCCAGGGTGGGCACCCTTAAAATACGAAATTCCAGGGTGGGTAAGCGCAATGTCCAGGGTGGTCATGAGAAAATCACTGGAATTCCAGGGTGGGTGGTTCAAATTTAAAAAATCCAGGGTGGGTAGCTGTGACTCGGGTCCTCAACAGGGGGGTGCGGATTTTTTTTGCGACTGCCCATTACTTGTAATTACTTCGCTCGAAAAAAGGAGAGATTGTGAATGAACCTCGCTCTCTGATTGGTTTGTTTTCTAATTTGTATTGCATTTGATGGGATAGTGAATTACTGATTTGCTTTAATGACAGCATATCAAGAAAATTTCGCCAAAAGCTGTCGTTTTGCCGACGTTGCAAAACTTCCTTATTAGGAAATTCCCCTTTACCTTATTTGGAAGGTCTGTAAGTACTTTTCCTCATATCTTAGGGAAAAAGGCAGGAAAATTGACCAAAACTTGCAGATACTCGAGAAACATCCTTCTCTTGATCGCCATTTTGTTTTTACCCCCCGCCGAGGGGCCTGAGTCACGTTTTGAACACCACAGGCAACCCGCGCGGATTTACCATAAAAACGACAGCACTTTCTTGATGAGTCATGTGAAAACCGCTATACAGTTTATTTTTGCTATAAATACTTGTCAATAGAATCGAGAGCATATGACGCTAAATCAATTTTTGGTACTCTTAAAGATTATGATTAGAGAAATTGGGTATGATCCGATAAAAATGGCTGTGAAGTAGCCTGCGAACATCCGGAACACGCGAGCTTAACCTTAGGGTTATAGTCCAGTCAATCTACGAGATTTTGTAGGTCCGGTTGGAACTAATTGCAATAGAATTTTTCTCAACGGCATATGAACCAGTTTAGTGAGCTAGTTAACAGAAAAAAAGTCCTCAAAAATCCCTTTAGCGGAACATGCCGAAAACGAGGAATTAAAATTCGGCCCAAAACCACAGGGTACCCGCGTCAAAATAAATTCCATTATTTAAAAGAACGCTACAATTATTGGTATATTTTTGCATTTCAAGTACCGTAATTATTTACAGGCAATTTTTAATATATTCTCTATATGTTTTGACATTTAAAACGATTTGAAAAATCGCTACTGTACTCCGGCCCGTGTGCCGTGTGGGCCAGCAACCGAAACCCTCCCCCTTGCGGATTTTAAGAGACATATACCATTTTGAAGCTTAGATCGAGAACATTCCAAATGAGTTTGTTTACATAAAAACTGGCGGGTGTGACCGTGAGGCGGCATTGTTTATTTCATGTCAAAAACCACAGGGTACCCAATTAATGTTTTTCCTAAATTCAGCGGAAATTGTGATGCGACACAACAAAAGACAAATTTTCAAGTTTATCACTCGTATTAAGCAAATGAATATGATAAATAGTCTTCTTTTTCGCCTATTTTCAACTTTTTAGACATCGTGGCTTTCATTTTGAAAAGTGTAAGCCTCCAGATTAGACACTTCTATCCCTGTATTTTTCTTTATACCACAACGCGCGCGTTTCTCGAATTCTGATTGGCTTTCAGCCATGGTACATATAAGCAATAAAGAGCGGATTTCAGTGGTTTATGTGATAAACGCACGAGGGATGCTGCAAAAACAAGAGAAATGTCTGAAACTCACAAGCCGTAGGCGAGTAAATTTCAAACTTTTCAAGTGTTTTTCCAGCATCTCAAGTGCGTTTATCACATTATAAACCGCAGAAATCCGCTTTTTATTGCTTTTATAAAATAGCATTGCATCTGCTGTGCGTTGATAATGTGAGGATGGACAGTTCGCAACCAATCAGAGCGCGCGTACTATCTTAGCTATTTTATAAAAAAAAGTTTATAATATAGCTACGATTTAATGCGTGCTCTGATTGGTCCAAATCTATGCTCTCGTACACCGATAAAGCAATGGGTCTCCCCACTATATCATATGTGATGTTGGGAGAGAAACTCGAAAAGTTTCTAAATCACGAGCCACGCTCTCGTGTCTCTTCCAACATCACGCGAAAGTTGTGCTCTAATGCTTAAAATACCACGGAACGCGCCATTATCAGTGCGCGCGCTAAAAGAACCAATGAAAACACCTTTTGGCTGCTCGCGCGTGCTGTTTTTGTTTGTATTTTTTCGTTTTGTTGTGGTATAAAACCCGCTGACACACAACAATATCTGCTCGTGACTTCCAGTCACCCTGCGGACTGCAAGTCGAGTATCCCCTACCCCTTAGCACTCCGTCTACTAAGAATCAGTTCCGAGAAGATGCGTCGAAGGTGATAAGGAGAGCTTATACCACCCACCTTACAGTGAGAGGCTACAAACAAGACAAACAAACAAGCGCTGCAATCCAGAGCAGACACTCTGATGACCCGCCAACGAGGAACGAAGAGCAACAGAGTAGTTGTAGTGTTTACATATCCCCCTCGGCTACAAAACGCACCAAAATCCTTAAACAAGCGTTCCCCATCATTTGTGTCTCAGAACGATTGAAGAAAATATCAGAACCCCCTATGGTGGCTTTCAGACGCCAACCTTACCTGAGAGATATCTTAGTGAGAGCCCGAGTTCCATCTTCTTAGACGTGGTGGGATAAACTTGAATATGACTTGTGGGAACCGCAGGTGTAAGTTCGTAGACGTAAACGACACTTTCGTCAGCTCTCGTACAACAGCACGCTGGACTGTAAGAGTAGCAATGTTATCTACCTTATATCGTGTACTAAGTGTCGCATGCAGTACGTAGGCCAAACCAGCTGTCCTCTACATGAACAATTTAGAACGCACAAGTGCACTATCAACCATTACAGAAGTTATGCTGAGACATCAGCATTGGCGGCCCATTTCAATCCCACCAACGCAGGACATATCCTAGAAGTTCTGGTGATAAAATGCACCAAGAAAGTTTCGAAGGCGGAAGATCTGTTGTCAGTTGAGGGTTGCTTGATATAGAAGCGCAAGATGGCCACTGATGGCCTCAACCTGCGAGAAGAACTTTAATTATATTATAATTACACGCGCGCGTTCATCTTCCATATCTTGCGCGCCTCATAGTTTATACGCGTGACATGTAACTTGCTTTTGTAACCGTCCTGATGAAGGACAGAATTAAATGTCTGAAACGTTGGCTTAATCTTGCTTCTGCTTGGTGAAATACATTGTCTAATTGTCAGTTGTTTTCATAAATCAAACGTTGCGGATTCGGATTGAGGCGAAACTTTGTGCAGATCCGTGCGATTCCGTGCGCTACATTCTGCAGAAAAGTAGGTACGAAAATTATAAGCGTGCAGCCGGAAATTCTTCCCCCTACTCCTGCAGCAGCGTCATACCACAGTTGACAACCCTCGTATACACCACTTTTGGGAAGACACATTTCGCAGTTAACGTCTTGAAATGGTAAGGTGTAAGTGCAAGAGTGACTGCAGTACCCATAGATGCACATGTAAAAAGAACGGACTGCTGTAACCCAGCCTGCACTGAGTGCAAAACAGGGATTCGCCCCCCTCCTGATCTAGACATTGAAATGCAAGATGATGATCTTTATCTGCAAATATAACTCTAGTTTCTGATAAACAAGGTTTTATCTGCTAGCTGTACCATTTGTTGTAGTTCACATTTCATACACTCACTCAATTCGATTCAAATCCTGCAAAACGCAGTTAAACGATATTGCACTGTCACTGTGTTTTTGACATTGGCCAGAAGGGATTTTTGAGTACTTGCAGTATTTTATTAGCGTTCTTTATTTTCCTTCGTCATATACTACCACCAGCTAAAACTATTTGTTTGTTTGTTTCTTTTTTAGTTGTCGCATGAGCACAATTAAATAGTTTATTTCTAGACTTCGGTCACCAGTAGTTTTCGGACTCAATCAAAGGCAATTGCTCGATTTTGGGTCTAATTGGCCCAATCGCGACTCTTCTGAAAATGAGTTCGGTCAACAAAAAAACTTTTTTAATCATCAAAACAGATAAGAATTATTAGACATTGCTTGCAAATAATTATGGATCTCTAAATACAAAAGATACCAAGAATTTGATCGGTTATTTCAAAAATATAACTTTTTGTGACGCGGGTACCCTGTGGTTTTCGGCCAAATTTTAATTCCTCGTTTTCGGCATGTTCCGCTAAAGGGATTTTTGAGGACTTTTTTTCTGTTAACTAGCTCACTAAACTAGTTCATATGCCGTTGAGAAAAATTCTATTGCAATTAGTTCCAATATTGCAATCTATTGCAATTAGTTCGCAATTAGGAGATGAGATTAGGCGCCTAACATGGCGGCCACAGGGAGCACTGTCTCTCTGAGTTTGAGTATTTTTATCGTTTTATTTTGCTGCTTTGACTTCAATGACCTGGACAAGCGGTTCTCTAAAGGTGTTCTTCATCCACTGAGCGTGTTTTCAAGACCTATGTCACTTTATGAGTCCGATATTGGGCATAAAGTTAATTTCAAGTTTGGCGGCGAATTTAAAGTCACGTTGGCGAGAACGGGCTTCCACAAGACGCGTTTCAGTGTCTCAAGATGGAGCAAGCATGGTCAGATATCCCTTGTTGTTGCTGGACATGATCCGCCTGTAGATTTAACTATATTTGTGGATGTGTCTCGAAACCCAGGGCCGCCGAATACTGCTCTTATTTCGAACTCATTGACTTCCAAGTCTTCTACTGGTTGTAATTCTGGCGAAGCGAATTTGCATAATGTCAACTCAACAATCACAACCTATACGAGAAATGAGTTGTTTAAAATCCGTCGTCTCTCAAATGCTATTCTTCCTGGTTCTGCATTTGCTGGCTTGAAGAATGCTGGCATTCTACGCTATCGGGGCAAGCGTGCCGGTCGTAAGAGCATTCAGACTGTGATTTCGGATAGGGAAGCTAGCACTGCTTCTTCGACAAGTCTCGCTTCGCTGGACAGAAGCAGTTTAATTTCAATTCCCCTACAACCTCAACAGAAATCTGAAGAACAATATCTATTTTCTAATTTTGCTCTAGTCAATGCTCGGTCAATAAGAAACAAGACACTTATCTTGTATGATTATGTTATTGAACATGATCTTGAACATGATCTTGACATTATGGCGATTACCGAAACGTGGCTCAAGGATGATGATTTCGATGTTTACTTCTGTCGTGACATTTGTCCGGATGGATATAAACTCTATCATGACCCAAGAACAACCTCAGATGGTGGAGGTATCGCCCTTCTAGTTAGGAAGCAATTTAAAGTCAGCAAACAACAAGGAGCGGATTACCGGAGTTTTGAGGCGTATGAAGCTGTTTTAAAATCGTCTGGAAATCATAATTTGAGACTTGTTAATATTTATCGCCCGCCGCCATCTTCTGCTAATGGACTTACTGTCGCTCTCTTTCTTGAAGAGTTCAGCGCTTATTTAGAGCATTTAACATTAGTTCCTGGTCATTTATTGCTCGTCGGTGATTATAATTTTCACGTTGACCAACCAAACGACTCGGATGCTAAGCGATTCATGAAAATCTTGAGCTCATTTGATTTATAACAACACGTTGTTGGGGCTACTCATCGGGACGGCCACACCCTCGATCTTGTTATCACTAGGGACTGTGAGAAAGACATTATCTCTGATTGTCGAGTGCACCATCGCATATCGGACCACTTTGCTGTACAATGTAAGCTAGATTTTGTCAAGCCCCCATTAGTGAGGAAGGAGGTCTCTTTTCGAAAGACTCGGTCTATTGTTTTTGACAATTTCCGTCACGAGCTTGGGTGCTCTTCCTTAGTATCACATCCCTCTGAACAGCTTGATGTGTTAGTGGAGCAATACAATAAGACCCTAGAGGCATTATTGGATTCCCATGCCCCTCTCAAGAAAAAGACAATCATTATTCGTCCACACGCACCTTGGTACACAGAGGAGATTGCTGCGGAAAAAAGGAAGAGAAGATCTTTTGAGCGGCGCTGGAGGTCAACACGGCTGCCGGGTGATTACCAGAACTATGTGATTCAATGTGATGTTGTAAACAATCTACTCAGAAAATCCAAGGCTTCTTATTACCGTGATGTCATAGAGAATTCCAAGCATGACCAGAAAGTGTTATTCAAGACAGTTGATAAGTTACTACACACTACATCTGAAGCACTTTTTCCCACCTCACATTCTGATAATGAGCTAGCAAATAAATTTGCTGACTTTTTCACAGAGAAAATTACCAACCTACGGAGTTCATTGGACAATGTTATTTTGGTGGATTCTGCTGTTTTGCCTCCTACGACTTCTGTGCTGTCTCGATTCAAGAACATCTCTGAAGAACAACTATCTAGTCTTGTAACTGGCTCAAAACTGAAGTCCTGTCCGCTAGATCCAGTCCCTGCTGCTGTTCTGTCCGAGTGCTTGCCTGTTTTGCTGCCCGTTTTGGTGAAAGTCATTAATATCTCCATTGACACTGCTGTAATGCCAGACTGTTTTAAGAGTAGCTCTTCTAAATCCACTGCTGAAAAAGCCACGCCTTGATTTTGAAATTTTTGCTCATTTTAGGCCAATTTCGAATTTGATGTTTTTGTCAAAGCTTACAGAAAAGGTGGTGGCGATGCAATTAATTGACTATGTTATGGAGAACAATTTAGATGAGGTCTTTCAATCAGCATATAAACAGCTGCACAGTACTGAGACTGCTCTGGTTAGGGTGAACAATGATATTATTCTCTTGGCTCTGGACAATCATCAATCAGTCATATTGCTACTTTTAGATTTGCACATGTTACGCCAGTACTGAGGGAGCTCCACTGGTTACCAGTGGAGCATCGAATTATTTTTAAAATATTATTATTAGTTTTTAAATCTCTTAATAATTTAGCACCTTTATATATTAGCAATTTATTACATCACTATAGTCCAGGTCGTAGTCTTCGCTCAGGAAATCAATGTCTCCTTGTCGTCCCTGGGTCTAATCAAAAGACTTATGGTGACAGGGCATTCTCAGTGATAGCCCCTAAGCTATGGAATGCCCTGCCCATTGACATAAGGAGAAGCAGTTCTCTTTTAATTTTTAAAACGCGCCTAAAAACTCATCTTTTTAAACAAGCATTTTTATAGATTATTATTATTATTATATAAATCTATTATTATTATTATTATTATTATTAGTTCCAACTGGAACTACAATATCACTGGACTATTAGTACCGTCTGCGAATAAACGGTCAATCGCTTGTGTTAGACCCCCTGCGTGCTAGTGGGAATATCTATAACGCGCTGTCATTGGCTCTCGTTCTATCGCAGCCACTGATTGGTGAAACGCACTCGGGCCAGTATTTTCCTGTGCTCGCTTGGTGCAATGTTTTGATTGCGATTTTAGCGCACGTGAGTTTTGACGGCGGAACGAATGACTTCTAGTTTCTTTACGCTATAGGCTATTCAAAATCAATTGTTTCGCGCAAAACGAACGGTACTTGGTCGACGGCAAAACTAAAAATTTGGTTTTGATATTCCTTCGGAGTTGCGAACTTTATCCTTCGTTCCACGCAACCCTTCGAAGTTGATTTCACTCATCGCGGCAAGCACTGATAAATCAGCGATTTACTGCATCCTGTCAGTCCTGTTGGCAAGCTTACAAGTATAAAGAAGGCTTTTATTCTCTCCTCTTGTTCTGGAAAGAAATTCTCGATTTAGAATTGGGTTCGTAAACGGGGAGCACAATAAACCGAGATGAGACAAATAACCGAGGTCCCGTCTCGCCTTTCTACCCTACCCAGTTCCAGGGGGGACGTTAAAGAACCACTGGGGACGTAATAACCCTCTGGCAGTGACCACCCTCAGTGTCTGTGCTTATGACCGCTTGGCTGCCAGTAGCGCCGTTGAGACCCAACGCAATTCAGCTTACGAGCTGCGAGTTTGGGGAGTCGGCCGCACATACGTTTTTTTTTCTAGTTGCTAATTTTCCCGTTCGAGTTGGTCAATCTGACTTTGTGTTTCTTCAATTTGTCGATCTAAAGTCTCTCTCCGATTCTCATCTGCCGACTGGCGACGTGTACTTTCCAGTTCTTCTAACCGTTCCTGTCGTTTTGATATAGTCTCTTTATTAGCTCTATGGATGTCTTCAGCAGAAGGACCGAAAGCTTCGGTAAATCCTTTTAGATTTCTAATACTCTGTTGAACTTTATCTTCTTGGGTAAACAGCGGCTTAAATTTTGTCCAAGCAGCATTTTTTCCCCATGATTCCAAACGCTTATATTTACTTTACTATCAATTATTTCCAATTTAAATTTAGTTTTATCCAACCGTGGGTATAAATCTTTCAGTCTATCAAAAACATTTTCCACTCTTTCTTGTTTTAATAGTGGTGTATGATCGTCCACCCCATGCATGAATGATGTTTCATCTGTAGTGTGATAATGAGACGTATCATGAGTTGAAGTTGAAGTCATCGGTATCGATTCACACATCAACACCAGGATCAACTGGTTCGAAAGGATTCTCTCTATCTGCTTTTTTATATCCATTGTAATTATTTTTTACTTATCAGTAAGAAATCTTTAAATAATCTTGCTTGCATCGAAGATGCTGGGCTTACATCGAAGATATCGAGCTTACATCGAAGATGCTGGGCTTTTTCACAAGCTTACAGCCATCTACTTGCCACATAACCAAGAGCTAACATTCCTCCCCCGACGTACGCCATTTCACCCATTTTTTGATTGTTACTCGGTCTATAATAATCAGAGAGTTGTGGTTCTTTTAGCCTGTACTCAGGATGTGTTTGAGAAGACAATTTCAAAGCTTCATCGGTATTGGACATGGTTTTTGAAGCTATATGTTCAACACCCTGCTGTTGATAATACCAATCATTGAAGTTTCTGCCTCTTTTCTTGAAAAGCAATGTTATCTTTTTGATATTTTTCTAAAGCCTTATCGTGTTTAACTCGCTCTGCGTCTCCAGACGGTCCACTTAGATATTTTGCAAGATACGAGCCACCAACGAACGTCGTTGTATTTAATACAGCCCCACCAATCATTAACGCTATTGTTGCCATTTATTAATCAATATATAAAACATTTAAGTGTCCTAAAGTGGTTTTGGTAAAATCTTTTGTGTTTCTAGATAATCTTTCAAGCACATACTTCCAGCCAAGACCGCTACCCATTTTGCATAGTTTGTAATACTTGACGAAGGGTCGTTAATGAATTATTCTTTCATAGCCTTTTTAGCAACAAGCCCAACTCCAGCAGCCAGTCCAACCAAGAGGCGTCAATTATCGTATCTATTTGAAACCTTGCATACCCCCAGAAGAGAGGTTCTGCCCAATCTGTGAAAGGGGAATAGAAAACGAGCAGCACTTTCTTGTAGAGTGCCCTTCATATGATCATCTCAGAAATCAGTACTACCATGACTTAAAAAATAAAACTAAAGTCGAACTAAACGTAATGACTGCGGAAAGGGCGTTTTCTTTTATTATCACCATGAATCAGAAAGAGGAAACAAACAGAATAACTGCAAAATACAATTTTTGGCTGCACGATTGCAAGAAATAATTCTATGAAAGGAATCCATGGATAATAGCATCGACGTCCTTTTCTTCCTTGTATTTAATTTTTATTTGGACCATACATGTACAATCCTGCATAAGGCACCAAATAAATTTGCTTGTTCTTGTTGTTGTTGACATATTTTTATTATAAATATAGAAATATTTAAGTGATCTTACATGGCTTGTTTCACCATAGAAGATGCTGGGCTTGCTTCACAAGCTTACATCATTCCCATTTTTCGAGTTGTCTGTGGGATAGGAATTTTTGAGGGCTGAGGCTCTTTGAATGAATCAGGTACCTTAGTCGGAACATGAGATAAATCAACTATTCTGTTTTTGTAATACCTCACAAACATATCGACTGCGGCAAACCCTCTTTCAACTATAGACAATACATTTGGAAAAGATAGCTCTGGAATCCAAGCTTTCTTACTTGTTTTTTCCTCTGTAGTATCTTGAGGTTCACATTTCCTTTCCCTAGCAAGTGCCTCTTTAGCCTTTTTGTTATATTCAGCGAGTTTCTTGCCAGCTGCAACTTTTTTGGGATATTTTTCCTTTGTATCACTCTTCTTTTCGGGAGGTGGATTTTTACTAATTTGTTCAACATCGTCTGACACCTTTTTATTTTATAACATAGGTAATCTTTAAATCATATCTCAGGAGCTTGCTATTTTGTTGAAAGTCTCCTCTGTTGTTCCTGACACTGAAGGTGTTAATTTAACCTGAAAGAGGGCGCTAGCAAGTGCTACAAATCTTCCTCCCTTCAATACCAAGAGACCTGCAAAGTTTTACAGTTCACGCTTTACCAACTCATCGTTTTGCAAGTCTTTGCTAAGCGCTTCAGAATCGTCTATAGAGAGTACATAGGAAATGGTTTTAGACACTGCTTGAAGTGCTGATTCTACTAATCCACCAGTAACTTGCTTGCCTAAGACGGTCTGGTAGCGATTATAGTATTTCTAAACGTCCTTAGAAGACAGCTTCTTATTATCACCTAGACTCATCTTAATACCAATGGAATTTTTTGTTGTCCCAAGAGAGGCAAGTATTGCTAGTGATTCCCTCTTTACTTCAATACCATCATATCATCCGCTGATTTGGCGAGTGGTTGTTCATCCATATAATCTTTAATGTTTGCCATCTTATTTTATAATTAAAACAAGATGTTTTTAAATCAGTGTCGCTGGAATATCTAAATAACACTCAAATGGAAACCGTAAGCAGAAACAGAGTCTAGAATATTTTTCAGTTTTCAGAAGTTCAACAAATTTTTTACGAGTCTCGGCGTCTAAATCTCCTCCTTAAGCAATAAAAGTACTTTCCGCGTGCTCTCTGCTTTCTTACAAACACGAGGGGGATGTTGGGAGAACTGATCAAAACGTGAAAGACACGAGCCGCAGGCGAGTGTCTTTCAAGTTTTATCAGTTCGACCAACATTCCCCGAGTGTTTGTAAGAAAACAGAGAGCACGCAGAAAGTATTTTTATTGCTTTTAGAAAATAACATACACACGCGCGACAGCGTTGCGTGACAATCGTGTTTCTCAGGTCTCTTACAAACACGCATTTCAACCAATCAGAATGCGCACATTCACAATACAACATAGGTGTTATTTTCTAAATAATCTTCAAATAGAGATTTTGTACCAATATGAAATGGATTATAAAATGTAACCACACAGGCGACGTTGTCACGGAAGAGCTTTGCAATAGACTTTAATTGTTGTGTCAATACCCATATACACTTAAACCGTCATGACGTCCGGAGAATGATAAGTCAATTAATTTATTAGCACGCTGCTTTATGTCCTTGGAGACAGCACAATCGTCTAGTATTATAAGAGTATTTGTACCAGAAAATAGCTGTGCGCAATCCTTTAATAGCTCGTTAATCTCATCAACGTTACTAGCATCTGGTGATAATACTATGAATCGTTTATCACCACAAGCAAAATTTCTGTAGGTTTTATTTTTTGTAAAAGTTGGACATATAAGGAATATATATTCAAACACATTGCGAAACGGTCCTCGCAGTTGATCTGTGAGGTACTTTGTTTTTCCACAATTTGTCGGTCCAGTTATAATGTAATGAAAAGGAACTTTTTCTCGCAGTTCTTGCATACTTTTGCATTATAATAGTAGTTCTTGTAGGCCGATCAGTACAGAATTTCTTTTAAGTTTGAATTCATGACCCCCATATACGCGTCGGCTACCACGGATATGTAGCAGGTAATGTTTCCTGATCCTCCGACTTTCCGTTTGATTTCTAGTTTTACACCATTTTTATTATTCACGGTCAGACCTCCTCCATGAATACTATTGTCAGTGAGGGTCCCAAGTCAACCCATAAAGCAAACTTGTTGTCGGTGAAAAGACCCTTTTGCTTGATATTACCCATTCCAAAACGTTTCTTGGCAGCTTCCCAGAAGTCTGATGGAATCATTCCCTTGGAATAGAGGCGATTCGGCATTCCATCAATATCGATATTGACTGATTTAATATCTGGGTTAACAAACTTTTCGGAATCTCTTGTCCCTCCAGTGTAGCTATCTGTAAACAGGCACAACATACCTGTCATTGATATCCTAGACAGATTGATGTGCTCATTGATGACACTGTCATTCGGCTTGGAGATGGTGAATGTTTTGTGCAGGTTAATGTTTTCGTAATAGAATCCTTTTCCTACTTGATAAGTTGACATTGCCTCTTTAGCAAGATAGTCGCTTGTGATACATACATATTCCAACTCAAGATTTGTGATTTTATACGTTGGGGTAATGACAGTGTCAGAGAAAACAACAATATCAGAAACTGGGGCTAGAGTAATCTCAAAGGTCAGTTGATGAGGTAACGCCCTTGGATAGAAAGCTCCGTGTTCGCTGAGAATATGATGGTCCAGTGGAATACAGTATTTGCTGCTGCGAATTGCGGCAAGGGCGACTTCCCCAGCTTCTGAGGTTACCTGCATTCGTTCGGAGCTTCCTCGTGTTTTCAGAGGAGATACCCTGTTTCAACCTATCTTCACGTTCCTCGGTTGGTGGGTATAAGTCATGGTAGGTTTGAAAAAGGTCGCATTTTCGGGTGTCCTGTAGTGCTTCACCACCGAACAAAACTTTCAGCCGGGAAATCAAGTTTCTACCAACATGATTCGATTTAGTGATGATTCTGCCTTCAAGCCATATGGATCTCGTGGGAATCTGTTTGGGTTAATTTTTTCAGATATAGCTTGTGTCATTCTTTATTTAAATAAAAAGACAGATTATTCTTAAATGAGTAACGAAAGCAAGTTAATGACGAAGTCATCCAGCCTGCAAAAGCAGGTTATCGAAAATATATTATAGTACAGACGGGTATTGGAAAGGATATTCAGTTATTTCAAAATTAGCTGAAAAAGCAAACGTTAGTGAAGCTGAAGCTAAGAAATAGCTCGAGAAACAAGCCTTGTGGCAGATTTATTCAACCTATCCAAAGTATGTTCCGAGACCACACTGGACTGTTGATAAGCCAAATCAGATACATCAAGCGGATTTGTTATTTCTACCACATGATACAGTGAGACGAAGGACATTTAAGTATGCATTGGTTGTGATTGATATTGCTTCCAGATATAAAGATGCTGAACCGTTGACAAAAGAATCTGGTGAAGTGGCAAAGGCATTTGGCAAGATTTATTCTCGAAAACTAAAGTGGCCCAATACATTGATTGGTGATCCTGGAAAAGAGTTTATGGGTAATGTGACACAGTTGATGAACAAGCACAAAGTTACTATTCAACGTAGCGAAGCCGGAAACCATAGAGCTCAAGCGTTTGTGGAGAGAGCAAATAGAACTTTGGCATAACGATTATTTAGTCATCAATATGCACAGGAAATGATTAGTGATGATCGGTCTAGAGTTTGGGTGAACCGTTTACCTGATGTTTTGAAGACTTTGAACTTCTATATCAACTTGGAAAAACCCAAAAAGTTTATCGTTGCGTATGTTCTTTGTAATGCTTTTGATAGTGGTTTCGTCGTTAGGCTTGTTAACATGTATAACCATGTCTTTTCCACAAGGCATTAATTCTTGACCTGAGCAGTAAAGATACAACGAATTTGCATCATATCCAACAACAGATTCACAAGTATTGGCCGCTTCGTAATATATATGTGAAAAAAAAAATATATATTTGTGATCTGATTTTAGAAACACCAGCTTCCGCATATCGGCAAAACACAATCGACGGTCCACCAATCATTCCTGTCTTTAACAGCTCATAAGCTTCGTTCTTTGAACATAATTGACAGTTATTGCGTGTCTTTTTACACTCTAAACAAGTCTGTTTTGTACAGCTATCAGAACACTTATGTTTACAAGGTTGACCAGGAGCATACAAATCGGGGTCATTTTTACCTTTTAGTTTCAGTGTCTTGTTAAGTACATACGTCATGGAGATTCCGGGTATACTGACTGCATCTTTCAGTAGATCGATTTTGTCAGGATAACATTGCTGTCTTGTCTTCTAAAGCCTCAATGAATGGTTCAACATCCGCAAGGTTGTATTCACGTAACCAGTCTTTCATAGTCACACATCCCCGTTTGTGGAATTCATCACAAAAATATTTGTATTCATCTTTTGATATAATGATTTTACCTTTCAGTGACGAATAAAAGTCATATTTCAAGTTTTTCGTAGCAATCTAACCATTCATTAGGAAACACCAGTTTTGTAGCTCACAAACATAAGCATTACACCAACCGTCGTAACTTAGTCCAGGAGCTAGATAATTTCTAATGTCGAGAAATTTGAACTTGGGTGTGGCTAAGAACATACAAGAGTTGGCTTTCCTAGCTACATTGACGTCTGAGATATTAGATAAAGTTTTTACAAAGTATTCTTTGACTATATTAATATCGTATTTGGCCGAGTTAAACCCAAACACGGGAACTTGTCTAATCCATGATATCCAAGCATCTCTCACTTTGTCGGGGATCATACCCTGTGTTTTGTAATCGGTTGCTTCAGGCATTGGATATAACTCTTCAACTTGTTTAGCAATCTTTTCTTGCCTATCCAGTAAAACTTCTACAAATCTTTTGATTAGGTTTTCAGGATCTTCATCCATAAGAAACACAGGCTCACGAGTAAGATTATCATTTATTGCCACAGACACCGGTACGTGAGTTTATGGTGAGGTCTTCGGTCTGTTTTTCATTTAACCTCTTAAGAAGTGCTTCGAAATCGAAAACAATGTAGTAGGGATAGGGTATAAATTATTTTTCTAGTCTTGTCTTTTTCAACTCAGGTCTTTCATGCTCCCAAACAGAAACAATATTATGGCCAAGTGCTTTCATAGTCTCTTCCAGCCTGATTGTTTCTTCATATCTAATTTTGTCAAAGGGGGTTCTACTACTTAGACATTCACAACCATGCCATTTACATCAGTGGTATTGGAAAATAGATTTTGAGTCGGGTTCATAACCATCTAAAAGAATTTCCTTTTTATTAACTTTAACACACTATTCGCCACCATGTCCACACAGAGCGTGATGGATATGTTTGCCTATCAATTCGCTCTGTTTTTCAATCCACATACATGCAGCGTAGCTAAATTGAGTGTTTCCACCATAGAACACTTTCTCTGACGAGTTCATGATCAATTTTATCTTTCCGCCAGTACATGTGTCCCGGGTAACATGTCTATCATAATTCTAGTGTTTGTTGAATCTTTGGTGGCAACCGACACATTCCCAATGTTTGGTTAATGAATCTTTTATTACAACATCTCGTCATATAAAAACATAAATATAAATATAAATATAAATATAAATACACGTCGTATCATATATACATTGCACAGATACTGTAGGCCTGACACTTATTGAGGTGTGTCTGTCATATCAATTATTGACATTCGAAATTTATAGCGAAGGCCCGCGCTAGCGGAGCACCATACCTAAGGAAAAACGTATACTATCAAGAGTGGATTAACAAGAGTTAGAATCTTTCGTACAGTATTTGTCCACATCACAGTCAGAAAAGTGTCTATTTTTAGATTTGAATTTCGCGCGCGAAAGTATTCGAATGCTCAAGTTCGAATGCTCGTATTCCCAATACACAACAAATAGAGAATATCCTACCTTATCTTTGCGACTTTAAAGGTTTTTCGATTGATCTGCGATTTAATTTTAGGCTGGATCTCACAACTGTTTGTGTGGTGAGAAAGTGGGAACCCTGTGGATGACGAATTTTCTCGGGAATCCTAGTTCTAAAAATAGACACTTTTCTGACTGTGATTCGGGCGTACATAGTAAATATGGAAACTCTTGGTAATCCACTCTTGATACTATCGAGTTAATTTTTGAACGTCACGGGCATTACTGATCATTTTGATGACGTCATTGATGACGTAAGGGCACGTGACTTTTTTGTAGAGTTCCCCTTATGGTCTTTGAAAGTTTGCCCAAGTTTGGCTTCTATAGAAGCTTCCCTTCGGGAGATATTATTTTTTCTTTATTGTTCTGGTATTAAACCTATAGCGTACGCCGTCCGTCCGTCGTCCGTCGTCCGTCCGTGTACACATGGGAACCCTGTGGTATGCAAGGAAAAAATTATAACTCCTCAAGGGAACATGCTAAGACAACCATACTTGGGATATTTTGTCTATGCCACAAGGGGGGTGCTGTAACACGGTCACGTGATGTGACGTCATCGATGACGTCATTAGTGATTGAAAAATTAATATCTCGTGAAGGGAAGACTCTAAAACAACCAAACTTTGGTAGTGTAGTCTAGGTCACCAGGTAAGCGAAATGAAGTGGTCACGTGATATGACGTCATCGATGACGTCATCTATGCTTCAAAAATGAATATCTCATGAAAGAAAGACTTTAAAACAACCAAACAGGGGTAGTGTAGTTTAGGTCACCAGGTGAGCGAAATAAAGTGGTCACGTGATATGATGTCATCGATGACGTCATCTGTGCTTGAAAAATTAATATCTCGTGAAGGGAAGGCTCTAAAGCAACCATGTAAACCATAACCATGTACACATGGGAATCCCTTTTATTCACACAGAAAATTTCAATAACCAGGAGCTTCGCTTTTAGCCAGTGGCTAAATCTATATATTAGCGGAGCTCCTGCGGAGCGGAGCACCATACCTAAGGGAAAAACGTATAGTATACTATCGAGTTGGTTTTTGAACGTCACGGGCATTTCGGATCATTTTGATGACGTCATTGATGACGTAAGGGCACGTGACTTTGGTGTAGAGCTCCTCTTATGGTCTTTGAAACTTTGTCCAAGTTTGGCTTCTATAGAAGCTTCCCTTCGGGAAATTTTTTTGATTTTTTCTTTATTTTTCTGGTATTAAACCTATAGCGTACGCCGTCCGTCCGTCCGTCGTCCGTCCGTGTACACATGGGAACCCTGTGGTATGCAAAGAAAAAATTATATCTCCTCAAGGGAACATGCTAAGACAGCCATACTTGGGATATTTTGTCTATGCCACAAGGGGGGTGCTGTAACACGGACACGTGATGTGACGTCATCGATGACGTCATCTATGCTTGAAAAATCAATATCTCGTGAAGGGAAGACTCTAAAACAACCAAACTTGAGTAGTGTAGTCTAGGCCACCAGAGGAGCGAAATGAGTTGGTCAAGTGATATGACGTCATCGATGACGTCATCTATGCTTGAAAAATCAATATCTCGTGAAGGGAAGACTCTAAGACAACAAAACTTGGGTAGTGTAGTCTAGGCCACCAGCTGAGCAAAATGAGGTGGTCACGTGATATGACGTCATCGATGACGTCATCTATGCTTGAAAAATCAATATCTCGTGAAGGGAAGACTCTGAAACAACCAAACTTGGGTAGTGTAGTCTAGGCCACCAGATGAGCGAAATGAGTTGGTCACGTGATATGACGTCATGGATGACGTCATCTATGCTTGAAAAATCAATATCTCATGAAGGGAAGACTCTAAGACAACAAAACTTGGGTAGTGTAGTCTAGGCCACCAGCTGAGCAAAATGAGGTGGTCACGTGATATGACGTCATCGATGACGTCATCTATGCTTGAAAATTCAATATCTCGTGAAGGGAAGACTCTAAGACAACAAAACTTGGGTAGTGTAGTCTAGGCCACCAGATGAGCGAAATGAAGTGGTCACGTGATATGACGTCATCGATGACGTCATCTACACTTGAAAAATGAATATCTCATGAAAGGAAGACTCTAAACCAACCAAACTTTGGTAATGTAATCCAGGTCACCAGATGAGCGAAATGAAGTGGTCACGTGATGTGACGTCATCGATGACGTCATCTATGCTTGAAAAATCAATATCTCGTGAAGGGAAGACTCTAAAACAACCAAACTTTGGTAGTGTAGTCTAGGTCACTAGATGAGCGAAATGAAGTGGTCACGTGATATGACGCCATCGATGACGTCATTTATGCTTGAAAAATTTATATCTCGTGAAGGGAAGACTCTAAAGCAACCATGTAAACCATGTACACATGGGAATCCCTTTCATTCACACAGAAAATTTTAAAACCAGGAGCTCCGCTTTTAGCCAGTGGCTAAATCTATATATTATAATCGAAAATTCGCCACAGTTATGTAGCGATCTATAACAGTGTTCAAATGAACGTCGAATGGCAATACAAGGCCACCGAGCAGGAGTCTGACTTTACATGGGTCATCAAGACCACGTAAAAAATTAAAGATTGCTTATGAATCGCATGGACTATTTGCAGCAATTAGGTCCTGTAAATTTATTCCACAACAAAACTCTTTCCTCAGATAATGCTACACAATAGAGCAAAAAATGAGCAACTGTTTCTGACTCTAGTTTACAGAGAGGGCAAATCCGTTGCTCAGGAGACAGGCCAGACCAAACCCCAGTGTCAATGGCTAAACCAAAACCTGCAAAAAGCAGTCTTAGCTGTAAACATTTATTTTTCTTAATATCTGGAAACCTATTAACAGACCTCCAAAACCCCTCCACACCACACTCATCCAGAGTGTGGGCAATAGGCTTCCATTTTGGTTTATCCATGACAAAGTTGGTCCACTCATGCCCTCCCTATTTGAGAGTTTCGACCACACTAGTGACTTCCAGCTAGTGTAGGTTGGAAATGTATTCGTACTTATCCAGTCAGCAAGATAGTTTTCTAATTGAAGGAGTTTTAACACCGATAAAATGTCTGGGATGAACCCACGCATATTAGTTGAGCCCCTCTGAAGCTGATCTACACGTTTAGTAAACAGCTTCTGTACAAGGCCTGCCGAGTCTCTTGTAACAACTCTTGCAAAGAAAAATAACTTCCTTGCATAGACTAGGCTCTGAATGGAAAACAACCCAGCACATTTGATCGTTGGTAAGCTACAAGAGCGCTTAGGTAGCAATAAGATCCTCCTAACATACCATCTTTGGAAGCTTTCCAAACTATAAAGTTGTGAGGTTGTCAGTGACCAGAGCTCACAGCCATAGAGTAAGGAAGGAATGCAAATTGAGTTCCATAGTCTGATGTAGATGAGAGGATTGGTTATCTCAAATTTTAGAGAACCACTATTGATAATTGAAAAAGCCTTCTTTTGAGCAGAGGCAATGCAATCTTGGATTGCCTCTGTGGATGACAAAGTATATTGCTTTGTAATACCCAAGTTCCTATACTCGTCTAAATTAATAGTTCAATATCTTTGATGTAAAAACAGTGCCCGTCGTATAAACCAATATCAACACATGGATTGTTAGCCTTAAATTGAGCTTTTCTATACACCAACTTCCAAACAGTTTTTCTGCCTTTATAAGGTTCAAACAGCCTGATGTTAATATTAAATTGTTTAGCAATATTTTCAAAATCAACCAATTTTGTTGCTCTTACTTTTCCACTTTCTAGCTTCGGGTTTTAATACAAAGCTCTTGCCAATTTTAGAGCGTCTCGATTGCTCTTTTCTTCAGGTCTTTTTTGCCCTTTCTCAATTCTTTGATGGATGGCTAAACAACGCCAGACGCACAGATTATCGCGTATCTTGTCAATCGCGTATATACATTTCTTGCTCGCTAACCATTCAAGTAATGGAGCACACCCATGAGAGGTTCGTTCGATAAAATTAGTTTGGTATGTACCTCAGTAAACATAATTCGACCTTCATATACACCTTCTGTTTCGTTAGTTCTGTTTTTTGGTAAATAACCTTTTGACCAAACTTCTTCATTGTCAATGTCTAATCGTTTCTGTTCGCACTGGTGAATATATTTTTCTATCTCAGCTATACTAGAAAAAGTTCCGCCTAGTACATTTTTGAAAGTTTTATTTACCATGATAAATCAAACACGAAAAAGCGTAGACGACTTTGTTCTCATTTCAACTTGGGGTCTCATCTTATCCATTATTATATAGTGGTTTCAACAAAGTTTGTCACCCAAAAGACTAAAGCCTCAAGCTGTCGGCGCCAAGCCTTGTGAGTCATTTGTTGTCTCACGTGCTAATCAAAATTCAATTCGATTTACGCGCGTGTTGGAAACAGCGCGATTTTTAATTTATGTGCACTTCTTCAAATCTCAAATTGGAGGGCGCAATAACTTTATTCTTAAACGTGAACGACAGTACTGCGTACAGCATTACCACTGTATGCATTGCTACGCGACCTCAAAATTCAATGTTGCGATGGGCGATTGGCGATTTTTAGCCGTCAATCAAACCAAAACGCTGGATTCGGCTGCTTTACTGGATCGATATTGATTGCAAAATCAACCAAAATGGTTTTAAGCTATCCTTGGCTTCCCTTGCCTAGAATGTTTAACTCTCTGTTCAAGAAAGTTGATATTAAAATTTTCTTGCGTAAAATCGCCCATCGCAACAGTGAATTTTGAAGGTCGCGTAGCAATGCATACAGTGGTAAGCTGTCCGTTTTACTTTTCACGTTTTTCCTTTGTCAAGAAGGAAATCAAATACTGACGGGGTATTTTGTGAGATGATTGCATGAGAACCGAACTTCTGAAACTCCGCTGGAGTATTCTGTAGAACAAATAACTAAAGAAAGAAATATTTCGCAAATTCTATTCTGTTTTCCGTCTGTCCGTTTTTGCTAGTCATCCTACACCTTCGAAGGTATAATGAAAGTAAATTATCGGAACACTCGCGCAGAAATTCAAAACACGCGCTAATTAATAAATAGTAATACATCTTCAGCTAGGCTAAAGCTTTCTAGGCGCCCAAAATAAAATTTGAATTGAGCATTGGATTGGAATGAAGTACAATTATTATAACTGTAAACTGTCTTTATTTCATTTCTTTGAGAAGCGAACTCTTTGAGCAAAATAAACACAGAATGCTAATTGTATCATTCAAACAATTTTGAGGGAAATTAGATTTTGGGTTGTGACCGTGAAATGTCAAATTTTGCTGAGCTTTTGCTGAAATTTTTATGAGCTATTCGCTCTTAAGAATGCACATTTTTAGATGCCAGTGCATTCTCTCACTCGAATTCGGTCGACTTCTCTCATCGCCGCGCGCGGCATTTTAACACACGGAGAATATTTGTTATTCAAAGTACGAATGACCCACAATGCTTGGCGCCGACAGCTTGTAGGCTTTAGTCTTTGGGGTGACAAACTTTATTGAAACCACTATATATTATCCATACCGATATCTGGAAAGATTGATATAAGCTTTGAATCCATTTCTGTGACACGGCCCAGAAAAGTCACTAATGACGAGCGATGAAATGTGCTTTTCAAACCTTTCTTTCCCGTCAATTTCCTTCCGAGTTAATGCCGCTTGACTGCAACTCCCTTTCATTGTAAAACGCATACAAGAGAGTTTAGAATTCTAACCCCAGCACAGCCACAGGTATTAAGAGCGGCTGCCTGTAACTATCAAACATCGTCCGACAGCTTGAAAAAATCGACCTCCATTTTATTTCATAAAAAGAATCCCTATATGAGACTATTATCGAAAATAGGTTTTAAAAGTTTTGAGAAATTTTTTTTTTCGAGAAACTGAGTCATGTGTGATTTCGCCCAGACAGGGCCCAGAGTAAGCCTCGAAATCGGCAAATTTCGCGAAGATTTATCGGCCCCGCAAAGCTAGAAAATTTAATATTTTCAAGCTGATTTTTCTATCTTGTAAAAGTATGTTATCCAGTGTACTGACAAATAAAAGTTCGTCTTCTCAATTGGCTTTGTCAATTTTTCGAGGCACATTCAAGAGCCTATATTCCCACTGATGTGCATTATTTTTCGATAAAATTGATTTTTCTGAACTCGCTTACCTTTCATTTCTATTATATTAAAAATTACTGGTGAACGGAAAATATTAACTTGTGGCGAGCACGAAACGTCCGAGCCATTTTCACGAAGTTTTGAATTAATTAACGTCTTTGTTGAGCGCGCGCGAGGAAGAAAAATATCTAAAATTTCCTGCTCGATGTTGTTTGAGAATTTCGTAACCTATTATGCTATGAAAACTTACATATTGTGCTACGTGTAAACTCGTAATTAGTTTTATTATTTGAGATTTGGGACAATGTGACTAAAAGCTTGCGTGACAACTTTCTCTTAATAAATTGACTTATGGAACTAAACTAAAAACTACGAGCTAGTCAAAATCATTCAATATTTATTGTCCTATAATAACTTTTTCAATTTTAAACGTACTATATAGTTGATGCTATACTTCAAATTCTATTCCTTTCCGTCTTTTAAGCAATAAGTAAGTTATTTTTCCCACGCGAAATCTATATTTAGAATAATATGACCAGACAAGTTTTCGTAGACTGATTTATAGCGGAGCTCCCGCGGGCGCCGGCGTAGCGGAGCCCCATAGCTACATGCAGGAGAAAAAGGAACAAAAGAAAAGTGTATATGCATCGAACGATTCTGTCATGGACTTCCGGTTTGTGCGTTCGTTCGTTCGTTCGTCCGTCCGACATGACGTCATTAAAACTAGAAAAGTCAATATCTCAAGAAGGCAACATCGCTAGGTGACCAAACTTGGGTGAAGTTATTTTGGAGGCAAGGGGGGTACACCACCAAGGTCATGTGACATGACGTCATCGATGACGTCATAAAAACTAGAAAAGCCAATATCTCAAGAAGGCAACAGCGCTAGGTGACCAAAATGTAGACTAAAATATGAAAATCCGCGAACGAGGTGTTTTGCCAAGCTGGATCCTGAAAGTTATTTTGGAGGCAAGGGGGATGCACCACCAAGGTCACGTGACATGACGTCATCGATGACGTCATCAAACCTAGAAAAGTCAATATCTCGAAAAGGCAACATCGCTAGGTGACCAAACTTGGGTGAAGTTATTTTGGAGGCAGGGGGGGGGGGGGGGGGGAGTTATTTTGGAGGCAAGGGGGGGGTGCACCACCAAGGCCACGTGACATGACGTCATCGATGACGTCATAAAAACTAGAAAGGCCAATATCTCAAGAAGGCAACAGCGCTAGGTGACCAAACTTCGGTAAAGGTATTTTGGAGGCAAGGGAGGTGCACCACCAAGATCACGTGACATGACCGGGAGCTCCGCTTTTAGCCAGTGGCTAAATCTATATATTAAAGACAGTTTCTTGCTAAAATAAACTGCTGATTTGAACAGATTTCTCAACATAAAGTTCGAAGTCTTTGTTGGATTTATTAAACTCTCTTGGATTTATTATTCTCTCTTGCTCTTTTGTAGCACTATTTTGTATTACATTTCCAGATATATTTTTTATGCAGGGCATTTACGCTCATTTTCTTCAGCACTGTGAGGATTAGATCGGATTTCAGATGACTGTCGTGAGTAATTGGTAATTACTTTGTAATTACTCCTCCTTTATTCAGAATTGGTGTAATCATTTTGCGATTGGTTTTACTACGGTCATATGAAAACCGCTCTATCATCACTTGCTTTCCCATGATCAAAGGCAAAGAAACTAAAGGGGAGCGTACTGCGGGGTATTGTTGACGAAATGCTTTATAGAACGGGGTATGACAATGGAGACCACTAAGACTTTAACTGCTTCTTAGAAGGTATCGATTGTGTAGTGGACGTACTTTGTTTTACTTTTTCCTCGAGGACACAGTAACGAATTCTGCATTCTGCTTGGTTCTTACAGCGTGCGCACACGGGCAATATTTTCCTATCTTTGACCATTCGCGCGCGCTTGTTTTCATCAAAAATTCAAATTTTAGAGTTGGAAAAAATAAATAACTTAATTACCGGCTTTAGGTCGGTTCGTATAGAAAAAGAAAGAAAGAAAAGAAAGTGTCTTCTTCTCATCGTATATCGTGGGGGAACTCCAAGCGGTGAGGACTTACGGGCTGCATGGCGCAAATATCTGCCGCGCAGCTTACAGTCATGAGGGCTGTTTAGCAGTGTATGTAGTGCCTCCGAGAGCCAGGCCATTGCACAGGGAGACCTACTCTTACGAAGAGTGCAATGGTTTCTTCATCGTCCACCTTAAGCAGGGGTGGAAGGGAAGGCAGACGAGACCTCGGTTTATTGTCTCATCCGCAAGACTAGAAAACACAAGTTGAACTACGTTCAACCCACAATATGAACCTGTCTCGATCACGACTTGAACAGAAAGAAAATTTCCTCTGTCCAGCCGGGAATGGATCCTGGACCACGTAGCGGTGGGAGTCCCAGCGCCTTAACACCGAGCCAACACCACGCCTGTCCCCGAGTGGCCCTGAGTCCAAAACTATTCAAATCGGCCGAAAACATTCCACGGGCACTGAGAAGCACGGAAACCACTAAAATGTGAGCTATGCTCACCTAGAACACAATAAAAGAGCGAGCAATCCTATTGCTCACTCTCTTCTCGCATTTTGCGAGTGCTGGCCGGATTTGCTGGTGTTTTGTTCCTGTGACATGGCTCAAGTTCCCGTCCGCCCCGCCACCCCGTTGTGCCCCAACACCTGTTCTTGGTTCTTGCTGTACCAACCGCTTCAATTCAGCCCCAGCCGTTCCTCCATTCTCCTGTTGTTCCAGCGCTGGCTCAAGCCAACCAGCCTAGAGCAGACCACACGTAGACTTTACCTTGAGTCCTTGGTGGTTAAGTGGCCGATTTACTCTGTCTATCTTTGCACATTTTGCTGTAGCCACTCGGGCTTCGCAAGTGTTTAATTGGTTGTGTACTGGACTTCGGTTCGGTACGAAAAATTAGCTGTTGTTTATTATGGCCATTCGGGCCGGGCACGATTCACTGGAAGCATATTTCAGGTGCCCTGTAGGAGTTCAATTGGTTGTATACTGAACTTCGGTTCGGTACGAAAAATTAGCTAGTGTTTATTATGGCCATTCGGGCCGGGCACGATTCACTGGAAGCATATTTCAGGTGCCCCGTAGGAGTTCAATTGGTTGTATACTGAACTTCCGTTCGGTACGAAAAATTAGCTTGTGTTTATTATGGCCATTCGGGCCGGGCACGATTGACTGGAAGAATCGTTCAGGTGCCCTGTAGGAGTTCAATTGGTTGTATACTGGACTTCGGTTTGGTACGAAAAATTAGCTAGTGTTTATTATGGCCATTCGGGCCGGGCACGATTCACTGGAAGCATATTTCAGGTGCCCTGTAGGAGTTCAATTGGTTGTATACGGGACTTCGGTTCGGTACGAAAAATTAGCTAGTGTTTATTAGGGCCATTCGGGCCGGGCACGATTCACTGGAAGCATATTTCAGGTGCCCTGTAGGAATTTAATTGGTTGTATACTGGACTTCGGTTCGGTACGAAAAATTAGCTAGTGTTTCTTATGGCCATTCGGGCCGGGCATGATTCACTGGAAGCATATTTCAGGTGCCCTGTAGGAGTTTAATTGGCTGTATACTGGACTTCGGTTCAGTACGAACTTTCTCTTGTTTATTATGGCCATTCGAGCCGCGGGTACGATTCACGGGAAGCATAGTTTCAGGTGCCCTGTGTTTATTTGGCCTTATAGGGACTTCGGTTCGGTAGGGACACTGTTGTCTGTTTAGTGCCATTCGAGCCGGGCACATGACAATATAGTAATGGGAAAAAGAAAAGACAAGAGTGGAATCTGTGATTTTACTTATGGAATTGTCATCGCATAATTGCGCAATAAGAAAAAAAGGCATGAAAGAGAAAAACGTAAGCTTTGGGTGATTTAGGGTTCACAGTCCCAGGGTCATCTAAGGCCCTTCGTGCCCGACTCTTGCAGTTGCGCCGGGACTGCGTTCTCCTACTGATCCCAGGGAGTGTCGCTCAACTCTACAGGCTTCGTTGTTTTCTCTTCTATAATGGACGATTAGCCGCCAATCAAGCGATGACGTACACAATATTTCGTCCTTCCAGAATGGGAAGGGGTTGAAAGATTTAATCGAAAGGGCGGCCTATCAGGTACCTCAAAACGGTGAATTGGGTGACGCTCCCGGGGACCAGCTCGGGGGAACCAGTCCTGGCTGATTCTGCTCTTGGTTCCGTGCGGGAGAAGTCTATCCGAGATTTTAGATGAGCAACACCCGGTAGCGGAAACTGTCTCGAGAGAGGTTCATGATCTCAATTTAGTCATTTGTGTTAGTTTTCCCCCTTGTGAAAACAATAAGAAGCTCCAGTCAGACGCACAAATGAAATCTTACAGTTACGGGCGCCGTGCTGTGCTCTTACACAAATTATGCTGTATACTTCCTATTGATAGTTTATAGGGGGTATGGTGACAGTATTGGGGAATGAGTAGAGGGTGGTAAGATATGGATGAGATATTGGGGAGCCATATGGCTCAAATTTTCCTTGGGGACAAGGGCTGGGCGCGGGGTGCCGTCGGATGTGGGTGCATTGGACAGCGGAGTGATCCACACCATTGCTCAGGTTACTGGACAATGGAGTCTGTTGTTCCCATCTCTAAATCAGTGATCCGTGGAACAAAGGCCGGTTTGGATATAATACTATCAAAAACTTCTGAAAACCCATAAGCGAAGCTGATATGGGAACCGGTAGGAAACACTAGTGGGAAATGGATGGGAACACTAGTGGGAAGTGGATGAGACTAGTGGGAAGTGGATATGGGAACACTAGGTGGAAAGGGAAATGGGAACACTAGTGGGAAGTAGATGATAAGAACACTAGTTGGAAGTGGATATAAGCCAATACTAGTTGGAAAGGGAAATGTGAAAACTAGGGAAAACTGATATGGTTACACTAGTGGGAAGTGGATGGGAACACTAGGGGGAGTAAATATAGGGACAGTTGGAAGTGGATAGGAACACTAATGGGAAGTGGATGGGAACACTAGTGGGAAGGGGACATAGGAACACTAGTGGGAAGTTGATATGGAGTGGATGTGGAGTGGATACGGAACACTAGGAAAAAACTAGCGGAAAGTAGATATGATAACACTAGTTGGATAACACTACTTATCAGAGCACTTGTGATGTTCGGAGAGACAAATTGTGAAAATACACATCTCAGAAAAGGATAGGAGGCTAACCATGGTAGGAGGCTGTGTTCGTGGTGGAGGGTTCGTTTTCATGGTGCTTTATTCGGAGCTTCGCTTTTGGGCGGTGCCTGAATCTATATATTAAACTTCCAAACCTAGTCCGGCGGATTAGAGCAAACTTTCAAAGAAATTGCGCATTTTAGGCTAAAGCCCCAACTTTTTGTCAGGTGATACTTTTCAATGTATTTTTAAATTGTAGATATGGAGGCACGCTAGAATTCATTCTTAGCGAAAGCTAGAGAAATTTTAAGGTGAACAATTGTTTTGCTCAACAGCAGCGATTTTGAATGCTTTGTTATTCAAATGAGGATTAGAACTCAGCTTTGTGAACATTCAAGTTGTTCTCTAGACTGCACAGCCATAGCAGCTCAACATTTGCTAATTCTGAGCTATGGATTGAGTTGACTGACTTCGGTGGAACGTCTCCTTAGAGTTTTTTGGTGATTTATTAAATGAAACGGCCACTTTATTGGGAATGTTTATAATTTATACTGTAAACATTAGCTTGACTGAGATTTGATGAAATGTTTCAAGAATGACCAACAAATTCTAATAAGGATCGAGATAATTGGTACCTCATGTGTCGAATGTGTAAAAAGAAGCTCGTCTCTGACATTTTGGCATGATATTTTCTTCCTAGTACTGTGCGATGCTCTATAAACACGGACGATGGAAGTGCCGCAGAGCTCGAGAATAACAAAGGATTCAAAGATGGCTGCCAATGACAAAACAATGGTTCACAAAACTTTTCTAGCTTTTGCGCGCTACGAATCAAATTTAGCGTGCCTCCATATCTTATCTTCAATAAACGAAAACTATTGACATGCAAACTTTGGTGCCTTTAGCCAAAAGTACGCAATTTTTACACTAATCCGCCGGACTAACCCTAATATATATATAACTTTCTATGACTTTATCGGCGCAATACAGCACACGTGATGTTGTTGTACATTTATAAAATTAAATTAAAACTTCGAACAGCCAAAAAACGGAGAGGTGTCAAGGTATGTCGCGTTGTAGTTTGTTTTGCCCGCCGAGAGAGGCAAAACAAACTACAACGCAACATACCAGCGACGCGAACGGCCTCAATAAAAGGTAAACGACTGACAGAAAGAAACCACTGCTCGCAGGGTAGTGGCAAGACAACCAAACTTAGGTAAATTGTATTGGTAGAGGGCTTGGGACTTCAACGCACAGCGTGCCCGAGCGCACAGTATTTTTTTAATTTTGTAAATTAATTCTGTCCGAAAAAATTTTTTTGACGCTCCATTCTTTTTTCGCGAGACTTTTAATGGCTTCTTGTGTCACTGGTGGCAAAAGGTTGCGTTAATAAAATCACTACTTATAATTGCTGATGAGAGTTGTTGTTCTTCGGAGGAGGTTTACGTCGTTCATTTACAGAAAAACACAAGATGCAGAAAAGCTGCGGGATTTTCACGTTCCCTTGTTTGACAAGTGCTGGTGTCACGTAACCAAGTGTTCATGATGCATATTGCCACGACAGCTAAATGGCTGCTGAAAATTGAGAATGTGATATTTGTGTGGATTATCGAAAGTTGGTCACATTGCAGCTAGCGGACAGTGAGAGGTAAAATCCAAGATGGTTGACAAAATCCCTTATATTTTGATGTTAATCTTCCCAAAGTTGGCATTGTGATACCTCATCAGTAAAAGGAGACGACCGCTTCACTACCGTGCAAATGTATGGCAATAGAAAGAGAAACGAAAGAGAAACTGAGAAACTGGTACTGACGTCACAGCCAAAAGCAAACGAACCGGAATGAGCAACGGTCGAAAAGCGAGTGTCAGTATTTTGTATTATTTGTACGTTTATGAGTCATACCCAATTTTGAGAAACGCCAAGATTTTATTTTTATTTCATTTAGACGGGTGGTGTAGTATAAAACGGTTTAGTCATTTACGAAGTTCATTTATCGCTCTCATGGTCTTGATTGTGATACCTCTGATCTACTGTTTGCTACAGGATTATACTATCCTCTGAGAGCTCTTGCTTTTTACGTAAAACAACATGGAGAACGCTGTATCTCAACCTGTCCACGGTGTAGATGGCATGGCGGCCACGACTGCCACACTGGACGAAAAAACGGATTTGCTCAAGTTTGCTCGTTAGCAAATGTGAGCAAATATGGTGTAAATCTCTAGTAAACGGATGGATTGCGATGGATGTAGAGAAAACTACTGCAGTCAAAGAGATTTTACATGTCTGATGTATGACACACAAGAACTCTTGGAGCTATATTTCAGCAAAGTAGAATTGATATAAACTTGTTGTTGATTCACGACCTCCGTAAGCAACTAGTGCAACTGACAAGCACTTATCATACAGAGGAACTAGAAACATTATTTTCACTCTACCTACAACACTTGCTCAAGAGGCGGAGGACATATACTTTGATATGTGCGTCCCAGACACCCCAACGAACGACTGACGGCTAGATTTGCCGGAAACATTTGTGACACGATGGAGTGCCCTAACAATTGGTCGCTCGAAATCTTTGCAGACATTGCTGCAATGTTAAATGATCAAGCATTTTTATATTAAACTATATTTCAGAGTATTGTATAAATATGTCGATGCCAGGCAAGACTGTGGCCGCGTAGCACTAAGTTCAACAGAATTAACCTTGTGTGAAAGCTGAAGTGCGCCTAATGAAATATCCCATGTGTGCTTCTGAGCGTTTAGTCCTAGTAAGCGGAGAAAGATAAAAAAATCTCTGACCCCGAGAGGGATTCGAACCCACGACCTCCGGAATTGTACATCCGATGCTCTACCAGCTGAGCTATCCAGGTCAGACTGGGAGCAGGTCGGGGTATATTAGATGTTATGGTGATAAATATGTTGTGGTATAATAGAGTAAACAAACTCTGATGAGCCTGTCAAAATTGAATAAAAATGCGAGCTAGTTGTGATATGTAAAAGTATATTGTACTCATCGGTCTTCCCTACACTGGTGTACGGCATGAGAGATGGGAGTAATGCCGGTCGCTTGTGGCTTTGTAGCGAAGCCCTGAGATGGGTGGCGGTTGGGTTCGAAAAAACTTCACAGTTAAACCGCGACCGGAGGGGAGTGTAAGGAAGGCCAACCTTCTACCCTAATAACCAAAGGTGTAAAGTTGCCAAATGCGTGTAGATTATTCTCTCTCGCTGCCTTTATACTTCGATACGGAAGAACGCTGAGCATAGTATATTATACTCATCGGTCTCCCCTCCACTCGTGTACGGCATGAGAGATGGGAGTAACACTGCACGAAAAGACGGATTCACTATGGGTACTATGGGTGTGAATATGGTGTGAATTTTGCGAAGTCCTTGCCTTTACGCTTGAGGTAATTGTGCACTGTACCCTTTCTAACTCACCAAACCCCAAACCTTAAACCTCCGCCACCTCTGAAGAACATGGTCTTGAAATATACCTGATTGCTGGCAGCAACGTAAAAATCTGAGGGTGTGAGAGGAGAGTAAAGCAAACGCGACGTGAGCAATAGCCGCAAGCTTGTCAATGAAGAGAGGTGTAGCTTGCTTCGGCACAACTCTGGCCTGCAGTTGTTCTGCTGTGACGCTCTTGAGATACTCCTTAACCTCCCCGACGTTAGATTTCCTAGAGCGAGGGTTCCTTCGCAGTCGCCCTGGCGGCTAGTCTTTTAAAGATAGCACGCAACGTTCCAATGTTGGTGTTATAACTAAGACGCAAAGGGCAGGCTGGGCAGCTAACTGCTCTTACAAAGAAACGAACGCTTCCGGCAGGGCCTAAAAAACAAAATAACGAGACATAGAACATCATCATCATCAGTTTTTCCCATCTGGCACGGGATCGGCCCTAGGGCGCGGCTGCTTGGAGAGCGTTGGAAATCTAATCTCCAACCTCCGCTCGAAGTCTTCACGAAGGTGAGGAAAGGTAAAAGATGTACAACGCAACAGCGATGTTTAATTCGAAATAATTCATCACAAAAGATACATCACAAAAAGTTCATCCGCATGCCTACATAAAGGACATTTATCTACACAATGGTTGTATCCATAAACTGAATGCTGAAGCCTGAAAGGCCGTGGGTGCTTATCTGGAAGGCAGATTGTAAAGGCGATACCATACTCTTGTAAGAACTTGCACACGTGGTATGAGGCAAAAAGGCGGGAAAACGTAGGGGTTTGAAAACACCACAGGATGCTGAGTAGGAGTCTGCCAGAATATATTAACGCCTTCTGTGTCCGGGACATGATATGGAGAGAAGAACGGCAAAGCACGACCACATGCGTCTGCCTGTACGTTAGATGGAATTGCCATCAAATCCGCGGAGTGGTGACCAAAAGCACCTTGCACTTTGTTCCAGGCAACCACGGAAAGCTTAGCGTGCTGCAACAACAGCGCGTGCGAAGGAGGATCTGCTAGGTTCTCAGCGGAAGGGACATAGATCAGCTTGAGATGCATTCCATGGTTCGTGATGACCCAAAACAGGGTCTTGAGTGCCTGGAATAACGCTTGCGATTTACTTCCCTGTCTGTTCCATGATTTTAACAGCACTTGGCTATCAGTATCGACATCCACGCGCTTTCCCTTAGCTAAAGGAGCGAAAGCTTGGAGAGCGTTCACTAAGGCCAAGGTTTCTTTTACATTTATGTGATGGTCTAGCTGACTAGAAGGCCAATAATCCCGAATGACCAATGACTGTGGGAAGCTGAACAAAGGACTGCGCCCCATGCGAAAGAGGAGGCATCTGGAAATTGGACTCCGACACCCAAGAAATGCTATCATTCCAATCCTTTAGGAATAACCAGTGCTCTACTTCCTTCCTGAGCGCGCCTTTGACAGGTATGGGACGTGCGACTTTGGAGGCTTTTGAAATGGAGGCATATATTTCATTCGTAAACAGCCGCGCACCTGGAACTGCGCGCGAAACGGAAACTGCTTTTCTTGCAAAACGTTGAAGAGTCTTAGTGCTTGTCTTTTCCGATGCCAAGATAGTCTCCGTCAGTTCAATAAACTTGCTCCTCTTTTCTTCTAGCAGACGAAAACACGGATCACGAGAGTCCACGTAAAAACCCAGGTAACGGACGCACTGTGTAGGGGTCAGAGTCGACTTACTAAGCCCAATAAAGTATTCCAGCGAGGTGAGGGTGTGGCAAACCACAAAAGCGGCTGCATTCGCCTTAGCTAGGGAGCGCTCGTCCTCCGACAGCGTAGAATAAGCCCAGGAATTGAATATACAAGGTACATGTGATTCCAATTGAGCGGAAATAGTGGGAAGCCAGGAGACCGGTTGAATGATAAATGAAGGCCGATGCTTTCCAGCCAAACGGGAGCGCGTTGTAGACATACAAGTGATGCGACCACTGAAAGCCGAAGTGCTGTCTACTGTTTGGGGAGAGGATAATGTGGTGGTAACTGGACCTGTCATCACACGCCGTCTGGTAGGAATGTTTGTTGACATAATATATAGATTTAGCCACTGGCTAAAAGCCGAGCTCCCGGTACATATGTTTCTGTTTGAGGGTGGCTTTACCTCTTTTTTTTGGGCCCTTGCTAGGGAAAATTATAAGTCCTGCAAAAGATTCATCACGTGACGTCATTGCTACAGAAAAAATGCTTTTCTAATTTTGATGTTGCCTTCTCGAGATATTCACTTTTAAATTTTGATGACGTCATGCCACGTGACTTTGGTGGTGCACCTCCCTTGCCTCATTGATAACCTAATCCAAGTTTGGTCACCTAGCGATGTTGCCTTCGCGAGTTATGACTTTTCTAGTTTTGATGACGTCATCGATTACGTCATACCACGTGACCTTGATAGTGCACCCCTTGCCTCCGAAATAACTTCACCCAAGTTTGGTCACCTAGCGATGTTGCCTTCTTTAGATATTGGCTTTTCTAGTTTTTATGACGTCATCGATGACGTCATGTCACGTGAGGGGGGATGGTGCACCCCCCATGTTGCACCCCCCTTGACTCCAACATAACTTTACCAAAGTTTGGTCACCTAGCGATGTTGCCATGTTGCCTTCCTTCTTGAGATATTGACTTTTCTAGTATTATGCGCGGGACCGTGGGATACGTACACAAGAAAGCGCACAGAAGCAAAGATGATTTTTCAGAACAGAACTCTGAGACCGCGCGGGCTCAATATAGACTTTAGATTCTTATAGCTATGTGCGCGTGCACGTTCTTATTTGTACTGTATGTGTTTTCCATCTTTTGAATTCTGCTCGCACATATTTTATCCGTTACACTGATGAAGTCGCAGGAGCCACGAAACGTCTGTTTAATATTTAAGCGCTTTACAATCCAAATTTTATATATTTTTTCTAGCTTTGATGCGGGACAAACGAACGAACGAACGCACAAACCGGAAGTCCATGACAGAATCGTTCGATGCATATACACTTTTATTTTGTTCCTTTTTCTCCTGCATGTAGCTATGGGGCTCCGCTACTCGGGCGCCTTCGGCGCTCGCGGGAGCTCCGCTATAATGGGAGCATGGAAAGGTTGTCCAGCTTGAAAGGACATGTTTTGATCCACAAGTTAAGGAAACGGCAGTCATGACAGAGCCGGGGTTTGGAAGGTTCCACAGTCAGCGGCATGCACAAAAAGGAAGGCAAAACTTCCTCTATATTGCCCCACATGGAGGTGGCCCCAGAATATACGCCCGTGGAAATGGCTTCCTCGATAACATTCCAAAACTTGCGCAGGAAAGATTATTAGGAAAAACGCGCGGAGGAGAAGATGAATCGAAATATTCCCCACCAAACTCGCCCTTGAATGGCTGGAAAACGTCACGTTAATTTGCTGAGCAACCCAATAAATAACCATTTCATATAAGTCGCACGGAGCTGCCCCTGCTATGTGTTCCCAGAAAGGTAAACATCCATGCAGATGGATGTTTGTTATTTGGATCTCTAAACGATAACATAGAAACATCTGCGAGTGCCTATCCCTGGAGAACTGCGTTGAGAAAATCACGGGAAATATGAGTATTACTTTCTGCTAACCCTTGAGCTTGTAGTGGATTCCCGTCTTACTGCACCCATGAGGATACAGGAGCGCAACAAGAAGCTTCTAAGAGTAGCGGGTCCTGTGACGCAGAGGAACTTTATGGGCTTGGAAGGGACATACTACGACAAAGGAGAACAGGGTACAGGATGAGGGAATGCACAGGACAAGCTCAAGGGTTGACAGTCTTATGGGGAAATAAGGATCCCGTGATATAAGGCTGCCAACACTGGATCAATGAGGGTAGGAATAGGGCTGGAATGGAAACGTTTCTCTTTAGTTTCTCTTTCTATTGAAGCGGTCGTCTCCTTTTACTGATGAGGTATCACAATGCCAACTTTGGGAAGATTAACATCAAAATATAAGGGATTTTGTCAACCATCTTTGATTTTACCTCCCACCGTCCGTTAGCTGCAATGTGACCAACTTTCGATAATCCACACAAATATCACATTCTCAATTCTCAGCAGCCATTTAGCTGTCGTGGCTCTAACGTTGGCAAATGTGACTGTTTTGGGCAATATTCATCAATACCAGGTCAAAAAACTGGTTTTATTATATGGCATCGATAGTACGCGCGCTCTGATTGGTCGACACACGGTCCGTAGATCGCGTATCCGGCCCACGGGCCGTCTTTTTCCGTATCCGGACCGGCTCTTGCTTTTTGTGTTTGTGTCATTCTCTCGCGCGAAATATGAGATTGAAAATTGATTTAAAAAGAGAAAAATAATTCTTTTCAACATTACTGAAAGCAATTGAATAGTCTAAAATGTGACAGCGAGTTTTACTGGGAAATCACTATATATCCCAATGGTTGAAACCAGAAATCTATATAAATCTTTTATCATACTTCGTTTTATTCACGAAATGAAGAGAACTGTCCTAAAACAGTAATTTGTTAGGGATTATAGAGTAAGGATGGGGTTTTGGTTTGTTTTAGATATGATTTTTACTGTATATTCCTCGTTCTATATATGATAAATTACATAAAATGCTGTTTTACTACCGATGAATTGAAGTCGAGGAGGAAAACAAAACCTAGTTTTTTAACCGATAGAGCGGCAGAGCAGAAAGATCAAGCAAAATAAAAATGAGCTAAAACAAATTCAGCTTAGGTGTATTTCAAGAAAGTAAACTTAAGGTTTTTTGCAGTTTGCAGCTTCTCTCGTTTTGTTAGTTTTCCCGTAGCTACACATTTCAATTGCATAACTATAGTAAACGCTGAGTTCATAAACATATGGGTTTTCTTGGCGTTGTGTTCGAGCGACGAAATACTGACTCCTTTGGATAATGTTTCTCAACACAGTATTGGAAAGACGAGCCCAAACTTGGTAAGTCTTCTCATTTGGTTGTACTCTACCTCTCACGAAAGAAACTTGCGAAACAATTCCAGCAATTTAGGTATTTCGAGCTCGAATTGACTATTATAGCAACAGCACATTCTGGACAAGACGTTGCTCTCATTCGTTTATTAAATATCGCTTTCTGTATATACTCGATTCTTTTTTCTCTTTATATAATTAAGAGTCAAACATTAGCCTATATAATCCTGAAGAGCTCCCGTACTTTTCTGGTATCCGCGCTCGGCACACTAAACGGAATAAGACATTTTTAGAGGTAAAATTATTACATCGTTTACAACTTAAATCGCATGGGAAAAGCTGACCTGGGCATTTCTCTGAGTAAACCCTTGTTACTATGGATGCGATTTTAGCTGGTAATAAGATCATTCACGGTCGAATTTTCAAGTTATACCAATTATTCTAAAAACATCTCCTTTGGAAAATTTAAAATATCCTTAACAGACGAGCTTAATATATCAAATGAACTACACCATTTGGTAGTGCAGAGGTTGCTTAAGCTCTGTAAGAACAATTATGGAAATCGGAACATTTTTTTCAGGGTCAAACATATGCTAGAAGTTGAGGTCTATTTCTGCAATTAATACTCGGGAGCCACCTTAAGCTAAAATGAATGTGACTTTTTGCACATTTCTACTTCGTAGGTTTTGTTTACTATAGTTATGCAATTGAAATGTGTAGCTACGGGAAAACTAACAAAACGAGAGAAGCTGCAAACTGCAAAAGACGGTTGCCCACTGAAACGGTAAAAAGTGAATTCACGGAGGATTTCCTGTGAAAAACCAGTTTAAGTGCATCTGGGGATAAGCTTATATTAAAACAATAACTCACAAGTCAACAAAGGAAAAAGGGAAATGAAAATATCCTTTGCATATACAGGGTCTCATTAGGGTATAAAATTCAGAACGTTTGCTTACCGGTATTCGAGATGGTTGAATTGAGTTTTGTTTGAAATTTTCTTCTCAAAGAAAACCTTATCAAATGTGCAATAAGTAAGTTATAAACCTCGAATGTCGGCAATAATTGATTTATTACCACGGAGCTACGCCCCTCGGTGAATAAATCAATTATTGCCTTCATTCTCGGTTTATAACCCTTAAGCCTGGTGCACACTAGCGACATAACGACATAAGGACGTTATGTTGCAACGAAAAAAGTACGGGAAAATAATTGCAAAGCAATCTTATGTTATTTTTGACGACTTCAACTTCTTGAAACCACTAAATTTTGTTCGCGTGACATGTTTCTTATGTCGTTATGTCGCAAGTGTGCACCAGGCTTTACTGAATGAACACTTTGGTTACGTGACGCCAACACTTGACAAACAAGGGAACGTGGAAATCCCGCAGCTTTACTGCATCTTGAGTTTTTCTGTAAATGAACGAGGTAAACCTCCTCCAAAGAACAAAAACTCTTATAAGCAATTATTAGAAGTGATTTTATTAACGGATAAATTACCTAGTTACTTTTTTGATCATTCAAAATACACACTAAAGACACAAAGACAAATGGAGCGTAACACATTAAGGTGACTCATTCGAAATTCAAAATGCACCCAACTGTGTCTAGAGCGCAAATCTGCGTCGTCAAACTAACGGCTATAACTTTTGTGTCTTTTCCTCTATTGTTATAATTATTTTTTCAAATCCTACTTTAATGATGTATGAATATGCTACTGGGAACCGATTTTCTTGAAAACATTTTTAGAAGTCACAATCTAAATTTTTGTGAGGCCCTAATTTCATATTCCGGTCGTACTAGAAAAAAAATTTGCCGGTTTTTTTGGCTGAAATTCCAGGAATCGATTCCAGTTGTAGTGATCTCAAATCAAGCGAAGTTACAGAAAATTCGTCGGAACAGAAACGCGGTAGTAAAAATACCGTCAGTTATGGTCAACTATTGCCAAATTAGAACGCTGATTCTGCTTGGCTTGAATTGAATTTTAATAGTGCTCCGAAAATTCATTATTTTGGGCTCTTCCGCCGGCACTATGTTGTATAGTAATGTATTAAACTTTACCGAAGGTCAGATTGTAAATACCATGAAATACTAAAATGTTCGAACATTATCTACCGAGGAAAGAAATTGTGAAAGCGCAATGAATTTATTACAAGAATGGCGAGTTAAAATGTGTTGTTATTACGTATTATTTCTTGCTAAGATGTATATAGACGAGAAACTCGTGGCATTGGTAATACTTATTAAGCAAGTTTGAACATCATGCGTGCTTATTTGATATAGAAGAAAATTGTTAAAGTTACGGCGGTCGCCCTCTGGTCATGCACGCAGATTTTAAGCTGTCTTATTATGAATGGTAATGAAATCTCGCATTTTGCCAGGGGGAACACAGTAGGCCAACTCTAATCATCGAACAAAGAAAACGTTTATCGTCGACTTTTTTTGTTCCATAGGGACTTATCAGACAATTGCTATTTTTGGAGCGTGACTGCTATTGATTAGATTTGGCCTAATGAGCTCCCCCTGGAAAAACTTCGGATTTATAAACAAGAGAGCTTCAAATCTGCGTGCAAAACCAGAGGGCGAATGTCGTAACTTTGTAATTTTTTTCTATACCAAATAAGCAAATATAATGGTCAAACCTGGTTACTAAGTTTTACCAATGCCACAAACTTCTCGTCTATATAAATTTTAGCAAGAAATAATACCTAATAACGACACATTTTAACTCGACATTCTTGTAATAAATTCATTGCGCTTTCACAATTTCTTTCCTCGGTAGATAATGTTCGAACATTTTAGTATTTCATGGTATTTGAAATCTGACCTTCGGTAAAGTTTAATACATTACTATACAACATAGTGCCGGCGGAAGAGCCCAAAATAATGAATTTTCGGAGCACTATTAAAATTCAATTCAAGCCAACCAGAATCAGCGTTCTATTTTGGCCACAGTTGACCATAACTGACGGTATTTTATTACCGCGTTTCTGTTCCGACGAATTTTCTGTAACTTCGCTTGATTTGAGATCACTACAACTGGAATCGATTCCTGGAATTTCAGCCAAAAAAACCGGCAAATTTTTTTTCTAGTACGACCGGAATATGAAATTAGGGCCTCACAAAAATTTTGATTGTGACTTCTAAAAATGTTTTCAAGAAGATCGGTTCCCAGTAGCATATTTATACATCATTAAAGTAGGATTTGAAAAAATAATTATAACAATAGAGGAAAAGACACAAAAGTTATAGCCGTTAGTTTGACGACGCAGATTTGCGCTCTAGACACAGTTGGGTGCATTTTGAATTTCGAATGAGTCACCTTAATTCATACTTGTGCTGCAGTAATTTTGTAAAAATCACACAGGCCTTCTTTTTGGGCAAAGACTCGGCTGTCAGGCAAATGGCAGTCGGACAGACTGGACATACAGAGGCAGCCGGACAAACTTTTCGACACCGAGCTATACACATTATTATGTTTAATAACTACAAATAATAGACAAGTAATATTGAAAGCACAAATACACTGTTCTGTTTCAGGTATCGTTTCTGCTTCATTTCAAGCAACAAATGGAACGGCTGCGCGAACTCATACAATAACCATTGGCTGCATTGCCTCCTAATATAACGGCGAACCGTCGATCTCCAGGACGGACAAACCAAACTCCTTTAGACGCATGATTGAGTTGTAATAGACCTCCTCGGCTTGCCCGTTTGTTTTGTCCATTTCAGATCACGTGGCATTCCCATGAGTATTCTTTCTTTCTTTTTCTGCTACGCATCGAAGGATATATGAATATGGAATCTTTCCAAACATTACTCATGGGAATGACACGTGATCTGAAATGGGCAAAACATTACGCCCAAGCCGAGGAGGTCTATTGCACCTTCTGTCACGCAATTGTGGTTCCGTTGCAGAACAACAAGCATCAGCTTCGAATCGCCCGATAAAATCTCGGCCAGATTATCCGCTCTTCGTCTTAAACGCGAGCACGATGTCTACTTGGGCGATATCGCCCTAATTATCTGGTCTGTTAAGCTTTACCAGCAATGGATAATGAAGGTTTTCTTCATATGCCGCACTGCCACAGGATTTGGCCTGAAAAAAGGAATGTAGGATCGAACCCTCAGTAAATACAAATTCTTAAAGCGGAGCTCCGGCCAGTGGAACAGATACTTATATACGAGCGACATAATTTTTGATGACCAATGGATAATATCTCCATTTCTTGTACACAAATGTGTCCAGGTTTTGTGGTTGTTTCCTTCTCGATAGATTAGTTGATTATTTCGTTTGCGTAACTTTTTGTTCGTCCTTGTAAAATTTTAAATGCAAAACTTCGAACAGGAAAAAAATGGAAAGGTGGAAAGATACCCTGCGAGCAGAGTTTTTTTTGTCAGTCGTTTACCTTTTATTGAGGCCGTTCGCGTCGCTGGTATGTCGCGTTGTAGTTTGTTTTGCCCGCCGAGAGAGGCAAAACAAACTACAACGCAACATACCAGCGACGCGAACGGCCTCAATAAAAGGTAAACGACTGACAGAAAGAAACCACTGCTCGCAGGGTAGTGGCAAGACAACCAAACTTAGGTAAATTGTCTTGGTCGAGGGCTTGGGACTTCAACGCACAGCGCGCCCGAGCGCACAGTATTTTTTTATATTTTGTAAATTAATTCTGACCCGAAATAAGTTTTTTGACGCTCCATTCTTTTTTCGCGAGACTTTTAACGGCTTCTTGTGTCACTGGTGGCAAAAGGTTGCGCAAGATCGTGAGGTGGGAAAGACTCCATCTCTACCTCTTGATCGGCATGGGGAAGGGCTTGGTGCTAAACAGGGGACTCAGGTTGATAAGAGCAAGATAGAGGTTGCAGTGAAAATGTGGACGACATGTAGTGAAAATAGCTTGGCGAAGTGAAGAACGATCAGGGGTGATCTAAAAACGTAGAGGTTACCATATTATGGCAGTGACAAATGCTTGATGGATAGACGGATGGATGATCCTAGCCACCGCGTATTTAGATTAGGCTATGCAAACAAAACATGTTAATTTTTTTGCGGAATTTCTTTTGCCCCCCCCTTTTTGGGGGTTGGGGGGGGGAGGGGAGAGTGCGGGATTTTTGCTCAAATTACTCAGTTGGAGGATACCCAACAAAAACTATTTCATCGATTGGCCAGTGCAGGTGTAATACCTTGTTATGTTGCTCTGTTATATATACATCATAATCGCTAACTATTTGGACGTCAAACGTAGCCTCTGCTGCTTGACAGAACTGATGTAGTGTTGTCGCACGTCTTGGTCCCATCATTATGACTTCGCCCTGAAATGCAAACTCCATCGATAAGTGTAGAAGTATATATAGAGAAACTACGCATTGCCCTTAGTATGATACGAATATACGTCCTGAAGGTAAATCTCCTCGATAATGGCAAACGCATGCCAGAAGAAGCACACCTCATCACCAGATACAGAACCATGGCCTGGGGATAAATTTGAACACTGGACCCCTGTGGTTTGAGTGCACGTGCGCAACAGTTTTTAAAAAGCGCGCTCTCACGGAGCTCTATTTAGTCACGCCAATGGAAGGTTCTACAATCAGCGACAAAATTGTTGATAAAAATTACGCACGCACCCGCTTTTCTGTTAGAATCGCAAAGTCTTGTATCAACCAGTTTAAAATTCGCCTCTGTCACTCCTAAACCCCCAGCCCCCCATTTCAATGTTGTTTACCGACGCTAAAAACCTTGGGGATCAACATTGAATAGGGGGAGGGGGGATTACGTAGATTTATTTTAAAATATTGGGTCTTAAGTATAGAAAACTGATTTTGAAAGCATTTTATCAGACAACCAGCGACAAAATTGTTGATAAAATTACGCAGTACCCGCTTTTCTGTTAGAATCGCAAAGTCTTGTATCAACCAGTTTAAAATTCGCCTCTGTCACTCCTAAACCCCCAGCCCCCATTTCAATGTTGTTTACCGACGCTAGAAACCTTGGGGATCAACATTGAATAGGGGGAGGGGGGATTACGTAGATATTTTAAAATATTGGGTCTTAAGTATAGAAAACTGATTTTGAAAGCATTTTATCAAGCATTTATGTCGCCGATTGTAGCTATAATGCACGCGCACGGATTTGTTATAAAATCAAAGGGCTCTATGAGCCAACTCATTCATGAATTTGGAATTAGTGAATGGATAATTTTCAGATATTGAAAATACTTTGGGAGGAGACTGCCCTATCTTGGGGCGGGGTGCATGTCATACCTTTTAGGGTTAAAAATCAGGCCTCTGGTAGCTTTTAGGGATAACCCTAACTTAACCCTACCCTAAACCTGACCCTAACCTAACCCTGGATGATAGATAGTGATAGACTGGTATAGGTGGTTTGTTGGGTGAATCTATATTGGTGTACTTGGACATGAATTTACATCAGGAAAATATGTCTTGTTGGTACCTTTTAGGGGTCAAAATCAACTAAGCAACACCATGTTTGGTACCTTTTAGGGGTAAAATCAAAATTTCCCAATGAGCACCCCCGTCCCAAGAATAGGGGAGCCCCACTGGGAAAATACTGGATACAGGCATGTGGTAAGTTCTCATCAATAGCCACATGGAAGATATGGGCAATTCAAGAAAATGTCTCTGATTTTTGTTCAAATGTTGTCATATTGCCTTTGAAAGAGATCTCCAGTTGGTTTACCCCTAGCATGGAGATGACAAGCATATATACAGGCACAAAATCCAATAGTGCTGGCAGATTGATTTTTCTTGTGTCCAATTATTTTGAAATTGGATAGTTTAAGTCTATGTATGAATGCTATATTATTAATGAATAACAGGGCTCCATACTTGTTCAATGAAAAAAATGAATTCAAAATTTCTCAGGAACACCAAACTGGATCTGGCCTACTGAATTTTCACTGAATTTTTTCTTAATAGTAAAGCATGGAGTCCAATATATAATACTCATAGTAGTCCTGTTATGTAAACTGTACGACTTTGTATACAGACCCTATTTTCTGATACATTTTCACAAGCCACCCCCCCCACACAATGTTAAGCCGCTGGGGGGGGGGGGGGGGGGGGGGAGGTGCAGCAAGCAGCAAGGGGTGGGGATTTGACATTTTTAAAATTTTTACAGAAAAAATTCCCCACCATTGGGCCAAAATACAGTGTCAAATCTTGGTCAATATTCCTACCCCGGGCTGTATGATTTCATAAAATTTGTCAGTCGTGTGACTTATGGCAATGAACCTACGAGATAGTTACCAGACTAATGGCCAAAGAGCCCGACCCCGGGAAAGTCCAAGATCAAATAACCACCTCCACTGTCGTCCATTTCTTTCACGAATGTCTTAACGAAAAACAGAAGATAGTTTCTCTCCACCACAGATTCACGGGAATCACCTAAATACTCCACTGTGCAAATTTGAAGCTGCCTGGGAGTGCATGAAAACAGAAGAAATGCTTCCCAATATGCGAACTTTTGCAGAGCTGCTAATCGTTGAGACGTCTCTACATGACTAACTAGAAGTTTCTAATAGAAAGTGAAGTGCTCGCAGCAACAGACAATGCGCCTCCTCTGCATGGTGCTAAACAACCAATAGAAATCGCCAGAAGAGCAATATCCAAGGCAAAGGATTTCTTGCATCTTCATCTTGTTTATCACACTTGCCTGTGCTCCATGCTTGAGTTTTAGGCTTTACTAAGGGTGATACAAATCTTATTGTGTTCAAAATATATAAATTTTAACACTCAAAGATAAAATTTGTATCTCCATATGGCCATGTAATATTGTCTGGTATGCATGCAGCTTATGAGGTGTAGACTGAATGTGAGATGAATATTCACTTGGTGTGTTATAAAACAACAGTATATTTGCCAGAAATTTAGACCATCAAAATAGGGATGCAACAAAATGTAAGAATATCGAAAAAATATATAAACAATTATTTTTAATTTCAGAAATAGCTTTTAATTAAATTTTTCATCTCTCAGATTAAAACAGATCCCTACCAGTAATATTGTTGGATTTATCCATCAGATTTTCTTGTAAATTATTCCCGAATAATGTGTGTGCAATTGTAATCAGTTTTTTGGCTGGCTATTAAAAAATTTTCTAGTAACATCACTGGAATTATATTCTTGTGCCGAGTCCACAAAAAGAAAAGTAAACTGTGTAAGATTAATATCAGCTAAGCTAAAAAAACCTATGTATTTGGAGAATTCCCCTCTCTAGGGCCAAGTAGCTTTAAAGAAATCCACCAAAGAATATTAGTCCCTCTGCAGTCGGCAAATTGTTCGTGAAATTGTTGTCAAAATACGCTTCAAAAACATCTACAAATATGCAATCACGACTGACAAAGGCATATGACTGTTACTTACCGATAATCTCCGAATTTAAACAACAATTTCTGTAAACCGATCAACAAATCGTGAATGTTTTCCATCTTGACAAGAATGGCGTCGCTAACTCTCCGAGCAAAGGATCGGAAGTGACGTTTGCGAGATCTGCTGGCATGGTCGACTATAAAATTATTTTTGTACCGGAAGTTAGCATGGCAAGGCAAGATGGCAAGCCGTGTGTAGCACTTGAACGCTGATAGGCCAAAGTTAAGCCCGATCGGGCGAGGTTAGAAAGTGGATGGGTTACCACTGTTGTAAGTAGTCAAACTGGAGAGACGATAAGTGGAAAGGTTGAAAGAAAGTGGGACGATTATTGGCGATAATCGAATGGCGCTAATCGAATCGAAATTGTGCTAACGCAGAATCGTGCTAACGCAGAAGTCCCACATCATACCAATACTCCTTCATTTGCGCTGCGCGCGCATGAATGAGTAAAAAGGAGCTTTTCTTGCTCGCATACGTTGTTTAAGGCTGGTTTCCATATAGTCGTATCTGTCGTATCTGTCTCATCAGTCGACCGTGAAACAATGGAAATCGGAATTATTCTTTTGTTTCACGTAAATCTTAGACTTCTTGGACGAATAACTGAATATGAATACTCGACAAAAGTGGATTGCACAGCGTTGGATCTAAAGAAAATATTCTAAAGATATCTGAATGGATTGTAATCTGCCGATTTTAGAAAAACGTAGGGCTCAAAAGAGTGGAAGAGAGAGGGGTTGAAAACAGCGTGCTGCAAGCTTTGAGAAGAACATTTCAAACAAATCACAATTCAACCATCTCTAATTACCGGTAAGCACGTCGTTTTAAACATTATACCCTAATGAAACACTGCAGATCCTGTAGAAGATTCTGTAGATGCAAAGGATATTTATATTTCCCTTTTTCCTTTGGCGGCTTGTGAACTATTGTTTTAAAATATCCTCACGTGAACTAAAACTGGTTTTCGCAGGAAATTCATCGGTTAGTAAAACAGTTTGAGTACTTCTTTCTATCTATACTTTATAGAAATCGATAAACTAGAAATATGATGTATTATTATACAACTGTGACTTCATTTTACCATATAAGGTCAAAATTGAGTGCATATATATAGAGGATATTACACGGTGGCGCGAAGATATGAGTTTTATTTTCGAGTGGCAAGAACAATATTTTACGAATGAGCGCAGCGAATGAGTAAAATATTGTTTTTGACACGAGAAAATAAAACTCATATCTTCAAGCCACCGTGTAATTTTCTTTTTATTATATAGACAAACCAGAAAAAAATATTCCAAATTGATTTCCAAGCACTTTTGTTTTGACCGATATACTCACTAGTGAGGATATGGAAAATATGTCACTGAGGACCCGGATGTAGCTTCGTATGAGATCTACGAGTGGCGTATTTCTCAGTAAAACACTCGTGTCTATATAATAAGGAGCCGTATTACATGGCAAAAGCCGTATTACACCGGTTGAAAGCCGTATTACACTGTAGGAACCGGTTACGAAAAATGCTCGGAAAAATGCGTCCGCAACTCGTAAAATATCCGCCCGTATTACATGAAAAAACATCTAATGAGATATATTTATTTATATACCACGTTTCAAAGTACACAACTTTTTAGTAGCGGCGGAGCCCTAAAGCTACGCGCGCCAGCGGATGCTTCATACTTAAGAGAACTGTATTGATCTGATTTTTGAACGCGCGTGCAGTGTCCGTCCGACGTCCCTGCACCACCACAGGGTTCCCATCAAGAAAGAACAAAAAATTGAATATCTCGAGAACGGAACATCGCTAGGTTACCAAACTTGGGTTCACTTATGTTAGAGACAAGGGGGGTGCACCACCAAGGTCACGTGGCATGACGTCATCAATGGCGTCAGAAAAAAAACTAGAAAAGTCAATATCTCGAGAAGGCAACATCGCTAGGCGACCAAACGTGGGTAGAGTTTTCTTGTGAAGGAAAGGGGATGCACTAGTGGTCTGACGTCATCAAAACTAGGAAAGTCAATATCTCGAAAAGGCAACATCGCTAAGTGATCGAACTTGGGTTAAGTTATCTTGGAGGCAAGGAGGATGCACCACTAAGATCACGTGGCATGACGTCGTCGTTGACGTCATCATAACATGTACCTCGATGACAGTAGGAGTGTTGATTCGAGCTCCGCTTTTAGGCAGTGCCTAAATCTGTATATGATCTTAGGAAGAGATGAACCGCAGACAGCCAAACTTGGGGAAAGTTGTCTTAGTGGCAAGGAGGGTGCAACTGCTTAGTCCCGTGACAACTGCGTGGTCACGTGATCGATGACGTCATCAAACGAGAAACGGTATATATCTTGGGAAGGGATGAACTTCAGAGAACCAAACTTGGGTGAAGTTGTCTAAGTGGCAAGGGGGTGCGAAGGCGTGGTCACGTGGTATGACATCCATGACGTCATCAAACGAGAAAAGTATATATCTTGGGAAGGGATGAACCTCAGAGAACCAAACTTGGGAGAAAATATCTAAGTGGCAAGGGGGGTGCAAGTGTTTGGTCACATGGTATGACGGTGACAGGCTATATACAATGGCAACCTATTGTCTCCTTAACAAAGAAAAATATAGTGTAACCGGGTGCTCCGCTTTTAGTCATTGGCTAAATCTATATATTATCTTATTGGTAGAGAGTGTATCACGTGAACGTGAATAAATTTGACTGTTTCCCTGGTTCACTTTTCCTAGTATCTTATTGGTCGAGAGTGCATCACGTGAACGTGAAGAAATTCGACTGTTTCCAGTCAACAACGGGGAGGGCAACCGTATGTTTTATTGACTGGCAATAACAAAATCGCGAGGAGGAGGAGGAGGAGGAGGAGGAGGAGGAGGAGGAGGAGGAGGAGGAGGAGGAGGAGGAGGAGGAGGAGGAGGAGGAGGAGGAGGAGGAGGAGGAGGAGGAGGAGGAGGAGGAGGAGGAGGAGGAGGAGGAGGAGGAGGAGGAGGAGGAGGAGGAGGAGGAGGAGGAGGAGGAGGAGGAGGAGGAGGAGGAGGAGGAGGAGGAGGAGGAGGAGGAGGAGGAGGAGGAGGAGGAGGAGGAGGAGGAGGAGGAGGAGGAGGAGGAGGAGGAGGAGGAGGAGGAGGAGGAGGAGGAGGAGGAGGAGGAGGAGGAGGAGGAGGAGGAGGAGGAGGAGGAGGAGGAGGAGGAGGAGGAGGAGGAGGAGGAGGAGGAGGAGGAGGAGGAGGAGGAGGAGGAGGAGGAGGAGGAGGAGGAGGAGGAGGAGGAGGAGGACGTTTCTTTGTATCGTTTCCCAAAATATCTGTTCCTGATTTTCGAAGGTCTTTTAAATCACGAAAACAAGTGATTTCTTCCGAGAAATGCCAGTCTGGAAAGGAGACCGTAAATGCACTTTTCATGATATTTTCAGTGGCTTCGATTGCAATGAGATCGCACAATACAGTCAAATTTTAGTAGAAAAGGAACACGGCTAAAGGGAACAAGGTAGATGGGAACATTTGTTCCTAAGTATGTTCTCCAATGCAAGGTCTACTCTGACATATTCGGGATACCTGTGGTCAACTGAGCTGAATTCTCAATAAACAAACAGTGGGTTTGACTGATATAGCGTGTATGATACTTCCAGTAACTATGGTCTGTTTTATAATATTATATTATAAGACAGACCATAGATACTGGAAGTTTCATACACGCTTTATCAGTCAAATCAGTCATATCAGTGTTTATTGAGAGAAATATTTTCACCTTCAAAATTCATTAAAGAACTTTATCAAACACTGATCTGACTGATTTGACTTATATAGCGTGTATGACACTTACAGTAATTATGATCTGTTTTTAATCAATTATACTGTAAGTATCATACACGCTATACCAGTCAAATCAGTCATATCAGTGTTTATTGAAAGAGATATATATTTTCACCTTAAAATTGTTTAAAGAATTTTATGAAACACTGATATGACTGATTTGACTGATATAGCGTGTATGATACTTACAGTAACTATGATCTGTTGTTAATCAATTATACTATAATAAATTATAATTATTAATATAATTATTAAATTAAATTAATTCATGAATTACTAATGAAAATTAATAATTATAATTTATTATACTATAATTGATTAACAACAGATCATAGATACTGTAAGTATCATACACGCTATATCAGTCAAATCAGTCATATCAGTGTTTATTGAAAGAGATATATATTTTCACCTTAAAACTCTTTAAATAATTTTATCAAACACTGATATGACTGATTTGACTGATATAGCGTGTATGATACTTACAGTATAATTGATTAAAAACAGATCATAATTACTGTAAGTATCATACACGCTATATCAGTCAAATCAGTCATATCAGTGTTTATGAAAGAGATATATATTTTCACCTTAAAATTGTTTAAAGAATTTTATCAAACACTGATATGACTGATTTGACTGATATAGCGTGTATGATACTTACAGTAACTATGATCTGTTGTTAATGAATTATACTATAATAAATTATAATTATTAATATAATTATTAAATTAAATTAATTCATGAATTACTAATGAAAATTAATCAGTATAATTTATTATAGTATAATTGATTAACAACAGATCATAGATACTGTAAGTATCATACACGCTATATCAGTCAAATCAGTCATATCAGTGTTTGATAAAATTCTTTAAAGAGTTTTAAGGTGAAAATATATATCTCTTTCAATAAACACTGATATGACTGATTTGACTGATATAGCGTGTATGATACTTACAGTAATTATGATCTGTTTTTAATCAATTATACTGTAAGTATCATACACGCTATATCAGTCAAATCAGTCATATCAGTGTTTATTGAAAGAGATATATATTTTCACCTTAAAACTCTTTAAAGAATGTTATCAAACACTGATATGATTGATTTGACTGATATAGCGTGTATGATACTTACAGTTATTATGATCTGTTTTTAATCAATTATACTGTAAGTATCATACACGCTATATCAGTCAAATCAGTTATATCAGTCTTTGATTATGAAATATTCCATACATACCATAGCTGCTGAAAGTATCATACACGCTAAATCAGTCAAACCCACTGTTTGATTAAAATCATTCAAGAATCGTGTCTGTACGATGACAATGCATTTGTCTCAACAAACAGTGGTTTTGACGGGTATAACGTGGATGGGCTGATCACCATGGTTACCATGGGCTGATTTAATATTAATGATATTATGATTATAAAACAGACCATTACAACTGGAAATATCATGCGCCCTATAGAGTGAAAAAGTCGTTCAAGAATGAAGTCTAGAAAACGCCAATAATTTCTATCAAGAGCAGTTTCTTGATTTTAAGCTGATTTGGCAAAATGGAAATAGCAAACTAAATGACATTTCAATTGATCAGAATGCGTATTTGCATGTAAACTCTGGCAGCGGCCTTTCTAGGAATCTCAAGCTTTTGTCAAATTAAGGTAACCGATTTGACAAGAAATTCATTAGGAAGGAATGCCGAGTCATTTGTTTCTCATTCACTTCCTCGCAAAACATACCAGTTCATCAAATATTTCAAAGCTGTACACGTCAACTGCTTGCTTATACAGTTGAACTGAATGAACACGTGAACAGCTTGTGTAAAGAATCGGCATTAACGAGATTCGTTTTGGAAGGAAAGCCGCACGGCACCTTAACATGTTCAATTACATCACCACTTCTCGCAAAACATCAACTTGTTTTAAGAGCAACAATTGAACAATGATTCTCTAGATGTACACGTGAACGGTGTGTATAAAGAGTTGACATTGGCAAGATTTTTTTTGGAAAGGAATGCCCAAGCATGGCACCTTAATTAGTTCAGTTACATCACCACTTCTCACTTAACGTCAACTAGTTCATCAATATCTTTGAAATGGAACAATTGAGCATGTTTCCCTAGATGCAAAAGTGAAATACTTGCATATATTATTTGAAGTGTATATAAGTGCCAGTGCCAAACCGGTCCTATCTCTTCCAGTACACGGCGCTGAAAAGTGAAGGTGAGTGCTTTGCCATTTGGAAATTATAACCCGATATTTGTTGTCTAAAACGCTCTGTCCAAGATTTTTCTAACATGATACTTTGCTATTTATCAGATGTACGGACGAAATAGACCGAATCCCCAACTGAACAGTTCCGTGATTCGAGCAGAAATTCAAGCCAACATTATACCGGTTGTGGAGAAGAGGTGTACGATCATCGGTGTGAAATGTATTTGGAGACTTCAGGGTGGGAAGCAAGGAATTATCCAAGCTTGGCATGACATTGTGGCGAAGAGAATGAATGCGACAGTACTGTGGCGCGTGTAAACGGCGTCTGTTTTTTCGTTTCATCCATTTCCACATATGAACCAAAGTCGTCAAGTCGCAAAAATGACGAAAAGGAAGGCGAAGTCGAAGATTCAAGCGAGAAAGAAGATGCAACTCAATCATTCTCTGTCCCGAGTTCCCAGAAGTCACAGCACGCCAAAGAGGCTTCTGAAAAAAAGCGATATCCAGCAATCACCTATTGGATTGCGATTGAATCAGTGAATGGGGCACCAGTTTCGCCGTCAGTAGTACAATCTGCTCTACTTAAGTGCAATGTCGAAGTAAATCCCACTAGGGCATGCCCCAGAAACAAGGCCAAGCATTCTTCAGAGCTGTTAAACAAAATCTGCCAAGCGATGAAAGATCATAAGAACTCGTATATGGCCGACTTATTAGAGGAATCATACTCACATTGTTATCAAGAGTTGTGTGACGAATTGACGCACGGCGGAATGAACATCACAAAGAGGATTATAAGGTGTCCAGACAAAGTTGTACGGATGACTGTCATAAAGCCCGAGTACATTGGATTACTTCAAGCCAGTCTAAAGAAATTGAAAGACAAGGGACTTCAAATTGACGTATTTCTGGCCATGGAACGTGATTCTCAAGCACTAGGATCTGGCGATAAAGAGAATATTGCTGCACAGCCCATGCTAGGTAGCGAGATTCTGGTCCTATGCAACGATGTGGAGAGATTTCTCAGAACTCTGAACTTCGCCGTCAACAAGGGAGACGTTTATCGACTCCAAGAAGGGGCATCATACACGTACCAGCGCGCATGCTCCATCGAAGAGTTCTTACACAGCCTCCTAGGGAACAAACAGTTTAAAGATCGACTCTTGAAGAATATGTCAAAGCTGCTGACTGTACTGAAGCACCCCGACTCGCAGGCGATACAGCAATTTACGATTGATCACGATCTAGTCGAAGTAAAGAACCACTGGTTTTGGTCTTTCAAGGCGAAAAGTTTTCTTCATGGTGTGATAAATCGTCACGACGTGGGAAAGGTATCCACAAGAGCATTTGTCCCTTATGATCACGAAATCGAGGAAGGTCCAAAGTACTTCAGAGAAATAATAGAAAACAGTTTGGACGAGCAAGAGGCAGCCGAGCTATGCAAGGATTTCCTCAACTTATTCATACTGAACAAGCGCGACCACAAGGATAAGATCCCTTGCCTTATTGGTCCATCAAACAGTGGCAAGACGTCCGTGCTTCTCGCTACTACCAAGATCATAGATCAGACGAGAGTGGCAAAAATCGTGAAGCAGCGCCAGTTCAACAAAGCTCTAATCGACGAAAGCACGCAACTAATTAACCTTGATGAAGCGACAGTGTCGTTGATGGATCTGGATGATTGGAAGGTGTTATTACAGGGAGGTTTATCAGCACACGACACAAAGTACAAGACGGCAAAGCCCTTCATCAGTCGTGCACCCATATTCATAACAGCACAAAAAGAGCTCAACTTTGGCGAGGATGTGGACAATCAAGCCATGAACAACAGGTAATTACTCTATTTTATCATAGTCCCTTGCGTCTATTTCCACTATCAATCTTAAAAGTAGGTTATTCTCAACTTTGGTCGATTGCTAATCTGAAATTGGCTGGTGAATCAGAGACCACTTTTGGAAAATCGTAGACGATTAGTGGCTTAAAGTTGTCGTTCCATTTTCTAGGTTGAAGAAATACTACTTTAAGGCGCTTCCAAACGTGTCGAGTAAAGCTGCACGTTGGATTAGAGAACACCCTATGCATTGCATCGTATGGGCAACGAGCATGGCACGAAGATGTGCTGATTCTGAAGATGATGAACGTGACGTGAGCTACGGGCAGCGAGGATTGACGACCTCAGAACTTCGGAATATCTTCGAGCATACACTGGATCACGGTCAAGGGAACGAAGGACGCCAAGAATCATCTGATGACGAGGGGGACCAAGAAGGTATGTTTTTTAATAGTTTTTTTTTCAGCATTGGATTGAGTGAAATAGAACATCTGAAGTAGTTTGCTGTGACTTGAAGGGTAAAAAGACACCTAATAATTTGAGAACTTGTATCGAGCTGTTTTGCTTACTCCATTCTAGACGATCTAAACGAAGAGGAGGAAGAGGAGTCCGAAGAAGAGGAGCCCGAAGAAGACGCCGACGACGTTTTGGTCGACACACAACTCACTGATCGCGTAGACGCTCTCGAGAGAGCAAAATCAAAAAGCCTATCAGAGCTGGACTTTGGGAAAGCGAGAATGATAGAGGCCATGGCAAGCTGTGCTCAGGAAACAGTAGACGAGGTGAGGCAATCTGTGAGACAAATGCATGCGGGGCAACGCGAGAGAAGGCGACGTTACCTGATTGAACTCGGCGTGGATCAAGATTTAGTGACAGATTTCCTACCATCTAACCCAATCGAAGAACTCCCTTCCCAGCTTGAACGGGCTGCTTCGGAATGCCAAAGACAGCGAGATGAAGGAAAGCGGGAAAATGAAGCGAAGGAGGCCAAGGAAAAGGCGGACAGTTATTTCAAGATCCCTTGGGTGATTGGAAAAGAGAGGGAGTTGCGAGAACTTCAGAAACAAGAGCACGAGTGTCCCGTTCACGACGTCAAGCAGGCCCTTCGATACAGGATGGAAGTGGCGTCCGAGTCTCTTCGCCTGCGCTTTAATGAAGAGAACATACCAGGCTTGAAGAAGTACGTTCTACAAGAGCGAAAGAAAATAGCACTTGCGATGAAATGGGTGAGCGAAGATCAAGTGGAAGAGATCATAAGCCCGTGGGATCCCTTGCCGTATCCCCCCGGACGTCAGGGTGGTGAAAGCGACGGCGAGAAAGAAAGCGACGAGGACGAAGGCGATCTACATCAGCCACCGATGATGAGCCGCGAGAAAGAAATAGGTGAGTCCCGTTAAGGTTATGCCAACATTTTCTCGATTTCTTAAACTTTGCATAGAAAAGACCATGTGTTAAACTGTTATAATCCGTTGTTTGATTATCAGAACTACCGGAGTCACTTGTGTCAAGTGGATTTGCTGAAGGAGACATAGTGGAAACGCCTCCAAGTCAGTCCATTTTGACAGCGGAAGGTCTACTGCGCGAGTCACCTAGCAGAAAAAGAGGGGCGCCGTTCGAGGATTACACGTCGTCGCAGGCGTGGGGCGGGATCAAAGTCCGATCCCAACCCGTTAAGACGAAGAAAGCAAGGCCTTCCAGCAAGCTGCCTCGGGGTCAAACGCAAATCGGAAATTTTTTCAATAAAGCAATGTAAACTGAAAAGTGGCTATAACGAATCGAGAGTGTTGTAAAACGAAATGTTGTTAAAACGAATTTAAGTAAATTGAGCAGAGCATTAAATACGCGTGAAAATATTTTATTGAGCTTTTCTCACAATGAGCACTGAGCTATTATTAAAGTCCTATCATGTCGTAATATTCCAGGGGCCTTCAATTCACTGATTCCAGTACTTTAAGCTCCTCCTCTATGATATCTGTTTTTGGCACCGGTGTAGAAACCATGTCCATAAATAAGGAGGTTCTTTCGATATCACTGTTTTCCAGTTTGATGGCAATGAACAGACACGCCAAGATCAGCTCCCTTAGAGTAGACTTTTTTCGGTTTCTTGTCCGGTTTAAATGGCGCCAGAGCAAACTTTCCGCCAAAATGGCCGTTGATGTTGGAAAGCTGGAAACGCAAACTCCACGTATAAACTCTCCAGCAAATTTGATATCTCGTAGCGACAACTCGGGATGCTTATCAATAACAGCGTCCATCTGAGCTCCTCGGCGTTCAACAGCAAATGAGGCCTAACACGCAAAATGTTACAGCTCTAATAGTTTCGCGCTGACTACCGGCATGCAAAGGGTTAGCAGCGTCCCAATAAGGGAAAGGGCGCCAAAATAAGCTTTAATAAATTCCAACTCTACACTATTGGCGAAACTTGGCGATCGCTCTCTTTTTCAACGAGTCTGGGGACCTCCCTTTCTGGAAATGAAACTCGGAATCTCTTAGAATGGCTGTCCACTGCCCATACCCGTACCTTCTCAATCCGGCCTTGAGATATTTGTCCTCGTCTTGGGTGAACAACATGGCCTTTTTTCTATTGCATGTACGATCGATGTTCGCCACTTTGAAAGTGCGCTGGCGTGAAAATCTTGGCATTTTATTGAAATTGAACTCACGTTTTACTGGCAACGCCTCCTCTGCACTTTCTACTTCTTCTGTAGAACCGCTGGACAGATGGTGCGGATCCTGTTCTTGAGAGGAGGCTGACGAGATGTCTGAAAGCCTTGAAATCACATCTTGTTCCAGCTTTGTTCCCTTGTCGCCATGTAGTTTATCCAAGCATTGGCGCGCCTTCGTTGCGACCTCTCGAGATCTTTGCTTTTGATAATGCACTCTTGCTACAACCGAGCTGTGTTTTTGATCCTCTGAAACCGAGTCTTGCTCTCTTGCGCTAAGCTGGTTGGAACTTGCAGTCTCGACGATCTGTCGATAGCGCGTCGGATGAACGTACTTTCCAATGGCATCGAAGACCAGTTTACTCATGAGCTCACCGAGCTTGTTGTGCTGCCCTCCGTTTCTCGTCATTAGCACGTAATCGCAAGCTGGTTTCTGCAGAGGGCGAATATGATTGATATATCCATCCAAAACTTTCATGTTAGTGTCGGTCAAAAGGAGCGAGTCAAAACCGTATTTCCCTGCCGTTTTAAACATTTTCTGGTCAATGAATCCCCCATTTGTTTTCGCTGTGCGAACCATGTCAACTGTGAGGTACTGATACGTCATAGGTCGGGATCCCTTTACCTTGATAAACAAGTAGACGGCAAGAAATTTTGTGGCAAACGATAAATCCCCCGAGCAAACACTACCTGGTTTGTCCCTGCATTTCTTGAGCACTTCTTCATATCGAGGAAGGTAGTAAGAGACAACTTCCAGTAGTTCGTCGAGCGATGCCCAGTGACCCTTGGCTTCTAAAACATCGATGTCCAGATCGCTGGTCCACTGCAATCTCATCATCTTCGACACTGTTCTTCGAACTCTTTTCAAGTACGTCTCGGTGACTGACAAACCTCTCGCCACTGTTTCCGACAACCCTTCGCTAACTTTTCGGAATTGCACTAGCTCCCCAATAGCGTCCAGGTATCCTAAACGTCCAGCATGTCCAAGGCTCCACGTGTCCTGCATCGTATCAGCAAATTTAAAGAGAAGGTTAGGAGAGCATAAGCTATAGTCGACATTTTTCCAAGTCAGTTCGTCTTCGTCATCACAACAAAATCTGAGAAACTTAAGGCATTTACTGACAGTTTGTTGAGCTTTTCGATCGCTCTTGCACCCCCCGCCACTCCCAGTGAGCCAAGAAAGGAATTCTTTAGCAATTGCACCTGATGCTTCAAAGGTTGGAATCGATTTGCTTGCGCTGGTGGATTCGGATTTCTTTGCGTTTTCATTACAGTCGTGAACTTGACTAGCCTCAATTTCTGAATTGCTTGGTTTATGATCAAAATAGAAGAACCAACCGTGCTTTCTAGTTACGTGTTTCCTGCAGCCTCTTTGAGTCCCAAAACCATCGTGATCGCACGCCTGCACTGGGCAGTGAAAAAGTCCATCGGATTCATCTTTCTCCAAGTGAAGTCTTTTCGGTTTGGGCAAAGCATTTGCAATTTTAGCCCAGTCAACTTGCTTGTACTTTTTACTCGACATCTTTCTTGGGCGGAGAGCAGGCGAGAAATGAACATATACTTACCTGACAGTTATTTGTATACGATCCATGTGTCCCTAGAGTACGAAAACCCTTATTGGCCAATAGCAAGGCAAATAAAGTGAGCGTGTTCAAACTTGCCCTGAACATGTTGTAGCCCCTTTGGGAGCCTGACTGTATCTTGTCCAATAAAAAGGCGAAGGTGCGCATAATCAAATGAGCGTGCACAAACTTGCCCTAACATGTTTAGGCGGAGTTCTTGCTCAAACATGCTTAAACCGATCCGATCCTATCCTATCTTACGTCAGTTATTGTGGCCTTTATTTTAGAACACTCCCCATCGCTTTAAAGTATAAGGAACACTGTGTTCCCAAATATGCATGAAGGGAACAAAGCGTTCCTTTTAAATTCGGAACGCTTTGTTCCCAAGATCCATATCTAAGACCAATACGTTCCTTTAGTGAAAAGGACCGATGTCGATCATAGGAACTCTTTGTTCTTAATTGTGTTGCAGTGGAACAAAATGTTCCTATTGCTAAAGGAACAATATGATCCCATTTGCTCATATGGGAACAAAGTGTTACCTTTTTTAGGGCCACCTTGTTCCTAATTCCTGTTTAATTGGGAACAGCACGTTCCCTATTTTCACACAAAGGAACTTCACATTCCCCTTTTGTAAGGTCCAATTTGGTCATGGGAACAGAATTCCTGTTTAATTGGGAACAGCACGTTCCCTATTTTCACACAAAGGAACTTCATATTCCCTTTTGTTAGGTCCAATTTGGTCATGGGAACAGAATTCCTGTTTAATTGGGAACAGCACGTTCCCTATTTTCACACAAAGGAACTTCACATTCCCCTTTGTTAGGTCCAATTTGGTCATGGGAACAGAATGTTCCTAATTGGGAGTGCGTTAAGGAACAAAGAGTTCCTGATTGAGCTTGTCAAACTCGGTAAATGGGAACAGGTGTTCCCAATTACCTCAAAGGAGAACCAAACATCGAGATAGGAACTTAGCAGTTCGGAACTGTTAGTTCCTTAGTGCTGTGAAAAGGAACAATGGTTCACATTTGACTACATTATTGGGAACAAAACGTTCCCTTTTTTCAAAAAGGAACGTCATGATTAGGAACGTGAGTTCCTAATTGTACATAAAAGGCCCAGCTTATTTCTATGTTTAGGAACAATACGTTCCTTTGTTATTACAAAGGACCGTTTGGTTCCTAATCAGTGATACTTTTGTTCCGATGAACGCAAAATGTGTTCCTATTCGTGGGCATAGGGCTGTTCGTATATTTAAGAAAAGGAACAATTGTTTGGTTCCTAATTTGATTATAGGAACAAAGGAACAAAAATAGAGGAACGGACCCCTTTCAATTGACTGATTGTAGCACTCGAGCAACTCGGTTTTTATCCAAAAAAACGATCAAGTTATCTGCCCTGGAAGCTAACCTAGTTTTAGTCCAAGTTTTACAGCAAACTTCAAAGCAAGTAAGCAGAATTTCGGGTTTCTCTCATTTGGGAAACGTATAGGAATATTCACACAGGGAGGGTACAATCTTGCTGATGTAATGCAGAGGTTAACAAAGCTAGAAAACACACATAATGCCACTGTTGAGACGGCTCTGCAAGAAGTGAGACACTACCTGAGGGCGCCAGCGCCGCCGCCTCCGCCACCACCGACGATAATTAACTTTCCGAGTAAGGTCGACGACGACAATAATTTACTTTCCGAGTGAGTTGGTTTGAGTTGAGTCCACTCTGAATGTTCTTGTTTCTTTGTAATATTCATACAGGGTGGGAACAACCTTGCTGATGTAATGCAGAGGTTAACAAAGCTAGAAAACATACAGAATGCCACTATGCAAACTCCATTTGCATTGGTAATAAACTCCCTGGGGATTGTAATATAAAAGAAGTATTATCCTAACAATCCCTTGTCATTCAGTCAAGCAGCGAAAGAGAAACGGTTGTCTCTTCGCAGGACTTGGTACCATCAACCCGATTCAACTCGTCTAGGGATGAAGAACAAAGTTACAGCCATGGACAGCTTCATGTTTAATAAGTTATTAGCGTTTGTGTGTGTGTCGTTGACTCTTTATTGACTTTTATTCTCTTTATTGGCTTTATCCATTTGTAATTATATCTTCGTTTCTTCTTCATAAATCAGGTTTTGTCTCGGTCGGTGAATTGGTTTTGCAACGTCTGAGCGTCACTCGATTTGGGACAACCTCCAAAGAAACGCCAGCAAAGTGTCCTTGGTATATTTTCTTTCAAGATTGAAATGGCAAAGGTCGGATGGTTTGGTAAAGATGTGTGGATTGAGACGGATTCGAACTTCAGCGGAGGCCGTACAAGAGAGACGCCATGACTCACTCACTCATAGCGACGAGTGAGTGACTCACGACGTGACGCATTGACGCGTCAATCTTGACAGGCGAAGCTTCTTTGGTGTATGCTCATCCTGGTCTGAAATCACGAAGGGTGGATGGTTTGTCAAAGACGTTGATTCAGACAGATTCGAAGTTTAACAGTCAAGATTACTCCAGACGCCATTACAGTACGAAACCGCTGCTGCCTCACAACGGGTATTGTTTCTCCTAAGGTAGAAATTATTTATCTATTATATTTATAAGTACCTGTAGTGATAATATTGTTATCTGAATTGAATGCTAATGTGATACTGAGCTATGAAATACCTGTGAGGTTTAAAATTTTTATTTGCCTGTGGGGCTTGAATATGAAATACCTGTGAGGTTTAAAATTTTTATTTGCCTGTGAGGCTTGAATATGAAATACCTGTGAGGTTTAAAATTTTTATTTGCCTGTGGGGCTTGAATATGAAATACCTGTGAGGTTTAAAATTTTTATTTGCCTGTGAGGCTTGAATATGAAATACCTGTGAGGTTTAAAATTTTTATTTGCCTGTGGGGCTTGAATATGAAATACCTGTGAGGTTTAAAATTTTTATTTGCCTGTGAGGCTTGAATATGAAATACCTGTGAGGTTTAAAATTTTTATTTGCCTGTGGGGCTTGAATGTGAAATACCTGTGAGGTTTAAAATTTTTATTTGCCTGTGGGGCTTGAATATGAAATACCTGTGAGGTTTAAAATTTTTATTTGCCTGTGAGGCTTGAATATGAAATACCTGTGAGGTTTAAAATTTTTATTTGCCTGTGGGGCTTGAATATGAAATACCTGTGAGGTTTAAAATTTTTATTTGCCTGTGAGGCTTGAATATGAAATACCTGTGAGGTTTAAAATTTTTATTTGCCTGTGGGGCTTGAATATGAAATACCTGTGAGGTTTAAAATTTTTATTTGCCTGTGAGGCTTGAATATGAAATACCTGTGAGGTTTAAAATTTTTATTTGCCTGTGGGGCTTGAATGTGAAATACCTGTGAGGTTTAAAATTTTTATTTGCCTGTGAGGCTTGAATATGAAATACCTGTGAGGTTTAAAATTTTTATTTGCCTGTGGGGCTTGAATATGAAATACCTGTGAGGTTTAAAAGTTTTATTTGCCTGTGCGGCTTGAATATGAAATACCTGTGCGGTAAAAAAATTTTATTTGCCTGTGAGGCTTGAATATGAAATACCTGTGAGGTTGAAAATGTTTATTTGCCTGTGCGGCTTGAATATGAAATACCTGTGCGGTAAAAAAATTTTATTTGCCTGTGAGGTTGAAAATTTTTATTTGCCTGTGAGGCTTGAATATGAAATACCTGTGAGGTTGAAATTTTTATTTGCCTGTGAGGCTTGAATATAAAATACCTGTGAGGTTGAAAATTATGTTTTGCCTGTGGGGCTGAAATATGAAATACCTGTTGTGATTAAGCACACTGAATACGTTGCATATAAATGAAAATAAATGTAGTATTTAATAATAATAATAGACATTTTGATAGCGCTTATATCAGCGCTTATATCAGGCTTATATCAGGCAAATAAAAATTTTATATTTAAAATATATATTTATAGTTCTGGATCAGGATGAGTAACTCCTGCAGGTCTATACATACTCTGGTAGGCCTCCAGACGTCCTGTTCTCAGGTGTGTTTGAAGTTACTCCCTCCTGGTTGGGAACCCCTAATTGCATAATGCTGTTACACAAGGTGCAGATTCTGTTTGAAATGTTATGGTTGTTGCATGTCACCTTTGGGTGGGATGCACTCTGGAAGGGGTTTCCGACCAGGAAGGGATCATTGTAGTTATTAGTATAGAATATATTTCATATTTACTGGAATTGCAATTTATTCGTTATTGTATTAGAAATTATTTATCTATTATATTTATAAGTACCTGTAGTGATAATATTGTTATCTGAATTGAATGCTTATGTGAGGCTGAACTATGAAATACCTGTGAGGTTGAAAATTATTATTTGCCTGTGAGGCTTAAATATGAATACCTGTGAGGTTGAATTTTTTTATTTGCCTTTGAGGCTTGAATATAAAATACCTGTGAGGTTGAAAATTTTTATTTGCCTCTGAGGCTTGAATATGAAATACCTGTGAGGTTCAAAATTTTTATTTGCTTGTGAGGCTTGATTATCAAATGCCTGTGTGAGGTTGAAAATTATTTTTTGCCTGTGGGGCTGGAATATGATATCCCTGTTGTGATTAAGCACACTGAATACATTGCATGAATAAATGTAAAATAAATGTAGTATTTAAAAAATATATTTATAGTTCTGGATCAGGGTGAGTAACTCCTGCGGGTCTATACATACTCTGGTAGGCCTCCAGACGTCCTGTTCTCAGGCGTGTTTGAAGTTACTCCTTCCTGGTTGGGAACCCCTAATTGCATAATGCTGTTATATGTGCACAAGGTGCAGATTCTGTTTGAAATGTTATGGTTGTTGCATGTCACCCTTGGTTGGATGCAATCTGGAGGGGTTCCCGACCAGGAAGGAATCGTTGTAGTTATTATTATTAGTACAGAATATATTTCATATTTACTGGAATTGCAATTTATTCGTTATTGTATTAGGATTTTAGAGAGAGGTTTGAGGTTTGGGATAGGTTTGAGGTTTGGGAGAGATAAGGTTTGGGAGATAAGGTTTGGGAGAGATAAGGTTTGGGAGATAAGGTTTGGGAGGTAAGGTTTGGGAGATAAGGTTTGGGATAGAGAAATTTATTATGATGAGTAAATGGGATATCCATCAGTGTTATGGGTGCGCTAATAGTGGGAAAATTAACACATCAGCAATACATGTTATTATGTCATGAATGGAAATAATGTATGTTATAATGTATGTAATTAATGTATGTAATTATATCTTCCTGTAAGAAGTAATTAGATTGTGGCACGTGCTAAAAGAGCTCAGAATGAAGGCAGGCTTGGGGAAGGCCAGAGCGATTCCCCATACCTAATTATCATAACAATACACAGGGAGGAATATTACACTATGCAAACTCCATTTGCATTGGTAATAAACTCCCTGGGGATTGTAATATAAAAGAAGTATTATCCTAACAATCCCTTGTCATTCAGTCTCAAGCAGCGAAAGAGAAAGGGTTGTCGACCCACCCACCCTCCCTGCGAGTTGAATCGGGTTGATGTTATTTCCTCCATCTTTCGCCTGACCTGGGCTTGTCCCAGGCCAGAGCGATTCCCCATACCTAATTATCATAACAATACACAGGGAGGAATATTACACTGTTGAGACGGCTCTGCAAGAGGTGAGACGCTACGTGAGTGCGCCAAAGTTCTGTAAGGATCAGGCCATTGATCATCATCATCATCATCATTCCATCATTTTCTGGTAAACCTCAAAATTATGGCTAAGGAGACAGCACATTATAAAGCTGGATGGGCTCCTGTTCTGCAGTTTAAGAAATATCCGGAGGCGTTGTGAGGAGACAAAGATAATGTAACTGTATTTAAGTGTTTAGCCTCGGTTGACAAAGCCATGCGTTTGGAGCCTGGGCCGCAATACCAGAATCGTGGCGCCTTTGGCCAAAGGGGCAGGGTCGGGCCAAGAGGGCCAATATTCAATGTTATAATTGTGGGCGATTTGGACATTTTCAGCTTTTTTGTTCTTTCGGACAAGCGGGTCCACAGCCTAAGAGGGTAAGATTTTCTGGGGGGAAACCATACCCTCCTCAGACATATTCCCCATGAACAATTTTTGCTCAGGGTATAGTAATGAGTTCAATTAAGTAATGCACTAGGCCTTTGAGTATTGGAATGTTATAATTATTTGTACAATAGGTTATGATATTGCAATGGCTTATGGTCTAAATAATAATTCTAAACAGGGTCGTACAGAGGGGGGCGGGGATCCTGCACGGATCACGAGTGCAAAAAATCACGAGTCACGGCTGCAAAAGCTTTCACGGATCACGAAAATGGATGCTGGGAGATCACGCTCTGCTCACTGTTGTTGCTTGCCATGGCATGATTTAACGCTATGAGGGACCGGTCATTATTTATTTGAGGATTGTGGGCAAAGCGCGCCGAATATGAAGAAATTTATCATTCTTCATGTGCGTAAGGCTCGGCCCGAATGATGAATTTCTATGCTTGTAACGTCGAACTCATGCTGACCTAAGGTGTCAGTTCTTTCGAACATAGTGACTGCCCGCCAAGCCTAGGGGGCTTTTTGGGGGAGTAATTGGCTACGTTGCGTGCGTTCTCAAAAACCGTATGTTTTCAGGGGGCAAATTTGCCCGATGTCTTCTCGCGCCGAAATTGTTTATTGCACATGATATCGAAGTTGCTGGAATAATTCCTTAGAACATTTCTTATGGTCCCCCCTTTCAGGGCATCAGGTTTCGAGAGATCCCCCCTTTCGCTCACCCAGCAATGAAGTCATCCCCCCAAAAAATTATCAGTCCCCCCCAGGCAATAAATAATGACCGGTCCCTAAGTATGTGAACGAAGTATCCTCAAAATAAAATGCTCGTGACTTTGACAAACAATGTGACACGGGAAATGCGCTGTATGCATAATCCCAGCCGGGACAAATAAAAAATCAGACATTTGACACACAATGAGAAAGAGACTCAGAAGGTCATCTTCAGCATGCAAAACAGAAAGTTCTCAATGCCATAACTTCACAGTAGCCTGCGAACATCCGGTACACGCGAGCTTAACCTTTAGGGTTAGTACCGTCAGCGCATTAACGGTCGATCGCTTGTGTTACATCCCCTGCGGCGTAGGAGAATTAATCTTTTCCGGTTAAACTTGGCCTGGGATCAAAAACAACATGACTCTTCCAGTAGTAAGTGAATACAGTGAGCTTTTCGATCTGGGCCTTTGAGTCGGTACGAACCCAATTCTAAATCGAGAATTTTTTTCCAGAACAAGAGGAGAGAATAAAAGCCTTCTTTATACTTGTAAGCTTGCCAACAGGACTGACAGGATACAGTAAATCGCTGATTTATCAGTGCTTGCCGCGATGAGTGAAATCAACTTCGAAGGGTTGCGTGGAACGAAGGATAAAGTTCGCAACTCCGAAGGAATATCAAAACCAAATTTTTAGTTTTGCCGTCGACCAAGTACCGTTCGTTTTGCGCGAAACAATTGATTTTGAATAGCCTATAGCGTAAAGAAACTAGAAGTCATTCGTTCCGCCGTCAAAACTCACGTGCGCTAAAATCGCAATCAAAACATTGCACCGAGCGAGCACCGGAAAATACTGGCCCGAGTGCGTTTCACCAATCAGTGGCTGCGATAGAACGAGAGCCAATGACAGCGCGTTATAGATATTCCCACTAGCACGCAGGGGGTCTAACACAAGGGATTGACCGTTAATTCGCAGACGGTACTAACCCTAAGGCTACTTCACAGCTATTTATCGGATCATACCCAATTTCTCTAATCATAATCTTTAAGAGTACCAAAAATTGATTTAGCGTCATATCCTCTCGATTCTATTGACAAGTATTTATAGTAAAAATAAACTGTATAGCGGTTTTCACATGACTGTCATTAAAGCAAATCAGTAATTCACTATCCCATCAAATGCAATACAAATTAGAAAACAAACCAATCAGAGAGCGAGGTTCATTCACAATCTCTCCTTTTTGCGAGCGAAGTAATTACAAGTAATGGGCAGTCGCAAAAAAAATCCGCACCCCCCTGTTGAGGACCCGAGTCACAGAAACCCACCCTGGATTTTTTTACATTTGAACCACCCACCCTGGAATTCCAGTGATTTTCTCATGACCACCCTGGACATTGCGCTTACCCACCCTGGAATTTCGTATTTTAAGGGTGCCCACCCTGGAATTCCAAGCTCTACTTTGACCACCCACCCTGGAATTCCGAGCTCCATTTTGACCACCCACCCTGGAAATCCAACAGGGGTCCTCAACAGGGGGGGTGCGAATTTTTTTTGCGACTGCCCAATTATGTTAACTGTGTAATTATTTTTTCTGCTTGATCTGATTGGCTGAAGGATCAAAAATCATGCTCTCATCCACTCACAACCAAAACCAATAGCAATTACCAAGTATTTTGTAATTACTCACAACAGTCATGTGAAAACCGCTCTAACTATGTTTTACTTGTGTGATGGTATGGTCTATCTAAAAGCCACCTCTGGCTGCTGTTGTGTCACTGAAACTGAAAGATGATAACACCGGTAAGTCTGATGAGCCTTGAAGACAGATCTTTTATTTACCAGTCTTATGTAAAACCTACATGGCTATGTGGATACTTTAGTAAGCTGAACATACTGGAACCATTGTTTTTGGCACAAAAATAATGAGTTCATCAAATCAAGGGTAAATAAAATCATTTCTTTTTTATCATCTAATTGGTTTATTTTATCATTTTCAATTTCATTTTTTGGCACATCAGATATTAGTAAAGGATATTATTGTATAAAACATTTGGCAACAAAGCATAGAAGGAAAGATGAACTTTTGATAATCGCATTTCATCAAGCCTCAGAAAAAGGGTAGATGAAGGTTTTTTGTGTATAGTAAACAAAGCCTGTCAGGAGCCCAGGAAATACACTAATTATATAGGTTATATGAAAGCTCCTAGTGAAGGGCTCCTGAGCCTTTAGGTAATATTTTTCATGCGCTTCACAAATGAAGAAATTATTATTATTCATGTGCGTGAAGCGCGGCCGAAATGACTAAACGTTGAACTCACGCTTACCTAAGGTGTGTTCTTTCAAACATAGAGACTACCCGGCAGGCCTATCAGTGCATATTAGATGTTAAATTCTGCATGCGCGCAAAGCGCGCCGAAATTTTAATTAAGTATTGAGTGAAATTAGAAACATATAACATATTGCATTCTGTAAAAAATACAAACTTTTCGTTTCCTCCCTGTTATGTGCTTGTATTTTTTTGGGTGACCCCCCCTTTAGTGGTGTATTTTTTGGGGTGACCCCCCCTTTGAGGCCGTATTTTTTTGGGTGAAAAAGTAAAACAAAGAACGAATTAACCTGCCCACACATTTGGCAGGAATGCAATGCTAGCATAAGCTCACAAGCCTGGCCTCACTTTGACGAGCACATGCTCTATACAAATTTCCCACCTGTTATGTTTTAGTACATTCAAGTCATCTGTATATTTTTTCATTCATAAAAAGTGATAATAACAAAAAAATGTATAACCTTGAATGAGACTAATACCGAGGGAGAATTTCATTTCCTTTTTTGGTTCCCAAAATGGTGATGTATTTCCAGCTTTGAGGTGCAGATGATCCAGAGCATTCAGAAATTCCTGGCTACGCCGCTGCCTCACAAAGTGGCCTTCTATTGGAAGGCAAGTACATATCATTGAAAAAATAAATGATAGGAGTGCGGCAGGTCCAAAATGCATACCAGAAAATGCAGACCGGAAAATGCAGACCAGAAAATGCAAATATGAGTCATTTACATCCCCAATAGATTTTCATATCCCGATATAATGTTTTGAAGTAGGCGGCTGCTCATAAAGATTAGCAGGCTGCAAAGAAAAACTGATGGCTGACATGATGGAAATTTCGTAGCTTCAAAGCAACATGTTAAGTTTCCTCGCCAAGCCAATTCTGACTCAGACTCAAGGATTCCAGTTTTATTTTATTTTAGAATATGAGGTGAGCTTTCAGGCTGCACTTAACAAAATTCTATGGTTCGAACTTTTCTCACATTCGGCAAAAAGGAGCTCGGTCGCCGGCTTATGTTTTGACAGCTCTGCTGTATCCCCGATAGATATTTTGTATCAAAAGGACACCTAAAACATATTGATCGTAGTTGTAATTTTCTCTTACTTAGCGAAGGGCAAATGTAAGCTAAAATTGCGCTAAAAGTATCAAATCATTTCAGGAAAATTCCTGAAATTTGCGTGTAAGATCGGAGATGAAAATGAAACTCCCTTGAGATGTAAAAGATAAAACAACCATCTACATAGTAACGGCATCCTGACAGTTCAAAATTATTTTACTGCATATTTCTACCTTTGGCCGCAGTTTGTCAGTGTTGTAATATTTTATGTACTAGCCATTCCATCAAACGATGAAATAAAACTGTTCTTTTGAGTTTTCAGAGAGAAGAGACCTGGTGTGCATTTTCCGGTATGCATTTTTCAGTCTGCATTTTGGACCTGCCGGATAGGAGTGTCTGATACACTACCATGTTATAAAATCAATTTCAGGGGCCTATCAAAACTTCAAGCAAATGACAATTCGAAGTAAAAAATCCTCTTTGTTGAATCCCCTTGATTGATATTTTAAATATGGACTATGAATTGTATCTGTGAGCAAAATCTACACTTTACTTCCACATCTGAAGTCCATGCCTTCTGTGTACTGTCGACAGAGAAGCATGCCATAAACTAATCGATAGAGAGAGCAATAATTATTCCTAGATAGATATCCACTTGCCTGTTATATGTGAAATACTCTGTGAAGCATCCCCTGCAGCCAGGAATACATCTTGGGAATTTCTACAAAATTAAATTAAACACAAGAGTTTTATAAATTGGCCCTCCTTAAATCAATCTTAAGTGAAAAAACTCGGGAAAAATTCGTTGTAGCCGAACCAAATTGAGAAGTCGAAAAAGGGTCTCAATTTTAAGAATAAATCGCTTAGTTACATTAGAGAATTCAAGAATCATCGTACCATTATCTATCTCTGAAGATTGGAGCGCATGGCGAGTGCCTTTTAGTGATTCGCACTGATTTGTGCCCTTTTGATGACCAAAGCTCGCGAGCTCAACAAGATGGCTGCCATCTCCCGAGTCTCCCCGCCAAAGGATAAACACAGCCACGGCAGCCATCCCATTGTCAGCAATTCTAAATCACTAGAAAATACGGTATTCTGATAAAAAAAAGCTTAAGACAATAGTTTAGCGTGTAAAAACGACAAATCTCCCGAGCGGCTGCTATATAGTCTCATTCAGCTTTCATCTTTTTCAAACTAGCGTAGCGAGCCGTGAAAAACAGCCGCAAAGCGCGAAAAACAAGAACAAAAACTCGAATGAAAGTTTGCGATAGATAAAAAATGATTACTACTAAATGCCACTTTTATACACTAGCTACAAAGTTTAAGTACCTACCTTGAAAATAGGTTTGTGGTCGTTGTTTGCGTTTTCTCTCGCGTGCTAGCTCTTCGACTTCGTACTTCACACTCACAGCACAATCAACACAAATCAATTCGAGCAGGAACTACAGGAATATTTGCTTGTTTTGGAAACTGGAAAAATTTCAGAAGTCAAATGCTTGTATTCATGGCTTTTTCTTCATGTATTTCTCCTCTGAATAATTATTGTAGGCTGGCTTTTTTTTTCAGCCGCTAGCAGCCCTGTCGGCTGCGAAACTTGACAACGCGCCCCTCTCCCGTTAGTTGAGCATACTTGACGTCACAATAGGGCTATTGTGACGTATCCCTTCACGAAGACGTACACATCCGGGACTTGCTGAGACGTCCAAAAATCGGATCGATCCCTAGCAAATTGCACAGGCTACCCAATTGGAGTTATCAGTTATATTTTGCGATTATCTGCTTTTTTGACGCTGTTTTCTTAGGTATGGTGCTCCGCTCTGCGGCGGCCTTCGACCGCCGCAAGGAGCTCCGCTATTATTCATGAGTTTCACGGACTTTGTTTTGTAAATGTGTCATTTCGACTTAGCATGACTTAGCGCGTGCTCGGAGGGAAGCAAGGTAGTGTGTACGTTTGTTGAAACTTGAATGAAAATTTTTCTCAGCTCAAATCTTTCAAGTTAGAATTATCCCTGCACATTCCTGTATGTAATCTGTAAGAGAACCATTTAGGTTTCAATGACTTTGGTGCTTTCGGCTGCGCGAACTGAGTTCTTTTTTAGTTTCTGTGGGAGATTTTCAACATGGCGGCGATGGCGGCTTTGTCCCTCGCTTAAGAAATCGCTTGAATTAGAACTTTGCCCAGGGTGAATCTTTTCCAACAAAAAAACGCCCACGGTCCAGATTTCCAGCTTCTCTTCAGGTTTGCGAACTTTTTTTGGCGGCACAGCTTCAGGGCTAAGCGGAGCGAGTGCGGACACGATTTTCCTTACGGTATTAATATATAGATTGGTACTAATTTTCGCGTCGCTCTAATTTCGCGAATTTCGCGATTTAAAAAAAAATACCCGCGAAATATGCCGACCTTTTTTTCGCGAAATGAAGTGCCCGCGAAAATTAGTACCAATAAGGTATTAATTAACAATTAGTCGCCTCAGGTCGACTTATTGTCAAATAACTCTAATCAGCTCAAATCTATCAGGGATTTATCAGCTTCTATGTAGGGGGAGTCATTTAGAGGGAGTCCTTTGGGGTTTGAGGGAAAAACTAAGAAATTCTGAGTCCCTTTGGGGTTGACGGAAAAACTCAGAAATTCCGAGTCATTTTCGGGTTGACTGAAAACTCAGAATTAATCGCATGGATGAATTTGAAGGCTATTTGTTCGGACACTTTTTTGGCTTCACATGAATTCTGAACATTTCCTCCACATCAATATTTTGTCGGTGCAAAAACAATGAAACTCCAATGAACTTTACCTTTGGAAAACCACAAATTACTTTGGAACGCGTTATTTTAAGGTAAGTTTCAAAATGGAGCACATTTCGTAGACTTGTTGTTGTTGTTTGGCTTTTGGTATTCAACATTGTCGGAAATGACTTTTTTTATGGGAGCTTTGCAACGACAAAGAAGTTTATTCGTCGAAAATGTATTTGATGATGTGAAAAATCTGACTAAAATGTGAAAATCCGCGAACGAGGTGTTTTGCCAAGCTGGATCCTGATAAACGACCTGTCAACCAGTTGAGCTGAGAAAAATATATATAATGAAAGGTCGACGAACAGCTTAAACGATGATTATTTAATAACGATATTTCAATCGGCCATTACCGATCTTCTTCAGGTTTTGACAAGGATGTATTTTAGACCACATTTCTTGTAAAAACAAGTCTTCATCTTCTTTACGCGGGGTACGACGAGCGAACTCAAGATCGTATGTATTTGTGCAACCGAGCATGATTATGGCATAAGGATACCAAAACAGCAGGCGCAGATGGTTGCCGTGATTGTGTGCTTATACACAATTTGCGGCAGTGGCTGAAACAATCAATACACGACAATACACTTCTAGCAAATTTGCTAGTGGACAGACTTTTGTCTTTGTCTTTGCGTTTACAAAAAAGCGACTGCTAGCAGTTCATTTTTCCCTCTTTGGGCTGCTCGCGGGCTCAAAGGGGGTAATTGAGCAAGCTAGCACACCAAAAACAAAACGGTGTCGTTCTTGTGTGCTGGGTTGGGGAATTAACCTCAGTATCGGACGTATTTTTCATTTTCTGTTTCCTACAAAATTATTCCTTTCTTTGGAGACGCGCACAATAAATCACGTCGCAAAAAAACACGAACAGCAGTTGACTGTCAATTTAAATCACCATTGGAAAACAAACTGTTTGCACAAGAACAAATGACTGCCAAATGATCATCTTCAAAGATTATCATCTTCTGCCATATTGTTCATGGAACTAGCTGTGAGCGAGGTCAATCATTGTTATTTTAAATATTTCAATTGAACTATAATTGCTTGAAACATCTATCCGATTCCAAGCTATCACTGTCCTGTTCGGAGCGTTCGGATTCACTCTCTAGTTTTTTCCTGTTATGCAGTGCTCTGCGTATGGCTAGCGGGAAATCAAATTTTCCTTAGTTTCTCCGGTGGTTCGATGAACTGAATTTCAGGATCGTCAGGGAGATCTTGTGTTTATCTTCAAAAATTTATTTCTCATCGTCGGCGGATTCGTTGCGTTTATTGACTCCCGTCTCCCTTATCTATGTATCTTGTCAATATCGACAAGATGTTTACCACCTTGTTTAGGACTAGCTGTGGACGAGAGCAGACGTGTTTCTGACTGCTCCCGCTCCTAACCGAAATTTTTGTTTAAAAACTTTGGTTAGTAGAGCCATGTAATACCAAAATCAACATGAGCGAGGTAGAAAAAGAAGAAGTAAAGAGTCAAAGATCGAAGCGAAGGAAAAGGTCAAAAAGCTCGCAGACAGAGATGGACGCTAACGACGAGAAAGCGCTTGGCTCAGTTGTTCAAGAACACGAATGCAAGTGTGATTTACTTCTCGAGAAAATTGAAAGCTTGGACTACAAACTAGATCTTGCAATGAAGGTACTGGCACAAGTTGAAACCCTCCAAAATGCTGTCAAGTGTTTAGAGGAAGAAAATAAAGATTTAAAAAAAGCGTCGAGATAGCACACGAAGAGAACAAGGAGCTTGCAAGCAACCAAATAGCGCTTGACGAAAAGATCGAGGTGCTTACAAGGGATGTACAAAAGTTGGGAAAGGCGCTGGAGCAAGAAAAGAGCAGGGGAGTAAAACTTGAGAGTTTTTCGAGAAGGAATAACTTGCGTTTTTATGGAATCCCCGAGCAAAGGAACGAGACGTGGGAGCAAACGGAGAACAAGTTAAGGCATTTCATTGCCAAGGATCTCAAAGGTGGCATGGACCTGGCTAAGGTAGTATCCTTCGAGAGAGCACATCGTACTAGGAGTAAAACCGTCCCGCGGCCTATTGTGGCAAAGTTCTCCTTTTTTAAAGAAAAGGAAGAGGTAAGGGATCTAGCTAGAAATTTAAAAGACACGGCTTTCGGCATCTCCGAAGATTACCCTAAAGAAGTCACGGATGTCCGTAAAAAGCTTGTACCACTTCTAAAACAAGCGAAACAGGAAAATCGCAAAGCCGTTATCAAGGTTGACCAGTTATTTATTGACGATGTACTTTATCGAGGGCCAGAAGCCCATCGCGATTATGTTATCCCACGTAAGTAAGAAAAAGAAGCTGATTTAATACCCCGGTCGCTATACCGGATAGTTATGTAGCGTGAATATTTAGATAAGTTTATAGAAGTTATAGTTGAAAGAAATTACATTGGATCGCCTCTATCGCTCGCAACAATCATCTTAGAGCCCAGTCGATTAGATACGCCACAAGGTCAATCTCCCTTAAATCTCAATTTTCGTTGGCGACCTTGTCGATATTTACTGTTTTTCAGTAAATTTCATTTTGTCTCTATATGCTAATTTTTGTACTTGTCCTTATTGTAAATTTGCATTCATTAACATCAGTTACTCTCACTTTGTGCATCAAGTGTTTCTTTTAAATACCACTTACATAATTTCTTTAAATGCCTTTCAACTTCACGTGCTGCTCCCTAAATGTTCGTGGCTTAAATGACACAAAGAAACGTAGGCAAATATTTAGATGGCTTCACAATCAAAAATTCGCCCTTGTATGTCTTCAAGAAACTTTTAGTTCTGAGCGCTTGGAAAAAATATGGACAGCGGAATGGGGTGGAAAGGCGTACTTTAGTCATGGAACAAATCACAGCAAAGGCGTAGTAATTCTTATTAACCCGAAAGTTGATTTGCAAATAGTGAATTGCGTGTGTGACAAGGAAGGGAGGTTCGTAATTCTTGAGGTAGCATCGGAAGAAAACTCTTTGGTTTTTGTAAGCACGTACGCCCCTAACGACTTAGCAAAACAGCAAACGTTCATTGCTTCTATTTCCAACAGGCTACGTGAGTTCGCAGGCAAACCAATCTTTTGGGCAGGCGACCATAATTGCGCACTTACACCCTTAGACAAAAGCGGCGGATCAAATATATCTACAAAACAACTGGTAATCGATGAAATTTTGAACGCATGTCACTCGCTAGGTGTACAAGATATATGGAGGTCACAACATCCAACTCTAAGGCAATACACCTGGCACAGCAGATCGCTTAAAATACAATGCAGGCTAGACTACTGGTTAATTTCTAATTCGGTTGCGTCTCTTGTTGAAAAATCTGAAATTATTCCAACTAGTTTCTCTGATCACTCAGCAACGACCATTACTATAAGATCCAAAGACTTTGCTAAACGTGGTCCAGGTTTCTGGAAATTCAATAATTCCTTGTTGAAAGACTATCATTTTATTGAACAACTCAACGAAAAAATTGCACAATTAAAAACAGATCTAAAGTCTTTAGAGGACCCGCGTTTGAGATGGGATATGATGAAAATGGAAATCCGCTCTTTTTCTATAAAATACGCTAAGGCTCGAGCTAGGGAAAGAAGAGAACAGGAATGGAACTTACAAGTTGAATTGAATAATCTTCACCGAAAAATGAATTATGATATGAACGAGGAAAACATTTGCAATTACTACCGAGTGAAGCATAAGTTAGACCTATTAGCACAACAAAAAACTAAAGGATCAATCACGCGCAGCAGGGTAAGGTGGCACGAGCAAGGTGAAAAAAGTACAAAATATTTCTACAACTTAGAGAAAAGGCAACACGATGCCAAATATATAACAAAGTTGACATTAGAAAACAACACCGAAATAACTGGCCAACAAGAAATCCTAGACGAAATTAAACATTATTATGAAACACTCTACTGCTCATCAGACTGTGATCCTCACGAAAGCCAATTCCAACCTCTTTTTCAGTCATCAGAGCATATACGACTGAATGATGATGACAAACTGTTGTCTGAAGGGAAACTTTCAAAAGACGAATGCTTCAAAGTACTAAAAAAATTTGCAAAAAACAAAAGTCCTGGGTCTGACGGTTTGACTGTTGAATTCTACCTGAAATTTTGGAAAAATCTAGGAAGTGAGTTAACACAATGTTTTAATTATGCTTTTGAGAAAAAAGAAATGTCAATCTCTCAAAAAGAGGAATCATTACCCTTATTCCGAAAAAAGGCGGAAATACATTCTTTCTAAAAAACTGGAGGCCAATAACTCTATTAAATGTAGATTACAAAATCGCTGCAAAGACAATTGCGAGTAGGCTAGCAAAAACTCTTACGGAACTTATTAACACCGACCAGACAGGCTATGTTAAGAACCGCTACTTAGGTCAAAATATCAGGATGATCTCTGACATTATGGAATTGACGGAAAAAGAAAATATTGGCGGTATGGCTCTTTTTCTTGACTTCCAAAAGGCTTTTGATAGTTTGGAGTGGAGCTTTATTGAAAAGACATTACACACTTTTAATTTTGGCCCTGACGTGTTGCGGTGGTTCAACACTTTTTATTGCGACATCTCTAGTTGTGCTGTAAATAACGGGTTCGCGACGCACTTCTTCACTTTGTATCGCGGGCTCAGACAGGGCTGCCCACTCAGCGGTACCTTGTTCATCCTCGCTGCCGAAATCCTAGGAAACGCCATAAGACACAACAAAGACATAGAAGGAATTAAATTATATAATCATGAATTCAAAGTAACACAATATGCAGATGATACAACTGTCTTCTTAGCAAATGTTAAATCCGCCGAAAATCTCTTTTCTCTCTTAAAAGTCTTTGAATCGTGCTCAGGTTTAAAATTAAATGTTTCCAAGTCAGAGGGGCTATGGCTTGGACAGGACAAAGAATCAACAGCAAAACCACTAGGAATTAAGTGGCCACCAAAATCCGTGTATGCACTCGGTGTTCATTTTTCGTACGACAAAAACGTTTCAACCAAACTAAATCTAGAAAATAAGCTTCAAGCGATGAAAAAAGTTTTAGACATCTGGAGGATGAGGAATTTAACTTTAGAAGGGAAGATAAAAATTGTTAAAACTTTAGCTTTGTCTAAGCTTACTTTTATCGCTTCTCTCATGTGTGTCGATAAAGCTATCATTGACGAGGTAAACAACTTAACCCGTGCTTTTATATGGAATGGAAAACTACCGAAGGTAAAAACGAGTACAATGATAGGCCCGAAAGACAAAGGTGGTCTAGATATGCCTGACTTCGACATTATTAATAAGTCCTTAAAAGCATGCTGGGTTAAACGTCTTTGTTCAACTGACGAGTCATGGTCCGAGAGTTGGAAACATTTACCTCTAACATTAATACGGAATCTGGGGGGAGCCTTCCTTTTTAAATGCAAATATGAAATAAAAAAACAACAACTAAATCCAAAGTTGCCAAACTTTTACCTAGAAATAATGAACGCCTGGCAAGATCTCAACATACATAGTGAAAAGTGTGATCCCGCTAAAGAGATTATTTGGAACAATAAGAATGTATTAATCGAAGGAAAATCGATTTTTTATCAAGATTGGTATCTAGGCGGGGTCACACATGTAGAAGATTTATTTGATACCAGAGGAAAATTGTTAACCGTGGAATCCCTTTATGCAAAATTCAAAATCAAAACTCATTACTTAGCCCTTCTTGGGCTCGTAAAAGCGATTCCGTCAGATTGGAAAAAATCATTAAGGAACACCCCCCGGGTCACACAAGCAAATCGAACAGAAAAGGATAGTATTGCCTTATTGACATGTAAGAAAATCAGAAAAGAACTTGTAACAAAAGCCTTTAAGCCTCCTACTGCTGAAAAGCGGTTACTAAAGTGCGGCTTTTCACCACGCGAAGCAACTCTCGTTTATTCACTTCCATATAAAATAACCAAAGATGTTAAGCTCAGAATCTTTCAGTTCAAGATTATTCAAAACATATTACCCTCGAATGCTACACTGTTCAGAGATAAATTAATTGATTCTGAAAACTGCCACTTTTGTTCACAAAAACAAGACCTAAAACATATATTTCTTGATTGCCCTCGTATTGCTGTTTTCTGGAACGATTTTATTGAATGGTGGAAAAAAAAGAATAATGTCCGCATAGAAATTTATCAAAAAAATATATTCTATGGACACATGCCGGGCGAACCAAAATACTTCCCCCTAAACCTATGTTTAATGATTGCTAAGCACTACATTTACGGAGCATATAGAAAAACTGAAGATGTATTTTTCCAAGCTTTCCTGATTGTTCTCGACAACTGGCTGAAAGTAGAATCTGCAGAAACTGCAAAACAAGTAAACATTTGATGCGCTAGTTTAGCTGATGTAATGACATCGTTGTGAAATAAAAAAATGCATGTGTAATGTTAAGTGTCTGTAAAAGAAAAAAAAACATGTAAAAATGAAATGGAAATGGAAATATGTTTGTGTAATGTAAAATGGACAATGTAACGAAGAAGACGAAAAAGGTGCATATAAATTATGTAATGTTAAATGTTCATAATAATAATAAAAAAAAAAAAAAAAAAAAAAAAAAACCTTGTTTAGGAAAATTACATCGCAGTGCTTTGCAAGAGTAGCCTGCGCGCATCCGGTACACACGAGCTTAACCTTTAGGGTTAGTACCGTCTGCGAATTAACAGTCAATCGCTTGTGTTAGACCCCCTGCGTGCTAGTGAGAATATCTATAACGCGCTGTCATTGGCTCTCGTTCTATCGGAGCCACTGATTGGTGAAACACACTCGGGCCAGTATTTTCCGGTGCTCGCTAGGTGCAGTGTTTTGATTGCGTTACGTGAGTTTTGACGGCGGGACGAACGACTTCTAATTTCTTTCAACTATAGGCTATTCAAAAGCAATTGTTTCACGCAAAACGAACGGTACCTGGTCGACGCAAAACTAAAAATTTGGTTTCCTTCGGAGTCGCGAACTTTATCCTTCGTTAATTCCAGATACCCTTCGAAGTACCCTTCGGAGTTGATTTCAGCATCGCGGCAAGCACTGATAAATCAGCGATTTACTGTATCCTGTCAGTCCTGTTGGCAAGTTTACAAGTATAAAGAAGGCTGTTATTCTCTCCTCTTGTTCTGGAAAGAGATTCTCGATTTAGAATTGGGTTCGTACCGACTCAAAGGCCCAGATCGAGAAGCTCACTGTATTTACTTACTCGAAGAGTCATGTTGTTTTAAATCCCAGGCCAAGTTTAACCGGAAGTTTGTTAATCTCCTACGCCGCAGGGGATGTAACACAAGCGATCGACCGTTAATGCGCAGACGGTACTAACCCTAAAGGTTAAGCTCGCGTGTACCGGATGTTCGCAGGCTATGCAAGAGATGCACATTTAATATTGGAAGACACTTGCGCATATTTCAAAGATGCTGTCAGCTCTTTTTTTATGATAAACGAGCTTACACTTGGTCTCAGACTTGGTTTACCGTGTTATGCTCAGAAAGTGTATGAACAGTGACAGATGGTACAAAAAAATTAAAAAATCATTATCCAAACACGTTTCTTCAAACTGCGTTGAAGTCAGTTTTTGAAAAAAATAGTATATTTCCAGAGGGTGGGGGCTTTTTTCCCAAGGTCAGAAATTCCAGGGGGTAGGGGGTCAAAAGTCACCCCCTCTATTGGAAACTCCAGGGGGTGGGGGAGGTTTCTAAATAAATTCCCTCCGTGGTGGGGACATGGATTTTTTCTGGAAATGCACATTTCAAATGTCGACGCAAAGTAATGATTTTAATTCTCCTACCTTGTTTGTTAATAATGCATCCAGAATGTGCAGAAGTCCCTTGTGGTTTCCCACGAAAAAGAAGCTACAACAATTACAAAAAGTGGGATGGAAGTACTGCAAATTTTCAGCAACGACGACAATTTTCATGAGGGACTTCGGGTATTCCTCGATGTTACAGAAATGTTTTCTAGGCTAGAGGTACTGCGTTGCATCTCCTCGCTCTTTTTCTCTCTCTTTGTTCATCTGGGCCGAGTCAAGTGGCCGAGTCTGGGTGACCAGCAAATGAAACAGACCAGGACAACTCAAAGAAAAAAAAGGGAGCAGGTGGCCTGGTATTATATATTGTCAAAAATGCACTTCTGATATTGTAACATACCAGCCTTACCAATCAGCAGCAATGATGACATCATATTTATGCTGGAGATGCCATGTATCAGCCTCCTCTTCCCAAACAAGTACCCTACAAAAACATTTGTGACATACAATCAAACCCACATAAGGAAAGGGATTTGTTTTCTTCATAGGAGCAAGCAAACGAAGGACTGGCTACTTACTTAGAGTGAACCTTTGTCATTCCAAAGCTCCCTCTGTTCTTCATTATTATGAGTTCAATATCTAGTTGTAAATGTTAAAGAAACGACATGTGGCATGTGAATGGGAAATCTCAAGCTGAGGAGGTCTGCTTCAACTATAGTCTATAGACGTTTTTCAAAATGGCGCGCTTGACATGGAAACGAGGCTGAAAATATAAACAAACATGGCGGCCTTCAGTCCGTGAAGGGAGACAAAATCAAACCGAATTTGTAAATGCTAAGGGAGAAAAAACAAATGCTAAGGGAGGAAATATTATGGCTTAGAGTCGTCTAAGGTTAGGTAAAATGTGAAAGTTTTGTGAATTTAAACGAAAAACGAGAGGTTTCTCCAATAATTTCGTAACTCAATTCTTTTGTATGGGCTGCAAGTTTCTTGAGCATGGACGCTAAGGAAAAACATTTTGCATTTCCAAAGAAAACCAGTTACTTTGGTAAGAGTTTAGAAGATCTACCATACTTCACACAGAAAGAAATGGATGTTTTTTTCCATAAATTCAAGTCGGATTCTAACCCTGCTGCAAATCGACGTTCAGAGAGGAGAACATTGAGCAAATAACCAATGACATGGTTACCTCTTCTGACGAACACGTCTTTTACGTGGAGGCATGTTCTTATCGCAGTGTGAGGAATAAGCAGTCAAATTCTCAAATAATAATTGTCCGCATTGGTTTGTGTCGCGAGACTTCTTCTGTTCTTTAGGCTGAATACTCGTGTAAAGCTTCTCAAGCTACCTTTTTCATTTTCTGCCCTAGCTGGTCTTTTGGTTGTGGAAAACCGAAGAGGGATACCTTCTTTCCACCTCTTCTGACCTTCCCTTCGTAGTGCTCACATTCTAATACACAGCAGATTTGTGTCATCTTCAGGAAACCACAGCTCACACAAAAATACTAAAGTACCGAAAATATCGATATCGACAAGTTGCCTTTTTGGTGCTGAAAACCGCTAGAAATTTCTTTCTTTTGACAACCAACCCGGCAAAGACTTCATTACCCTCCCAGCCTTTGCTCCTATTCTAACCCGGGAAGTCTGTAAACGCTAAGTAATCACGAGTTTTTGTCTTCTCCTCACGAGCTGGGATTTCCATGAGCAACCGCCATGTTTGTTTATATTTTCAGTCTCGTTTCCATGCCACACGCGCCATTTATAGCCAGTCAATGTTAATGAATGACTTCTCCTATACTATGTTTGGAAAGAGTCGAGCTCGCCAATGGGCAACTTGGCTGGGAGCACCCAGGTGTAGCTTCAAGCTTGCGCACTATGGCCATGTTCACAATGAAAAATGTATACAGTATAAATGGAATAGATGCAAGCAAAGATACTAGAGGCAGACTCCTGGTTCCCATCAGTAAGGAGAACTTCCTTTGCCTTGCTGTTTGCTGCAAGCTAAAAAATATCAGATAAAATATTCTAAAATTTCACATAAATGTATTGTAATGTACTGGATTGACATAGGACCAACACTTGCCATGACACCAGCCAATCCTGACATGCCTGCACCCAACTCACATATCGTTTTGTCCCTGAAAAGGTATATGTAATACAATCAAGTTGAAGTTTTTGGCAGGGCGAAAGATTGGTTTATTTATTAAGGTGGCTCCCGAGTATTTATTGCAAAAATTAGACCTCAACTTCTAGCGTATTTTTGACCATAAAAAATTATTCCGATTTCCACAATTGTTGGCACAGATTTTAAGCAACCTCTGTACTACCAAACGGTGTAATTGTCTAGATATATTAGTACATGTATTAGTCTCGTCTGTTTGGGATATTTCAAATTTACCAAAGGAGGTGTTTTTAGAATAACTGATATAATTTGAAAATTCGACCGTGAATCGCTTTATTTCCAGCAAAAATCGCATCCATAGTAACAAGGGCTTACTCAGAGAAATGCCCAGTAACGATGTTATAATGATGTCGGTCGAGCATGTTCGAAGAGTAAGACGTGCTTTGGCTGAGCTCTCTGGCTTCAAGGAATGGCGGAAAATACGAACTTAAAACGGAAAAGCAGAGAGAGCACAGACACAGAAGAAACAAGAGTCTCTCCTGAAGGTAAAAGAATAGCGAGAAAGTCCATTTTCGAGTCGGTGTCGCCGTTCTCGCCTTCACTATCTTTTTCAAGTCTCCGATTTCAGGACGATAACAAATCAAGACAGTTAAGTGACAAGATTATGGCTGCCCTTGAAATGACAGAAGACTTCGGCACGCTGGGGAAAAAGCTAAACCTGGTTTTGGAAAAGCTAGCCAACCTAGATGTAAAGGCCGACAACATCGACGCTAAATTAACTAAAGTTGAGGAACGAACGGAGAGAACCGTGAAGCTGGACGAAAGGACGATAGAAACGAGGAAAAAACTGGAAGAAGCCGAAAAGGCACTAGTGTTCATTTCTAATCTACGCCTGCACCGCGACACGCGCAATAATCAACAAATAGCAAATGGAGTGTGAAAATGCCTGTGCCTGGAGATGAAGCGCAGACTACACGGCGGAGGAAAACTACAAAGAAAAAAGGTGGAATGAACAACAAAGTGTAATGAACGTTTCATAAAAATGATTACAATTTAGAAAACTTCTGAGCAATAGACAATTTGTCATCTAAGGAAGCGACAATATAACTCTGTTCAGACATCCCGGATTTCCAACCGGCCCTCTAATTGCCTATCAGTAACGAGAGGTGAACGAGCCAGAAAATTGACACCACCCCTTCTCAGACTATGAGTACCGTAAGACTTGGGATCCTCTACAAACTCTGACAGAACTTCTCTGATAATTTCTAGAACCCTGGAATAAGATAACTTAGGAATAATATCAGAATTAGTCCTAGAAACATTCAAACGACAAATCAAATGTTGCTTAGGAAAATTAGGAATCAAATTCAACAAACGAGACGTAACAGAAAAAGGGCAAACATTATTACCAGTCTTAGCAAAAACAACAGTAAGGCCTTTCTTATGCTGATCATTCTTCCTTTTCGGAATGAAAACATCCATATGATCTGAATGAAAATTAATGTGCGATCTCTGGATCTCTATAATTTCGCTAAATCGAAGAAGCCCTGAAAAACCAATCAAAAATATAAAAGATATTCTAAGACCTTTCAATGTAGCGGAATGAATACTATACTTATCAACAACAGCGTTTACAATAGATGAGTCGAGAGGAAACTTCTTAGAAATAGGTTTTCCTACGCCATTGGGTTAATGAGACAACGAGTCGGTTTTCATCCACCACAGTTTAATACAACGTTGGGGCAATGGCGCCCGGACCGTGAACGAAGGTTCGTGGTCACATGACCACTGACCACGAGGTCGATACATACACAGGGTGCCCAATGCCTACATAAACACAACCTAGCCATATAACACTATGGCGCGGCCTGTTTTTCCTTCTCCTTACATACAAGATGGCAGAAACACGGTTACAATGCAATGTAAGCTATACTACTGTTACAAGGTAAACTAAAGTAAATAAAGCTATATACTGGTGGAGAAAATGGTAAAAATATATCAGGGCAGACAAACTGTTACTGTACAATTGTACACAAGACACGAATGACTATAACACTGATATAGGACACACACACACTACGGTGTGTAGGTTGCCAGGGATACAATATGGGGACGGGTGTGTACACATACTACTATCCATAATGACATACATGGCTACCTGGAGGTACCATGTATGGGGGGGAGGGGCGACCACTTTTTCTTTCTTCTTGTCTCCTGTCCTATGCTCGAGTAAATTGTGGAGGTGGTGGTCGGGGGAGGGGGTGAAAAAAATATCACAAAATTACATACATATGTACAACAAAATAAAGGGTCGGCTGCTGTGATGTTCTAGCGTTGAGTTAAGTAAATATATATCTTGACCAATATGGAGCAAACAAAATTATATATGCTAAATAATATGTAAATAAATCATGAAAAAAATAGAAAAACAGAGAAGAACATAGCAACTAGACTAGAGTCCACGATAATGTCCATTATCTTAGGGCAAAACTAGGAGAGATTAATGAGTGATTACGTAAGTGTCCATGTCTGCTACGATAATAAACAATTGTCAATAAACAAAATGGCGACTTTGTAGACATGCAGCTACGTTAAAACGTGTCCCAGATCTTGTGTAGAGCCCGCTCGACAGGTTTTGGTAAAATCAATGTTATGCAGCACATGTGGCTTCGTTGCACGCAGTCAGTCATAAGCACGCTTGAAAAATAATATCAGCATCCTTTGGTTGTGTTAGATCTATCCTCACAATGGATCCCCGCAAAAGTAAACAAGAGATCGTCTTTGTTGTGTTGTAGATTCTGGACTAGCCTTGGTAGTGATCAAGCAGCTTCGTAATCGTTGACATGCGGCTTCGTTGCATGTCGTATCTCAGATCTTGTGGAGTCGTGAGCTGGCTCGAAAATAATCTTAGTTGAGTTTCCTGAGCTGTGTTGTCAATCTTTGAAGAGTAAGTCATCGTCAGTTAGTAGTCCTTGGGGCAGTCGAATGTAGTTGTAAGAAGTTTTGGAACACGGTAGGGCCCATTGCCCCGCACTGAAGAAGAAACTGCTTCCAAGGCTCTTTCGCCAGTCGTGAATGTGCACAGCTTGGCACAAACCGTTCTCGAAGTCCTTGTAGCGAGCCGTATATCCTTGGATAACCTTCGCCTTTGGAAGGCCGGTGAATTAGCTTGTTCCTAATCCCGCCGCAGGCCACCACGCCATTGGGTTAATGAGACAACGAGTCGGTTTTCATCCACCACAGTTTAATACAACGTTGGGGCAATGGCGCCCGGACCGTGAACGAAGGTTCGTGGTCACATGACCACTGACCACGAGGTCGATACATACACAGGGTGCCCAATGCCTACATAAACACAACCTAGCCATATAACACTATGGCGCTAATAATCTTTTACAAGCTTCTATTGTATGAACAACTAAGATACAAATAGTGGGCGAATCAACACCAGCTAAATCATGCGCCCATTTAATGCCGTAAACAGCAGACTCGATAGGTGAAACAGAATTACACAATTCAAATTTATCTCTAAGATACAGAGCCACTAACAATGACGAAGCAGGAAAAACATTTTTTCCAGTATGGAGCAGCTCCCACTTTTTCCACTTGGACCATTCCAAATTATATTTGTACACTGTGGAGGAAGCTTTGGCGTGCAGATAAATAACGGAAGAGAATCGGCCAACTGCTTTAACTTTGGACTAGTAAGACCTTCAATTTGCTTCCATATGCCTGCACTAAATACATCTGGAGAGAAAATAACATAAATTTTATAAATCAAGAAAAATCGACTTTGAGAGCGAGAACACTGAATTTTGGACAACCGGAAAAAAACTGAAATCTTGTCCTTATAAATTTGAAGCATTCCACGACCAGGAATAAACATATCAGGACGTTTCGGAATTTCAACAACATCCTTAACAAATGTAGCAAAACCACTAACAGTAGAGCTAGATACAAGAAAAGGCCAAAATGCGGCACTTGTCCATCTTGGAACAATTACACAGCCGACAGAATGGCAATATTGCATATGCTTGAAAACATTACACAGTAAGTAAGGAGGCGGGCACACCCAATTGTTGACCCCATGCCAGTCCTGACTAAAACAATCTACAGCGCATGTAAAAGGACACCAAAATTTCGAATTGAAACGTGGTAACTGAGTGTTGTAATCATAAGCCATACGATCAATATCGAACGATCCCCACAAAGCATTTAACATGGCAAAATCTCAGGATGAATCATCCAATCATCTGGATCCACGATTCTACTTACATAATCGGCAATTTCATTATCGCCACGAGGAATCCATTGTACGTTTACAAGAATCTCATTCGATACACAAAAACGAAATATCTTAACAGCGATATCTTGAAGCAAAGGAACGGAACTTCCATGATGAACAATATGCACAGCACATTTACTGTCAGAAAAATCTTCACACTCTTGTAACACAATGACTTACAAAACTGTGCAAACTATAAAAAATAGCCATAAGTTCTCTGTAAGTCGAACTTTGGGTGCTTTCGAATTCTGTCCAAGAACCCGAACAAAAAAAATTGCTTGAAATTACACAATATGAACCATAACCCGACTGACTGGCATCACAATGCATAGCAACATCAAACGACACTTTGGTCCTAATAGAAAATCCATTACACTTGTTAAGAGTCTCGGACCAGAAACTTAACTCATTCAACACACCTTCAGGAATAACAATTACATCAGACCAAAAATGTCTAGCATTTATGCCCGCATAGATTTGAAGAGCAAACAAACGCGTAACAGGACCAAAGCTAAAGTGAGTGAAATAGAAAAACCCGTTAATTTAGCAAGATCCTTAACACATACGCGTGAACTATGCGAAATATCACTAATTAGACGCTTAACTTTGTCAATCTTCTTAGGAGGAATCATGAACCTCTCATTGACAGCATCTATGATCATGCCTAACCATTCTACGGCATTGCTGGGCTTCCAGTTCGATTTAGCTTGGTTGACTTTAAGGCCAGCATTCTCAAGATCGCGCCTGACAAACTGACTAGCGCTTTCCGCTGCCTTCTCTGACACGCACCCAATTATTCCATCGTCAATATGCATGATAGCAAAATATCCCATAGATCTCCATCTACTTACAAGAGGTTTCATCATTTTCGTAAACAGATAACAGGCAGAAGAAACCCCAAAAGCTAAAACTTTGAATTCAAAATAACGATTGAGACCATTAGGAAAAGTCCAAGCAAAACAAAGAAATTTGCGAAAATCTTCGTGAATATCAATGTGATGATAGCCAGATTCTAAATCAAATGTTACAAAATAGAGATCTGACTTAAACATATCTACTAAAGTTTGTAGACCTTCATACTTAAATTTAAACTTTTCTAAACAAGGATTAACAGAACGACTTAGATCAATAACTAAACGTAATTTCTTTCCTTCAACTACGGATAGAGGATTACAGCAATGAGGAATAACAGAAACTTCAGAAATACAATTTTTAGCCAATAAATCTTCAATAGAATCGCAAACAAACTGATAGTGCGATAGAGCACTCTTGTTATTCTTTATGTATACCTGATCGGAAAAAACTGCGAAAGGCAACTTGTAGCCATCAGTCAAAACTTCTATAACTAATTGAGATAATTGTAAATTATCGAACCACCACTGGCGGTTAGAATGAATTCGTCCCAGAACATTCACAGTTTCTTGATACACAAGCAAAGTCTAGATCACTATCATCAACCAGACGTAGGGAATCAAACACCAAGTCCTGTAGAACGGGATCACTTGGAAGTGGATTGAGGATTGAGTTGACGAGCCGCTTGTAGCTGGTCCGGGGAGAGCAGGAATGGATTGTAACTGTCGAGGTTGGCCAGCTGCCAAGAGTCTAAGAGGGCACGACCTCCAGAAATGTCCGGTTCTTGCTGAAGGGCTTCAGAAGCATCCGCATATTTGCCACGAGCAATCGCAGAATCTGCCGCCTCAATTTTAGTTTCCACAGAAACCTCATGAAGATATTGCTTCTTGTTTCCCTCCCTTTTAGAATCTCTTGACTGAACCTTCTTAACAGCAGTTTCTATAGCAACTTCAGTTTCTTCTTTGATAGAGGTTTTAACTCGCCGATTTGTTCTTTCGGAAATCTTTCAGCTCTTGAGAAAGAGCCATCTAAATTTAAACTTGGCAGTCTGAAGACTTCAAACGCGGAGTGAAATGTTCACTTACAAAATCACTTTTATACAGTACACAATTTGCATAAACAACAATACACAATAGAACTAAACAACATACTGGACGTGCAAAGCTATGAACCGAAATGAAAGAGCTTCTCAATTCCATAAATTCCAATGAGAAGCACTAATTCCTTAACAAGGAGGTCGAGGATCTAAAAGCCAGTTTGAAAAAAAAAAAAACGAAGAGTACCAAAGAAAGAAAAGAGACGAGCTGGAAGATGAATTGCTTTATAGTGAGGTGTACCAGCGACGAGAGAACCTGCGGTTCTACGGGATTCGGGAAGCCAGTTTAAAAGAAGAAGAGAATGTGGACCAAGTCCTACGTCAATTCTTCAAGACTCAATTAAAACTGGAAGAGGAAGTGGTATGTAATGTAGAGTTCCAAAGGGTTCATCGGGTCGGCATGAGAAAGAGTGATGGCACTGGGGATCGGAGACCAATTATCGCCAGATTCCCCAGGTATAAAGACAGGGAGACGGTGTTTTCCGGTGTAAGGGCGCTGCCGAAAAAGTCCAAGTTAGGGATATCAGCGGATCTGCCGAAAGAAATCGTACGTAGAAGGAAGTTGCAAGCGGACAAGCTCGTGGAGGCAAGAAAGAAAGGCCAAACGGCATTCTTCAGCAGACCGTTCCCGGACAAACTGTACATTAACAATGTTCTCTGTGAATTCAAGAAGTAGGTACCAATTCTTTAGTGATGCATATTCAATCGCCAGATCACATATTGAAAAAGTTAGCTTGCGAGCCAGCCCTATTTAGTTTCCACTAAGCACTTCGTTTTTTGCTCCGCATGTAGGACGCTGGCCCCAAGATACATACATGGCCGCGTTTCTCTGGCCATGGTCAAAAAGTTTTTTCGTTTGTGTCCGTTATGTATTATTATTTCGTGCCGACACGTAGAGCCACACTCGAATGCATCCCAACTTTCCTCGAATTTGCATTGGAATTTATTTCATTATCGTATTCAACGCGAATAGGCAATTGCAGCTGAAGTGTGTTTCGTTGAATGTAAGGGGCTTAAACCGGGCAATTAAGCAAAACATTGATATTGCCTTTATCCAAGAGACTTTCGGTACGAAAGAGATCGAAAATACTTGGTCTGCTGAATGGGAGGGGGGGGGGGGGGCAAAGTGATGTTTAGTCACACCCAAAACAATAACGCAAGCAAGGGGGGGGGGGGGCAAAGTGATGTTTAGTCACACCCAAAACAATAACGCAAGCAAAGGCGTCGCGGTTCTTTTCAACCCAAAGCTCGACGTTAACATCGAACGAACAATTCATGACAAAAACGGTTGCTTCATTCTTATCCAGACAAAGATAAACGGGGATGAATGCACCTTTGGCAGTGTTTATCTACCTAATGAGCACAATCAACAGCTAAAACTCTAGACAGTTTTACAGAAGTGTTACAGAAAATGTCTGAAGACAATGTGTTTTGTTCTGCGATTTTAACTGTGCTTTAACAGCTCTAGACAAAGAAGGAGGGCTACCGGTCCAAAATAAGGCGAGGGTAATCAATAGGATCAACAAATTAATGAACCAATACAACTTGACGGACATTTGGCGGAAGAAAAACCCGAATAAAAGAGAATATACGTGGAGAAACAGCAATCAGACCATCAAGTGCCGTCTTGACTTGATTTTAATGTCAGAACATCTTGTTAATTTGGTAGACAAAAGCTATATCAATCACCCGCCTTTTTCAGATCATAGTGCTGCGTTTATCGAAATCATTAGTTGTACGCACAAAAAAACTCCCGGGTCTGGGTCCGGGTCCCGGGTTTTGGAAATTTAATTGCGCTTTGATGAAAGATGAAGAATATACGGAAAAGATTAAAGAGAATCTTAAATCTTCCGCGACAAGCATAACGCAGTTAAAGAAAATAAAACATTATTCTGGGACTTCATAAAAATGGAAATAACTCAATACTCGATTGGCTTCTCGAAAAGAAAAGCAAAACAAGTGCGGGATAATGAAAAGCAGTATCTTATTGAACTAAATGCATAAAACGCCGAGCTGATGCGCTTAAAAACGAGGCAGTAAGCCAGACTGAGATCAACGCCAAAATTGACGCCATAAAAATAAACTTGACGAAATCCTCGATATAAAATCAGAGGTACAATTTTACGGAGTAAAGTGAGATGGTACGAACACGGAGAGAAAAACTCCAAGTATTTTTATGGTCTAGAAAAGCGTAGTCATGAAAGAAAACATATCACGAAGCTCAAAATAAACGATGAGACCGTAGGCGTAGAGGAGCCCAAGGTTATACTAGAAGAACAGAAAAAATATTACGAAAAGCTTCCCACGGCCAAAATCTCATCTGAGACTGAAGAGCAAGCTGAGTTTCTAGAGGGCATTCCTTTCAAAAACAAGTTATCAAAAGAGTAACGTGATTTGTGTGAAGGTCTGCTCACGATCGAAGAATGCCGAGTAGCTCTAACAAAATTAAAAAAAATAAAAATAAAACACCGGGTTGCGATGGGATCCCAGCGGAGTTTTACCTTTTCTTTTGGGAACACGTGAAGCATGACGTAGTAGATTGTTTCAACTATGCTGCAAAAAGCGGGAAGTTGGCGATTTCACAAAGGCGTGGCGTAATAACACTGCTAATAACACAGGCTAAAGATCAGACGCTTTTAAAAAATTGGCGCCCAATCTCCCTGTTAAACACCGACTACAAGATTGCAACAAAAGTAATAGCGTGCAGGCTGGAAACGGTTCTGCCTTCGATCATAAGCAATAATCAAACAGGTTATGTTAAAGGTCGTTATATAGGAGAGAACATTCGTCTGATATCAGATATCTTGAATTACGCATCCAAAGATAACTCGGCGGCATCGCACTTTTCTTAGACTTTGAAAAGGCCTTCGACTCAATAGAATGGAGTTACATCCTAAAAGTCCTTAAAAAGTTCGAGTTCGGTGCGGAACTGATAAGTTTGGTGAAACTATTTCATAACGATATATCAAGCTGTGTGATGAACAACGGATACGCCTGGAACTTGTTTAGCCTTTCCTCCGGCGTCCGCCAAGGGTGTCCGTTGTCCGGTTTATTGTTCGTTATCGGAATAGAGGTCCTCTCACTTGCAATTGAAGCAAATCAGAGTATAGAGGGTATCAACATTCATCACAATGAAGTGAAAATCTCACAGTACGCCGACGACACAACCTGCTTTTTAAAAGATACGGCTTCGGCCCAATTTTAGTTGCGCCTTTTAGAAACGTTCCGTAAGGTCTCTGGCCTGAAAATTAATAAAAAAAACAGAGGCCTTAAAATTAGGTAATTCTGACGTAGGCGATTTGCATGCGCTAGACGTATCTTGGCCAGATAGACCTGTTCTCGCTCTCGGTATTCACTTTGTAGAGCCCACAAATGTAATAACTACCCACAAATGTAATAAACCCACAAATGTAATAACAGGTTGCCCATAAATGTAATAAACCCACAAATGTAATAACAGGATTACCCACAAATGTAATAAACCCACAATTGTAATAAAAGGGTTACCCACAAACGTAATAAACCCACAAATGTAATAACGGGTTACCCACAAATGTAATATACCCAAAAATGTAATGTACCCACAGTAGTATATGTTCCAATATAATAGTAGCGGAGCTCCTGCGCGGGCCGAAGGCCCGCGCAAGCGGAGCACCATACCTAAGGGAAAAACGTATAGTATACTATCGAGTTGATTTTGAACGTCACGGGCATTATGGATCATTTTGATGACGTCATTGATGACGTAAGGGCACGTGACTTTTGTGTAGAGTTCCTCTTATGGTCTTTGAAACTTTGTCCAAGTTTGGCTTCTATAGAAGCTTCCCTAAGGGAGATATGATTTTTTCTTTATTTTTCTGGTATTAACCTATAGCGTACGCCGTCCGTCCGTCCGTCCGTCCGTCCGTCGTCCGTCCGTCCGTCCGTGTACACATGGGAACCCTGTGGTATGCAAAGAAAAAATTATATCTCCTCAAGGGAACATGCTAAGACAACCATACTTGGAATATTTTGTCTATGCCACAAGGGGGGTGCTGTAACACGGACACGTGATGTGACGTCATCGATGACGTCATCTATGCTTGAAAAATCAATATCTCGTGAAGGGAAGACTCTAAGACAACAAAACTTGGGTAGTGTAGTCTAGGCCACCAGATGAGCAAAATGAGGTGGTCACGTGATATGACGTCATCGATGACGTCATCTATGCTTAATAAAACAATATCTCGTGAAGGGAAGACTCTAAAGCAACCAAACTTGGGTAATGTAATCCAGGTCACCAGATGAGCGAAATGATGTGGTCACGTGATATGACGTCATCGATGACGTCATCTACCCTTGAAAAATTAATATCTCATGAAAGGAAGACTCTAAACCAACCAAACTTGGGTAATGTAATCCAGGTCACCAGATGAGCGAAATGAAGTGGTCACGTGATGTGACGTCATCGATGACGTCATCTATGCTTGAAAAATTAATATCTCGTGAAGGGAATACTCTAAAACAACCAAACTTTGGTAGTGTAGTCTAGGTCATTAGATGAGCGAAAGGAAGTGGTCACGTAATATGACGTCATCGATGATGTCATTTATGCTTGAAAAATTAATATCTCGTGAAGGGAAGACTCTAAAGTAACCATGTAAACCATATACACATGGGAATCCCTTTCATTCACACAGAAAATTTTATAACCAAGAGCTCCGCTTTTAGCCAGTGGCTAAATCTATATATTATTATTCGTGTAAACTGGGGAGCTATGGCGTGCAAGCTATTAGTGGAGATATTTGTTGAGGAAGCTGTTCTAGAGGCGAGCTCACTAGTCCAGTAGATTATCGCGGCGTTGGGTTTGAACTCCAAACTGTAAAAAAGTTGTGGCATTTTGACGCCAACTCCCCGCCAAACAGCTAGAGATGCAAGTAGACAAAAGGGACTGAACTGATAGCGAAATGGGAAAACATTGCCAACTCTGTGTTGCTTGAGTAGCCTGCGATGGCAGAGAGAATCTATTTTTTTTTCAACTCAGTCAACCAATCGGCCATCTGCACCAAAATTCCCGCCAGAGAATGAACTTAAGTATCGGCACTAAAAATATCACTGAGAAGATTGTGTGGACCTTGCAACATTATTATAAACCTTAATTTTTTTGCCGAAAGCAGTGACTACATGTCGCGGCCATGTTTCCTACCTTCTCTTTCTCTTAGGTGGGGGAGGTTTGTGAATGATATCTCTCGAAAAAGTGATCCAAATGGCCTAAGACTTCCAGAGGAGATCACAAAGGGCTAATAAACAAGTAAGTACAACATGATTAAACAATTCTTTTATTTTCATTATTTTACAAATTTCGACTTCAACATAGCTAATATGCAAGCTATGCAGAGTGCTAAAACAGCCTAAGGCTAAATTCATTCAAATTTATTTAATATGAAACACTAACACAGAGCTTGGGCGACCTGTGTCCTTTGCAGCCCGCTCGTTCAAGAAAAGAAAACATGTCACTCGAACTTTTACGAGAAAACTGGAAACTTGTACATGGAAAAACAATGTACGACTCGCTTCACAAGGACATCCTTGGAGATGAATAAGTTTCTTTATAAAATAATTTAGATAGTACGCGCGCTCTGATTGGTCGAGAGCCGTGTTTGCATTTCCCTGTGCAAACACAGTTGTGACGTCGCCCACTGGCGAGCTTCGGGCCGCATTTCACTGATCTGCTCTCGAATTCTCCCAACCCCATCTCGGTTTGCATAAGCCTGTGCAGTCACGGAAACTGTGTTTTATTTGTTAAAACAAGAGAAATGCTTTGGCAACAAGATTCCTTCAAGAAGAAACGATACGTTATTCAGGTAAGTTTTAAAGTAAGACTAGGTTCAAAGTTGAGTGCTTCGCTCATTTCTTTGCTTATTAGGGCGCATGTTTTCCATTGAAAATGCAACACAAGCGCAAGGATATCATATTTAAACTATTCTATCTATACTTCATATCCCTTGTGCTTGCATCAGATAATACATAAATAAACGTTGGATTTGTGTTTCAGCCCCCTGATTCATTCAGCAACTCTCTATTTCATTCAGCGACTCCATATTTCAAGCTTAGCTTTTTGTGGGACTGTGTTTGTTCCAAAGGCAAATGTTATCCTTTATGATAAAACAGGGTTAGAAATTCACTTTTTAGTCACAAAATTAATTCATCTTGTAGAGATGATATATACATGATATATAAATGTGCAAGCCACAAGATCTTAAGTTAGTCATTATACAATATATAGTAAAATATTATTGAGTAAAAATTATGATAATAAGTATGTACATATGGAGCTATGAGAGGAGAAAAGTTTTTGCTTGTGAAGCAGTCCATAATGTTTATCCAACAATATTTTACTATTTATTGTATAATGACTATTGAGCGCCCAAGCTCTAAACCCAGGGGGGTACTCAGCTATAAATTAAAAATGACAGGGGTAACCCAAAAAATACCTGAGCCATAAATTTTATACCCAAAAAATACCTGCTACCCAAATAAATACCCACTTTTTTAGCCTAAAAGGCAAGGCTATTTAATACCAGCATACATGATGCCCGTCTCATTATGTTTCCCGCAGAAATAGCTTCAGCTTAAGGCAGTATCTTGATAATCAACTAACTTCTCAGAAGTTTAAACCCCCCAAAGACCCAAACAAATACATGGTAGAATTTTCAACCCAAAAAATACTTTTACTACAAATTTCATACCCCCAAAAAATGTTGCCCCCCCCCTCCAACATAGGAGGCAGATTGCTAGAAATTGCAAGGCATTTTCTCGATTTTCTCTGCTCGCAGTGGTGATTTCGAACCCTGTAAGTCCTGAGACGTTGTGTTTTTGCCAAAGAAATGTTCCCTGTATGTAACGGACCTGTATGTGTGCTGCTCAGAAAATGCCTCACGTAACCGCCTTGCGTTTGTATCCGTTCTGCATATGTTCAATTGTGAATCATGCCTAGTGTAGATATCCTAACAAGGTTCCCAGGCACAACAGGCTTTGGCAATAAAAAATGCGACCCCAACCCCTGGATGAAATTAATGATTTTCCGATTTTCTCACTAGAGGTCTCTGGAATCCTAGAATTCAGATTCAGGTTCGGATTTGTCACCACTACATTTTAATCTGTGGAATTTTAAAATGCTGTTCAAGGACTTTAAAGGTACTTTAAGGTATCAGTTATGGTATTTGATGATCCAACCCTCCAAGCCTGTAAATTTCTTTTACTGACTAGGCTACTTAGCTTGACTTTCCCAGTTTGACTTTCATTTTTTTTTTCAGTTCTTGGTGCTGATGCAAGGGCTGGTTCACACATGAAGTGCAACACAAGTGCAAGTAGGTAGCCAAGACTTTTTCCAGGGCATCATGCAGCTAACCCACTTTGTAACTCTAGACTTCATTTGCACTAAGCACTTGAGCTTGGTGGAAAAACCCTGGAATTCTAGAAAGTCATATCTAGCTCTTGCTTTATACCACTGGCTTTTGGTTGGTTCAATATATCTTAAATAGACTATACGGGGATGATCCACCCGAAAGGGGTAGGTCTTGAGGCTTGAATTATATAAAAGGGTAGCGATTTTGCAAATTTCAATAATATAAAAGTTTAGCGATTTTGCCAATTTCAGTATAATAATAGGACTGAAAACAACTAGATTCTACCGAAAAAGCATTAGTTTGCAGTATAGAAAATGGTCAATATTGCACTACATTTTGCAGAGACGGCAGAACAGTTTTCAAAATGGGGAGGGGGGCTCATTAGTAAGATTGTATGACAAGTTGGGGAGGCTAAGTTTAGTGAAAATGTATGAAAACGTAAACATTTTGGGGCCCCCCCGGCTCTGCCATTTCTGTTTTGAAGCTTTTAATGTGTATTGAGCACATGCGTTTTTGCAAGAAGTATAAGAAAGGGGTACCTTTTTCTAAATTCAGTATATTAAGGTGTAGGTTTTTCCTAATTTTTGGTTTATAAAAAGGTAAGGGGTCCAGAGTCTGGGCAGAGCAACCCCATAACAAACTGGAGTACTCCCCCCCCCACCCCACCCCAAGTGGAATCCTAAGTGCAAGGAAGCAAAATTTCAAAACACCTTGTGTTCATTTGTACTTGTACTTTCAACTAGAGCATGAATTTGTACTTAATCAGTATATGTGATTCAAAACATGCCTTGCACTTGCAACCGGTGCTTAAGTTTAAGTATGAACCAGTTATTAGCTTGCGCAAGTTATTCCAAACCAGGATCTCACCTTATAGCGGGTAAGGAGGCTATGCTCATTTTTCTCTTGGTAGTTTTTTCTATACTTTTACTGGAACAAGGCTGATGGGCTACTCTTTCTTCTATTTGGCTGAAAACTGGATTTAACCATTACTCACTGGAATTCAGGGGCATAGCTAGGGGGATCCTGGGGTACACATTAAGGAAAAGATCGGTTGTGGCCCCTCTTTGGGGCCGAAAAATACAGTAAACATTAAGGTTGTGACCCCCCCCCCCCTTTTTGAGGAGCTGGCATGCCCCTGGAATTCCAGTAAATCCCCCCACAAGGATATTTAGATAGATTTTGTTATTGGAACTGTGTAGAAAAGATGTACAATGACGTAACTCCAATAAATTAAAAAGAAAGATACGTTAATATTATTTTGTCTAATTTTGATTGTTTAATTTTCACTTATTTATTCAAAGAGGGGGTTCAAAGGCTTTGTCATGATGGAGTGATTTTGCAAAGTGTTGTTCTCGTTCTGTTTTGGTTGCCCATACAAAATTTTGCTATGTTTTTTAGACATTATTTTCTATTAATTTTCGGGACATTATTCTTGTAGATGCATCCAAGGAGGCCGTTTGACATAAATTGATTTTGGTTTTGATTGCTATAGTATGGAAGAGTTCATAGTTGGGTATTTTGGGTTCTTTTTTTCTAATACTCTGTATGACCTGCTATGTCAGGGCATTGGAAATTCCGGAGCGGTGAGAATGGGGAGTCAATTTACTTTCATTGAAAATTCTGGAGGGATGAGTTCTCTTCTCAACACCCTTCTGTGTGGGGGATATTTTCTGGATATTCCCCCCCCCCCCCCCCCCCCCCCACACACACACACACACCTCCAGAATTTCCAATCACTTTGTAGGGGGGTATGGATAATTTCTGGAACCACACAATGTCATGTTCTCATTTTATGATTTTTATGGACATATTTCTAGTTTTTTTTCTGACTGTTCTAACTAGGATTTTGTTAGGGGTAGTTAGGCAACTGAATATTATTAAGCAACTCTCTTGAAGCACCCCCGTTTAGAAAACAATCTTCAGATTTTTAGGATCCCGTTTTGCCAGATTTCTAGGATTTTGTAATGGGAAGTTTTGTATCTTTGGGGTTAAATTACTGTCCACAATACACAGCTTTTCAGCCAGCTTGTCCAGCAAGCACCCCTACCCAGTTTGATCAGTTTTTTGATCACTTGTCCCAGGACAAGTAGTACAGAAAAGTTACTTGTCCTAGCCAATTTTCTAGTTGTCTAGTTTTGGTATAAAAATTATTGTAAAATATTGACCAAGCCTATGTACGAACTATATAAATGTAACTGGCTTATCAATGCCCATTACTCATTTTTCTCGAAAAGATGATAGCTTCAAAGGTTTGACACAAAATTCACTCAATTAGAAAAAAACAATGTGAACTCTTAAAGGCCGGCACAGACTAGGTACAAGTCCCAGGGACTTGTCCCATGAACCAGCTTCGGGGACAAGAGCCCTAGTGTGTACTCCTGTTTTTGCGTTGAAATTTCAGTCGCGGGGACTAAATATTTGTCCCAGGGACAAGTCCCAGAAATCAAACTGGTTTGATTCGTGGGACTTGTCCCTGGGACAAATTGCGGATTTTCCTAGTGTGTATAGGCCGGCAAGACTTGTCCCCTAGTCTGTGCCGGCCTTAAAAGCTTAAAAGCAACAAACCACACACCAGCAAAATGTTCTATATTTATATTTTGCACAAAATTGTTGCCTGCCCTGTTACTAGTGCTCCTGGGTGTTCACTTGTCAGAAAAAAACTTGGCAGAAAATTTGGCAGACAAATCCAGGACATGAAAGTTTATATGACCACTAGTGGTTGTATAAGGTACAACACGCTACGGTCTGTGATACGAATTGTGTAACGTCAGTTCCACATGTTGGATGATATTGTAATCCCGACTGTCTGTCAGAAATTTGCTTTATAATATAATAGCATGTATAACAATCAGTCGTTCTGTAAGATGTATAAATGTTGTTTAACATTGGAGTTCCGCTTTTAGGCAGTGCCTAAATCTATATATTAATAATAATAATGGATTAATTAGTAGTACATCCACTAGGTGGCTCTTCGCCTACTAATATCTAACTAATTGATAAAATAATCGCGTTCAAAGAACGCAATCTATTCTCGGCAAGCCAAGAAGATTTGAGCGATTTTCTTGACACAAGGCCTCGACATGAGACCGAGGCCACTAATCAGGTTAGAAACCGGTTTTACAAGATTTTTCAACTGTGCGTTCGAGAATGTGTTTCACATTTGCGACTGGTTCTTGGTTCCTTGGTGGACGACATCAAACTCTGTTCGCTTAGTAATTCACCGCCACATATCGGCCGCATTGAATGAAAATTATTTCGCACACCGCCAAGAATAAAATGCCTAGAGGTTTCTTTTATCTGAGGGAAAGAGGCTGATCGTACAAAAAGATAACGGACATTCTAGTAAAGTCTTTGCAAGGCGATTCGCCTCAAACACCAAAGACATGAGCCTAAGAAAATCGATTCAGCGAACAATTCAACTGGTAAATCCTTTTGCACGTTTCTTTCCTATGAAAACTTTTATAGATACAGTTCGCTTCAATTCCAAGTTTTCATCAGAATGATTTGCAGAACTTCCGACTTCCAGGGATCATTCAGGTCAAAGGCTAGGCTTCTCTAAGAAAATTCTCAAGCGTTCCACGCGGCGAAAGGAAGATAAGTTTTTCTTCTGGTGTCTTGTTTGAATGAAAAATGAGTCTTGTCAAAAATAAGCTCCGTAGCAAGACTTCCCGTGGGTTTCAAAGATCAGAGAAACGTACGAGCGAAGTCAAATGATTTGGGTCTGGCTTGTTGACAAGATTTGCAAAGAAAGAGTTTGATTGACGTCCACTAAAAACCAGTCACGGGACGTCACGCTCACATCTTGGCATGTAACACATAAAAACGGATAAGAAATAACGGAAAAAGTCCTTCTTCGAACGCGTTTCTAATCTATGATTACTACTAGTTATAAATACTAATGATTCTAGAATACTAAAATTTATTACAATTGTATGTACACTATTTACACTATGTTGAGAATTATAAACGTTTAAAAAAAATCGTGTAATCGATCATGGCTCCATGGCAAAATGTTTTCATAGAGAGCTTTGTGTGCAAGCTTCACTGTAGCGAGATCGATCCGCTTCGCTTGGACACTGGGAGCCAATTACGTTCTTTTAAATCATCCTTTGTCGCATACCTCTTGAGCACGAAACCAGCGTTGGAGTCGCTTTAAGAAAAGACAGTGTTGCAATAGTCAATTTTGGATAGAACAAGACTTTCGGCTAGATGTTTGCGGACATTGAAAGGTGCGAGATTGCGCAGTTTTCTCAAAACAGAGAGAACGCCATAACAAGAAGACAGCAAAGTTGTAATATGTTCTTCCCAAGTTAGGTGATCATCGAACTGGATACCAAGCAGTTTAGTTTTAGAAACTCGCCCCATATGAGCCCCGCTGCAGCGTACGTCTGCTGCATTTTCTGGCAATGAATGTAAACGAGACATTTGTCTCGTAGACACCAACATCCGCTTTGTTTTTGCAGAGTTTAATGCCAAATTAGAGTTGACCGAGTAGTCGTGGAGTCTTGCGACGGTTTCATTCATCTTACTCACACATTCATCAAGCGCTTGAGGCCTCGAGTGCATTAATAAAGTCGTATCGTCTGCATATTGAAAACAAGTGCACTGTACCGTTGATTGTAGATCAGACACATAGATGTTGAAAAGGGGCCCTAAGATGGATCCTTGAGGGACTCCAAAATTAATAACAAGCCTACTTGATGACTTGTCATCTATTTGAACAAAGTGCTGTCGACCTGAAAGATATTGCAGGATACAGCGGAGGAATGGCTTTGAGAAGTCCATTTTGTGCATTTTTATCAAGACTGATCTGAAGTTAACAGTACCAAATGCTTTGGAGTAGTCTGCCAAAACCATCATGGTTACTTCTCCGCGTTTCATAGCTCGAGTTATTTCATCTCTGATACCAAGGAGCGTTGTTGTTGTAGAGTGGCCCTTACGAAACCCAGACATATTATCAGCAAGAAGCATATAGTGGTCGATGAATGAGACTATTTGTTGGGCGACCAATCTCTCAAACACTTTTGATAGGGCTGGGAGAATTGAAACGGGGCGATAGTCTTTATCACTTTTGGGGTGATCTACCTTGGAGATTGGTGATATTCGTGCAAGTTTCCATGCAAATTTAATGCAAGTGTTAGTTATGTGTGTTATTGGTAGTTTGCTGTTTGCAAAATAAAAGTGGTTAAATTAACTAAAAAGAATAAAAGCCCGCGAGTCCCGCGGGTTGGCGAACACAAGCAATAAACAATAGTATGCAAATTCAGGATAAAAGTTACGGACGAGTGAGCCTCACTCGCTGCAAACGGAATTAAGATATGAGAAATGTCGGAAAATGTCTTCAGTCAGACCAGCGAGTCCAGAGAACTAGAAAACTAGAAAAGAGTCCAGGGCTTGTAAAATAAATGATGATAAATACAGTGCAAAATGGCGGCAAACAAAAGAAATGGCGGGAAATTTGAATTACTTCTTGTCAATGCCGAGGCACTACTGCTGACTGACCAGAGTGACAAACAGTCAGTGTAGGACGAGAAAAGGAATGACGTATTGTTAGATCAATCACGACTAGGGCTAAATCAATCACGACTAGGCTAGATCAATCACGACAAGAAAGCGAATTCGACTGCAGTCGAGCAGCTTCGACGGTGAACAAACACAGCAAAACAGCCAAAAGTCCGTAAAGGTTGATCACTAAATGTAAAAATAGTAGACCAGAAGATCAAACCTTAACTCGTAGCTGTTGTAGTCGTACAGCCAGTACGATAGAAGTAGTTTTCACCAGACGTTTCACCTGAGATTCGGGAGCTTAGAAAACTCCGTCCGCACGCCTCAGTGTGCAAATGACAAAATTTGGCACATGTCCTCCATGGAACACCCCTGAAAGATCCAGAAGGGTGCCAAGAAATCGGACACCAAAGGGGGAGAGGAGGGGAATTTTGTCAAGTTATAATATATTAAATATTACATGTCAATTAAAGTGTACAACTGACCAATAGTCCAGTCATTCTATGGTTTGACCCGTCACTAATTGCAACAGAAGGTTTTTCTTCACAATATTGGTCAGTTTAACGTACTAAACAACATACTAAAAGTCCTAAAAAATCCTAGCACGGGAAAGCCTCTAAAATGAGCATCATTGATACGCGCGCTCTCCTGTAACATGAAAACGAGGCTGAAACCGGAAGTAGCGCTATTTTGCCCGTTTTAATAGTATTTTCTGCCTGATTTTCGAAGATTTGTCATAATTCTATGAATAACAAGCTGTTCAATCAATTAATATGGTATTTGCATATCATTTACGCTTAAAAAGAGTGTTGTGAGTTTTCGGTCTTCTCCGCTTCCCTAATATGTTAATTGTTTGCAAAGTTTTTTCAACATAAACATTAACAAAAGCGACAAAAAAATATTAAAGAGCTCTAAGGTTATCGTTTTTGTTTCCATCGTCAATAATAAATGTATTTATAAAGGTAAAAGCAGTTCAAAATTGAAAAAAGTGTCCCGAGACCATCATTAATCGGAGATTGCAGAGTCCCTTTGCAGTGGCAACAGGCGGGTGTGATCATTCTGTTATGCTTGCGGCAAGGAGTAATGATCGTAGTGTGCTACATCCTGTTGGTGCTACATCCTGTGGTACAGTTGCATCTTATAATGCGTAGAAGGTTGTCCGGCGCTCAACCAACAGCTCTTCCCTCTGCAGCCGCGACCACCTCTCGAGTGCTATTTAGCCAGCCTAGCTGGCTCTCGAGTTTTTTCGAGGAAGGATCTCCGCGCGAAGCGCGGTCCGGAGCCGAGTGCGACCCGTGGAGGCGAGTGCTACCCATGGAATCTGTTTCATAACTGACTCCTCTCGAAAACAACAAACGTACAGAGCCGGCTACGCAGGCTAGTGCTATTAGTCTGCTGGAACACGTTGGCTTGCTCTCGGAAACGATCGAGTGAGATGAAATTCTGGAGTGACGCGCCACTGTAGTTTCGCGAAGTCGTGTCCCATCTGAGGAACGTGTGTAACAGAATATTCCGACACACCTCCACTCCTAGCCGTGAGCTCGAATTTTCAGGACGTTCCAAACGCGTCACAGAGTGTTGCCTTATGAAATACAAATTCAAGACCGCCTGGTATGGTGTTGGGTTGCGAAACATTTTGTCAGTTTTGTGAAATAAACAAACAAGTTGAAGTGATCGCTCTGAAAGTACTATGAATAACGCTCCTTAGAGCTGTTAAAAGTTTTCGTGATCCCCCACAACTCCCTATTGGAACTAGGGCTAGCCAGTTCAAATAGGAAGCATAAATGTAAATGTATAAAGGCCATGGCATGCCTCTTTCGGTGGGCGTGATTTTGATAAGGGCAGTTCATCAAGCCCCGAAAAAATGTAGGAGAAAATGCCTTTTGTATATAGTTGACAAACCAGGTAGACTTTTTTCTTCCTCATGCGCCGCAAATTACTCATAACGTTTCCAAGAGTAGGATAGGTGAATCCTACGATGTGCGTGAAGCGCGGTACAAATGACGCAATGCGCGCTGCAATTTTTATCGTATCCAGTTGCGAAAAATGCAAATGAATAAAAGTTGCTGCAATTGGTACTTGCAGCTACCCCTCTTTCTTGAGATCCCCCTTTCGCTCGCCTAAACATAGAAAAATCATACTACTCCTCCTGGCGATAAATGACGTGCGACGCCTTATGAAGGAGTTCGGTTTTAGCGAAGGTTACTTACACGATCAAAATTCTTTTATTTGTGCCTGGGATTGCCACAATATCATCACCGCGCTCTTTGCGAGCATTATTTATTCATTTACTCCTTTTTTCCCGTAGGACCATTACATCCGTCCTATTGGTTGCGCATGGCTCATTGCATATCACGGCAAACTTTAGCCATTTGGGGTTCGCATTTAGTTGCTGGCAGTGTACCGGCGGCAAAGAAAAAAATGTCATTTGAATTCCAAGTTGAAAAAAAAGAAAGTGTCAAATAGGGTACACACTAGCCCTTCTGGCTGGTTTCAAATGTCGCACCCCGTGTAGGCGTGACACCGAAACAAACATGTGCTCTCTATATACGCGAACGAGCAGGGATAGGTTCGGCCCGTGTAACAGCACGTATCGTAGTGCGTATGCAAACCGAAAACAGAAATTTGTATGTTAGTTTCTCGACAGAGCAGTCCAGGGTCGCACTTGGGCAGACTTTTCTGACTTTGCGATATAAAACTTTGCCAGCTGATTGACGAAAACATAAAAGCGCCGACGAGCAGCCTTAGCGCTCTCTTTTTTGCCAGACTTTTGTAGGAACAATAGAATTCGCTGTCAATGAAATATAAACTCTAAAAAGAAGCAGAAATAGGAAAGTAACGGTAAACCTATTTCACACTAGTGCTACCCAAGCCAGGGGGAGGGGCGGCAAACCTATTTCACACTAGTGCTACCCAGGCCGGGGGGGGGGGGGGGGGGGGGGGGGGGGTGCTAATCTAGAAAAGCGGACCAACGTTGAACGTGGTTTGAATTTATTTTTATCGAGAAACCGCTGTCAAAATTCGCTAGGAAAAGCAAGTATAATAGCTGCCTTTATGCCAAAGTTATCGCAGTCTTCTGTTTGGTCCATTTAATCACTAATTAATCAATTTTAGTATCAATTCTCTTTTCTCCCGCCTGAATTCGAAATACGAAGCCCTTAAATGGGGACCTTTTTGTCACTTGGGTGTGTGTGTGCGACCACAGTCTTAGAGCAAAACACTTTGCCGAATTTTCGGCAAATTATTATTATATTATGTGGCAAACATGAAAACTTTGCAAGTAATACCTTGCCTTATTCATCTTGAGTTTGCTCCTCTGAAATAATATGATACAAAATTATTGGCTAGAACCACTTCAAACTCGTTCGTGTAATCAGTGAACGTAGCGTTCAGTACAAGCAAATAAACTTTTGAAAAACTCATGCTCATCGCTCTTCTAAAATTGCTCTTTTAAAATCGAAGAATTAGATATTTCTACATAAAATACATTGCCATGAAATGCTCAATGTAAATTTGGAAAAATCACTCACCGTCGTCTTTATTTGTGCGCATAATTTAGCACTTAGCAGGGGAAACCCTCAATGCTAATCCCGCGTACTCTCGACAAAACTGCTCCTTCAGAGAGTTGAGTTGACAGTTGATTCTTTAGTATATTTACTTGTAGAAAGATGATTCTAATCTTCATATAGTAACTGAGGCAATTCTTCTCGAGCGGGTCCTAAGTAAGTGACTCTCTCTATTCAGATGCTTGTTTGGCAGCAAAGAAACACAACACTTTTAGTAGTGACGGGCTTTACCCAATCAGGTAGCTAGAGCTTCGCATTCGTAGCAGATTCAATCAACTTTATTTTATATTCATAATCATGTAAACGCAGTTTGTTTGAGACAGATTGTGGTGTCAAAACATGCGAGCAAGAAAATTGCGAGTTCGGCATCATTCAAGAAATTTTCATCAAGAAATACTCAGCAGTTTGAGAGAAAACTAAAAAAATAAAATAAAACTTAGTCTTCATGATTAATATTAATATTAGGATTGAAATTTTGGATATCATTTGGACATTTCCTTGCACAAAAGAAAGAAATCTTCGATAATATTTAGGAAGTATTATGCACAGCCTCGTTTTCATGCAGAAAAAATCCTTTCCAAGGCGACCTAATAGGATAGGATTTCTTAGGACTTTTAGTATGTTATAAAGGGGGACTTTCGGCACCTGAAACCGTCGAGAAACCTTCTGTTGCAATTAGTGACAGGTTGACCCCTTTTTTTCCATAGAATGACTGGACTACAAAATTGGCATACATGTTCTATGAATCACCCCTAATAGATTTGGAAGGGGTGCCAAAAAATCGGACATCAAGGGGGGGGTGACGGGAATTTTGTCAAATTATCATAAGATATTCAGTGCGATGTGTCAATTTGGTAAGTGTGCAGCTGACAAAAATTGGCATATATGTTCCATTGATCGCCCCAAATAGATTTAGAAGGGATGCCAAAATCGGACACCAATGGGGAGGGGAAGGGAATTTTTGTCAAATTATCAATAATATGTTCAATTTGATGGGCCAATTTAAGTGTGCAACTGCCGAAATGCGGCACATATCTCCCATGGGCACACCTAACAGATTCAGAAGGGGGGGGGGGGGGGGGGGGGGGGGGCAAAAGACGGACACAAGAGGGAGGGAAGGTGATTTTTTGTCAAATTATAATAATATATTCAATTTGACATGTAAATCCATGTCCCCGAGTGTCCAATATTTTGGCATCTATTCTTAATCTGTGAAGGGTGATCAATGGATCACGTATGCCAAATTTGATCAGTTGTACACTTATATTAATTGACATCAAATTAAATATGTTATGATAATTGACAAAATTTCCCTCCCCTCCCCCTTCGTGTCCGATTTTTTGGCACCCCTTCTGAATCTGTTAGGGATGATTCATGGAACAAGTATGCCAACAATTGAATTGTTGAACACTTAAATTAACATGATAAATTGAATATATTATATAATTTGACACAATTTCCCTTCCGATTTCTTGGCACTCCTCCTAGATCTGTTAGGGGTGTTCCATGGAGGACATGTGCCAAATATGGTGATTTGCACACTTAAATAGGCCATGTTCGAATTACGCTCCAATGGCTACAAACAATAACCTCAAGTCGAGGCTTTCTTCTGAAATTACTGTAAATGTATTAGAACTTGGAGAAAGCCTCGATTTGAAGCTTTTGCCTTGTGAGCATTGGAGCGTAATTCGAACCTGGGCTATTGACACATCACACTGAATATATTATGATAATTTGACAAAATTCCCCTTACCTCTCCCCTTGGTGTCCTTTTTTTGGCACCCCTTCTGAATTTATTAAGGGTGATGCATGGAACATGTATGCCAATTTTGGTCAGTTGCACACTTAAATTGACACGTCAAATTGAACATATTATGAGAATTTGACAAAATTCCCCTCCCCCCCTTAATTTCAAAATGTAACATCTTTCTGGAATTCTTTAAAACTTATCAGGAAACACGTAGCTTTATTCAAAGCATGAATTCAGCTATTTTTTGGCCAGAAAAATAGCATTGCATTTTGGTGACAAAACTGCCCCTCCCCACCCCTACACAGTGCGAATCGCGTGGCACCCCTTGGAGTTCTGTTCAAAATGATGCAAGGAATATTTATGCTTAATTTTGTGCCTTTACGCGAAATTGCACAAAAAAGTCACTAAGCCACTCTACTAAACAAGCAACGTGCAAGCGCTCGATATCATTCCCATCGACCCCCGCGTTCAGGAATTCGCTATTTTTCATTTACCTATACTCAAACTTAATTGAAATAGCTGTATACATGTAAGAGGTGGCAAATGGTTTATCAAAAAATCCAATTTCTCACCAAATTTATTTTTAATTCAGTAAGTATACAGAGCTTGCAGTGTTTTGTTTATTAGAACAGCTCAGATCTCAGTTCATTTTGCTTTCTTGGCAGACAAACTGAGCACTTCAGTTCTGGCAACAGCTATGAAGCTATCACTTTTAGTGAAACTAGACGCATAACTGCGTGAACTCGGGCTTCCGTAAAGGTATGACAGTATCATAGACATACCTTTAAAAGTCTCCACTAAACTTGTCATGGAAATTCTTTAAACTTTTTTATAGCGGAGCTCCTTGCGGCGGCCGCCGCAAAGCGGAGCACCATACCTAAGAAAACAGCGTCAAAACTGCAAATATAGTATTGGGTACCCTGTGTGAGTATTTGAGTAACCTGTGGAAATTGCTAGGGGTCGATCCGATTTTTGGACGTCTCAGCAAGTCCCGGATGTGTACGTTTTCCTGTCTACCCTACGTCACAATAGCCCTATTGTGACGTCAAGCATGCTCAACTAACGGGGGAGGGGCGCGTTGCCAGCAGGGAGTGCTCAACTAACGGGGGAGGGGTGCGTTGTCAGGGGGGTGTTGATGCTCACGTGAAAGCTAAATCACAGGCACAAAAAGACTACAGGGCTGTTAGCGGCTGAAAAAACGACCTACAATAATTACTCAAAGGAGAAATGCCCGAAGACGAAAAGAAGAAGCCATGGAATCCAAAGAGTTGGTAGAATAGGGAATAATAATCAAGTTGGAGTATTTTCTTTGCCGGCTTGCTCCTGAAATTCTTCCATGCAGTCGGAGTTTCAAGGCCGAGAAAAAACACTCTGTCTCCAACTGCAGAACCGTGCTATCACTTACGCCTCAAAGGATAAAAATACGCGAAGAGGAAGCCATAGAATACAAACATTGGGTCGAGGGATGAGGAAGGGATCGAGGAATGTCAAAATTATCGTAGAAGAGCAGAAAGAAATGGAAGCACCAGAGAGACCTAGACGGAAATTGCGCCCGGCGGGAAGAAGGGGGAAGAGGAAGCCGGGCAAGCAAAAAGTAAACCACCAAAGAGAGGCATCCTGTTCTTGCCATCATATCTTTTTGAGACTACTCGATAGTCGAGGATTAACATGGAAACGGTTTTTCCCCTTGCCCTAGACTTTGAGTGAACCACAAATTTTCGGCTCTCCTCGACAGTTGATGGACTAAGACAATTTTTTTTAAACAGAAACTTTCGGTACCTTGAACGACACAACGCCTGGCGAGCGCCGACACCGAGCGTGGGGTATAGTCTAATTGGATCTCTGTTCACCGAAAACACAAACTTCACTTTACAGGAAGCGGAAATAAAGTTTCTATTGACAAACGTCTTTGCTCATGACCACCACGTGACCCGAAGCGGCAAGAGTTGTAGTCACACACGATAGCCTGCCCTGTTTGTTTTCGAGTTTTCGAGTCGTTTTCACGAGGAAAAATTACAGGCTGCAATTCTATTTAATTAGACACATGTTCTACTTCTCCACTGAATGCGAAAGTGTCAGGACTATAGCTGAATTCACAGGAACTGAAAACGTTTGTCACGAGTTACAGGTACAACAACAATGGCGCCCAAATCGAGCTCGGGAGTTTTCGTGTTTTGCCGTGTTTTGTGGGTTCTTCAGCTCCCTAGACATGGAATAGCTTTGAAAGTCACGTATATAATGGGTGCGGTGTCGATTGGAAACTCACTGTTCGCTGGAGTTGGACAAACATTCAGTATGAAGTGGACTAAACGGCAAGCTCTTAAAATTGGTAAGAATGTTTTTTGTTTTATGAGAAATATTTTCTCTGACTAGACGATCTCTTCAGGAAATTTGATTCCTCGGCCGTACGATTTAGAAAGATGACCAGACTTTCAACTGTGTTTTGGCCATTCATTAAATTATAGAATTGATTACTTTATTCTATCTATTGATAGCTAACTTTTCTATTATAATTTATTTCTTGAAAACCTTCCACCCCAGTCAAATATAAGTTAAATTTGATTCATCTATAATATTTTCCTTGCTCAAAGGAAAGCCAGCAGAGTCATACAACGTTTTCCCATTTCTGTTGGATCGGAATAAAGAGAGCCTCTGTTATATGTTTCCGCCGTAGTTTCATTGTTTTCTAAAACCCAATAGATGTATCTTGATCCAAGTTTTTCAAACTTTTCTCAGGGGGAGCATGCCCCCTCAACCAAAATTATTTTGTTTTTCTGTCTCATTTCTATCCCCCCCCCCCACCCCCCCCCCCCCCCCCCCCACCACCACCACCACGAAAAAAACCCATTTTTTTTCAGTACCTTTTTTGCCTTTCTGGACATCTTGTAAACCTGAAACTTCATGAATTTCAGACCCTTCTACAAAATTGCTCCACCCATAATATGGAGTTATGTATTTGGAACACTTTGGACATTGCAGCCTTCTGCTTAACACCCGTATGGCCAGGAGTAATAGTGTCTGGTCCAATATCTTTTGAAGGGTCTGCACACATTAGGAACTTGGGTTATTTCCATTATAAAATTTAGATGGCAACCTGTTTCAATATACAGCTGAGAGTTTTTATAGAATTGGGTTGACATAGAGTTTCATTGTAGTACTCCAGGGTGGAGAACTTTGACATTAGGGACCGTTCATTTTTTATCAGGGAGGGGGGGCTGGTGGAAATGAGGGGAGACCCTGTATTTTTTTTGGGTGGCCCCCCCTTTCATGTCCATATTTTTTTTAGGTGGCCCCCCAAAATCCAATGTATTTTTTTCTGGTGCCCCCCCCCCCCCTATAAATGCTTGCCCTGTAAGATAGACTCTTGCCTAAGTGATGCAGTCTCATTCTTCTTAACGTTTTTCTTACTTCTGTCAAAGCTAAGGAACCGATCCCCCCTGAGAACTATTAAACGTTTTCGTGACACCCACCTCAGGTCCCCTATTTGACCTAGTAGAAGACATTTTACATAAAGAGGGGGTCACATAATCTTTGCGCACGAAGCGCGCCCAAATTTTTATAACCGCATTTCATCGAGCCTCAGAAAAAGGGTAGATGTTTTTTTGTGTATAGTAAACAAAGCCTGTCAGGACCCCAGGAAATATGCTAATTATATAGGTTAGATGAAAGCTCCTAGTGAAGGGCTCTTGAGCCTTTAGGTAATATTTTTCATGCGCTCCGCAAATGAAGAAATTATTATTATTCATGCGCTTGAAGCGCGCCCAAATGACTAAATGTTGAACTCACGCTTACCTAAGGTGTGTTCTTTCAAACATAGAGACTGCCCAGCAGGCCTATCAGTGCATATTATATGTTAAATTCTGCATGCGCGCGAAGCGTGCCAAAATTTTTCATTAGTAAGTATTGAGTGAAATTAGAAACATATAAGCGAGTTGAAACATGTAACAAACATATTGCATGCTGTAAAAAATACAAACTTTTCGTTTCCTCCCTGTTATGTGCTTGTATTTTTTTGGGTGACCCCCCCCCCCCTTTAGTGGCGTATTTTTTTGGATGACCCCCCCTTTGAGGCCGTATTTTTTTGGGTGACCCCCCACCCCCCCCCCCCCCCCCCCCCCCCTCATTTCCAACAGCCCCCTCTCCCTGATAAAAAATGAACGGTCCCTTATATTTCTCCTTTTCATTTGTTGTTCATGGCATACATTTTGTTTCCAAAATAGACCAAAATCAAGCAAGCAATTCTAAGTGTTTCAGTAACTGGATTTTTGGCCACTTTGCCAAAATTGCCCGGAATCCTGGTAAAATGTCTGATATTTATTTCTCTGGCGTATCTATCAATAATATTATCTTGTGAAATTATTCCACTTACTATTCTGTCAGGTAATGCAGTTTTTTCCACTGAGGAATCAATATTGTCCTGAATAAATCATGAAAGTTATTGTGCCCCACTGTCCTGTGCATTGAAAAGAGACCCCCACCCCTATGGAATTTCTATAAAAAAAAGTACAGTATTTGTATGGAAAAGAGCAGGGAGCATGCTAATTCTGACTGTAAGCCATGGGACATGTGGCAAGCAATAACATAAATCAAGCCAATCAAGCAATTAAATTTATTTAAAATTTGAAAACTTTTTTAGGGTTGAAAAAGATTACCTGATATTTTAGGGGGATATTTTTCGGATATGTTGCAGGGAGAGGCACCAAATTAGGCAAGATATAGGGATTAGGGGATATTTTGGTCCCCAGACTTGCCTCTATGCAATCTATACAATCCCTCTGTGTTGAAATCAAACAATTCACTTGTGACCGAGAAAACTCTGGGCAGAGAGATATGGTATTTGTGTAGGGACAGCATAAAACTGTCTATCTCAGGGGTCATATGAGTCAAGAAATAGGACAGGGAAATTCTTGTTAGGGCTGCTGTTAGGCCTAACAACCCCAACAGTCCAAAACAGCATAGGGTTGCTGTTAGGGACAAACAGCAGGGAGGAAGGCATTCCTTACTCCCACGTCTAAAAGGTGGGGCACATATTATGATCAACACCTGACAGCCCTAACAGGTCTTACAGCCCATATAGCCCTTACAGCCCTGGTTGGCCTGACAACCCTAACAGCCAACAAACCTAACAGTCTGTTAGGTCTGTAAGTGGTGTTAGGGTTGTTAGGTGTTTATCATAATTTGTGCCCCGTCTTTTAAAGTGCCACTAAAGGCAGAAGTCAACTACATTTCATCAAAAAATCCATTATCCAAAGGAACAGTCGTAACGAAAGAAAAATGTGTTAACCACGCACCGTTTATACTTTATTGATTTTTGAATATTTCTGATTGGCGATTTTTTTTTCGTTCAACTATGTGTTTCTTCATCCTGTGGGGTGAACAATGGCTCCTGTGACACATGAAGAAGACATAGAAAGTAGAACAAAGACCACAAGGAAGACAATGAAAGAAGAACAAAGGCCTTCTTTGTTGTATTTTCTATGTCTTCTTCATGCGTCATAGGAACCATTGTTCTGAAGAACTTCTCCCCCAAGATGCATCGCGCATAGTTGAACGAAAAAAAACGCCAATAGAAAGTATTCAAAAATCAATAAAATATTAACGACGCGCGTAAAGCACATTTTTGTTTCGCTACTGTTCCCTTGGATAATGGATCTTTTTGATGAAATGTAGTTGACTTCTGCCTTTAGTGGCACTTTAAGAGGTGGGAGTAAGGAATGTTTTCTTGCTGCTGTTTGGGCTGTTAGGTCTGTTAGGCCTAACAGCAGCCCTAACAACTTTCTTGATTGCCAACTTTCTTGATAGTGTGTGCCGCATGTGTTAGCCACAACACCAAGATATCTTGCAATTTTTTCTCATGTGAAACAGGTGCCAGTTTTGTCCCTACCCCAAAGTTGTCCCTAGTCCAAGATATCTCACCAATCTTGTCCCCGGTTGACTCGGGAGAAGACCCTGGGGGAGGCTGAGTCACATGACCGTTTCAAAACAAAGGACAACTGCGTTCCCATGTTTTCAAACAGTGGGCAGTGACTCAGCCTCCCCCAGGGTCTTGTACTCAAACAACCGCCATCTTGAAAATTACCCACAAGACCCTGGGGATGAGGTTGATATCTCACCTCATGTGAACAAGCCCTACGGGTGTCTACATTTCTATTAGTTAAGTTGTCCTTATGTGTTTTGTGTTTTTTAAAAGGCACAAAGGCAATCATATTAGTCTAAATATAATAATAAATGTATTTTGATACTACAATAAACTACTACCATCGTTTATTCCTTATAATAGTTGGGAGCTCCGCTTTTAGGCAGTGCCTAAATCTATATATTAACAGGAAAATGAGTCTTGTCAACACGTTAAAGTAAAACAATGGGGCACCCATTCTTGTTTTCGCGCAATATTCCAAAAAGCGACTTTTTCTTAGTATCTGTCGCTCAAATTGGGATATTTAGCTTGCGCGTGCGCGCTCGATTACGTCATTTTCGAACGAATTGATCGCGCGTCCATGCACAGAACAAAGTGCGCCGTGCAAAACAGGGGAATAACCTTAAATTAAATTCAAATGCTTATTCGATTGTAGCTGTCATTAGTACGTTTAAAAAAATTGTTTGCTTCTTTTTCATCTACATCTACATCTACTTTATTGACTGATAAAACCATCCGGTATCACATCAGTATAAATAAAAAAAATATACAAATCTATCTAGATAATATATAATACATGGAATAAATCCATAAATAATAATTTAAAAATACATTCTCTAAAACCAGTGGCCATTGTCAATTAAATATTTTCGGAGCTCTCCTTTAAATCGGCCCTTATCCTCTATATCAGTAGTCGAGCCTGGCAGTGTGTTCCAAAACCTAGTACACCATGGAAAAGAACTCGATGTTTCATTAATTCTAAGAAAAAGATGATTTTTAAGCAAGAACTCGCAAACTTGTAAAACGATCTGAGTCATTATATTTTCACTGGATTGATGGACGAATTAAGGAGCCAGATGGACCGAAATACTAGGCATACAGTTGATGTAAACAACAAGAGCTTCACGGCTACAGAAGCTGGAATGTTCGTCTGGGTTGGGAGAGCGAGTGATGTAATTTCATATTGTTCTTACGATACTATAAGTGACCGAATAATGCATTTTAGTTTTAAAACAAGTTATTAGTTTTCAGACAGCAAGGAAGCTCAACGAAAGATTCCACAAAACCCTTGGTGCGATATCTTAAGAGAGACGTACATAAACCAACAATAATTAAAAGCTTACCTTGGCGGATAATTTGACCTTTCAGCTGCTTGCAGAAAGTTAACTTGGGAATTCCACCACAGACCACAGACATCCGCCATATTTAATCGAAATTCTTGAATTTTTAATAATAAAAAAGCGAATAGCGTAGCAATTCCAAGCTCAAAGACAAACTGCTCAAATTTCGTCCCCCAAGTACAAATTATTGTTTGTGTTGAAATCCGTTTGTGGTTTGTAACTATTCCCGCTTAAAAACGGAGAAATTAACTCGGTCGACACGACAACAAACCAGCATTTGCTCAGCTGAAGGCAAATAAGGCCGTGCATCTGCGCATGCGTCACAAGAAAGGCCTCTGTTGCAGCAGTCGGATCTCACTTCGCCGGGATCTCAAGCACCAAGCGAGACAAAACCAGCGGTTCGCCTCTCCTGATTGGTTCGTTTTAATTTTGAATTTTTGTTGCCGCCATCACGGTTTCGACCCTGAGTCTGCGAACTCCAACCGCTGGTTTTGTTTCGTTTGGTGCTTGAAATCCCTGATGAAAAAACGGCTTAATTCTGGTCGATTTTTTGGGTAAATATTAATCACTTTTCCCCGAAAATTGTCGGAGATACATTTTATTTATCCTATAACGCTGTGATTAAAAAAATTGCATGGAGATCAAATCGGAAATTGGAGGTGTCAAAAGTGCTGCATGCCTTGTTAAATTTTAGTAGAAAGGGAGCGAGTGTACATTGTAACGAGTAACAGTGACATGAAGTTCAGACCCAAATTGTCCCCTCAAAACCGAGAATCTAATCACAAATACACATTAGACCATAACGTAAGTATTCTTTATTTGTTTCTCTAAATATTGAAGACATTTTTCAAACAATTCGGCTATTTTTCAGACTCTTTCCAGTAGCCTGTGAGGCCTATGATATAAGATTCAATTCGAGCTCGAAATAACTACTGGAATTGTTTCGCAAGTAAGTACCTTCGTGAGAGGTAGAGCACAACCAAAATGAGATGACTTACCAAGTTGGGCTCGTCAAGTGTTTCGGCGCTCAAACACAAACGCAACTACGTCCTTTGGGATGGGATCAGGGAGGCTCGATACGTAAATTTGGAGATCGCCAAAGATTTAATAACCTCGATTTTGCCAATCAGCGAGAGATTTCTCCACTTCAACATATTCAGGCATCTTTTCAATGAATTTAGAACTGTTTCAAAGTTTAGTTTCATTTTACCATTTTTATCGTAAGAGGATTTTAATTGGCTTATTAATTTTCTGGTAAACAAGTTCAACAGACGGCGTTAAAAGGGAAAACTCGCCAAGCCACATGGATTCAGTCTTGTAATTATTTACTTTAAGGCCTGAGCAAAGACTGAACATATTTAGAAGTTGGCAAAGATTAAAGTAAGATATGTGGTCTTCCAGGAATACCGTAAGATCACCGGCAAAAATGGAAAGCATAATTCGTGTAGAGTGGTTTTCATAAACCCGTGAAATACACTTTAGCGTATTTAGTACTAATACACTCTAATTTCTCTGTTCTCTTTTGTGCTCGCTTGACTTCTACACTTTGACTATTACACTTTATTTCACGGTTTATGAAACCCACTCGATCGCCTACAGGATACCCCTAATTTTCTCACTATTCCTAATTTTGATGCCAACAGCTCGAGCGCAATAATAAATAGATAGCGAGCTAGCGGAACCCCATAGTGAAGGAGTTATTGTTCATCACACAGCTGGATAAATTGCAATGTGTTTGAGCCCATCCAATAAAAGACGGCCAAAATTGAATTTTTCGAGGACAGCGACAAGAAAATCGCGATTTAGGGAGTCAAAGGCTTTTTGAAGTCGATAGCTACAAGGAGGACAGGAATATTATAATGTTCATTCACATACTCATTTATTATTCACTAGGATAACAGCCAATCGCAAGAGCGAAAATTGGGTCACGTGATGATACTGGAAACCCGGTCCAGTACAATCTAAAAGCCGGGGAGGGTATTGAAATCAGCAGGGAAGAGCTGGGGCTTAATTAATTCTTTTCCAGTTAATCAGGGACGCCTATTCCCTGAACTGATTTAATTTTGTTCCAGTTCCTTTGGGATGTCCCTTAGGTACTGGAACAAAATTAAATCAGTTCAGGGAAAAGGTGTCCCTGAAGAACTGGAAAAGAATCAATCTCTGTAAGTGAAAAAGTTCAACACAACAAACAACAACATAGACTTTATTTGATGCGTTTTGCATCCAAAGTACAGTAAATTGTAAAGACAGCGTACTGTACATTTATAAATTGATAAATGGTCACATTGCAATAATTCCACTAATGTTAATTGGCCAATCGGCCGCGTAATTCCAACTGCGAGCAGATGACTTTTCAGGCACGCTATACTCGTTTAGTAACTAATCTATTTCATCTAACCTCAAAACAGGCAAAACTGTCTTCAAACCTGCAAAACATGTCTCAAACCTGCAAAACTAATAAAAAAAACACGCATATCAGTGAAAAGAATAAGCTTCTATTTTCCACCCACCGACGCATTTCTATCGAACCGGTCAGAGTCCGAACCCGGTTTCTCAATAAACACCAGCTCTTACATTTCATGCCTACGCCACTCTCGTTCTCCTTTAGGGTTACAAAATTCGGTAGTTTGATTTATAATATAGTACATTTGAAATCTTACCTCATGTTTTTTCTTGTCCAACATATTGACAGCTGTTCGAGTCTTGCTTTCCAAATCTGGTACAAACTTTTAGCTGGTATCTTTCACCTATGAAAGATATACAAATAGCAAACAATTTAACTAAAATTTCGTAAGTTTACGTTGTGTTACCAATATTGCACAATTCTAAACGGAAAAAATAATTACAGGTTTACCTTTCTTATTGGTCACCGTATGCACAACTTTCATAATCCAAAAGTCAAAGGACTGCACCGACATTTTCTCCCAGTTATTCTTATCGAGGCCATGGTGTGAATCAAGTGAAGTCGATCGCGACCCAGCGCTAAATGGAAATTCAGACTTCAACACGAATACACCTCAAGTCCCAAGTGATTTCGATTCAAGCGTAGTTTTTATAAACTCCGCTCTAAAGTGTAAACAGAACAAAGGGTTATGTAATTAGTTTACTGTGATTTACGGGCTTAATCCAATCGCTTATCACTGATGAAAGTCGGATTATTTCGGTTTTGATAATAACACACGGGTATATGCAAACCACTCTTATAATGAAATTCGCTCTTGTTCTCTTTGTTGTATCACGACAACCGACAGCAAGACAAAGAAGTTGATTCTACTTCAAGTCTTTCTCTTTCAATTTTGCCTCCCAAATAATTAATGAGCAGGTGAAGTCATTTCAAATCCTCCTTTCGGACTGGACCATATTTCAAGTCCTTGCAATTAGTTCCAGTCCTCGGCTTCGCCTCGGACTGGAACTAATTGCTGCGGACTTGAAATACGGTCCAGTCCTCATTGTCGGATTTGAAATATACGTAAAGTCAATGATATCGTCTTAACCAGTCTGACTGCATCAAAGATTGAACACCCTTTAAAGTGCCACTCAAGGCAGAAAACAACTATATTTCATCAAAAAGATCCATTATCCAAGCGAGCATTTGCGAAATAAAAATGTGTTTTGCGCGCGCCGTGAATATTTTGTTGATTTTTTTAATATTTCCGATTGGCGGTTTTCTTTCGTTCAATTTTCGCGAACAATTATCGACTGTGACGTCAGAAGAAGACATGTGACTTTACCACAGAAGAGAAATTATGTGGACGAAAGATGGGTGCTGCGTCTTGAAGGACGAAAAAATACACGAGAAATGGTTCGCAATTCCATGAAAGTCGCAGTGTGTGTCCAGCAGACTTCAAGAAAGATATTAGCGTCAATAGTTTACGGTGTATAGCGATTATTCGAACAGAAACAATCCAAAGAAGACGTGAGCGCAAATAATATCGGCAGCGGGCGGCTCTCCGGGTCAATGTTTATTGCTCGAAGAAACACTCATCCTTTCTTTAATTCGCCGAATTGAGAGTCTACAGCCTGAAGAACGAATCACCAGGAAGGAATAAGGAAGATATACCGCCTTGTGTGATGATATTGTTCGAATAGAAGCGATCGAGAGAGGAACTAATCGGCATGAAAGACGTGACACAAATTACTACGCTCACTTGAGCAGAGTCAAACACAATATCAAGCAAAAAAACTCGAAATACAATGGTTTGTGAATCCGTTAATGTGCCTTGGCATGTTTAGCAGACACCAGGAAGATATCAGCATCGATATCTTACTGTTGTATAACGATAATTCGAACAGAAACGGGCCAGAGATATCCTGCGAGCAGAGCTTCTGTAGTCAAGAGAAGCGAACAGAGGGACAGCACGACTCGAACAACAATTGTACAAGGAAAACGCATTCTTTCTTTAACAACGAATTTGAACTCTGCGAATATGAAAGAGGCAATTAATCATTTCAGAGAGGGACGACTGTATCTGGGAATGAATACTTTATATAAAGGAAGCGAACGAACGGTTTAAACTAACCGCATGTCGAAAATTGTACAGTTTGTAGGGCGAAACCTGTAGCCTGAGGGATTACAGCTGTTTCAGGTAACACGCGACTTCGCCGTTGTCAGATTCTTGGAGTTTGGCAGTTGGGGTTTTGCTGCGTTGTCCATCAATGCAATCCGTGTGAGCAATCAGATCCTTGCCCAGTGCATTTGTTTGGCTTCCCTTGCGAGACATGTCGCGACAGAAGCCAATTCACTGCACTAGGCGATTTGATTGACTTCGCAGAAAAACCCAACTGCCAAAAATGTTTTGAACGCGCTGGGTCGCGTGTTACCTGAAACAGCTGTAAACGATTTTTCCAACAACACCACCAATAACTTTATGTTAAAAGAGTTACTACCAAGCCCAGATAGCCAAAAGACTAAAGTTCTTTCTCTATTGGAGCCATACACCGAAGTTATGGATGTGACACTTTCTAATGTCAATGTATGAAAATAATTAATAGGAAATGCAATTGGGGCCATTTGGAGATAGATTAATTTCATGTTTTGGTGAGCAAAATCCTTTACCAGAGTAATTTTAAAGATATTCAAATAGAGGTGAATTAATAGCTTTTGATCTTCAATTGGGTGTTATTGATTGACAACACGCAATTGACTGTTTATACTTAAGGTGACTCATGCGAAAGTCAGAGCGCATTTCGCGAAAATATATTTTCGTCTACAACTTAAAAAATATACTCGCTATGAACTTCAATCTTGGAGAATATAAGCAGGTATCTTTTGGCAATATGTACGCATTATCAGATCTCCATTTGCGTTAATACTTTTAATATGATCTGAGCTTAAATAGACCCCTTCCTTGAGAGATCAACACCGCGAAAAAAAGGTTGCTGGTATTTTTGAACGAAACTCCGTTAATCATATTGAAGTCAGTTGGACTAAGTGTTAACGAAGTTTCAGGAAATTCGTTGGAAGCAAAGTGCCTATTTTAGAAAAATAGACCAAAAACACGACTAAAACTTTTATCATCATTATTTTTTCTTCTTTAAACATGAGCAATATGTACTTATTCTTGTGTAATATTGAATTCTAGTTTTTATTATTGTTTCTAGCATTGGTAGAGCATTATAAGAAAAACAAAAGAGTCTATGTTGACAGCATAACTATCCTTTTCCTCCAAATTTTTGGAATATGAGTTCGTTAATTTCCTTTTTAAATCTGTTTTTTTGGTAATTGTTTCAAATAAAGGGGTAAACCCTTCCATATTTTTGCGCCTACAATTGAAAATGTACGATGATCGGGTGTTGTGACGGTGGATATTCTGGGTTAAGGTGAATAGGTCAGAAATGTTAGGTGGTACTGTTTTGTTAAAACACCCAGCATCAAGAGGGAAGAAAGCTTGAGGTAAAGAAAGGGTAATGGCAGGATTTTCGAAGAAACAAAATGAGGTATAGCATGTTCCCCAATTTGGCAAAATGCAATAACCTAACTGCCTTTCTTTGCACCGTGGGCTGGGAGGGAATCAAAATCACCGGTTTTAACGGGATTTTGAAAACTTTCGACAAGTTTGTCCAATAAATTTTATATTTGGCATGTGGATAGAAATCAATAAGAGGAAAAAATGTTCTTTTTGAAATTTTCAAATTAACAGTTTTTGGCGGGAAAATGACGTCATCAAAATTTGACTTACTTTAAAACAGCGTTTTATGATTATTTTGAACATACAACATGAAAAACTACCTGGTTTAATGAGCAGATCCGAAAAAATAATCAAAAAATCACTTTCCAATCAAAAGTTATGAATTTTTGAAGCTTGAATTTTCCGCTCTTTTGTGTTCAAAAATGGCGCGAAATTCAAACTTCAGAAGTTCATAACTTTTGATCGGAAAGTGATTTTTTTATTTTGTTTTCGGATTTGCTCATTAAATCAGGTGGTCTTTCATGTTGTATGTTCAAAATAATCATAAAACGCTGTTTTAAATTGAGTCAAATTTTGATGACGTCATTTCCCGCCAAAATCCGTTAATTTGAAAATTTCAGAAAGAACATTTTTTCCTCTTATTGAGTTCTATCCACATACCAAATATAAAATTCATTGAGCAAACTTGTCGAAAGTTATTCAAAATCCCGTTAAAACCGGTGATTTTGATTCCCTCCCAACCCACGGTGTTGCAATATCAATATCTTCTCCAAATGTGTTTTAGCTACTTGGCCCCAAGCAGTCAGTGCATTTAAGGTGGATCGACCCAGTAATTTTGCACCCATGCTAACCAATTTTGAACCTCTCATATAAAAACAGGTTAATTTCTATAGCGCAGCCAATGTAACACACATACTACCCATAGACTGAAATACATGTCAGTACAAAAGTTGGGGAGATCGGAGTTAGTATCACGTGACAATCGGGCCACGCCAATTTCTACTCTCACCCTTGTTTCAGGCTGAACCGACAGTTTTCGATAAATGATCTACGGTACCTCGAGATTCACTGATTGCCTACGTGTAACCGAAGTTTGAGTAAATTCTACAAGCCCGATTTGAAGATATTTTGGGATTTATAAATCAGGGCTATAATTTATGTAACATCCTGTGTTATGAATTGACATTTTGGTACTTCATGGTTATAAATTGAAAGTTTTTATAACTCATTCTATTTGTGTGTGTTTAAGGAGGGTCATGCTTAAATTAAATATTTATTTGCGATTGCGAAAAGGATACAAATGTAAGTATCAACATAATGGCCCCACACATCAGCTTACTGCGAATTTGGGCCTGCTTTCACGAAATTTGGACTGATTTGCAAAATCGTAGTTTGTTCACTTCAAATTTTGGACGTCTCTGATTGATCAATGTAATGTTTGTCTCCAGCGTTTCATATCAATTGAAATCCTCTATGGTAATCAACTGTGGACGCAAAGATCGATAAATATTGGATGGATTCGTGTAGTTTCCGCTTAGGGACTAGGTTTTGTTCTTTTGTGCTTTCGTTCGGCACAAAATCGAATTCCAATGCGGCACACGTTGATATTCGCGGGTGACTGCTCTCCGAATCGTCCCCGACATATGGTAATTAAATGCATAACAAAAGAACGAAAAACCTAAGAAAATTATCATACATCGGAGACTAGCCAAGCAAGGACAAGCCCACGTGCGCTCCATTGGAATTCCATTTTGTGCCGAACGGGAAACAATAGCAAATCCCAGAGTAGAAACTGCAGAAATCCATCCAATATTTACCGATCTTTGCGTTCCCAGTTGACAGCCTTAGAGGATTTCAATTAATATGAAACGTTGGAAACAAACTTTACATTGATCCATTGAAGTCGTCCAAAATTTTGAAGCCAAAAAAAAAAACAAATTTATGTTGATACTTACATTTCTATATTTTTCGAAATCGCAAAATAATATTTAATTTTAAAGACCCTGTGTCTGATGGGTGTGACAATGTTATGATTGGTTTGTTGTGTTTGTCTAATACGGTAAGAAACTTTCAAAAGAACACTATTAGTTTGTTGTTCTATGACATCGTATCACATAAATTAGATTTAGACCTAAGGATTGATAGAAATTCCACGAGATTTTAACGGATTGAGTTCAATACTTTTAGCGTCACCTCATTAGCATAGAGTTTTATGGGCTACAAAACCATTCGTCACGCCCATCGGACACAGGGTCTTTAACCAAGGGCATGACGTAATAAGAGTGATATGCGCAAGACCTGGAAAATCTTAAATGAGCTAAACTCGCGTAAAGGAAAATCGAGTGACATTGCAGAGCTAAAAGTGAATGGTTCAACCATATCATCCCCTAGTAATCATGCTGATACTTTCAACAACCACTTTGCAAATACCGGCAAGAATTTGGCTCGCGAAATCCCATCCACAGGCATCCCACCCGAATCTTATTTAAGGCAAACAGATAAATCGTTTTCACTTCGCCAAATTAGCGAAGCTGAAGTCCGTTTATTAATTAACAAGTTAAGTAAAAACAAAGCTACTGGTCTGGATAAAATCCCCTGTAAGCTAATTAAAATTGTTGCTGATAATATTTTACCTTCCTTGACATGCACACGTGGAATTTTTCCTACCGAATGGAAATTTGCATGTGTCTCAACTGTTTTCAAGAAAAGTGAAAAAAAGTCTGACCCAGGCAACTACATAGAGATTATTACATGGTAAGAACTTGATATCGTTTTTATTCACGAGTGAATAATACGATATCAAGCTCTTGCCATGTCATAATTTGTTTACTATATACTCTGAGTCTGATAAAATAGCAAAAAAAAAATATTGCATTTTATTCGTGCCGTGAATAATATCCTATCATTCACTGATACGATTTTTATTCACTGGTGTTATCACATGGTATCTGGTCACAGTATATAATAAAGACCAATTTTTGTTTTGCCGGTGGTTGCAAAAATATTTGAAAAAGCTGTTTTTAACCAATTTTACAGCTACCTTAATGGAACAGCTTATTAACAAATTGTCAATCTGGCTTTAGGTCACTCCATAGTACTCTAACAGCCCTACTAGAAGCAACCAACGATTGGTCTGTCAACATTGATAATGGCCTTCTTAATGGAGCAATTTTCATTGATCTTAAGAAAGCCTTCGATACAATCGACCATGAAATAATTTTAAAAAAGCTAGGGTACTATGGGGTGACAGCTGCCAGTATGACGTGGTTCAGATCTTATTTGACTGACAGAGAGCAGAAATGCCGAGTCAACGGTCACCTCTCCGGTAGCCACACCCTGTCGTGTGGAGTGCCTCAGGTTCAATCATTGGCCCACTTCTGTTTCTCCTCTATATCAATGATCTTCCCCACTGTCTTGACAACTTTCTTCCTCGAATGTATGCCGACGATAACTCCATTACTTTTTCGGCTTCGAGCCTCGAGGACCTCGAACATAACATTAATATAGAGCTATCGAAATTACATCAATGGCTTATGGCAAATAAGCTTAGTCTAAATATAACAAAACAGAATTTATGATCATCGGTTCGAGGCAGAGGCTGAAAGCCAGAGCCGATGGTAGAAACATTTATATACATATCAAGGGTAAAGAGATATCCAGAGTTGACCACACTAAATCTTTAGGTGTGTACATTGACAAAAATTTGAATTGGGAAAAGCATATACATGAAATTTCTAAAAAAATATCAAGTGGGATTGGCGCCCTTAAACGGGTGCGCCCATTTACTTCAAGGAGAACTGCATGTGTCATCTACAAGGCACTAATTGAGCCCCACTTTGACTACTGCAGTCCAGTTTGGCTCGGGATTAGCACCAAGCTTAATGAAAAATTACAAAAACTCCAAAATCGCGCGGCCAGAATAAAACCCAAATCTGACTTCGACTCAAGATCTGCCACTCTCATGCCTTCTAACATGGGACGAAGTTTCAACCAGAAGGTCTAAACCCCTGGGAGTGGCAGTGTTCAAATCTCTGAATAATCTCTTTCTCATATATTTAAAAAACCTGTTTACTACCTGTGACCCTAAGTATAATCTAAGAAACCAAGAAAATAAGTTAATTCTTCCAAAGCCTAGAACTGACTTTGGTAAACGAAGTTTCAGCTATGCTGGGGCTAAACTCTGGAATGGCTTTCCAGATCATATGCGATCAGCTAGTTCCCTAGGCACGTTTACAAAAATGACCAATCAGCATTTCACCTTACCAGACGTACACACGGTAGTCATGGAAACCATTGACATGTAAACGTTTTTATAAATGTTTTTATGTTTGTAACTGATGATTTTTAACCGTGTATAAATAAAATAAATGTATGTATGTATGTATGTATGACCTTCCTTGAACAATTACAAACAGATTGAGCTATAAAAACCTTCAATTTATAACCATGAAGTACCAAACTCTGACATATTTATTCACTACACTGAATTTTACATAAATTATTGCCATGATTTATAAATCCTAAAATATCTTCAGATCGGGCTTGTCGAATTTAATCAAACTTCGGATACACGTAGGCAATCAGTGAATCTCGAGGTACCGTAGAGCATTTATCGAAAAAATGTCGGTACAGCCTGAACTGGGGTGAGAGTAGAAATTGGCGTGGCCCGATATATCACGTGATACTAACTCTGATCTCCAAAACTTTTGCACTGACATATATTTCAGTCTATTGGTAGTATGTGTGTTATGTTGGCTGCGCGATAGAAATCAACCTGTTTGTATATGAGAGGTTCAAAATTGGTTGGCATGGGTGCAAAATTACTGGGTCGATCCACCTTAATTTTATAGGAGAAAATGTGCTAGAATTCGCCACAGAAAAAAGCGACTGCCTGAGACGAGAGATTTCAGAGCCCGAGGTGCGAGATGTAACGGTTCTAGAAGAGACATAGCCTGCTTGCAGGCGTTGGTTTTTTATCTCGAAAACCCCGAAAACCCCAGAGTTCGTAGTCGTGGCCGCCATCTTTTATCAGTCTTTTGTTTCTTAATTTCTTTTAGTTCTTAATTAATGCAAGCACAACACAGTCATAAGAGAAATATCTTGAGTTTGCATCGTTCCTGTTTGGTACGACTATAAAGGATTTGAGGTGAATTAACGCAATGGCGTCGCGAAAATGTTGCACGTTTCTATTTCCGACCATCCTTCAAGCATGTAACAGACGTTGGACTGCAAGGGTTCTTCCGGTTAGAAACGACACTAAAATTAATCGCGCAAGCAAGCAGACTATTTGCAAACGTATGAACTATTCTTGATCACACCAATTTTCGCAGTTTAAAATGTTTTGCCCAGTCTAGTGCGCTTTTGAAAATAACGACAGTTTTAACGACAGTTTTAAACGCATTGCGCGTTTCTGGTCACATTTCAAGAGGCTGTTACTGCACAGAGGACATGCGTGTTCCAACACAGACCTGACCAAGACATTATAAATCGCAACGTGTGATCTTTGGCTAGAGAGAACGGGCTTTCTTTCTTGCCGGATTAGCGTGCTAGTGGCAATTATCTAAATTAAAGTTAAAGTATAGCTGTGCACGTTCTTCCAGTTCTGATTACACACGGTGGGCTACTGACATCATCTTCGCGCTCATCATTCTCAAGGTCTTTGCCATCAAAATCTTCTCTTTCCTGGTTTCACCTGTCTGCATCGTTGTCACTTTCCTCACTGTCTTCATCACTTCCGAATTCTTCCAAGACTATGCAACTTCGCCCTTTTCATCCTCGTCTTCTTCCTCTTCGGAGTTAGTCCGCCTAGCTCTGACTGGCATTTAGGATGATACGCCTAACAATGTTTACAGTTATGGCACCCACTTTATCTTGCTTAGGAATGCCTCTATGGCTCGGCAGGTTATTGTGTGTTATGGACAATTGGAGCGCGAATTTTAATTTAAAAATTTTAATTTACTTTTTTAATGTACGAAGCTTCGGTTTTCAAAAACCAGGAAATTAAACGAAAGGCTCCGAATTTAAAACAACGGGCTCGGAGCCTCGGCGAGGCTCGGATTTTACCATTCTAGACCTCTACACGTTATAATTGCGAGTGGCAGAGAGTTGTGCACACATTTGTCGTCCATGAATTGAATTTCAGTTGCCAGATAACAAAACGTTTATATTTATCTGCCTGTTAAAAACGAAGAGGTAACCTGGCACAAGGGAGAAGTACCTCCTGACTTGCTATATATAAAACTGTAGAAATGGCACCAGTACAGTAGTTAAAAGAACTACATCAAACAGCTGTATCTCAGTTTCTACATCGTTATTGTATAAAATGCATTGTATGTGGACTGTGTTACGACGAATGCCTCATTGAAAAATTGTGACCCTCCCCAAATCGGCTCTGAAAATAGTCTGGCCCTCCCTTAAATGCGTTTTAAAAAATCGTCCCCCCCCCCGGTAAATAATGACAGTTCGCTTAATACGAGTGTGCAATGAAGTTGAATTGTGTGCAATCATAGTTTATAGAGGGGAATGGTTAAGAAACCTGACACCCTGTTATTGTACTATCTCTTTGGTACTAACATTTCGGGTTTTTCATTAGAATAATTTAGTTGGATTGAAACCTTTGAGCATTTGAGCTTCTCTTTACAGTAACTAAAGTGTACGGCAAGCGCGTGAAGCAGATATAAACTTGGCTCATTTTGAAGAATGCAGAAGCCAACTACAAGAGAACCGAATAGGAGACAATTACAAGGTAAATCCTAGTAATTTTATTCGTAATGATGGTTAAAATAGTGGAGATTTCTCTTGAAAACAACTCAAGCGTGTTGTTCGTGTTAAAGTGAAGTGAAGATCGGAATGTCTACAGAAACCTGAAGTACGCCTGTGAACTCAAAATTCATCTAAATATTATGGAGCTCTGGCGAAATAACCTAGAATAACCTTTTATCTTTAGGAATTTGGAGGTTTCGGTGGATTTGGGATTTGACAGTAGATAAAATAGACATTTAAGAAACTTAGTGAAAATACCCCAATGTGACACCCTGTTTGTTAGACGCACATGTTTGATGTCAAAAGGTTAAGATTTATTCAGAAATTTAACTTCATTCTAAGAAATAACCATTGTATTTGTTACCCGTGAAGTTTCCTGGCTGTGCGATTCGAAACAAACAAATAGGAGAACTTTTTCGAAGTGCACTGTTTTTGAGGGTGTTTTTGGGTCACCACGGCGGCGAAATCGAATTTCTCGAATAATTCTTAAACTCTGCCGTTTTGGAAAAAATAAAGGCCAGCATGTTACTTAAAGGCCAGCATGTTACTTGCGATCTTGTAGACACTTTTTGAGGGTAGGTTAGAATTTGAGTTATGTCCGCACTTTGCTCGATTTTCTCAGACATTCGCTCATAAGTACCAAAATTCAGCCAGTAAGATTTAGTGTACAACCAGACTTGCATATTAGATGAGCATGAAACAAAAGATTGTGCAGGGTCAATATCACGTGATAGCCCCTTTCAACATCCAGCCCACGCTATTGTGTATCACGATTTATTTCATTGCATTCCCAGGAGGGATCTATGATTACTGGTGCATTTCATGAGCACGATCAAATAAGTAATACAGCGGCCAACAAAAAGAAAACAATACACTATTTAAAAAAACTTGCGTGATGTGATTATATTTAGGACAAAACACTACGAGAACTTTCTGCTTATAGCAATATTGCTTAAAATGCATCTACTTCTTTAAAGAAAATATTATTTTGGCCAATATTTCTGGCTTGTTGGTTACTCTGGCCTTATCGCCGCAGCCAGCTAGTAAGGCGACCACGCCCTTTACGCTCAAAATTTCTGGGTTATAAATTGTCCCTTGATTTTTATTGGCTGATTTATTCATGTTTTCTTGCCGATTGCACTACCCTCTCCTGGGAATGCACTGAAATAAATCGTGCGTTTCGTTATGCATACGTAGGGTTGGCTGAGTTTCCACTATCAATAACAGTCCAGTTGCCTATATTTCACATTCGTAGAATGGCAAACTTTAGCTTCCTAATTCTTCAAACCGTATGGACGAAACACGCTCAAACTTACTCAGGTAGTTTACTAATTGTTATCTTCCGTTGCAATAGCGAGGGAGGGCTTAGAATAACGTATTTGGCTCGCATAAGTAAAATGTTAATTGACCTTAGGAAATCGAATAATTTAGCGATAAATTTGTATCTCTGCAAAGCATGTTCCTGTCGCATCGCGTTCGCCTTACCCATTTGAACACGTCCAGGATGAATTGGGAAGGATTGGACTATTGTATGGTGAGTGTTGATTTTGACCTCAATAATTTGTAATTTGACCTACTCTTACATATTCATAAGCTCAAAATTTCTTGGTTATAAATTGTCCCCTGATTTTTCCAATAGATACAAGGTCCCAATTCGGCAATATGTTTGTCAGATGAGAGTTCAATTAACAATGACCACATACACGCAAAATGCAGTGGTTTGCAACTTCGTATTTTAGAAATTGTACCGAAAACCCCAAAACGAGGTTTTGTTTGCACGTGCATCGCTCCTGCCTAATTATAAATATCTAATATTTGTTTCAATATTCATATTAACTAGAAGCATTGATGATTATATGCGTTTCACATCAGATCGGTCGGATGTTTGCAAGGGGCTTAAATATGATTTCAAAATTAATGTATTTTTGAAATAATTACCCGCGGGCCACCTTAAAGCAAACTGAGCCGAAATATTTAATTTCGTATTTGACCTGTGGGTGAACCCGAAGTCGTTCGATTCACGTGTCTCTGGTATTGAATCCTCCATGGATTGCGTGACAAACAAGGCCGCCTTGATAAATCACCAAATAACTACGCCTTGAATTTGTCAATTTTTCACTGAATTCTATATAAGGATAGATATAGACAGAAGCCCGAGTTCACGCAGTTATGCGTCGACTAGTTAAGGGTTGTTTTTTCACTACGACATAAGCGCCGTAAGCATAAGCATAAGAAGAACGGAAGCCTTTGATCCTTATGCTTACGCGTATGTCGTAGTGAAAACCGCACTAAAGAAAATAGTTAGTTTGATCCTTATGATCCTTATGCTTACGCTTATACTCATGTTGATAGTGAAAACAAACCCTATGTAACGCGTTACATAATCTGTTCCAACACGAAAGCTCCTAGAAGTTCTTTGTAATATTGTACTACTTCAAGGCAAACTAAGTCACGAAATCGTAGAAATTACGAATTGGATATTCTAGAAAATCGTAGAAAATTCAACTCAAGATCACCGTAGCCAGAGAATTAGGAAATCATGGAAAATCCACGAGTCCAACTTTACCGCGAAAATTCACATTTCGAAGCTCCAGCTCCCACGGGTATTATTTCCACCTCTGCATTCCTCTTGCAATCAAACCGACATTAATATTTACACACACTGTACTCACTCAAAAGCATGCCGATGCTTCAGTACGTAATATGCAAGCACTTCTTCCGAGGGCCATACACCTAGAAAAACCCTCCATAATTACTTCTAGCAATTTGCAAGGAATGAATCGAAGATAACAAACTTACAGACATTTCCTGTATTATTAAATCCCACCAGATCCTGTAGACAGACGTTCTGTTTCTTTTTCCTGAAATGTTATAAAACATAATTATCGATAAGCCACGCGCTTGACGAGGGACCCGTTAGGTCCCGGATGTACTGCCCCAAAGAACGCAGGGAGGATGAGCTAGGTCGCCGAAGGGGAGGTGGGAGGGTCGAAAATTCTGCAAGAAAGTTAGACTCGTAAAGATATAGGTTAATTTAGGCAACATTGGCAAATTTACGAATTTTTCGTGACGTAGCTATCTCAGGGCGTGCCTCGAACTTGATTGGCCAAGTGTAACTGGCTTTCAAGTAAACGGCGGAGCTAGCCAACCAACCGTGAAAGCCTTGAAAAACTTTTGAGGGAGGTTTTTAGCGATTCAATTAAGACGAAAAATTGTCTGCTTCTTGGAGCTCTAGGTGGGACCTGTTTTACGATATTGACCTCAAATTTACGGAGATGATAGACGATGATAGACATAAGGAAGAAGAAGACGCATGTAATGTTGAAAAAACCGCGTGAGGGATTTTTTATTTTATTTTCCTTGGCGACTATAGGCAACAATGAGTTAACTTAATGTAATGAAGGGCGACTAAAGGCGACATTAGGACCCTAAGTAAGCTTATAAGAGTGGTTGCCTTTTGCGTGACCGCAAAGCTGCTCTTCACACTTGATGTAATGTGACGAGAAACACCCAAATCATCTTCATGATTTGGGACAGGTCTGAAGAGGATCTTGCTTCTTTTGTTTCATATCTCAATGACATACATCCTACTATCAAATTTACATGCGAGCACTCTTTCAACAGCATTCCCTTCCTTGATGTTTCTGTTTCTATCGTTAATTCATAGTTCCGACCTGTCATTCAAAGCCATAGTTACTGTTGTTATGTCCCACAAACAATGCAGGGTTTTCCTTAGAAAAAGTCCAAAATATTCCGATCCCGCTTAGGATTACCAGATATCCTTATCTTCAGATGATCTCAGTTTATACAGTCATAAATAGCAAAAATGTGCTGCACATCGGACTGATTTCGGAAGTCCTGAAATACTGTTGTGGGACAAGATCAGTTCCCGAGGGAGAATCTTTCCAGCTCTGATTGGTATCTCCAGATAGCGTGAAATGGCTCCATTGTTTCATCGGAACTATGAATGGCGCAGTAGAAACTGACCTTTACAGCAAACCTACTGACAAACATCAGCATCTGCTTCATTCTTCCTGTCATCCTTCTCATACCAAAAAGGGTATCCCTTACAGTTTAGTTCTACACATGAATCCTTTATTCAGTAATGAACTTACTGAATTCTTACATAAACGCGGCTACAAACGTGATTTTGTCAATCAGTAAATCTCACGTGCAGCCGCTATATCCCGCGCCGACGCCCTTAAACCCAAAGGCAGTACTAACTATTCATCTGATCGTATTCCTTTCGTTTTAACTTATAACCCCAGCCTTCCCTACATTTCTGGTATTTTACGCAAGTATAGAATTCTCCATACCTCTGACCGTTGCAAAGAAGCTTTCCCTGATCATAAACAACCTCCCTACCGGCTCATACCGTTGCGGCGATAACTGTAATACTTGTAAATATATCGCAGAAGGCATACCTTTCTATTCTTTTAACGCTACTAACGAAACCCGCAACATAGAATAACCTGCAAAACTAATAATGTAATATACATGATTGAGTGTAAACGCTGCCACCTACAATATATAGGCGAAACAAAGCGTCAACTTCGTGAACGCTTTAATGAACACCGACGCACTTTAGATTCTGACAGTCAATCTACCCCTACTACTGCTGCACTGCCCTCCACTTCCATGGCTAACCACACTGCCTCTGACATGCCTTTAATCCCTTTAGAAAATCTAACCGCGATTCTATACGTAATGTTTACAAAACGAGCTGGAGCGTTTTATCGGCAGATAGAAACACGAGGCGAAGCCGAGTGTTTCTATCTGCCGATAAAACACGACAGCGAGTTTTGTAAACTATTTCTAAAACGGTTGCCAGTGATAATTCATCATTTCAAGCTAGTTAAAAAAAGGGAAATAAATTTGTGAGGACTACTTCATTGAAATCGAGAATAAGAAATCTGATATAGACTGGCTTCAAGTTGTATTGTTTAGCTTTTTTGAAATGGCAAACAAAAGATTGACAATGAGAGCTTTTCTTTACGAATACTGTGTATTTAATTTAGATAGGCGTTCCGAATAATTGACATATCTTCTGTGTTGGGACAAAAGGTCTGTTCATAATTACATGACTTTCAAACAGAGAAGAATTCCCTTTGGAATAGCTGTCACTCATTTACCTATAATAATGATGAGCAAAGAAATGCCGTTCAAATGTCATAGAAAAGAAATGAATGTATTAGCGATACCTATAATAATGCTAGGGCTTTCTGATAAGCTTTTAAAAGAAAGGGTTATGTCATTAGTTTGGGGGCAGTGTTTCCTATTGTTTTTTATTCTTTTTATTATTCAAATTTCTTTGACGAAATTTTCTTTGTCATGCGCGTAATGCATCATATGCAATTTGCCCATTCATTCTCGTTTAACAAAGCAGTGCGGTTCGTACGACTCACCAAGTAGAGTAACTTGGACGGGTGAGTTAAATTCGTTTATCTGTGCATGGTTTTGAGCCCAATTCAACTCAAGTAGTACCAAATAATTGTCAAAGATGCCCGTTTTTGCTCGATTCATGAAATTTTCACAGAAGGGTGGTCGGCACTGCCCGAGTCGTCATTGAATGTTTAAATCATGGCCACCGAAAATTATAATAAATGTGATAAATGAACTATCGTTTTACAAAATGCACGTATTCAATCTAACATGCGTTCTTTTTTTCGTAGGTTACGGGAAAAGGTGGAAATCATGACCACAGAGCGTTTGTAAGAGATGGGGTCTCCATGAATATTATCGGGAAACATGCTGTTCTGGTGAGTTGTCCTATCATTACTGATGCTCAGTGAGCCAAACTTGATAGAACACTGCTGACGTCACCGGAGTTCTATATCAGATTCAGTTCAGTGCGCAGCAGTTCTATATCGTTTCTGGCTGATTGAGCACCATTATGATATGGCAACCAATCAGAACGGCTGTTCCCTGACAATATTCATGGCTCCCAAAATGCTAATTTATATCGGGGTATACAAACGGCCTTCATGGTCCTGATTTCCATTGTGTTTGCCTGATTGACTATTCATGAGTTTTAGAAGTACAGCAAGAGAAGCTTTTCTTATCAACAGAGGTCGAACTTTAACCACAAATGGTTTAAACATAAGAGTTGAAAGTTTTTTTAATTTTAGCTGTAATTAATCCTTATTTTTGTTTCATATTATTTTATCTTTTATATGTCACTTCTCAAGCACCGTATCATATGTATTTCTTTTTTTTTATGTGACCGTTATTTTTATTTATATCTAGTGTCCAATGTAAATATCTCGCATTCACAACCTGAAGAAGATCGATAATGGCCGATCGAAATATCGGAATTAAATAATAATCTTTTAAGCTGTTCGCCGAACTTTCATTATATATATTTTACTCACCTACCGCATGACCTCTGTCAGTAAAGTGTTTTTACTCGCTGGCGTGACCAAAGATTATCTGTCAACGGCAGTACCACGAGTTTGTACAAGATTGTAGTTGGCGGTAATCACTGTCATTGACATAAATGAAGAAGCACTGTTACCAGCTTTATCGTCATTGCCTAATCTTTCTGGTGCGTTTTAATCACGAATTCCGGCGATTGCTATTTAAATAGTTCCAGTACAAAGTCATCGCAATTGCATAACGTCGCTCGCTCTCAATTTGACAGCACTGATGATCGTTGATCTTGATAAAGGTCGATGGTTTCGACCAAATGTCGCTGTTTTATATTACAGTTATCGTTTACTGCAGTAAACATCCTGAGTGTAAACATAGCATAAATCGAGTGCCCCCTCGTGCTATACTTCTAACCCAGCTAGCTGCCTAACCTCACATAATACGTCAAATGATTTGCACTTTAAGTCCGAGCATTTCCCTATTACTCGGGCTTCCTGTGTAACCCAAGTCATAAAGGGCTTAGTGACAAGCGTGACACATCATTGTATCATATAGTTTGAGAAGACTCGAGAAAGAAGAAGAAGAAGCCCCAAAGCGAAAGTAAGGCAGAGACTGAAATTCACCGACACGCAAGCCGATACAGTCTTCTGCAATGAAGAATTGGACGGTCAAAGAACATTTTTTGATAATTTTTCTGTGTGTTAATATTGTTCTTGGTCTATGCATGTATTTAAATTTGTCTCTTGTAGAAATTCAGTTATTCGCGAGAAAAAAAAATACTCTACAAGAAAAAGCGTATCCAATTAAAGATAGGTGGCATATTAATCAAACTGGGTGAACAAACAACGGCTAATCGTTAGTTTCTGGTCCCGCGCGATAATTTATTAAATCAAAAGGGGTGGGAGGTAATACATTCATTCTAAAAAGAGGGTGGGATCGAGTCTATTGTTCCTTGACAATAAAGACCATTATAATGTAAAATACTTCCTTGCTGTTTATTTCTTTAGCGTCTCAGGTAGAAACTTTACAAGACACACACTAGAATGAATTACAGGAAATAAATACAGTTTCAGCTTGTTCTTTTTTTGTTGTTGTTCTGTTGTGAAATAATTAGAAATCTGCATTTGCGTTCAATCCCGGCCACAGTAAATCAAAAGAGTCACGGATAAACTGTTTTACAGTAGGTTCGTCAGGGAAGAGTCCAACAACCTTTGTGGCACTAGTTTTGATGTGTTTCAGTTTGATAGGCCACCAGGTCTTTCCATTTCCTGCGTTGCAAGCAGACGTACCAGGAAGAGCTTGATTGCGTGAGGACTTGTACATTTCGGCGATGTAGTAACCGTCAGGGATAGTATTCATAGGTTTATCGTCAAATCCTACAGTCTTTTGCCATACGGATGGCGGTGCATCTGACCAAACTATCGGTGGAATTGCCCAGCGCGGTTCTGACCCCGCGTGCTTATTTGGAGGCTGTTGAATCTGATGAGTAATGTGCGGCAATTGGTTGTGAGATTCCCCGCCCTTTCTCGTGGTACTGTTTACTGTAGCATACGCTTTGCAACTACCAAAAATGCCGGCCAGCACTTGCTTCCTTGCTGGGGTATCACACTTGTTATGTACAGATGTAACTGTATGCCTTTTCTGTTTCTTGGAGATAAGCGTTCATAAAGCGTTCCCGATTTTTATCAAATATTCGTTCAGCTACAATCCCTATTTGCTTCCGGTCGCCGGGACTTCGAAACAGTGCTAAGTACTGAGCATTTCGACTATTGTCGGTGTTGAACTTTCCTTTCGGAAACATGTTTTGTAACAACAGAACCACACTAGCGTTTCGGTGGCGACCCTGAGTAAACAGGCGAGCGACCAGTTCACTATCTGAAGCTTCCGTCATCAAGTCGTCCAAAATAATAATAATTTTGCTGTGGTTGGATATTTCTCCTAGCGTATTCCCAAAAGATGGTACAAAGAAAAAGCGACAATTTTACTGTCACTAGAGGTGAGTCTAAACATGAAAGCACAACAGTAATAGAGTAGCTCAATTGCGGGGCATAATGTCAGGCAATAATTGTAATATAATATAGAATATATCATCATCGTGAAGTATATTTAGGCAACCTGATCAAAAGCTCTTTTGTGTCTTCGGATTTCTTTCTGATTGATTCGCGATCAAAGCGGAGTTATACTTCATGTCTTGCACGCACGAGTTTGAAATGTAGCTCGATGTTAGTCATTAATTTCACACCAGCGGTAAAACGGATTGATCTATAACATTTCTCTACAGTTATGTCCGTCATTTTTGCCGGTTACTTTCACTCTTACGGATCAACGTTTCGTTGTTCGAGAACTTAACCTTTGAATTGCTTGTTTATTCGCTACGTTCGGGCTTTGCCGAATCAATAACAAACAGTGCGGTCAGGTTTCGGGTTCAGCCAGTGCCTTGCAAAGCCGCCGATTGATTTTAAACGATCGCAAATATGTAGAGGTTTGAAATATGCTTATATTACAACTAAAATGTTCGAAATAATGCTTAATCTTGCGGGGCAAAATCGATCGCTAGCAATATTTATCTCGTGTTATTTACTTATTTCACAACACAGATACCGACTGGTGCCGATTATGATAATATTACTTCCGGTTTAGATTACAAATACTGAAACTGCAGTCGAAATGTTTAGTTTATAATATAACTCTGAATAGGACTGAGAATGAGTCCGTTAAATAGCACGAGTTAAATTTTGAAACATTGGGTAAAATTTTATTCGCTTTGATGTAAATTAAACTAATAATAAATCAACCACTTTTCACGCAAAAGCCAGAAAATGAGTGTTTGTTGCTTTAGGATTTGTCTGTCAAGGTGGGGAATGAATATTCTCATTTTAGCCGCGCGCTGATCGAGACTTTCACATACATTTCACATGGGTTTCGTGTCGGGTACAAACAATTTCACATCCGTTTCACATGGTTTTTGTGTAATATTTACGGGACACCAATTAAACACACCATTTCACATGGTTTCTGAATAATGTTACCGGTACGGAAGAACCTATCAAATATACAATTTAATCAATTTATCAACTGAAATCTCTTTTTACATTATTCCTAATGCATAGCAATTCCTAGAACTTTCAAAGTAATTCCTAGAACTTTCCAGACCTTTTTCTGTCCTGTCTCAAGTTTCTCCTATTCCTAGGAATTTCTTAGGAATTCCTAGAAATTTCTGCCCCCTATTTCGTGTTTTGTATTCCTGGGAAGTTCGTAGGAATTCCTAGGAATTCTTTGCATTCTTTGTCCGAATTTACTGTTAGAATTGACACCTTCATTCCTAGGAGTTTCCTAGGAATTACTAGGAATTCTTAAGAATGATTTCTTAAGAACTTCAAGGAATATCCTAGGATATTCCTAGGAATTCCTAAAGCCATTTCACAGGGGTACGTCGATCTCCTCATGCGCTTATTACAAATAATTAGAATTGACGCGGCAAAAGATCGACGTATGAATTAGGCCTTATAGAGCGGATTGAATTGGATTACGAAAAGGCATTTTTGATTTCTTACCAGGCTAAAAAGTTTTTAAACCAGCGAAAGCTATAAAATCTTACGTACAAATGGCTTTATAATATAAATGATAAAGTCTCAATTCCTCCTTTTTCTTTGTAACACTCAATAATAATATAATGTAGGATTCTGAGTTGTTTTTGTGGATCACTCGTCCTATTTTATAACACTTTATTGAAACAACCGTGACATAGCCCCTTTATAAACTCACCTCCAGTGTGGAGTTGGTTATTCCTTCTTTGGTTATTAACAACCATTATTCAGTCGAATTTCCGCAAAAGAAGAAGAAACAGGCGATGAACATCCCTCATTATCCAAGCTACGGAGTGAGCCATCGAAATATTGTGATATCGTAACATTCTCGAACCCAGATCTTCTCCGCTATTTATTACTAGATTTGGGTTCCCTGTGATAAAGACGGGCAATTTTTTTTTTTTTGGGGGGGGGGGGGGGGGGGGGGGGGGCAGATCGATTGCCTGTCCTTGTTTTACCACGAATTTGTGCCCCTATCGGCCCATAATCGGCCCTCGGCCGATTATGCGACTAAAATGGGACTGGGATTTCTGGGAAATGGAAATTAGACACCCCCCTGCATTGATAACCCTGTATTCGGTAACTTGGCTTTGCTTGTTGAAGTTACTCGTTAAGTGTAGGTTTTACAATAACTAAAAAGTAGCGTTTTAAAACAATTAGGGTTTTGCGCATGCGCTAATGACGTCATTGGTAGTGTACTTTTCATTTTCCCACGTTTTGTAACCCCCTACACCTGGCTTTGCACGGATCAAAGTCCTTACACAGTGTAGGCTTTGAGATGACTAAAAAAGTACAGAATTGAAACAAACCAGTTTTTTGGCAAAAAGGTAGCACCCCACATGGATAAGTTTAAGTGCCAATTTGACCTATATATAATTTGGCGGAGGTATAGAGGTAACAGAGAGATCAAGAGTTTTAGACACGCGAAGTCCCACAGATAGCTCGAGAGGGGGAGGGAAAGGATAAGCGTATGTATCGAGGCAGGGGTGGGCAAAAATGAACACATAAATTAACAAATAATCAACATAAATTATGCTAATGTAGAGCTAATGAGCTAACACCGGAGTGAGTGACATCGGGTCCCCACTACAACTCGGGGTTACCATAGTAACCCACGAGTTAAAAAGGACCCGTACACTATGGAGAACCTTAAGAATGATGATGGACTTGATTGGATAGAAGCCACACAAGCAGCCATAGAAAAACGCAAATTTTTACGTATAGCAAGGGGACTGGGGCGAGCCGCGCGGGTTCCCTGTGGATGCTCAAAATAGATCAGGCCTGGCTAGATCCAACATGGAGGATGCTTTGAAATATCGAGTCGCTAAAATGTCTGGAAGTTCTCGCTCAAAATTCCGGTGTTTTTCTGGCAAATGTCGCCGAAATTCTTATCAGAAGGCACGGGCACACAACAGAGCTGTTCCTCAAAAAGCTGTTCCTCACCCCTTTTCGCTGCTGGCTGGCAAATATTTATCGCGGTCTCTTGCTGGCTGGCAAAAATTCATCGCCTTCCGTTCCTGGCAAAAATTTATGCATATGGAAACACAAGTTGCTCATGGATGTTGAAAAATGAAATTTTAAGTGACAGCACGTGCTCGTTTTTAAGGATACCCGATTTTTTATACTATTTCGGGCTTCCTGTGGTAATGTTACTCTCCTGGCTGGGAAATTTTTTTAACACCCAGCTGCTGGCTGGGAAAAATTGAGACCCTCACCTGGCAAAAAGGAACAGCTAAATTTTTGCCAGCAACTTTTAAAACATGTATTTATATGCTCTACGCGCGTAGAAATGTCCAATACGCCATTTAAACGCATTTTAACCAGGGGGGCTCGTTGTGTGCCCGTGAGAAGGGGATCTACCATCACTGCCAAATCATGTAAATACTTCCAAATTTGGTTTTGGCCGTGAGTGTTTAAAAAAGGACGGTTTTGATCAGGGTATTTTTGATATGTGACTCGAGTAAAAAAGAAAGGCGAATTTATGACTCGGGTTCCACAGGAAGCCCGAGTAATGACAGCTACAATCGAATAAGCTAAGGTTATTCCCTTTTTTTTGCACGGCGCACTCTGTTCTGCGCACGGATTCGCGATCAATTCGTTCGAAAATGACGCAATCGAGCGCGCACGCGCAAGCTAAATATCCCCTTTTGACCAATACTAAGAAAACGTCGCTTTTTGGTATATTGCGCGAAAACAAGAATGGGTGCCCCACTTTTTTAGTTTGCCGTTTTGATAAGAGTACCATTTTCCTGTTATAAAAAAAAAGTTTTGGAGCTATCGTCACAAAAAGCCCCAAATGAGCTACTAAAGAGCGTCAAATTATCACGAGCGGTTCGCACATTTTTGCACATTCTCAAGAGTAAAGTCAACACACATAGAAAAAAGGTTCCAATTTGAATGCGGCACTTAAATGTTCACTAAGGTGCAGGATTGCGGTTTCTCAAAATATCATGATTGTATATCATCAAATTGATAAATGATATTATGAAATTTGAGTGATATTTTGGTGATAATCTCAATTTCAACGATTTGCACTTTGCATATCAAAATATCATTATCAATGATATTATCATGATTACTGTTGTATATTTTTTTTATTGCAGATCTCAAATTATCCAATATCATATCACTATCATATTCTGATAATCTCATGATATGTCACTATCATTATTTCTAAAACTCATGAATAGTCAATCAGGCAAACACAATGGAAATCAGGACCATGAAGGCCGTTTGTATACTCCGATAGAATTAGCATTTTGGGGAGTCCATGAATATTTTCAGGGAACAGCTGTTCTGATTGGTTGCCATATCATAATGGTGCTCAATCAGCCAGAAACGATATAGAACTGCTGCGCACTGAACTGAATCTGATATAGAACTCCGGTGACGTCAGAGTTCTATATCAGATCCAGTTCAGTGAGCACAGTTCTCTATCAAGTTTGGCTCACTGAGCATCAGTAATGATAGGACAACTCACCAGAACAGCATGTTTCCCCGATAATATTCATGGAGACCCCATCTCTTACAAACGCTCTGTGGTCATGATTTCCACCTTTTCCCGTAACCTACGAAAAAAGAACGCATGTTAGAAATGAATACGTGCATTTTGTAAAACGATAGTTCATTTATCACATTTATTAATTTGTTTCCGACGACCGGTTAGCGCAGTGGTAGAGCGCCGGGCTTATGTTCGGGAGGTTGGGAGTTCAAACCCCGGCCGGGCCAACACTCAGGGTCTTTTCTAATAATTGAGGAGAAGGTGCTGCCTTTGCTCTAACATCTGCAAATGGTTAGACCTTCGCGTCTTCTCGGATAAGGACGTTAAACCGTAGGCCCCGTCTCTCATATACACTACACTAACCGGAACCAGAGGGACGTTAAAGAACCACGAGGACCGTCGGAAGTTGCCCAACCTCAGTGTCACAGAACTCACAATGCTAACACACACTCATGTTTATAAAGCTGGTTCTATAGGATGAGTTATCCGTTAATGTAAAGCGCTTTGAGCCGCGAGGATAAGCGCTATATAAGCACGGTTACTTTACTTTACTTTACTTTACTTTAATTTTCGGTGGCCATGATTTAAACATCCAACAACGACTCGCGGGCAGTGCCGACCACCCTTCTGTGAAGATTTCGTGAAACGAGCCAAAACGGACATCTTTGACAATTATTTGGCAATACTTGAGTTGAATTGGGCTCAAAATCATGCACAGATAAACGAATTTAACTCACCCGTCCAAGTTACTCTACTTGGCGAGTCCGTACGAACCGCACTGCTTTGTTAACCGAGAATGAATGGGCAAATTGCATATGATGCATTACGCGCATGACAAAGAAAATTTCGTCAAAGAAATTTGAATCATAAAAAGAATAAAAAACAATAGGAAACACTGCCCCAAAAACTAATGACATAGCACTTTCTTTACAAAAGCCAATCAGAAAGCCCTAGCATTATTATAGGTATCGCTGGTATCGCTAATACATTCATTTCTTTTCTATGACATTTGAATGGCATTTCATTGCTCATCATAATTATAGGTAAAAAGTGACAGCTATTCCAAAGGGAGTTCTTCTTTGAAAGTCATGTAATTATGAACAGACCTTTTGTCCCAACACAGAAGATATGTCAATTATTCGGAACGCCTCTCTAAATACACTATTCGTAATGAAAAGCTCTCGTTGTCGATCTTTTGTTTGCCATTTCAAAATAGCTAAACAATGCATCTCGAAGCCAGTCTATATCAGATTTCTTATTCTCGATTTCAAAGAAGTAGTTCTCACAAATTTATTTCCTTTTTTTTAACTAGCTTGGAATTATGAATTATTACTGGCAACCGTTTTAGAAGTAGTTTACAAAACTCGCTGTCGTGTTTTATCAGCAGATAGAATCACTCGGCTTCGCCTCGTGTTTCTATCTGCTGATAAAACACTCCAGCTCGTTTTGTAAACATTACTTAACAAATGAGTTGGAAAATCTCAACTAAGCATTATCAAAATATCATTATCATAAAGTGATTGTTTTTCCCCATGTCTCAAATTATCATTATCAAAAAATAATAGTAAATTATCATTATCAAATCTCAGTCAAGTGATGAAACAGCCAAGATGTGTTGAAGCCAGAGTGATATTGTGATATATCATGAGATTATCAAACTGCCCTTTATTATGTAAATATCTAAATTTTAGTTCTGAGAATATCATGATTTATCAGATAATCACGAACTTGTGTGATATATCACGATAATATCAAATAACCGCATTCTCCATTTTCAGTCCTCTCAGTTAGTATTTTATTATCATAAAGTTATCATAGCCAGGCACGTTCTTGACAAGTCCTATAGAAGTCCAGCAGGCCTAGGGTTTGCAAACCATTTGGCAAACAGGTGCAATAAAATAATCAAAGAAACAGATAAGCTTCGGCAGAAACATATAAATGAGTTGAAACGTGTAACAAACATACATTACTTTAGTGCCAAGCTGCGGAATATTCGCAGAATAAACAATTGAACAGATTTTGAAAATAATGTTGTTGCAAGACTTCAAGATATTAAATGTTAGTATACTATCACTTACCACTGTTGCTCTACTTTATTTGAGCGAAAAATGAAATATTATGAAGAGAAAACCTACTTGGGTTAGCAGTCGAGAGTTCATTATTGACCAAATATGGTCATAAATTCATATCGAATAATCCACAGCTTGGTTCGCTGTTACATGTTTCAACTAAAGTTATATGTTTCTGGCTTCGGCGCACTATTTCTTTCGGGTTTACAAGTGAACATGTTCCACACGAATGCCTCTAGTTCATTCTCAAGGTCAGAGTTGAAACAGTCATTCACAAAACTCGTTCTACAAATGCGCAGGAAAGAACTCAGTTCACTATACCATAGTCTTGTTGTACAAATGCGCTGAAAAGAAATAGTTCACTATACACATAGCCTCGTTCTACAAATGCACAGGAAAGAACTAGTTCTTTACACACATAGCCTCGTTCTACAAATGCGCTGGAAAGAACTAGTTCTCTATACACATAACCTCGTTCTACAAATGCGCAGGAAAGAACTAGTTCTCTATACACAGTCTCGTTCTACAAATGCGCAGGAAAGAACTAGTTCTCTATACACATAACCTCGTTCTACAAATGCGCAGGAAAGAACTAATTCACTATACACATAGCCTCGTTCTATAAATGCGCTTGACAGAACTAGTTCTCTATACACATAGCCTCGTTCTATAAATGCGCTTGAAAGAACTAGTTCTCTATACACGTAGTCTCCTTCTACAAATGCGCAGGAAAGAACTAGTTCACTATCACATAGCCTCGTTCTATAAATGCACAGGAAAGAACTAGTTCTCTATACACATAACCTCGTTCTACAAATGCGCAGGAAAGAACTAGTTCTCTATACACATAACCTCGTTCTACAAATGCGCAGGAAAGAACTAGTTCTCTATACACATATCCTCTCTCTACAAATGCGCAGGAAAGAACTAGCTCTAAACACATAGCCTCGTTCTAGAAATGCGCTTGACAGAACTAGTTCACTATCACATAGCCTCGTTCTATAAATGCACAGGAAAGAACTAGTTCTCTATACACATAACCTCGTTCTACAAATGCACTGGAAACAACTAGTTCTCTATACACATAACCTCGTTCTACAAATGCGCAGGAAAGAACTAGTTCTCTATACACAGTCTCGTTCTACAAATGCGCAGGAAAGAACTAGTTCTCTAAACACATAGCCTCATTTTACAAATGCACTGGAAACAACTAGTTCTCTATACACATAACCTCGTTCTACAAATGCGCAGGAAAGAACTAGTTCTCTATACACAGTCTCGTTCTACAAATGCGCAGGAAAGAACTAGTTCTCTATACACATAGCCTCGTTCTAGAAATGCGCTTGACAGAACTAGTTCTCTATTCTCACTGCATACTAATGAGAGCTTCGTATAAGAACACGCTCAGGAATAATTAATTCAGTCCGTTCAGCCGCTCAGTTGAAGTGTTCAGACGTTTCTCTGGCTTCAGTTTGGTCAACCGCCTCCACCTCCCATATCCTTCCTGTTGGTTTGTAAAATCGCTTCTCGTGGCTTTATACTCATCTGGAAGGTTATTGGCGTTGTTATAGAAGCTATTTCGGTTTCTTCATTGCGTTTTCGCTGCTGTTATTGCATAAGGTTTGTTGTACCGCGAGCGGTTTCTATCAAGGGCCTCGTGGAATTTACAAGTTGCAGGAATGGGTTGTGACTGGCAAAAATCACTGGAGTGGCCAGAATTTCCCTGGAGTCTATAGGTAATTTTATCTTCGGGTGGTTTTCTTAGGGCTCGTTTGGGGTTTGGTTTATTTAATGCTTAGTACTAGTTCGTCACATTTTTAGTCTCTTCCTCTTGGTTTTGTACGGGTGCTTTGTGTTCTTAGATGCCCTTGCCGTATTCACACATATCGCTCGCAGTTACTCGTTGCTTTGGGAAGTGGTTGTTCCACGTTATGCCGTGGCTATTTCGTCAGGGACATTGTCTCGTTGCCGGAATTTTGTGTTTTCCGTTACCGTTTCTAGCTAGGTCAATTTTCCCGTCTCTGTTCCCTCTCCGTTGGGTGGCAATAGTAGCTTATTTATTTTCCATAGCGTTAGTAGTATACAAGCATGGGATAATTGGTAGATTATTTATCACGGGGGTACTATTTATGTGTGCATTAGATTCCGCACTCGGTGCGGGGAAGGTGATTACCACAGTAATATTGTGCGCGCATAGACTCCGCGGCAATCGGTGTGTGGAAGGTGATTATCACAAGGGTAATATTGTGTGCGCATAGACTCCACACCCGGTGTGCGTGGAACGTTATTATCACAAGGGTAATACTGTGTGCGCATAGACTCCGCACTCAGGGTGCGTGGAAGGTTAATATCATAAAAGTGATATTGTGTGCGCAAAGACTCCGCACTCGGTGTGCGTGGAAGGTTATTATCATAAAAGTGCTATTGTTTGCGCAAAGACTCCGCACTCGGGGTGCGTGGAAGGTAATTATCATAAGTGATATTGTGTGCGCAAAGACTCCGCACTCGGTGTGCGTGGAAGGTTATTATCACAAGGGTAATGTTGTGTGCACAAAGACTCCGCACTCGGGGTGCGTGGAAGGTTAATATCACAAAAGTGATATTGTGTGCGCAAAGACTCCGCACTCGGGGTGCGTGGAGGGTTATCAAAGTGATATTGTGCGCGCAAAGACTCCGCACTAGGGGTGCGTGTGTGGTTATTATCATAAAAGTGACATTGTGTGCGCAAAGACTCCGCACTCGGGGTGCGTGGAAGGTTATTATCACAAGGGTAATATTGTGTGCAAATAGACTCCGCACTCGGGGTGCGTGGAAGGTTAATATCACAAAAGTGATATTGTGTGCGCAAAGACTCCGCACTCGGGGTGCGTGAAAGGTGTTTATCACAATGTTAATATTGTGTGTGCATAGTCTCCGCACCGGTGCGTCGGAGGTGATTACCATAAGGGTAATATTGTGTGCGCGTAGACTCCGCACTCGGTGCGTGGAAGGCTATCACTCGGAGCGTGGAAGGCTATCTATTTATCTATCATACGCAGACTCCGCGCGTAGTGCGTGGAAGGTTATCTATTTATCTATCATACGCAGACTTCGCGCGTAGTGCGTGGAAGGTTATCTATTTATCTATCATACGCAGACTTCGCGCGTAGTGCGTGGAAGGTTATCTATTTATCTATCATACGCCGACTCCGCGCGTAGTGCGTGGAAGGTTTCGGAACAGTGTGTACGCAGACTCCGCACGTGGTGCGTGGAAGGTTCCAGGGGGTAACAGTGTACAAAACGTGGCACGTTGAAGGTTATCATTCGCAGGAAATAACACTTGGGATCCAAACTCTTCGATGTTGGGGGGACCATTTAACAACGGTCCTGACAGACATAGTCTGCGTCCTGGCTCATCGAAGGGTTGGGTTCCCTGTGTTTCTGTTTCTTTTGCGTTCGTTTCCGTCTTTTATCTAGGAGACACTTTAGGCTATTCACAGTTGGGTTTGTAACCACCAAGTCTTATGCCCGGACGGGCGTTGTTCAACTCAGATCCATCACACAGGGATCCCAACCCTTCGTTGGGCTACTGCCGTCCCCCTAACATGGCCATGATGCCCAGTTTGACTCTACACGTTTAGTAGCGACCCTGTACCCAGTCTGTGAGAAGTTGTAGTTTTCTTCCTCGTTTTACTCTTCATATGTATATATATATGTACGTGTATATACTTGTATGTGGTTTTTCATAAACTTCTTTTTTTTCAATTCTACTATTTAGTTCACGTACGCGTTTTAACGAGCCTCACGCCCTAGGTGTTGTTACGTGGTTCATTATTATTATTGTTCAGGAGATTTGGATTTTCTGAGGATTGGGAGAAGAGATTGGGATTTCTGAGTTTCGGGGTTTAGTTATGAGAGAGAGAAGAGATGGGTGTGGTGATTTTAGCCTGCCATCGGTAGATGGCCTAGCCCCTAGGTTCGGTTCCAGCCGTGATGGTTTTGCGGAGCCTTTATCAGGGTTTCATCAACCCCGCCACGGCTGGAAACCGAGCCTATAGATGGTCGTACTATAATATTTTGTGGAGCGGCACGAGCAGATCACCCCATACCTTAGCTTCTATTGCGATGCGAACAATAGTATGCAGTGAGGATATAGTACTATTCTCACTGCATACTAATGAGAGCTTCGTATAAGAACACGCTCAGGAATAATTATTCAGTCCGTTCAGCCGCTCAGTTGAAGTGTTCAGACGTTTTTCCCACCCCCCATCCCCCGTCGGCGGTTGACCAGCGCGTGTTCCAGGCCTCGCTGCATATTACTTGTTCCGCACTCGCAGATCACCCCATACCTTAGCTTCTATTGCGATGCGAACAATAGTATGCAGTGAGGATATAGTACTATACACATAGCCTCGTTCTATAAATGCGCTTGAAAGAACTAGTTCTCTATACACAGTCTCGTTCTACAAATGCGCAGGCAAGAACTAGTTCTCTACACACATACCCGCATTCTAGAAATGCGCAGGAAAGAACTAGTTCACTATACACATAGCCTCGTTCTATAAATGCGCTTGACAGAACTAGTTCTCTATACAGATAGCCTCGTTCTATAAATGCGCTTGAAAGAACTAGTTCTCTATACACAGTCTCGTTCTACAAATGCGCAGGAAAGAACTAGTTCACTATCACATAGCCTCGTTCTATAAATGCGCTTGACAGAACTAGTCCTCTATACACATAGCCTCGTTCTACAAATGCGCAGGAAAGAACTCAGTTCACTATACCATAGTCTTGTTGTACAAATGCGCTGAAAAGAAATAGTTCACTATACACATAGCCTCGTTCTACAAATGCACAGGAAAGAACTAGTTCTTTACACACATAGCCTCGTTCTACAAATGCGCTGGAAAGAACTAGTTCTCTATACACATAACCTCGTTCTACAAATGCGCAGGAAAGAACTAGTTCTCTATACACAGTCTCGTTCTACAAATGCGCAGGAAAGAACTAGTTCACTATCACATAGCCTCGTTCTATAAATGCGCTTGACAGAACTAGTCCTCTATACACATAGCCTCGTTCTACAAATGCGCAGGAAAGAACTAGTTCTCTATACACATAACCTCGTTCGACAAATGCGCAGGAAAGAACTAGTTCTCTATACACATATCCTCGCTCTACAAATACGCAGGAAAGAACTAGCTCTAAACACATAGCCTCATTTTACAAATGCGCTGGAAACAACTAGTTCTCTATACACATAACCTCGTTCGACAAATGCGCAGGAAAGAACTAGTTCTCTATACACATAACCTCGTTCTACAAATGCGCAGGAAAGAACTAGTTCTCTATACACATATCCTCTCTCTACAAATGCGCAGGAAAGAACTAGCTCTAAACACATAGCCTCGTTTTACAAATGCACTGGAAACAACTAGTTCTCTATACACATAATCTCGTTCTACAAATGCGCAGGAAAGAACTAGTTCTCTATACACAGTCTCGTTCTACAAATGCGCAGGAAAGAACTAGTTCTCTACACACATACCCGCATTCTAGAAATGCGTAGGAAAGAACTAGTTCACTATACACATAGCCTCGTTCTATAAATGCGCTTGACAGAACTAGTTCTCTATACAGATAGCCTCGTTCTATAAATGCGCTTGAAAGAACTAGTTCTCTATACACAGTCTCGTTCTACAAATGCGCAGGAAAGAACTAGTTCACTATCACATAGCCTCGTTCTATAAATGCGCTTGACAGAACTAGTCCTCTATACACATAGCCTCGTTCGACAAATGCGCAGGAAAGAACTAGTTCTCTATACACATATCCTCGCTCTACAAATACGCAGGAAAGAACTAGCTCTAAACACATAGCCTCATTTTACAAATGCGCTGGAAACAACTAGTTCTCTATACACATAACCTCGTTCTACAAATGCGCAGGAAAGAACTAGTTCTCTATACACATAACCTCGTTCTACAAATGCGCAGGAAAGAACTAGTTCTCTATACACATATCCTCTCTCTACAAATGCGCAGGAAAGAACTAGCTCTAAACACATAGCCTCATTTTACGAATGCACTGGAAACAACTAGTTCTCTATACACATAATCTCGTTCTACAAATGCGCAGGAAAGAACTAGTTCTCTATACACAGTCTCGTTCTACAAATGCGCAGGAAAGAACTAGTTCTCTATACACATCGCCTCGTTCTAGAAATGCGCTTGACAGAACTAGTTCTCTATACACATAGCCTCGTTCTATAAATGCGCTTGAAAGAACTAGTTCTCTATACACAGTCTCGTTCTACAAATGCGCAGGCAAGAACTAGTTCTCTACACACATACCCGCATTCTAGAAATGCGCAGGAAAGAACTAGTTCACTATACACATAGCCTCGTTCTATAAATTCGCTTGACAGAACTAGTTCTCTATACAGATGGCCTCGTTCTATAAATGCGCTTGAAAGAACTAGTTCTCTATACACATAGTCTCGTTCTACAAATGCGCAGGAAAGAACTAGTTCACTATCACATAGCCTCGTTCTATAAATGCGCTTGACAGAACTAGTCCTCTATACACATAGCCTCGTTCTACAAATGCGCAGGAAAGAACTAGTTCTCTATACACATAACCTCGTTCGACAAATGCGCAGGAAAGAACTAGTTCTCTATACACATATCCTCGCTCTACAAATACGCAGGAAAGAACTAGCTCTAAACACATAGCCTCATTTTACAAATGCGCTGGAAAAAACTAGTTCTCTATACACATAACCTCGTTCTACAAATGCGCAGGAAAGAACTAGTTCTCTATACACAGTCTCGTTCTACAAATGCGCAGGAAAGAACTAGTTCTCTATACACATAGCCTCGTTCTATAAATGCGCTTGACAGAACTAGTTCTCTATACACATAGCCTCGTTCTATAAATGCGCTTGAAAGAACTAGTTCTCTATACACAGTCTCGTTCTACAAATGCGCAGGCAAGAACAAGTTCTCTACACACATACCCGCATTCTACAAATGCGCAGGAAAGAACTAGTTCACTAATAGTGAACTACACATAGCCTCGTGCTATAAATGCGCTTGACAGAACTAGTTCTCTATACATATAGCCTCGTTCTATAAATGCGCTTGAAAGAACTAGTTCTCTATACACATACCCGCATTCTACAAATGCGCAGGGAAGAACTAGTTCACTATACACATAGCCTCGTTCTATAAATGCGCTTGACAGAACTAGTTCTCTATACACATAGCCTCGTTCTACAAATGCGCAGGAAAGAACTAGTTCTCACACATACCCGCATTCTACAAATGCGCAGGAAAGAACTAGTTCACTATACACATAGCCTCGTTCTATAAATGCGCTTGACAGAGCTAGTTCTCTATACACATACATAGCCTCGTTCTATAAATGCGCTTGAAAGAACTAGTTCTCTATACACATAGCCTCGTTCTACAAATGCGCATGAAAGAACACATATACTCTCGTTCTACAAATGCGCAGGCAAGAACTAGTTCTCTACACACATAGCTTCATTCTACAAATGCGCAGGAAAGAACTAAGTCTCTATACACAGTCTCGTTCTACAAATGCGCAGGAAAGAACTAGTTATTTACACACATAGCCTCGTTCTACAAATGCGCAGGAAGGAACTAGTTTTCTACACACACAGTCTCGTTTTATAAATGCGCTTGACAGAACATAGTTTTCTATACACATAGTCTCGTTCTACAAATGCGCAGGAAAGAACTAGTTTTCTATACACATACCCGCATTCTACAAATGCGCAGGAAAGAACTAGTTCACTATACACATAGCCTCGTTCTATAAATGCGCTTGAAAGAACTAGTTCTCTATACACAGTCTCGTTCTACAAATGCGCAGGAAAGAACTAGTTCTCTATACACATACCCGCATTCTACAAATGCGCAGGAAAGAACTAGTTCACTATACACATAGCCTCGTTCTATAAATGCGCTTGACAGAACTAGTTCTCTACACACATAACCTACTTCTACAAATGCGCAGGAAAGAACTAGTTCTCTATACACATTGCCTTGTTCTACAATGCGCACGAAAGAACACACATAGCCTTGTTCTACAAATGCGCAGGAAAGAACTTGTTCTCTATACACACAGTCTCGTTCTACAAGTGTGCAGGCAAGAACTTCTCAGTTCTCTCTACACATAGCCTCGTTCTACAAAATGCGCCGGAAAGAATTAGTTCACTATACATATAGCCTCATTCTACAAATGCGCAGGAAAGAACCTCTATGCTCATAGCATTTTTCTACAAATCCGCAGGAGAAAAATAGTTGGCTGTTTCTTCTGGGTTAATTGGAGTCAGAATGTGAAGCCTTATAACCAAGGTATTAATTACGGTGCTCATATCCTTGGCTAATGGAAGTCAGAATGTGAAGCCTTATAACCAAGGTACTACCGTATTTATTTATTTATCTAGTTCTCATTAAATAGGAAGAAAGTTAACCTCATTAAACATTTTGATAATATCATGATATATCACCCTCTCAAGGCCCTAGTAAGAAAATTGCCCTCATTAAATATTCTGATAATATCATGATATATCACTCTCTCAAAGCCCTAGGAAGAAAAAGTGACCTCATTAAATATTCTGATAATATCATGATATATCACTCTCTCAAAGCCCTAGGAAGAAAAAGTGACCTCATTAAATATTCCGATAATATCATGATATATCACTCTCTCAAAGCCCTAGGAAGAAAAAGTGACCTCATTAAATATTCTGATAATATCATGATATATCACTCTCTCAAGGCCCTTGGAAGAAAATTGAACTCATTACATATTCTGAAAATATCATGATATATCATTCTCTCTAAGGCCCTAGGAAGAAAATTGACTTCATTAAATATTCTGATAATATCATGATTTATCACTATATCATGGGCATTAGAAGAAATTCTTAGCTAATTAAATATTCTGATAATATCATGATTTATCACTATATCATGGGCATTAGAAGAAATTGTTAGATAATTAAATATTCTGATAATATCATGATTTATCACTATATCATGGACCTTAGGAGAAATTCTTCCTTAATTTATTATTCTGATAATATCATGATAAGCAGTTGATTATATGATAAAAACCCTTTACTGAATATCAAAATATCAACTCCTTATCAGACCAGTGATATATCATGAGTAGTAGAAGCTTGTATGTTCTGGCACATTTTCGAAATTCTCAGGATTCCTGTGGTTTTTGTCACATGACTTTAGAGCTGTCAATCAAATTTTTTTAACCACACCTGTCAATCAAAAATGGCAGACAATCTTTAAAATCCAAGATGGTGGACAATCTTTAAAAATCCAATATGGCGGACAATCTTTAAAATCCAAAATGGTGGACAATCTTTAAAATCTAAAATGGTGAACAATCAAACCTAGGTCCGTCGTTATACCTAGGTTAGGTCTAAAGATGTTATACCTAGCATCAGATACCTAGCATCGGATACAGTCATGACGTCACCATACGGGTATTCCCCTTGAAAACAGCGATTGTGGGCAAGCCTAAACATGCCAGCCGATGGGGAATACCCTGAAATTCTATATATATATTTTTTCCACATATATAAAATGACTTAAAGGAATAGTTCTTTAATATATTATCAGAAATGGTCGAAACAAAAACACATAAACCACGCTCACGTTATGCTAATAATAGTATGACAACTAATTCTATTATGGATCAGGCAGTACCTGAAATTAATATTGAAATCTTAAAACCTATAAAAGCTGTACAAACGGTGGGTCAAAACGCAATCAAATCCACCGCTAATGCAGTTCAAAAACAACTAAATGAATTCGCAGACTGGATTCTATCCTATATTCCACCAGAGGTTAAGAAGCATGTTAATACCCGTGTGGAAGCATTGAAGAAGACAGTCAATGATATATATAACAAGCTGAAGAAGCCAGCAATCTCTAATATTCAAAAGAAAGAGACGGCATTAAAAGGATTTTTATCATCTTACAGAATCAAAGGTGAGGATAAGATAGATCCTAAGATGTTTCTAGAAAAATATAAGAACACGGCTATTGAAACGATTAACCAGCAACAAAAGCCGATTAAATTGAAGCTTCTTCTAGAGGTTGAATTTGATAAAAAGGACCCTAATAACGAGCTCGTATACACCTTTGGATATTTCCACAGTAATATAGTGATTATTACACAGGCACAAACCTAGGAGGTGTTTACAAAACGTTGACAGGGGCCATATTAGAAAAGGTAAGTAATTTCCAAGATAGTGGATCAGGTTGGATATTCAGTAAGGTGGTAAACTTGGATATTCATATAGATAAATACCAGCCTATAGTGGCAAAATCTTGGATTGAACTCCCACAGAAGCTCAAGCTGAAAAAAGCTATTATTAATCCAGAAAATGAGGATAATCAATGTTTCAAGTGGGCTGTTACAACAGCTATTTATGAAGCAAAAGCAAACCCACAAAGGATCACCAAAATTATGAAATCAAACGCTGAAAAAATCAACTAGGGTGATATTGAATTTCCTGTACAAGTGGATAAGATAGGTATCTTCGAAAATAATAATCCAAAATACAGAGTGAACGTATACGGGTATAAAAATGATCAAGTATATCCGATTAGAATAAGTGAAAATGAAAGCAGAGAACAAACGATTAACCTGCTTATGATCTCAAATAATAAGACCAACCACTATTGTTGGATAAAAAATATTAGCAGACTGTTAACCTCACAGATTACAAAACACACAGAGAGGAGATATTTTTGCGAACGATGTTGTAACTCATTTAACACAGGCAAAGAGTCGCAATAAGCATTCTGAATACTGTAAGAACCATGATGCGGTCAAAATAACACTACCAATAAAGGGAACTGCACTATCTTTTAAAAACTGGAATCATTCTATACGGGTTCCCTTTGTTATCTACGCAGATTTTGAGTGTTTTACAGAGAATATATCTTCATGTAGTCCAAACGATAACAAATCATACACTGAGCAATATCAGAAGCACAAACCTTCTGGTTATTGTTACATAGTTAAATGCTATGATGACAGCCTATATGAACCGAAAATATTCAGATACACAGCTAAGTCAGATGATGAGGATATCGGGCAATTGTTTGTGGAGGATATAGAAAGGACAGTCAGATCTATTTATTCAAAATTCCATTACAACAGGAAAGTAAAAATGACTGACAAGGATAATGCAGACTATAAAAATGCTACCCACTGTCATATCTGTGGGGATGAATTAGATTGGGATAAGGTATTAGACCACGACCATCTGACTGGTAAATACCGTGGAGCATCACATAATGACTGCAACCTGAATTACAAAACACCGAAGCATATACCGGTGATATTTCATAATTTAGCAGGATACGACGCACATCTGTTTATCAAGAACCTTGGTGTTACAAAAGGTAAAATAGACTGCATTCCAAATAATGAAGAGAAATATATCAGTTTCAAAAAGCAGATAATATTGGACAAATTTGAAAACAAAGATGGAAAATCTTGTACTGTAAAACGTGAGATAAGATTCATAGACAGTTACAAATTCATGCAGGCATCTCTGGATTCACTAGTCAGTAATTTAAATAAAGATCAGTTCAAGAATCTATCTAAATTCTATGAAGGGAAGAAGCTGGACCTATTGCTTAGAAAAGGTGTGTATCCATACGATTATGTTAACTCGCTGGATAAATTGAGTGAAAGAAACCTACCTGCAAAGAATGATTTCTACAGCAAGCTTAATAATACTAATATATCAAATGAGGACTACACACACGCAAAAAAAGTGTGGAAGACGTTTAACATCAAATCAATGCGGGAGTATCATGATTTATATCTCAAGAGTGACGTTATTTTATTAGCAGACGTGTTTGAAACATTTAGAGATGTGTGTATGAAGAATTATAAATTAGATCCGGCATGGTATTATACAGCTCCAGGATTAAGTTGGGATGCAATGCTGAAAAAAACAGATGTGGACCTAGAGCTGTTGAGCGACCCCGATATGCTACTTATGATTGAGAATGGAATACGAGGAGGAGTTTCTATGATTAGCAAACGATATGCTAAGGCCAACAACAAATATATGAAGTCATTCGATAATAAACAAAAATCAACATTCATCAAGTATCTCGATGCTAACAATCTCTATGGCTGGGCTATGTCAAAAAAGCTACCAACTATCCTATCAAATATCCTACAAGGCTACATAATCTCCATAATGAATATCCGCTAGCAGCCGAAAGAGTAATGGTGAACAAAGTGGAAAAGCTTATTCCTAATCTCTGTGATAAAACAAAATATGTGGTTCATCATGAGACTCTAAAACTATATGAGAGCCTTGGACTGAAAATAACAAAAATCCACAGAGGTATCTCATTTCATGAGTCCAAATGGTTGGAGAAATATATTAGTCTCAATACCAATCTCCGAACAACAGCTAAAAATGATTTTGAGAAAGATTTTTTCAAACTGATGAACAACAGCGTCTTCGGCAAGACCATGGAAAACATCAGGAACAGACAAGATATACGTCTAGTAACATGTGAAAGCCAAGCGAAGAAATTAGTATGTCAACCAAATTATAAGAGACAACAATATTTTCAGAAAACTTGGTAGCTATACATATGGGAAAAACAGAATTGATATTCAACAAACCTATATACGTGGGGATGTCTATCTTAGACCTATCTAAAACCCTTATGTATGACTTTCACTACAATTATATCAAAGCAAAATATGGAAACAAAGCAGAACTACTATTCACAGACACCGATAGCCTGATGTATGAGATCGAGACAGAGGATTATTACAAAGACATTGAGAAAGATATTGTGACAAATTTTGATACAAGCAACTATCCAGAAAATCATACTGGAATCAAAGATAGAGTTAATAAAAAGGTAATAGGTATGTTCAAAAATGAATCGCCGAGAGTAGAAATAACGGAATTCGTAGGCTTGAGAGCTAAACTTTATGCATATAAAACAGATGATGAACAGACTGGAAAAAGATGCAAAGGCATTAAACGCTCGGTTGTGAAATCGAGTATAACATTTGATTATTATAAAAATTGCTTATTTGAAGGTGAACAAACTATGAGGAAAATGAACGTTATTCGAAGCCATAAACATCAGATATACACAGAAACGGTTAACAAAGTAGCACTATCAAGAGATGATGACAAACGAGAAATCGAATCGGATGGTATCAATACATTAGCTTATGGTTATAAAAATATTGATGAATGGATATATGATCATGAAAAAGAACAATTTATAAAACGATATCACGGTGGAATAGATAATTATGATAGAATAGCTTTGCAAAAAGTTAAAAAGCATAAGTCAAGCAAACTATTTTAAAACACTATCAGGTGGTAGTTGGGTATCAGTTGGAACAACTTGTAATTCCTCTCTAACGAAAGATCTTTTCGGCGCCCATTAGAAAGGTAATATAACACAGGTTGGCCAGCTGATACAACAGCTCGTGATGTATAGTACGTATCTATTGACCATATAGGATCGGTAGCACGACGCTTATCTCCACCTTCTTGCTCACCGTTAGCGTATAAGTATCTAACTTTTACACCTGACGGCAATCTTATCTCATCCAGTCCAACAGGACGTTTATATTCCATTTCATTTAATTCCACTTTTTTCATTCCTATTGAATTTGCCGGCTGTTTTCCAGTTATTCGTATCTTTTCACTATTTATCGATTTCAAAAGAGCTGGCAAACGTTTTACCCATTCTCTTGATCGATCATCAGTAATCATTTCTTGTGCGTACTGATGTGTGAATAACCTCTCACTCAGTGTTCTGTTTGCTCTTTCTACAAAGGCTTGGGCTCTATGGTTATTAGCTTCTGACCGTTGAATGGTCACATTATGTTTTTTCATAAGCTTAGTAACATCTCCCTTAAACTCTGTTCCAGGATCAACAATTATTGTACTAGGATATTTTAACTTTCTTGAATATATCTTTGTGAAAGCTTTGGATACCTCATTTGACTCTTTGGCTGTTAGTGGCTCAGCATCTTTGTATCTACTAGCTATATCAATAACTACTAATGCGTACTTATAAGTCTTTCGTCTGATAGTATCATGTGGAAGAAATAATAGATCCGCTTGGTGTATCTGGTTTGGTTTATCAATACTCCAATATGGCCTAGGAATATAATCAGGCTTAGGTAGATATATTTGCCATATTGCTTGCTTTTGAAGCCATTTCTTAGCAACTGATTCGTTGACTTTTGCTTTTTTATCTAATTTGGTAATAGCTGTATTACCTTTCCAATAACCCTCAGTTGAGTAATATATTTTCTCCATTATTATATAAAAGTATAATACTATTTATTATTTATATGACATCAATAGCAGATATGATTAATCCAAATAGGGAGTATAAGCAACCTTTTGGACTGAAAGCTGAGGCATGTTTGAACCGTATTACTATTAATCCAAACAAAGCACAGCCTGGGGAGACATTATATGTTCACGTACCAAAACTAGCAGACAATGTGATTATTGTTCCACATAGCCTAGGGATAACGTTTAACATTGCTCTATCTGGCACGGATAGGCATGCTAATAATCGATTTGTCAATAATTTGACAGCATGTTTGAAATCAAGATATAAGATACATTTTGGTGGAGAGACAGTACAGGATACAAATAGATATGATTTATATAAACTATACAGTGATCTTCATCTTAGTAAGAAGGAAAGAGAAAACAGAATCAAGGAAGGTATTTCCAGTGTCAACATGCATAAACTGAGAGCTGGTGCTGGTGATAAAGTGTCTACAGATGCATCAGAAGTAGCATTAGCAACAGTATATAATACAAAATATAGGCTTCCACTAGAACATCCAATTTTAGACAATCATGGAGTATTCTATCCAAAGGTGTTAGATCAGAGTTTTATTTTTGAAGTTAAGCTTCCTGAATCAAAAGATCTTACAATCACAAGTGATAAAACAAAACCATATACATATGCTATTTCCAATCTTGAGCTAGAATACCAAAGCATTTCAAGTGATTACCTTGCGAATGAGGTAAAAAGCTCTTATCAAATTGGGAAAGGGTTTTATTATGAAAATATTCATCTCCATAAGACGTTCACGATTACCAAAGGGACGGATAGCATATTGAATGAGAATATTAATATACCACGAAGAAGCATGACTGGCATTCTAATGCTGTTTACAACACCGCATACTGCAGGTGCTCGTGATAGCGAAAGTTTTACGAACCCGAATATTACATCAGTTAAAATAAACATCGATGGCGTGCAAAATCGCCTATATAGCAAAGGTATGGAAACCTCAGATTTTTATGATGCGGTTGTTAAACGGTTTGGAATCAGTGATAATATATCAATCAAGGAGTTTTATAACGATAAATTTGCATTGTGGATAGACCTGCGAACATATCATGATGATTTAATACATGGTAATGGTTTGCACCTTCGTAATACAAGAGATGGGGTTCACATAGAGATGAAACGAACAGCTTCAGGTTCTGGCACTATTACTTGTTACATGTATGTGATCGCAGACGCTCTGATGGAAATCATGGGAAGCAGTCTTAAAAGCATAATATATTAGTAATAATATATGGAAGAGTTAGCGGATAAATTACCGTTTCACTGCCTCATCGTGGGTGGTACAAATTGTGGAAAAACGAAATATCTAATAGGACAGCTTAGAGGGTCTTACAGGAAGAAGTTTGAAAACATTGTGTTGATTTGTCCAACATATGCAAAAAATAAAACATATCAAGGGTTTGCGAATAATGATCCACGATTCTTAGTCGTTTCACCTGATGCAGACTCGATAGATGAAATAAATGATATGTTATCAGATTGCAAGGAGCTATTCTCAGGAACAAATACACTAATTATTCTAGATGATTGCGCTTTTAGTAGGGATCTCAAACAAAAATCAAATCATTTTATAAATTTAGGATTTAGTGGGAGGCACGAGGGTATCTCCGTATTGGTCTTAACTCAGCAATAGCAAAAGCCTTCAGAGAGAATGTAGCAAGCGTGGTTTCATTTTATAATCCATCTAACGTATGTATGAAGACGCTATTCGATGAATATTGTGGTGACTTGAATATTGAAGATAGAAAGAAGTATGTGCGATTACTAAAATCTCACAAATATTCACGATTATGTTTGTCCTTGAGACATCCGTATAATTGTTATATTGAACTTCCAAATTCAAATGATTTAAATATTGAATAAGATATTATATATATAATGACAGATATTGTTGGAGAATATATTGATAATGTAGAGGAAGCCCCTACAAAAAAGGATAAGAAACCAAAAACTACTAAGAAGAAGGTTGTAGATACAAAAGAGATTGATGAAAAACGAGAATCGTTATGCATTCTTGCTGTATTAGGGACAACACATGACTACACTGGTATGGATTTGTCTCTTGGCGATGTTAAGAGGCTATCAATCAAGGATGTTGAAAAATATTATAATCGGTATCAAGCTGTTATGGGAAGTAAGGTTAAAAATTGCTTAGTGGATACTGCACTACAAGGTGCATCAGAAGTTATTTCCTATGTATGTCCTATAGATGATAAACAAGCATTATGCAAAGATCTTCAAAATGATGATTTACTTAAAAAGGAATTAAACGAATACGCTGGGTATGTTGTTTTAAAAGGTGGTCGAATGGTAGCTCTTGCAAGTGCTTTGATACAAATCAGTAAACATATCAAGTTTAACACTGAAACTCTTAAGCAACCTATTGAACCTCTTAAGCAACCTATTGAACCTCTTGAGCAGTCTTGAGCATCTGCTAAGCATCTCTTAAGCATCTCTTAAGCACCCTCTTGAGCAGTCTTGAGTAACCTCTTAAGCAGTCTTGAGCATCTGTTAAGCATCTGTTAAGCAACCTCTTAAGCAGTCTTAAAATATCCTAATTGATATAAATATATATTAATAAATACTTAATATATATGTCAACAGAATCAGAAAATATTGAACAATTAACTAGGGAACCAGAAGCTATAAAAGAGAAAAAGCTGAAGGATCCTAAGAAGGTGGAAGCTGGTAGACGGCTAGCAGAATACCACAAAAAGGCTAAGGAAGCTATGAAAAAAGATAATACAATATCTGTAGAGAAAGCATGGATTCCAGAAATCTCACTTACTACTGTTTTCCTAATTGATATAAATATATATTAATAAATACTTAATATATGTCAACAGAATCAGAAAATATTGAACAATTAACTAGGGAACCAGAAGCTATAAAAGAGAAAAAGCTGAAGGATCCTAAGAAGGTGGAAGCTGGTAGACGGCTAGCAGAATACCACAAAAAGGCTAAGGAAGCTATGAAAAAAGATAATACAATATCTGTAGAGAAAGCATGGATTCCAGAAATCTCACTTACTACTGTTTTATCAGTTGTTGGGATATCACTAACAGCTCTAGATTTATACTATAGATGGAGAAAGCAGGATAAAATCGAATTGAAAGCACCCCCTCATGTAGATGAAAAACCATCTAAAATTCCTATACTGAAAATAGGTATGGAATAAAAAAAAATGATATAAAACTATATGTGTATATATGATTATATGTCAACTAAAACAAAGTATTGAAAAAATTTATGGATGCTGCCGTACTTGTAGGATTGGCTGCGGGTGTTGGTTGGGTCGGTCGAAAAACTTTGAAAGAGCAATTTATTGGAGATCCATCTTCAAATATAACAAACTATGGTAAATGGGTGTTGGTTCTTGGTGCTAGTATGTATCTCAAGGATTATCTAGAGACTCAGAAGATTCTACCACAATCGGTATAAAAGTGTAATATATATATTATAATATAAATGGCGACTATTGCACTGATGATTTCCGGCGCTCTGCTCAACGCTACTAGCTTTATAGGCGGGAGTTATTTAGCTAGATATCTTAGTGGTAACAACACGGATGAAGAACGTATTAGACATGATAAGGCGGTTGAAAAGTATCAACATGATTATGAAATATTTGAAGAAAATAGACAGAAACTCATAGATTGGCAAACTGATAGGTACAAGAACCAACAAATCGCAAGCAATAACATGAGGTCTACGGATGAGGCGTTAAAATTGTATAATGAAGCTCATAATCAAAAGATCCATTTGCAAGAGCCACAGTTTAGTGATTATTATAAAAAATCATATGAACAGAAAAAGTATGAAATGGCTTACGTAGGTGGAGGCATGCTTGCTGTTGGCTATATGGCTTCTAAATTCTTGTAAGTGATAAGAAAACATGTTGATGAAGAGGATAAGACTAAATCTATAACCCCGCCATTTCGGCGGGGTCTAAAGAATTTACATCTATATATGAAAAAAGGCTTAAGGATACATTACTATATATTCAATATATAGTAATGACACTAGTTGAAAAGAAATTTGAAAACAAAAGTTTGAACCTATCTATTGGTTCATATATTGATAGCAAGCAGAATATCTACTTCAAAGGAAAAGATATTGCATCAGCTCTTGGTTATGAAAAACCAAGGAATGCTGTGGAAAATCATGTTCCAGACAAGAATAAAAAGATGGTAAGTGAGATCATTAAGGGGGCCCTAAAACAGGGCCCCCTAAAAGATATTCCACAACACACTATTTTTATCAATGAAAGTGGATTATATCGATTAATTATGAGATCTAAACTACCAATTGCTGAGAAATTTCAAGATTGGGTCGTCGAGGAGGTACTACCATCTATCAGAAAGTATGGATACTACAGAAGGTTTAACAACCCTAAGACGCTAACATTCAAAATTGAAAATGAATATGATCTGCATACCAAAGTAGTTGGGTTTATCAAACGGTTTTATCCAAACACTATCATAACAGCAGGACTAGGAGAGAACCAAGATACATCATCTAACCGTATTGCTGCTTATAAAAAAGGGTATATGAAAGGGCAACCAGATCTTATAATACAAAATTGTCACAAACATTACTCTGGTCTATGCATCGAATTTAAGAGCGCCAGTCTGTTAATATCACCTACCGGCGGAAAAATGGAAATATTCAAAATCGCTCAAATTTGGTCAGGAGTTAGGTCGCAATGAACTATTCATGCTGCCCAACTTTCGGATCGATCTGGTAAATACAGAGCGAGAACGAAGAGGCAAGTGATTTCATCGAATAAATTAGCGATTTTTTCGCATTCTTCGCCCCCTTCGAAAGACGACAAAAACGTTTTAAGATCGAAACGCACGCACACAATAACTTATATCCTTGGAGATAAGATAACAAGCATTAAATTAAGTGGTTTTTTAACTGTTTCCGGTAAAAAATAAATATTTCAGCGATTTTTGAATAATTTTGATGTTTTTCCTAGTGTCAAGTATGGCCCAAACTCGAAGCTCATATCTCCGATGAGACGTGGAGTTATCGAAATTCGAAGTATCGAGGGAAAAGATATATCTTTCTACTTTTGATTTATGAAATAAAATTTTGCGGGGATTAAATTCACGAGGTTTTATGAAGCGGAAATCAACTCCTGCTGAGCACCAAAATTACACAACAAGTTCCCGACACGGGATGTCACAAAGTACTAAAATAAGTACATACCGGGCAATAAATAGACCAAACCACTTCTCCTGCTGCTGAATAATAGTCTTGCTTTATTCCTTTAAGATTTTGGATGTCCGTGTAAGATTTTTTTCTACCTCTGTTATGCGGTTAGAATTTTTTTTTCCGATAAGAAAGAAGGGTTTTAGTCACCATTTTGCTGTGCAGGACGTTTTTTTTTTTCAAAAAAGCCCCCCCCCCCCCTCAAGAGTTAAATGGTCGGCCCCTAAAAGCGGATAGTCTTAGAAATAAGTCGTGCGCAGCTGTTTCGGCTAACTGCGTCATGTTAGATTTTTTACCCGGTCGCGAGTACTCTACCATATAATGACAATTGCCGCCTGCCACAGGTATACTGGGAGTTTAGGCAGCATCCTGAAACAATTGCGCACTTATCCGTCCATTTCAAAACACTATTTATTTTTCATTCGCTAGCCTCTTCCTCGTGAAGGCCCACGCGTTCTTGGCGTCACACAGGCTGTCCATTCAACATTCACTACCTTTTCGACTCACAATACCAAACACATTCGAAATCATACATCCACAAATACCCTTTTCTCTTTGTACAGCTTCAGAAAAATTATATATAGCGTCCTTAGGAAAATGAATCCCGTGTGAAAACAGCCGGGTGAAAGAGTATTTCATATGACTGGTGAGAGCAATCCCAATTTAGCACATTCAAGTACATGGGTAAAGCAGATTTCAGATGAGTGTCAAATAATAAACAAAAACCCGACACCACTAGCCAATCAGGAGTGGAAGCCATTCAACAACAAATCAATCAGGATGCGAAGTGAGCCAGACTTACGTTTAGACCCCGTTCACACTACACCGTTTTCAAAAGAAAACGGATACTTTTTGCTCCGGATACGGCTATCGTCTACACTACAACATTCAATCATAGAAAACGAGTCAATCCGAAAACGCTCTCCAGAGTGGAGCGAATTGAAAACGGAGCGGGTGAAATCGATGCTATCTGAAAACGATGACGTCACCACAGCAAACCCAATCAATTTCGCGAGCCGACAGATCGAAATGCGCATGCGTTAAGCTTGCGCACTGAATGCATAAGACCGTTTTCGTACATTCTCGAACCCAGAGCTCCCCGGCTCGTTTCCTCGCGGGGGAGGCTCTGGTGACAGCCACTGACGCATGCGCGAGATTTAATACAGAGCCGCTGAGGGAAAGACCTTTCAGCGCATGCTCAAACGTTCAAAACCAGCCAATCAGCGACGGCCCTCAAATGGATGTCCCCAGAGCCTCCCCTGGCGAGCAGACGAGCCGGGGAGCTCTGGGTACGAGAATGGTTTTCGTACGGATACGCATTGTAGTGCGGACGGGCGAAAACAATTATTGTGAAAACGGAGCAAAAAGTGTCCGTTTTCGTTTGAAAACGGTGTAGTGTGGACGGGGTCTTAGTCATGCATGCAAGAGCAATGGCCCGTTTTCATTTAGTTCGCAATTTGATTGGCTGAAAAGACGAGATACTTTGCTCTCGAGCAAAGAAACAGTAAATAAACAGTAAATAAGTCTGACTTACTTTCGACGGTCATTTGAAATCCGCTCTAATCAACAATGAACAAGGGATGACACACTGCACTCGTGAACTCCACCCTAAGGGGCCGACCATTTGACTTTTGAGGGGGGGGGGGGGGGGGGGGGGGGTGGATGATTTTTTTTGCAATATTTTTTTTACGTCTCTAAGATATATATATGTTATTTACCGGCTGGGAGGTCCGGATCGTGAAATACCGTGACCGAGGTCTTGAAAATACTGACCGAGACCGGAGGTCGAGGTCAGTATTTTCAATGCCGAGGTCACGGTATTTCACGATCTGGACCGACCCCAAGCCGCTAAATAATAAATTTATTTTTTGCTTTCACTGAAACAGCATAAAACTTCACAGAAATTAGCGCGCGCGCGATTCATCCGGACCTGGGGTCCGGATCGTAGGATTCCGGCCCGCTCGCGAGCCAATCAAAGCGCGCGATTTGATGGATACCGGACCGCTGAAAAAATAATGTAGGATATTTATTTCGTAAAATTAGTTGAGGATTATGACAAATATGCTGTGCAGGAAATATTTTTCGGCCCTTCGGGCCGTGCAGGATATTTGTTTCCAAAATCATCCACCCCCCCCCCCCCCCTCAGAAGTGAAATGGTCGGCCCCTAAGATGCTTGCACTTCTTGACAATCGGACATATGCGGTCGACATACAGCCTCTTTTTTTGCTCTTTTTGCACATGTAATCATCTAGAACTACTATAGTCCAGTCAATCTACGGTTTGACCGGGAACTAATTGCAACAAAAGCTTTTTCGACGGTTTTGTGCTACATTTAGTCCCCAAATGAACATACTAAAAGTCCCAAAAAATCGGAGTTCAGGAACACGCCGAAAACGGCAATTGAGAAATCCCATACAAAGCTTGTATGAAAAACCACAGGGAGCCCAAATCTCGAAAAATGCAGAACATTAAAATAGAGTCATTTGATGAAACTTTCGACAATGCAAATGATTCGAATTATTCCGAAACACAATTTTGAACATAAATAGTACAGGTTTTAGTTTTTTCGTACTTTTTATTAAATAATCACTCAATTCTATTTCCTCAGAGTTTGATATCTGGAACTAATAGAGGCGCCAGCTAGTGACACTTTTGTTGATAACCATACTATCTCAGATTAACAAATATTTGATGTTAACATGGATTACGCAGACATTTAAGACAATAACAAGAGAAAAATAAAAATAATTGGGATCGAGATATCCGCACGAGATAGTCGTTTAGCTGACACGTTGACTGGTTCCTGAAACTGAAACCCTCAAAGTCAAGGCAAGTTGGCTTCTTATTTCTAGCGTATGTTGATATAGATTATATATTATTAGATTACCTTGAATTCATATTCAGTGTTATAATAATAGCCGCCAAAGAGGAGGCCAATTTTGCCAGTTGACCTGGTTTCAGTCCGTGTCCTCAGGACTCTCATCAAAGTAGGAGAGTTGGTGCACGCAGGTCCCTTACTTTGTCCGCAAATAATTTAAAACTCAAGGTCGTGCTTTTACAAGAGCACCGGAGAATACTGCAGTCCTGAATGCAGTTGCAGCGTCCAATATGGAGACGTTACTGTGGAGCCGCTGGTCGGTCAGACTGAGGAGGGATCGAACGAACCCCCTTCTGTCCAGAAAAATCAGGCTTTTGGTCACAAAACAGGAAGGAAACACGACAAAATGCTATACACTTGGTTTGTACAGGATTTCCTTTGCTGTAAAACTGAGGACAACGAACCCCTCTCCAAGAATGCATGCTACGGGCCTCATTCTTCACACCTTGATATTCACTGACTGTTTCACTGTCTGACTTATATATAAAAGATGAGAGAAACCAAAACAGCGACGCTCCCGGATCCTTAAGGATGCTGGTCTCTCTCTGTCTGACTTAAAAATACACTTTTCAGCAATAGTGGATGTTGGAAGGCGATTCTGTGGTTCGGGGGACGAGGTCTCGCCTGTCCGTTTTAAGACCGCACTGGTACCTCAAATCATGTCCAGCTTCTAGCCAGGTTTGCTATCATAGATACAGACAAGAACATTTCCCCTTTCCAGATAGAGATATTTTCTTTTTGTTTATTGTGCTTTAGGGAGTCGAAGATTGTACTTGCGAAGCAAGTATGGAGAGCTGGCATGCTTCTTGAAGGCCGCGCGTGCCCTTTTCTATATCCCGTAGGGGCGGGGAAAGTCTGGCCGAGAACACGGACCTAGACCATGCGAGAAAGCAAGCTAAGCTCGCACTAAAACTGGCCACCTCTTTCAAACTATTGTTCATTGTGGCTATTAACTGAAGAGGAATTCAGGGACATTCACATTTAAGAATGAATTTAAAATATATCAACATACGCAGGAAATAAAAATCTAAATTGCCTTGACTTTGAAGTACTTTGAGGGTTTCAGGAAACCAGTCAAACGGTTTGAACGATCTCGATCCCAATTATTTTGATTTTTTTGTCTGGGTAATCCATGTTGTCATCAAATATTTGTTAATCTGAGATTAGTATGGCTATCTAGGAAATAATTTAACGATCAAAAGTGTTCCTTGCCGGCGCCTCCTATTCCAAACTCTTGCGCCAAATAGAATTGAGTGATTATTTAATAAAAAATACCATAAAACAACTAAAACGTGTGCCATTTATGTTCAAAATTATGATTCGGAATAATATGAATCATTTGTATTGTCAAAAGTTTGCACAAAACGAATCTATTTAAATATTGTGCATTTTTCGAGATTTGGACCCCCTGTGGTTTTTCATACAAGCCTTGTATGGGAATTTTCAATTGCCGTTTTCGGCGTGTTCCTGCACTCCGATTTTTTGGGACTTTTAGTATGTTCATTTGGGGACTAAATGTAGCACAAAACCGTCGAAAAAGCTTTTGTTGCAATTAGTTCCCGGTTGACCCCTTTTTGAGCGTAGATTGACTGTACTAGTCTAGAGCACTTTTTGCATTGCAGTTCACGAGTTCACTTCACGAGTTCACACTGCCAACACTGGTACTAGCTGGCACAGGCATGACAAGGCACAGGCATGACATCTGCTCTATTGTGACATCAGTAGCTGCGACAAATGCCATATTTGGGACAGTGGGTCGCCACATGCGTACTTTAGAATAATTTCTTGAGTAAAAAACACACAGCGCAGAAAAAGACAAGACAAAATAACGACTTTGCAGATTTGGCTGTTGCTTAATACACCCCCCCCCCCCCTCCTCCCCCCCCCCCCCCTAAAAAAACGATTTCAGCTAAAAAAGTAAACTTTTGTTGTCACGTCTGTCGGTTGAGCTACTGTAATTTGAGCCGATGTTGAACCTCACACCAAAAATAGCGCGAATTATTATCCACTTGAAAGGTCAAACCATGTCAAACCGAAAAGGCAAGCATACTTTTATCTTCCAAGAAGTCAAAGAGAACGATTCAGTTGCGAAAAATGGGCTTCATTGGAGAGTTTCGCGGGCTTTCGTGTGTTTGCTGGAAACACGAACTGTTTACATTGTTGTCTCGTGGGGTAAAAACAAACAGAAGCTTAAAGAATCATGTTCTACAGCATTGTTTGACATCCAAAATCTTAAAGGAATAAAGCAAGACTATTATTCAGCAGCAGGAGAAGTGGTTTGGTCTATTTATTGCCCGGTATGTACTTATTTTAGTACTTTGTGACATCCCGTGTCGGGAACTTGTTGTGTAATTTTGGTGCTCAGCAGGAGTTGATTTCCGCTTCATAAAACCTCGTGAATTTAATCCCCGCAAAATTTTATTTCATAAATCAAAAGTAGAAAGATATATCTTTTCCCTCGATACTTCGAATTTCGATAATTCCACGTCTCATCGGAGATATGAGCTTCGAGTTTGAGCCATACTTGACACTAGGAAAAACATCAAAATTATTCAAAAATCGCTGAAATATTTATTTTTTACCGGAAACAGTTAAAAAACCACTTAATTTAATGCTTGTTATCTTATCTCCAAGGATATAAGTTATTGTGTGCGTGCGGTTCGATCTTAAAACGTTTTTTGTCGTCTTTCGAAGGGGGCGAAGAATGCGAAAAAATCGCTAATTTGCCTCTTCGTTCTCGCTCTGTATTTACCAGATCGATCCGAAAGTTGGGCAGCATGAATAGTTCATTGCGACCTAACTCCTGACCAAATTTGAGCGATTTTGAATATTTCCATTTTTCCGCCGGTAGGTGATATTAACAGACTGGCGCTCTTAAGACTCCACAGGGTAATGGTGTTATATCTGATGAGCAAACAGAACTCTTAGAACAATATGAGGAGAATGGTTATAAGTGTATCATTTCCAACGATTATGATTTACTTATCAAGGAGATAAACGACTACATGCGTGATGTTCGGATTAGATGCAAGTTCTGTAAGCGGAAATTCAAAACAAGAACAACACTAGGGAATCATAAAAAATATTTTCACAGGATATAAAAATATACATATATTATAAATCATATAATATGGATACAGGCTATAGAGATACAGATCCTTTATTGAATCGTGGTGATAATCATGATCAAGATGGTGGTGAGGAAATACCCATGCATGAGTTACCTAGACCATCAACATCCACAGATTGGGTGGATGAAGGTGGTATTGATGAAACCTCATTTGGTGGAACCCCATTTACTGATTATAACCAACTTATTATAGAAAGAGTAAGTGAAAAAAAGAAGTTGATCAAATTATTAAGGAAATATTTCCAAATGCTGATACAAGCCTATTTTTATCAAAAATAGATGAGCTGGGTTTTATACGAGTTAAAGCAAAAACTACAAGTACTAGAACAATATGGCATTACCTATTCAACGGTAAAAATATTAGCAAAGGGTTACCAGACTCGATTACTAATGCTCTAGGGAAAGATATAAATACAATAGCGATTGAAAATGAAGCATGGGAAAAGATAATAGAAGTATTTCCTATTGCTAATCGTGATGAACTTTTATATGATATAGATAAAAAAAAGTGGTAGAGTTATTGTTACTCTTAAAGATGGAAGTATTAAATGGCATTATTTACTTAATAAAAAAGATGGATTGAATAAAGAATTATTAGGAACGAAAACCGACATAGACATGACATAGAAAGAGATAAAAGAGGGCTAACACAAAGACTAAAAGATGCAGTAACACGAAGAGCTAGATATACGAGTATTGAAGATACAACAGAAATAGACCATGAGATAAAAAAATACTCAAGATAAAATAACTGAGGCTCAAGAGAAAATATCAGAATTAGAGGAAGAACATGAAGCATTAGAAGAAGGGATGTCTCCCAAAGATAGAGTTAAACGGATATTCAAAAAGTATGGATTTACTGTGACAGCGGTGGTTATAGCTGTTGGGACGACCATCGGAGTTATTATTTCAAACCTAAGCAAGGGATTATCAACTGTAGCCAAGGGTGTTGGAAACGGTTTGAAAGCTATCGGTAAGAAGCTTGGAGAATTACTACCAGGTATGGTTGGTGCTATAGAGTCATTTGTATTCAAGACAGCTGGGGAAGCGGTTGGTTTCCTAGCTAAAAATGCTTGGTTACTGATTGTAGCAGTTGTTATGTATATGGTAAACCGTATAAAAGGTAAACGATAATATGTATCATATGACAACAATCTTAACAATAGCGATGAGATCACCAGAGACTAGGGTATATCTTGATCCTCCTTTATCAAACGTGAAGGATATACAATTGGTAAGCTATTATGGTCCCACAGCTTGGGTACGATTTAGTGAAGATCAATATGTTTACAAGAAATTAGAGAATAATGAGACGGAAACACTACAAACCATCCCAGCAGGTGATTATACCCTGTTAACATTACAGCAAGCATTTGTACATGGTTTGAAAGGTAATAAATTCGGAATTATTATAGATAGTCCTGGAAGGAATTTTATTTCAAATAAGACGGTTAATATCTGGCTGGGTGAAGAACTTGTAAGAAAGTTAGGTGTTCCGGAAAAAATATTACCAGGTAAGTATACCCAATAAGGTGGATACCTGATAAACCCTTGATGTTATTCTGTGATATTCTAGATAGGCATAAATCATACACAAATACAAACACCTATGGAGCAGATATAACACTAACAACGAGCACACTATTAGCAGTTATACCATCCAAAGACTATGCTAGCATTCCTGTTTCTATCGACTATGTATTGAACTATTTTACGATAAAATTATTTGATATCAAAGGTCGAAAGCCTGATTTAAAAAATGAACTGATTATAATCAATTTAAAAGTAACACACTTTTAATATATTATATGGAATACAACGAACTTTATCCACAATTACCTGCAGAGAATGGAGACAATTTTAGACTCCAAAAATCATGCGAGGTATTGCAAAACCTTGAAAATGAAATCAAGCATTATGAGAATATGCAGAAAAAGTATAGTAGATTGAGAAAAATAGTTGTTTGGTCAACAGGTGGAACATCTGTTATTTTATCAGGTACTGCTTTGGCTCTGTCACTTACAGGTTTTGGAGCTGTTGTTGGGGGTAGGCGCTCTGTTTGGTGTTATAAGCACGACAGCTGGTGTAAAATTATCGAGAAAGATAACAAAGCATGAAAAAACATCACAACTAGCTAGAGCAAAAGCAAACACACTGGAAGATATTATTTCAAAAGCCCTCTCTGATAATAAGATATCTGATGAAGAGTTTACACTAATCATAAACGAGGCAACAAAATACCATAGTATGAAAAAGGATATTAGAGTGAAATACATGAATGATGAAAAAAAAGAAGACCTCAATATATCAGACCTCCGCACACAGATTCGAAAAGAGATGTTAGAAGAGATTTCAAAGAACGTGCGCTAAAAATATCATTTGACCGAACACCTTATAATGGGTGTATATATGAAATCCGATATACAAAGGAAAAAGATATAAACTACTGATATGTATATTATATATATATGTTGCTAGACAAATTCAAGAAGAAATATCCTAGAGCTGATATGTTAAAATTTAAGTTTATTGATGATGACTATGGTGGATATATCTACTGGAAATATAACAGGCTCACAGTTATGAGTTATGATGATCTATCAGGTCAAACATGGATGAGTAATATACCAAGTGACTGGAAGATTAGATTAGATACAGACCTTGGAATCAAAAAGTCTTTTCCTGATAGCTTGAAGTTAACAAATAAATTATACCCAATACCTGCGATAGACTTTGAATCAACATCGTCAGACATCTCCGCACTGTTAACAAATCTCGATATCTACGTATCACAAAAGCAAAAATTTACAGCTAATATGCGGGATATTTTCAAAGAGACCACTATAACATTCCACTCCGCTAAGCAGTCAAGAAGATGGTTACAAGACCCTGATTACAATTACTGGCCTCAGCAGTTGAATTTTGCTGTATGGTGTGCGACAAGTGGCTGTGGTATAAGCTTACATGAAGCTAGATCATACCCTCCTGTGGTTTACGGTTTTATAAAATTCCATGTATATTTTACGATTAGAAGAATATTATATGAGATAGGTTGCCTATTACCTGATGATACGGTATTTGATCAAACAAATAACACATATAATAAAGTGGTTTTACAAAGGCTGTGTCATGAATTTGGTTTACCTACTAACCCTGATTTTAGATATAAAGGTGGCCGAAACCATGGATTAGGCGATATATTCTTAGACTATCCTGGTGAAGGTTATCGTAATGTACATGTCATTCGTGGGTATGATAAAGAGGCAGATACATGGCCTGATAAATTAAATTTATTTTCTGATGAGGGTGGTACTAGGGATAATGGTAAGCTTGTTAGTTTTATTAGGAATGATGAGCATGGAGAGATGCAATATTCTTGGTTCACTCCTATACACAGTCTCGGATTAACACGAGCGGGACTAGGTAGATTAAACAGATCAGTAGAAGCCTTTGTATATTGTGTTCTTGGCTCTCAAGTTAGCACTAGATCATCAATAGTTGGTAATAGTGGCTCTGCACAAGAAACGCAACAGGAATTTTTGACCCTTTTCGAGAGCTCTGTTATTGAGAATAATATCGTTGAATCAGTACAACGATATCAATTGGCAGTCCAAGAGGCTAAGCTCAGACTTGACCTAACAATAGCTCCAGGGGTTTGGTTACTACCTTCGAATTTAATTATAAACACAGAAAGTGTTATTGGATATAATAACAAACTGATGAAAGCGACTATTGACTTGGAATTTGGTATTAATAATATTAACCAGGAAAAAAAAAACAAGTGGGAATAAAACACAATTTCACAGATTCTAAGAAAAAATTACCTCATAATACTACAGTGGTTGAAAAACCTGTGGTTATACCAGTAAAAAACCTGTTGTGACGCCGAATATAAAACCCACTATAACAAAACATGAAACAAATCTCATGTATATAACAACTCTAGCCAGTGCTGGAGTAGCTTGGTTTTTGTTCAGATAAAAATAGTAATTAATTATATATATATTATAGCATACGCTACAGTATATATGATGTTATTAACTCTATTATTATGGTAGTCAAAAGTGAAAAATTATTTCTGACTATTATCCTTCTTTTTCCTACATCCTTGGGATTTTAAAACTTCTACACCCTCAGGAATGGTATCAAGATATTCAAATTTATATCTTTGTCCGTCTTTTTTAGACACCCCGCTTTTTACATGGTTCTTACCTTCCGCACACATTTTGATTAAGCCCGAGTTAATACCAAGGTGCTCTGTACAAGCGTATAGACTTCTATAATATTTACCCTCATCTGTCTCACAGTTGATGGCTTTAACCAAGTGCCGATTCTTATGATTGTTTCCAACAAAGGAATAATTTCTAGGTTTTTTAATTTTATCTGTCATTTCTTTATATTATATTAAATAATTATATTCTTAAGTCATTTTATATATGTTGAAAAAAATATATATAGAATTTTAGGGTATTCCCCTAGTCTGATGCAACTGCACGTGGCCTCTAATTTGCATACAATCACTGTACACGTGGGGAACAATAGATTGCATACCAGAGCTCCCTAACAACCAGCGAGTCTGAAAATATATTTCGTGTTTACCTCTAGCGCTCGAAATTGCTAGGGAAGTGTGGAATGTTGGCGTCATAGGCTAATTAAATACTACCGAAACAGGTAGAGCGTTTATCGGGCTCGACAAAAAGCGCTCGTCTCCAGATAAAAACGTTGGCGAGTCTGATTGCATTCCTTCGCACGAAATCAATCATGCGTTCAGTCGCTGCCACAGAAATCGTTCACATTTGGGAAATTACACACTGATTTGTATTTCTTACCTCATAAAATTAGTAGAAAACACGAGCAGATGCCTTTTCTTGTGTTTAAGTTGAAAATTTTCCAAATTAAAATATTTGAGTTGCACGCATCGCTGACCTCAGTAAAGGAATTCAAACTAAATCGTGAATGTTTTTGTATGGAAACGAGTGTTTTTTCTCGAGCCTAATAAACGCTCTACCTGTTTCGGTAGTATATTTGGATATAGAGGTCATACGTAAGGGTATTCCCCATCGTCTGGCATGTCTAGGCTTGCCCACATTCCAAAGTCACGCAATCTATAGTTCTAACCTAGATAGGGGTCACACGTAATCCATCCTTATACATGTCTAGGCCAGCCCACAATCTCTGTTTTCAAGGGGAATACCCGTATGGTGACGGACCTAGGTTTAGATTTAGGTTTGTCCGCCATTTTGAATTTTAAAGATTGTCCGCCATATTTGATTGACAGGTGTGGTTAAAAATATTTGATTGGCAGGTGTGGTTAAAAATATTTGATTGACAGGCGTGGTTAAAAATATTTGATTGACAGGCGTGGTTAAAAATTTGATTGACAGGCGTGGTTAAAAAATTTTTGGGGAATCCCCTAGAAAATGTGCCAGAACATACAAGCACCATTTTGGATTTTAAAGATTGTCCGCCATATTGGATTATTAAAGATTGTCCACCATCTTGGATTTTAAAGATTGTCTGCCATTTTTGATTGACAGGTGTGGTTAAAAAAATTTGATTGACAGGTGTGGTTAAAAAACTTTGATTGACAGCTCTAAAGTCATGTGACAAAAACCACAGGAATCCTGAGAATTTCGAAAATGTACCAGAACATACAAGCTTCTACTACTTCATGATATTATGTGCCTAGTATACAAAAAACATATAAGAAATATCATGATATATCACATTTTGATAATTAGCCTTGATATAATGATAAATGCAATCCTGCACCTCTCTCTAAATGTTAATTAATGGTTAAAGTGCCACTATTATCAAAAATTAGAGTCTCCAATCTTTGCCAATTCTCCATATGTTAGGCAGCTTTGCAAAACTAGAACAATGCCGTTTTCTGTTTTTTTGATAGCTCTTTTCGTTCAAAAGTTATTAAGGTAAGAACGATATGCAGATTAGCATGGGTGATGACGTCACAACTAATATCAATGCCTAAATACTAAAAAGAGGTATATCTCTATACCTCTTGAAGTTAGAGTGCTCAAACTTGGCAGGATGAATACTTGCTTGAACAGAGTAATGTGACTTGTCAATCAGGGTTGCCATGGCAACCCCTGGTTGTCAGGCTCCCCAGACGATTTTAGGATTTCCCGATTTTTCCCGCCCAGATTTCAAAATTAACCAATTTGCTTGTTACTTAAAGCGAGCTACTACTAAACAAGATAAGTGGGCAAGGCAATGTAGGTTACAATTGATTTCTTCAAAAGATATAGCCTCATCTAGAATTTTGGATAGGGGTGGTCTGGAACAAAGGCTGTTGCCATGGCAATCAATTAAGGTAAACAAAATTATCAGGAAGAGTGAGTTCAATAACCGTGGCAAATTTGATAGGATGTGATGCAAATCCAACAAAAATGTAGACCAGAAAATTCACCACTTTGTTTGTTGAGAGTGTGACGTCATCAAGTCACACTTTGGAGCAATGCCGGCCAAATTTTAAACTCTAATATCTTCGGAACCAAAAAATATTTTTGAAAACGGAAAGAAGCATATTTCTTCTGAGCGTCAGCTCTTTCAAATAAGACATAAAGTAAATCATTTTCAAACTTGATCGCAGTTGCACTTTAAGAAAAGGTTTTAATATTAACATGATATGTCCGAAAATGAAATGTTTTGTATTTAAAGCAAACTGAGCAGCAATATTTAATTCCACGTTTGCCTGTGCGTGCGTGATCCCGAAGTCGCTCGCTTCACGAATCTCTGGTATTTAATCTTCCATAGTTGCATGAGAAATAAAGGCCGCCTAGATAAATCACAAAATAACTACGCGTTAGTTTGTCAATTTTTTCACTCAATTCTATTTAACAAATATAGACAGAAGCCCAAGTTCACGCAGTTATGCGTCTTGTCTGCAGATATTTCTAGTTTATATATCTACAAGTTCGCAACTTTCAGAGCAGTTTTTTCACTGGTGTTAGGGACTGGTCATAAATAAGAGGGGGGAGGGGGAGGCTGGTGCAAATATGGGGAGGGCCTCCCCCCAGTTTTTGAGTGTTTGGAGGCTTGCTACGGCCCTGTAATAGGATCTCTAGATCAGGGCCGTAGCCAGGAATTTTTTTTTTTGGGGGGGGGGGGGGGGATGCAGGCAGATAGTGAAAACATGGAACTAAAATTTTCAAATTTCCTACAGCAAATACAGTAAATGTATGGGAAAATCTCCCAAGAAAGGGGGAGGGGCATGTTCAGTGTTCATTTAGTGTACATTCATTTTTTTATTCATTTTTTTTATTTCTCTTATCATTATCATTTAGTATTTTCAATTTTTGTTGTGTTCCTTTTGTTTTCCCTTTGTGCACTTTTTTTTGTTTGGGGGAGGCCAATTTCACGGTGTCCCCTGGACTTTAACGCCTTTCGTTTTTTTCTTTCCCTCATACATTCCCACACAAACTTCGCAATTTGTTTTTGGACCTCATTCTTTTGATTCATTTCAATTACGGATAAGAATATAGGCGGATTTATTGTGACGTCAGCGTTTACATATTTGAAGCATCCGTGAAAATCAGCAAGCATAACAGAGCTACAAAATGAATTGTTCTGAATTTCAATAGCGCCTGGTGAATGAAGCATAATTAGAAAGTTTTACGTTCGGCATTCAAATTATGAGTGCATGGCGATAAGTTCAATTTACAGAAAACATGAGGGGTAATGAGCTTCTTGCCACCCAAGAAATTCAAGGCTATTGAAAATGCCTCTTTGCTCTTGAAATATTTGATAAAGATGTTCGCGAGATGAAATAATTACTATTCCTAAGAACTTATTGAAGTTTACATTCGTTTTGGAGGCTCTACGCAGGTTTTTAAAAATGAGTGGATTGCTGTGTGGCAAACAGTTCATTAGCCCACATATTTTCACCAAAATGAACATTTAACTACGTCATTACAACTGAATGTTAAACCTTCAAATTTTCAGAGTAGGTTTCATTTGCTGTCCGCTACTCATATTCAGTGATGATTATTTTCGAGCTCCTTCAGACATTCTGACTCTAGACCCTGCTTATGCAAATGAGCCCAAACTGTAAACACGAAATCCCCCTATAATGGCAGGATCCCTGATATTTTGAAGAAAAAACATGTAGACGAAAATAAAAATGCACCAAGCCCCTTCCCCCCTCCGTGACAACTCTAGAAACATCTAAACACTCTGCAACAGCTACAAAAACATTAAATGTTGCTGTTCTGGCAGCCTCCAGGTCAGATACAACTATATCATAACACTGATCAGCCATATTCGAATTTTGTATACAATTTATGCACCTATCTATATTTGAAGCAGCAGGGAGGGGGGACCGGGCATAGGGTGGGGGACTGACTTTTGTTTCATTTTTTTTTTCAAATTCCCCACTCTGGGGACAAATTTAAAAGTCAATTCTGAGCAACATTCCCCACCTATTTGGATCCTTCTACAGGGGGCTCATCGTGTGGCTGATCGCATTCATCTTTACACTGATAAATTGTTAGATAAATTTTGTCAATTAGGTATATGTAAAGTATTTAATTCTTTTTTATCTTTTTGTAAATAATATACAATTCAGCCTTTGGGCTGCAATATATTTATTATTATCACATTCATAGGATGCTTATCCAATCTCTGCACAGAATTCTGTATCAGACACCTTCCAGTGCAGCCCCTCAGTTTTTGAACAGTTGGAGAAATATCCCCTACTGTCCTAAGGCTGAAGGGGACCACTCTAGTGAAGTCCAAGTATGGTCTTCTCTCTGGAGCAGTACCTCAAAAAGGCTTCACCTGAGACTATAAGTTGTTTTAGTCGGGCTAGTTCCATGTGGGACAGGGCTCGTACCTTCTGTGCATGCTTGCTACAAAATGATTGGCATTTTTTGTGCATCCAGAAATTCTTTCATTTGTCCAATTTGTCTTCTTAGACATAAGCTTAAGTGTACTGACTTCTTGCATTGCTCTACGAAGGCGAGAAAACAGCTTTTTGTCAGTCAAACATTCAAAATTTGCGGAGCAGTTTTCTCAGGTATGATCTTTTCCTGTCTTATCTTGGCTATTATTTTGGGGAAAACAGTAAATAAAAGGTTGGTATTCATTACGCACTCTTTTTATTATATTCTCCTTGCATTTACTGAGAAAATTTAGTGATTTTTTGCATGTTTGGGTCTAAACAATATATTTTTTTAGATAGCTTTCCAGTGAGCTTCAATCAATTTCTAAAATTATTGCAGTCGAAGCAAATTGAAAAGAAAAAAACAATTTTATTATATTTAAGATGATAAGCTTGAGAGAACTATGCATGGGATTGTAAAACGAGTAAAAAATAGCAAAGTTATCGGCAAAAATCTGCCTGAAAGCACCAAAAAATAAATGTCAAATCCATGCATGTGCTACTTAAATAGTTCCTTGTAAATCACAAAAAATGTTTTTCAAAAACGTTTAATTGGTGAAGATTTTAGAGATTTTCTACTTAGGCCATGTCTTGTGGTCATGTGACATGATGACATCACCAATGTGTAGAAAATGGTCAGAGTAACTTCCCTTCCAATTTTTATTTCTTGGATAGAAACATTAATAGATCTATGAATCTTTCAATTTTCCATAGCAACAGGCTGATTTTATAAGTCAGTACACCTTTAATTCCTCTGCATCTCAACATCATTATTTCCTCTGTTGCAAGGAAAGATCTAACAGCATAGCACACAAGCTTTTTCATGTCTTTATCATTAAAATGCCCATGTTGACATCTTACTTACCTTCAAATTTCTAGGAAACCCTTAGACGGGCAAGTCATATACATGGTTTGTTGTGTTCATAGCTGTATGCATATGCAAACTAAAGTTATAACCTTAAAAAAGTTAAGCTCACAAAATTCTGACATGTTGACACAGTTACAGTCTGGCCATTGAAAACCACTTATTTCTAAGTTTACTTTTGGCAGTCGAAGCGGTCAAAACAAATTTGAAATAAAAGATTGAAGAAAATATGCTAGATTGAATGAGCATCGGACAACAGAAAACGGAAGGAAAAATGACACGACTACCCACCTTATCAAAATTTCGGTTGATAAAAACTCATCCATGCGGCACTTATAGATCTGATAATATGTCTCCGAATTTTCGTTGTAGTCATTGGTATTTCGAATTCCAAATAAATCGAATCCCCCAAACCTCCTTACAGAAACTTTGTTCTGTACTTGGATATCTTCTAGAGGCTTTTTGGTGACCACGTTTGCGAGAATTTTCCATCTTTCGCGAGCTCTTTGTGAGCACGTTGAACCTTCCATAGTTGTTAATCCACAGGATACCTAATCCACAGGATACCCACATCAAAACATGACTGTTGCCGCTGGCTTAAAGATGCACGGGCTCTGGGTACGAGATTGGCTCTAAGCCTAGTTGGAGTTGAAATTTCGTGTTCAGTGCGCATGCGATTTTAGTCCGAATCTTTTGTTTAACTTCTCTTTGTTCTTGTTTAAACAAAAGAAATCAAGAAATTCGGACTAAAATCGCATGCGCACTAAACACGAAATTTCAACTCCAAAAAATCGAAGTGAATGGAATTAATTTTTTCTCTGCTTCAGACTTTCCCAAGGGAAGTATATTTAAAGATTGTGAGCCTTTTTTCAGTGTTTTCTGATGCTGCGCCGAGAAAAAAGCATAAAATATACGACCCACTACTATTTGATGGAAGGATTCATGTTTTTCCGTTGCCATGGCAACGTCGAATAAAAGCGTCCTTTTAGCGGTTCTAGGCCGTTTTTGTAAAAAAGCGCTTGCAATATGTTCTTTGGTATACCTGTGCTTTATACAGACCGAGAAAAGGCTGGTAAGCAGCTTGTGCAACGCACAGCGGTCTAAAATATTTTCACTCATATTTCGCCTTTAAAATCCTTTATTTGTCGCCTTCAACTCTGTTGCACATGGGTAGTTCTAAGTTTAGAACACAAAGAAGACCAAAATGGAGAGGACATCGATCTAGAAATAGAAAACAGGCTGAAGAAGGATCAGAAAAATCAACGGCTTCGGCAAAGAAACTTCGCACATGACAGCAGCGAGATCTTCAACTCCTCGTGACTCCTCTTCGACGGAATCTTGCTTGAAGCCGCCTCAAGGATACCGATTCCAAGACCTTTCGATTTTAAAACAGGTTCTTGGGGACAGTGCTGTTTGTAAATACTGCAAAGAAGGCACTATGTGCCTTTTAGAACGTCCAGTGGGCTGCGATTTAGCGTGTACTCTCGTGTTGTTTTGTCGAACAATGGCTGTAAAGCGATAACGGAGCTCCCGACCTCAGAGAGGATTATCGCTGGAAAGGCCCGTTTTTATGATGTAAACAGGCGATCAACCTTAGCCATGAGGGTAATGCACCAGTCAATTGTAACCACCCCCCCCCCCCCCCCCCCCCCTCGCGGAGAGGGTGGGGGCAACGTGGGGCATTTATACGTATCGGTCAGGTTTTGGTCCCGACTACATGGGGGATATTCTTGCCATGGACCCCCCAACCCTGAGTGTGGGGGATTAGTTGGGGGATAGAACATGTTCCCAATTTCTTTCTTCACCTTGGAAATAAATATCCACCTCTAGCAGGAGCGCTGACCACATACATGCCAAACGATTGATGTGATTTTCCGAGGAAATAGGTGGGTGCATTTTCCGCCAAATTCGAAAATTTTAACAACGACAACGTACAAACTCACGAAGGTTCAGCCTTGCAAGCAAACATAAACAAGCCATATTTTTTACAGAGGTTTGTAAAAATCTTGCCCTGGCCCCAGCAAATAGAAATATCTATCACTTCGGCCCCTTTTGACGAATTGCCCTGAAACATGGGATTATTGCTTATTGCCACTATGCGCTCTTTGAATGGAAGGTTTAGATTTAGATTTTAAATACAATAGCTTATTAGTTAAAGATATTAGAATTATATTTACGTTTTTATAAAACTGTTTTATTTTTGACGTAGCGTCGTCTGACTTCAACTTTTATTGCTCAAAATTGGTTTTCTGACTAATGGTCAATGTATGTTTTCCGTGGTATGGCTAGATTTTAACTTGGACGCCTTTATCAAAAGTTGAAGATTTCGTGACGTCACGATGCGCCCACCTAAATAGGCCGCTTTCATAATTTCTCCCTTAATTTTCGAAAGTGTTCTCCGCAGTGTATGCTCTCAAAATATATGATGGGGTGGCCGAATTGAACAATGTCTGATCAAAAATGCCAAATGTCCGGCCAATTTTCCAGTAGAGACAACAAGGAAAAAGATTGAAGGGTCATATTCTGGTCAAGGAAGAAAACTTATTTCCAGCACATTAGGTGGGGTAATTTAACATTAACAACATTCACCAGCAAAAATGGTTCTGCAGAGGATTCAGGGACAAGAAACACTTTTATTCAGGTGGAAGGACTCAATATATATTGGCAGAGTAGCCTCGAATCACTTCAATACTTGCCCCACAGGGTGGGGGGAATTTCCAACACATTTCGCCTCAGGGGTGGGGGCAAAAATCTAGTATTGCTCAGCTAGGAATCCATGTCCTCACCCTTCCCCGAGGTTGGGGGGGTAGTGGTTACAATTGACTGGTGCATAATAGGGAGAGGAAGAGCTGCTCTGGTCAAGTTTTGCGCTGTAATGAACATGCCAGGTCCCGTAAAATCGAAATCGTTTTCGGGCCACGTGAGGGCTGTAAACCGCGTCTCCAAACATGTCGCCGGAAGTGAAATGGCGAAGGCAGTGAAAGAAATTCGCAAATCTAAGGGATGTAACAGGGACTCTATCGTTGATATTTCAGCTTCCTGCGATGGGACATGGGCCAGAAGGGGCTACCAGTCTCTTTATGGCATGGTATCAGCTATTGACGTGGAAACTGGGAAGGTGGTGGATTATGATGAGGTGACAAGTAAGGTCTGCTATAAATGTAGAGCCAAAAAGAGACCTTAACCCCACTTCCCAGGAGAACATCGATTGGATGGAGGTACATGCTCCTCACTGTTCAGCAAACTTCAACAAATCTTCCAAAGCCATGGAATCAGCAGGAGCTGTTGCCACAAACCAGCTCAGATACGTAGAGTTTGTTGGAGATGGCGATTGCTCCAATTTCAAGGATGTCTCCAACTCTCGCCCATATGGTCCCTTTGACATAACCAAAGTGGAATGTGTTGGCCACATTCAGAAAAGAATGGGAGGACAACTTAGGCCACTAAAACGAAATAAAAAAGGTCAGAAATGGGCTGATGGCAAAACAATAGGTGGTCGTAACCTCCTGACAGATAATCTTATTGACACATTCCAGCGTTACTATGGGAAGGCCTTGCGGCAAAATAAGGGTGATGTGGCCAGGATGGAGAGAGCAGTTAGGGCAATCTGGCATCACTATGCTTCTACAGAGGAAGTATCGCAGCACCATTTCTGCCCGGCTGGTTCTGAGTCCTGGTGCAAGTGGCAGAAGGACCAAGAGAATGGGACCTCCACCTTTAAACCAAAGAAGGTAGACTCAGCTGTGATGGTGGAGGTTCTTCCCACTGTCTTAGCCCTTTGCGAGAAAGACTTGCTACAAAGTGTAGCTAAAGGACTCACCCAGAACCCAAATGAGTCCCTAAATAATTTAGTTTGGGGCCCTGAGACTGTGGGGTCCGCTTGTGCAATTGCTGTTGCAATTTTCAATGGTGGCTGCTACACCCTGGCAACTATGCTCAGAGAACTCCATCTGGATGTAGGAAGGTTCTGCCTGAAGGGGTTTACTGCCATAGACAACCAGAGACTCTATGCTGCAGCTCAGAAGTCGATGGATGCAGCTAAGTCGAAGAGACAAATTCAGAGAGCTGAACGCAAGAAGCGTCAAGACACTAACGAAGAGGCAGAAGGGCCAATGTATGACCCTGGTGCCTTTGGACCCTAATATTATAATCTGTTTTGTTATATTCTTTTATTTTTTATTGAATTTGTTTAAAAAATCCACTCTAAAGGGGCTTCCAGCCCTTTTCTATCACGAAAATCTGTTAATAACCACATCCCCAAAACTTTAGCATTTTACAGGGGTTTCGACACGGGAACAGCTATTCTGAGAAAACTAAACAAGATATATCTATGAAATTTAGCATTAAGATGTAATTTTGGATGTAGAATGCAATGAAATACTTGTCAAAGCTATATGACTAGAAGCCTGAATGATATTCAGCATCAAAATTAAATTTTCAAACTTCTTTGTGTTTGACAGTTGCCATAGCAACGTCACCCTTCTCATTGGTCATGAAAAGCATATTGCATTCTACTACCAATGCGCTTTTATTTCACCAAATTTGACAACTATACAACTATTTGTTGTTGAGAAATAGCTGTTCCAGCAAAAGCATACTTACAGATGGCAGCGTCAGTTATTTCCCCCCTGCCCCCCTGGATATTTTAAAAATCATAACAAAAAGTATACCTAGTGTTAGATCAATAAATTGTCTTTCTTGGTGAAGAATATCAAGTTCCTAAATAAAATACCAAGCAATTGACAGTATTTCAAAGTTTGTGTATTTTTAGAAAACTGTGAAAAAAGTTAGAAGCTGAGAGAAATGTGAAAAAAACGGCCAGCATTGTATGGACTCTACGAGTTGTAGGTTGCTACTATAGCCAATCGATATCTGTTATAACAGGGTCCTGAAGGGGGCTCCCAATCCCGTTTCCCGGCCGCTTTTTTTCGCAAAATCCCGTTCCCAGTAGGGAAAATCCCGTTCCCGGTAGGACCAGTTGGTAAAATCCCGGCGCACGAAAACTGTGATGTTAAAATTGAGATTCTTGCTTTTATCGTTATATATCCTCACTTGGTCCTATTGTGCTCCATATCAGTTATGGGAAGGAGACCTGGCGAAGCTCAAAAAGGCAATTACTGGCAAAGAGGGAGGGTGGGTGGGCAAAAGCAAAAACTGGCTCCACCAGGCCTCTAGATGAGCACAATAAGGCCCTATAATCTACTACCCACAGACATACTATTCCCAATATGCAGACCTACACCAGGGTCGCCATCCTGGCGCTACGATCTCAAAACCAACTGAATTGATTATGTAAATTATATCTTATATGTCGCACACTATTCCCAAGTGAGAATAGTTATATATCCTCACTTGGTCCTATTGTGCTCCATATGAGTTATGGGAAGGAGACCTGGCTCCGCCCCATTGACACTTACGTTCCCATCCTAATCCAACCCATAACTCAAAATATCCTAAATCCTCTCAAACCTTATTCCCTATACCCATAACTCAAAGCCTCTCTTGACCACTCCCATAACTCAAAACCTCTCTTGACCACACCCATAACCCAAAACCTCTCTTGACCACACCCATTACTCAAAACCTCTCGCGACCACACCCATAACTCAAAAACCTCTCGTGACCACACCCATAACTGCTCTTGACCACACCCATAACTAAAACCGGTTTTGGGCATACCCATAACTAAAAACCTCTCTAGGACATACCCCTAACTCAAAACCTCTCTTGGACACACCCATAACTAAAACCGGTTTTGGACATACCCATAACTAAAAACCTCTCTAGGACATACCCCTAACTCAAAACCTCTCTTGGACACACCCATAACTCGAAACTTCTCTTGGACACATCCATAACTCAAAACCTCTCTAGAACATACCCGTAACTCAACAAAACCTTCTTGAACGCACCCATAACTCAAAGCTTCTCTGAACACACCCATAACTCGAAACCACTCTTTGGCATACCCATACATGTCTGTCCGGTGACACTCAGGGGCCAACGAAAGGTTGGGTCCCATAATGAAAGCTGCACAACGACAGGTCATATGGAATGTAAGGGTAACGCCAAGTCATATACCTTAGCGTAACGCCAGTACATGAGACCCAACCTTTCGTTGACCCCAAGGTCCTAACTAGGTCCGGAACGAGAGGCCGTTATGAGCACCAGCCCCCTCAAGGTCAACGCAAGGAATCACGGGATCCAATGAAATAGTGAAAGCGGAAACAGAACACATAAATGCACACAACGGTACGTACAAAAAGGCCCTATAATCTGCAACCAACGACATCTTATTTCCATGTATAGGCGCGAAGAGCAAACGATATACTGATGTTGCAATCCAAACATGTAAACAAACTAACTAGCACCCCGGATAAAAGTTCATGACGCTGATAAGGGAATGTGACACGGGAATGTACAACCTACCACACTAAATATACCTCGTTTACTTCTACTTTTCCCGGAGCGGTAGCCGAATTCTGTTCCGGCGAGTTTCTTTATGAACGACGAAAGATGCCAGAATTAGAAGCAAATAGAGCTCGTGAGAGTGGAAATGCCCCGAAACACCGACAGGAGACGCGTGTGGTCGTAATCTTACGTAATACCTGGCCAAACTCCGACGAACTCAGGACGGTTTAAGAACGAGTGAAATGCGACAGGCAAAGCACATGGGTTCCACTGCAAACCTATAAAACAAAATAGAACAAATAGCCGAATAAACATAGTGAAGCACATTGGGAGCACATTACACAACTTCGAAAAAGCACCAAGCCAAGCGAACACAAGCCAAGCTAAAACAGCACCAAATAATACTTAACTCGAGCTTACGGGAAAGGAGAGGAGATGTAAACGAGGAAGGAGTAGACTTTATTCTTGAAGGTGGATTTGAAGGAAGTCTTGACCGTGTTGAGGAGCGTAACCAGAAAGCGGCATCTAGCGTGAGATCTCAAAACCAACTGAATTGATTATGTAAATTATATCTTATATGTCGCACACTATTCCCAAGTGAGAATAGGTACTATCTCTTGGTCCTGTAGGTTTTATTGTTCATGCACGCCGCAAATGACAAAATTGTTATTATTGCAACCAAATGACGAATTGCTATGATTGTAATGTCGATTTCTCAGGCACTTTAATGCCTGGGTCAAAGGGACCACGCCTTGTTTAGCATTCGATTCATTCTTAGTTAACATACGTCCAACTTAACCTTCCAAATCCCTTACAATATTAAAGATCTCAATGTCCTTGATAATTTGATATGCTACCGTTACCATGGAAACCAAAGCCCGACCTTTGACCTCTGTTTCAAAGATTTCCGTTTCAAAGCTCTACGAGGAGTGGAAAATGCAAACAAACCTGCAATTAAACTGAATGAAGTAATAGGCCATACCTTATCAGTCCAACTAGATATCGTGCATAATGTTTTTATTTACGACGTTATTAGTAGATATCATATTTCACAATGTCCAAAAATAGGTTTCCTAATGAAATGGACATCATATCTAGTTGGACCTGTGATACTTGTCCTAGCATTAATTACATAACGTCTTAATATCCTTCGAATTGTTTGCCTTTCCTTTCCTCGCGAGGCAGTTTTTAAAATTTCCTTTCTTTTAAGTTCAAAGGTCACATTCCACGTTGCCATGGGGATGTAAATCGGAATTTGTTTACTTTTTGCCGAACAACAATTCTAAATAAGAAATAAATGGTAAAGATAAAACGTTATCGATATACACCACCCCCTAAGGTTTTTCAGCCGCCCTTTTGAAAGCAACTGAGACCCAGGCATTAACATAGCTGAGTTCTTTACAACATAGTGATTGTCCGCCAGGCGTATCACTATAAAGGCTTTTCGTGATCCCCCTATTTGAACATGGGATATATTTTACAGGAATTTCTCTTCTGTTGCGCGTGAAGCGCGCCCTGTTTTAATTGATAAACGAATTTCATCAAGCCTCAGAAAAAAGGTAGATGAACATTGCATTTTTTGTGTATAGCAAATAAAGCCTGTAGTTTATATTCTTCGTGCACGACGCAAATGACGAAATCGTCATATTTGCGGCCCAACGTTTGTAACGTTGATCTCACGCTTACGGGCTTCTTTCGAACATAGTAATTGCCTGCCAGGCCTATCACTGGAGGGCTTTTCGCGGGGAGTTTGTTTTTCCTCGCTAAGATACAAATGTTCTTGTATGTAACGGGCATTCCATTTAAACGGCACGAGCATATTGTCTTTGTTTGCGGGAGATCTCAAACGCAATATTACATGTTTCTTCCTTTTGCGAAATGTTTAACGTATTGAAAGAAGAGAACTACAAAAATGCAAATGATATAGAAATTGCTGGAATAATTCCGCAGAAAATTTCTTGTGATCCCCCCTTCCAGGGCTTGTTTCGAGAGTTTCCCCCTTTCGCCCACCCCAAAATGAAATGATCCTCTGCCCGTATGATATCTCGTCCTCAATTTTGATACAAAAGATATATCATACGATTCTATTCAAAAAGTGGTTCCGCCGTTTTGAAAATGCCTATGCCAAGTTATCAAACCGTTGACCGAAACCTCGCAGATTCCAAAGGAACCAAAACCGACGAATGTGTGATATTTCGAGCAATGCTTCTTGGGTATTTTTTCGAGAGACACAGGAACTTCTGGGTAATAGCCCATGATCGTATTAGCCAGCCGACTGACGAAACGGAGTCTGCGCGAGCGCGTTCCGATCAAATGACACACAGACCTCTGGATAATTTTCAAACAGGTAACCATGGAAACGACATATGCACATGCGCTCTTCGAAATTTCGGAATAAAAAAATTATAATTTCGGAAGTCGTAAATATTGCGATACGTTTCGGAATGTTTTCGGAAGAATGGAAAATATTCCGATATCTTTTGGATAAATTATGGAAATTATGGAAAGGGAAATTATGTGTTTCAGAATGTTTTTGAAATCTCTGAATTTTTTTACGAATGGCGGGCCATAAAACGCGTGCTCTGTTGCGCCGATAAAGTCATAGAAAGTTGGGCTATCTTTAAAACAAGGAACGGGGAACCAAGGAACGGGGAACGAGAAAACCAGGAATACTAAAAGGGGGAATCTTTAAAACAAGGAACGAGAAAAGGTGGAATCTTTAAAACAAGGAACGAGAAAAGGGGAATCTTTAAAACAAGGAACGAGAAAAAGGGGAATCTTTAAAACAAGGAACGAGAAAAGGGGGAATCTTTAAAACAAGACAACAGCATCAAATGATCGCATTTTATAGTTCGAAGACATTGTTGACGATTAAACTGCCCCGGAAACTGCATGCCGCCGTTTTAGTCAAATGCTAAAACCCCGAAACCCGCAGTTAAAATTTCGGCACCAAGAAGTTTCCAAGCCAGGATATTTGTCCATAACCCGTGGGGACTACAAAAAATTCTAATTGCATTTTGCCAATGGAAATAATATAATTTGAATTGAAATGTGTGTTTCCAAAACATATCCAACCTTTCCAGAAGTCATGTACAGTTTAGCCAGGAATGTTTGACATGCATCTACACCATGAGATATGCATAGTGGCACACATGTAGCAATGCACCTACAATGGTGGAAAAAAAACCAAGGGTGACAAGGGTTGGGAGAGTCCTCTGTTAAAGAAAATTATATATATTTAATTATTTTAGAAAAATGTACATCCATCATCGAGTTCATATGAGTGTAAGGCTTCATTCATTTTATACACCTTTATTTGGGCATACACTAACACTGTTTTTTTCCCCTTTTCTTTCTTTAGTCGTTGTCTTACATTGCATTTGTCATAGTCCTAGTGCCCATGTTGCTTTGCCGCCATTTTGTGTTATTTCTTTGAGATCGCGATAGTCACTTTGTGGCTTTGTTTAGGAAACAATTCATAAAGTTCTGCTTCGTGTACCTACTCAAACTCACCAACAGGATTTAGTGTCCGCAATTGACGCTTTCATTTTACAGAGAAGCCTGTTTTGAGCCGTGAAATCCACTGCCGCACACTTAGCATTCAGACCGGAAAGGTTTCCGGCAGCTGATGGAAAATGCAAGATTGCGTATAACTTCTCACTTTAGCAGGCTCAACCGCAGTTTTAACTGCCATGAGGAAGACTTTTTTGCAGTCCACACGGGTTATGGACAAATATAATGGCCTGGGAACTTCGTGGTGCCGATATTTCGCGGTTATTTTGCTATTTTAGCATTGCAAGAACGTTCCCGATTGATCGTCAAAAAGTTCTCTAAACTATCCCACTTCGAACTACAATATGCGATCGTTTGTTGATCGGCGTCTGGTTTTAAATATTCCCCTTTTTCTCGTTCCTTGTTTTAAAGATTCCCCCTTTTCTCATGCCTTGTTTTAAAGATTCCCGTTTTTCTCGTTCCTTGTTTTAAAGATTCCCCCTTTTCTCGTTCCTTGTTTTATAGATTCCTCCTTTTCTCGTTCCTTGTTTTAAAGATTCCTCCTTTTCTCGTTCCTTGTTTTAAAGATTCCTCCTTTTCTCGTTCCTTGTTTTAAAGATTCCCCCTTTTCTCATTCCTTGTTTTAAAGATTCCCCCCTTTTCTCGTTCCTTGTTTTAAAGATTCCCCTTTTCTCGTTCCTTGTTTTAAAGATTCCTCCTTTTCTCGTTCCTTGTTTTAAAGATTTCCCCTTTTCTCGTTCCTTGTTTTAAAGATTTCCCCTTTTCTCGTTCCTTGTTTTAAAGATTCCCCCTTTTCTCGTTCCTTGTTTTAAAGATTCCCCCTTTTCTCGTTCCTTCTTTTAAAGATTCCCCCTTTTAGTATTCCTTGTTTTCTCGTTCCCCGTTTCCCGTTCCTTGGTTCCCCGTTCCTGTTTTAAAGATAGCCTAGAAGGCTGTGCTCTAATGCTTAAATCATATACGGTTATGTCCCAATAGGACGACATCCCAGGTCGGCGGCTTCAAATGGTAGGTGAACTGAAAGAACTGTCTCCAGTGTAAGTTTTATAACGAACTATTTCGAAGCTTTATCTTCGACAACAATCCATCGTTGGTGGTGTATTTTTGGCCAGAAAGGTGGGCCTATCGGCTATCGCCATGCATCGCCTTTTACATTATTATCATCAAATAGCAAAACAATATACGAGCTTTAGTGAGTCATAATATATAGAGAACGACAATTTTGATAACGGTAAACAAGCGTTATGTTAGATAATTCAGGCAGATCTGAAAAGCTTATTTTTCACTCTCGAGGCTTCGCATATCTTGCGTTTTCTTTTGTATCTACTTTTTCAAGAATGTCAAGAAAGCGTGTGAAAACAATACTATAGCATATAAATTATAATCAATTCTATAATGAGAATAGAAACTGTACTAAAAAGGCCTGTTTGTACTATTTACAATATGAGTGGCTATGTTGTATCGGCAGATACCCGGCGTAATCAATCGAACGTTCGGTAATCGAACTCAATCGACTTGCAATCGTTCGATTGATTTTCGACTTGTTCGGCAATCGAACACAATCGAACTCACAGCAAAATCTTCACAATCGAACAAAATCGAACGTTCGGAAATCGAACGTTAAACATACTTAGATTTGTCTCCCTAAAGATAACAAATTGGGAGTGGTTTTAGCTGATTTTGACTCCTAAAAAGTACCAACAAGTCCGAATATAGTGTAGATTTGTAGCACACCTGAACTACTAGAGGTTTTAAGCTACAATGTTAAGGCAATAAACCAAATGTCGACAGAAGTTTCACGCCAAAATATGCTGCCTGATGTTTTAAGACGGAAAAAATGTGGTAAACAAATGCCTTTCCTTTTTTACCCCCAAAAGGTAAAAAGAGTCGATTTTAACCCCTAAAAATAACACGGACGGTAAGCATCCCCATCCCAAAGGTTTTGGAGTCCCCTTTTTCGCCTAGTTGCTGTTAACTAGACTTATTTTCCCTGTCACACATTATTCATAGCGGAGCTCCTTGCGGCGGCCAAAGGCCGCCGCAGAGCGGAGCACCATACCTAAGACCCCGTTCACACTAGACCGGTACAAAACCGGACCGGTACAATTCTGGTACGGTACCGCCTGTTCATACGGTACCGGTACAATTCTGGCACGTTTTGCAACAGTGTTCACACCGGACCGTGCCGGATTTTGTCATCTCTGCTACATTTGAATGGCTTTTTCGGCCTCCCTCTCTGATTGGCTCAAGGCAACTCGTTTAGCCAATCACGTTGTAGGTAGACATTGGCTCTTCAAATCAAAGATGGCGGACAAAGGAAATTCATCTGCAGGCAATTTTACCTGGACAGACGAGGAAATTGGTCTACTTCTGGCAGTTGTTACTGACTATAAAGCGACCAAAGCAGGTCAGGGGGTTGATTGGGAGACTGTTAAGTCTAGGCCGGTACAAAACCGGACCGGTACAATTCTGGTACGGTACCGCCTGTTCATACGGTACCGGTACAATTCTGGCACGTTTTGCAACAGTGTTCACACCGGACCGTGCCGGATTTTGTCATCTCTGCTACATTTGAATGGCTTTTTCGGCCTCCCTCTCTGATTGGCTCAAGGCAACTCGTTTAGCCAATCACGTTGTAGGTAGACATTGGCTCTTCAAATCAAAGATGGCGGACAAAGGAAATTCATCTGCAGGCAATTTTACCTGGACAGACGAGGAAATTGGTCTACTTCTGGCAGTTGTTACTGACTATAAAGCGACCAAAGCAGGTCAGGGGGTTGATTGGGAGACTGTTAAGTCTAGGTATGAAGATTTGGCTTCTAATTTGGCAGAGAGGTACCCCAAAACAGACCCAGTAAATTATCCGCGAGAAACGGAAGCCACGAAGAGTTTCACAAAAGAGAGAGTGAACAGTAAAATCAAGAAAATAAAGGCAAGCTATAGAAAGTCAGTGGACACAGGAAGGAAAAGTGGAGGTGGAAGGCTCGTAGCAACTTTTTTTGCCGAGTGCTCGGAGATTTGGAGTGGCTCCCCCGCAGTCGAGTCAATCGACGGAGGAATTGAAACGTCTGCCGATGTTACCAATGAAGGTGAGGTTTTTCACGATGACTTACCAAAGGAGGGGGAAGAAGTAGAAGAAGCAGAGGTAGTGGTGGCAGAGGAACCAAAAGAGGGAGCAGATTCACCAGCCAGGGCACCTGTTAGCCGGGCCGAAAGGCGGAAAGTGTTTGAGAAATCTCTGAAGGAGAAGAAAGACAGCAAGCTTTCAAAGAAACTATCAAATGAGGCCCAGCTGTTGGCAGTAGCAAAGGACGAACTGGGGTTGAAGCGGAAAGTGTTGCAACAAATGGAAGAGTCTGTCAAAAAGCATCACAAAACAATGGAAACCCTTCTTCAGGGATTTACCTCCTTGACGAATGTGCTGAACAAGGGTGTCTCGAAAACAAAGACCTCGAAAACAAAGATCAAAGACCAAAGACCTCGAAAACAAAGACCTCGAAAACAAAGACCTCGAAAACAAAGACCCCCATATTGTGACGTGTAGAAAAAATTCAATATGTCTGACATTATTTTAGGAACATTACGACAGAGCGACTTTGTGCGACTCCAAGCGTCGTACGGTAGTTGCGTTACATATGCTGCCTACAAGTGTAGACACAAGTGTAGACCTCAGTTTTTGAAGCGAACCGAGGCTTTCCATGTACAGTATTTATTAAAGTGAAGTATTTCCGTTATTACCAACATATTACTGAAATATTATTTGCAGGGTCTCAGTTTTTAAAGCGAACCGAGGCTTTCCACGTACAGTATTAGTATTAAAGGCTGCGTTACATACGCTGCATATACGTGTAGTATTTCCGTTATTGCCAACATATTACTGAAATATTATTTGCAGTGTCTTTGTTTTCGAGATCTCGAAAACAAAGACCTCAGTTTTTAAAGCGAACCGAGGCTTTCCATGTACAGTATTATTATTAAAGGCTGCGTTACATACGCTGCATATACGTGTAGCATTTCCGTTATTATGGAAAGCCTCGGTTCGCTTTAAAAACTGAGGTCTTTGTTTTCGAGATCTCGAAAACAAAGACCCTGCAATTAACATTTCGGTAATATGTTGGTAATAACGAAAATACTACACGTATATGCAGCGTATGTAACGCAGCCTTTAATAATAATACTGTACATGGAAAGCCTCGGTTCGCTTTAAAAACTGGGGTCTTTGTTTTTGAGATCTCGAAAACAAAGACCCTGCAAATAATATTTTGGTAATATGTTGGTAATAACGGAAATACTACACGTATATGCAGCGTATGTAACGCAGCCTTTAATAATAATACTGTACATGGAAAGCCTCGGTTCGCTTTGAAAACTGAGGTCTTTGTTTTCGAGATCTCGAAAACAAAGACCCTGCAATTAACATTTCGGTAATCGTGTTGGTAATAACGGAAATACTACACGTATATGCAGCGTTTGTAACGCAGCCTTTAATAATAATACTTTACATGGAAAGCAAATCACAAATCACCAATCACTCATCGCAACACTGAATTTTGTGGTCACACATCAATGCATACAGTGGAGAATATATAAGATTGATCTATTTTGCTTTGACAGAATTTCGTTTGATCGGGACTGTTGATCTGAATATCATCGATATCATATCATGGCTGCTTACGACTCTAAACTCCACTGTAAATCCATTTGTCTATACAATTCAAAACCATAGGATTTGGAAACAGATGCAAGGACTTTGCTGTCCCAATAAAGTAGAGAGTGGGCGCATTGTTATTTATTGAATTAAGACATAAATATTTTATTTACATAAAAATATAATGTATTTAAGAAATATATGTATACTTTACAGAAAGAGATACATATAATGCATTTAAGATATATAAATTAAAGCTTCTTTGCTTCTTTACAGAATGGGATATAATGCATTTAAGATAAATAAATACTTATTTACAGAAAGAGATATAACGCATTTTAAAAATATTTTATAAAGAAAGAAATTTATTTTTTTCCTCGAGGGCACGGTAACGAATTCTGCATTCTGATTGGTTCTTAGAGCGCGCGCGCGGGGGCAATATTTTCCTATCTCTGACCTAGGTCACGGTAACCATTTTCGCGCGCTTGTTTTCATCGAAAAAATTAAATTTTTGAGTTGGAAAAAAATAAATAAGTTATTTACCGGCTTTAGGTCGGTTTTTCCCTATACGGACCTCCCAGCCGGTAAATAACATATATATATTGCACTTAAAAAAATATTTTTTTACAGGAAGAGATACTACCATTTGCGTTCAACCCTGAAGCTTGACGATTTAAAACCTACGCGAAAAAAAGGGTTGAATGCAAAAGATTTATTAATATCTTTACAGAAAGAATGAAACAGGATGTACATGTATACTGATATCAAGAAATACATCTTTATCTCTCTTTACATAAAGAGATTCAATTCTAATTATTTACTCCTGTTTTTACTGCTGAAACCCTTATGATGATGACTGCCATGACTTCAAAACAATTGTGTGTTTCCAAAAAATATCCATCCCCCCCCCAGCCCCCGGAAGGGTGTTGAGAAATGACCCCCCTCCCCTCTGGAATTTCTGAAGAAAAATACAGTATTTGTATGGAAAAGATCAGGTAAATTGACCCCCTGCCCCACCCCTCTGGAATTTCCAATCCCTTCCGTAGGGGGGTATGGATTTTTTTGGGAAACACACATTATGAGAAAATCAGATAGTTATCTTTTTTCGACTGTGTCTGTCACAGCAAAAACCAAGCAACACACTGCTGTCTGGCAAAAAGTGGCAAGGTTCACTCAGATATAATGGCTGGCATCAACAATACACAAAAAGGGGTTAATTTAATCAATAACAATATCACAATTACCCCCCAGCAGTAATTGAGAATTACTCTTGTTAGTATATATAATAGGACTCCATGCTGTCCAATTAAGAAAAAATTCGATGATTCAGAGGAACTCCAAAATTGGACGAGGCCGCAGGCCGAGTCCAATTTGGAGTTCCGAGGAATCATCCATTTTTTTCTTAATTGGACAAGCATGGAGTCCTGTTATTTATTAATTATATAACATCCATGTTCAAACCCAAACTGTCCAATTAGAGCGCGCGCGATCCAATTAAAAAATAATTGGACGATTCAAGAAAAATCAATCTGCCGGCACAATGGGATTTCGAGCTGGCTATATAATTACTCTTGTAATAATGTGATGGGGGGCAGGAAGGCAACAGAGTCCCATTTGTTGCACCCCCAAAAATACTTCAGCCTTATAATGTCCACCTCCCCCCCCAAAAAAATAATAATAATAAAATTGTATTGTCGAGCCACCAGGTGGGTAAACACACCACAACTCTACTGCTCATATTGAAAAGGCCTCTTACATTTTATACCACGTACATGTTTCTCAAATTCTGCCCTCAACTATGGAGACAATACCAAATACACCTGTTTCAATTAACGTTGCTCTGCAAAACGTAAAACCATGAACCATGCTTCATAAGGCTGCATTCATTATGTATACTACAGGGGGGGGGGGGGGGGGCAGAGGATTTTGAGGGGGGATCTCAAAATTTAGGAACTGGAAAGGGGGGGATGTCAAGTTTTTTTCATAACATGAAGGGGGGATGCATATTTTTGTTGAGGTATTATAATATTTAAGACAAGGTTGTGCAGTTTGAAAAGTAAATGAACGAAGGCTCAATTGTTGAACACCGAGTTTGAACCTCCTGAAGAAATATCACTTGCACTACGCTATCATTCATCATTCTGTGATATATTAAGAGGACATACCATGGAAAATCAGGGGACAGTTGTCAAAAATATAATATGAAATAAGATAACAATAACAGACCAACTTTTGCCCTTCTGTACCTGGAATGTAAGGATATCAATCGAAAAAGTCCATAAATGCTTCTCTGATGCGCTTACTCCGAGACTCTGTATTCTGTTGTCTGCTTGGGGAGGATGAAGGCGGCTGAAGCTCCTTGTCATACTGCATCGCCCTGTCAATGTCTTCTTGTGGCACCATGTCATTGTTCAGTTCACAAAAGTTATGTAGGATAAAACAGGCATGAATGACCTTCAGAAGGTCATTGTGATTAATGTCCATTTCACGACGCAGAGCCCCAAATCGTCCCTTCAGTCTACCAAAAGCGCATTCAATCACCATCCGTGCTGAGCTCAGTCTATATCCAAAAAACTGTTCTTGTATGGTGCTACCACCAGCAGGGAATTCTTTCATAACATAAGGTAGAAGAGGGTAGGCAGGGTCACCAAGTATACAAACTGGAACTGGTTCCGAGTCTGGAGAGAGTTGCTTGCACAAGGGTGGGATAGTTCCATTTCGCAATAGGGTATTCAGGCGGGAATTGTAGAAGATACGAGAGTCATGAACACTACCTGGCCATTTTATAACAACATCTGTGAAGCAGTACCTGTAGTCACAGAGGGCTTGTACATTGATTGAGTACCTGTTTTTTCGATTGAGATAGTCCATAGGATTGTCAGTTGGCTGTTTGACACGCTGGCACCAACCACCCCCATAAATGCGTCATCCAAACTTTGACTCTACATAACTTTCCATCCCAAGAGACTATTTTGACCAAATTTGGTACATAGGATGACATCACAATGACAAATATTTTCCAATACTTTTGACGTCACTATGATGTTTTGTGACGTCACCAGAGATTGCGCAATCGTTTGATCATTTTTAAGAATTGGAATATGCACTATTTCTGTAATGGCGATGATACACCTCATCAAGAGATGTTGAAAACCGAAAACCGTTTGTTGATAGCATAAAAAACAGCTGAGCTCTAGTATTTCAAAGATTGACCCCCTCCCCTCCCCTAAATATTTTGTTACAGTAACAAATGTAGGGAAAACAAACTCGCTGGTAATTTTTTTCGAGTATTTTGTCAATTGAACCGATTTCTGTTGTTAAGTGTCAAGCAAAATGGTATCTAAAATCGTATGATTTTAAAATTTTGAATTTCGTCCTTAGAGCAAAGATATAAAGCGTTTTTAGATTGTGACGTCATAATCTATGACGTCATGAGTTTACATTTTTGGATTTTAAACACGGAAAATAGATGACCGAGAATGGAAATGATTGCAATTCTTTTGTAGTCAACTAGTTCAACCTATATACTAAGATATTTGTCTGTGCAATGACGTTATCCTACAAAAATGAATTATTTTGTAATTTTTTTCAATTGGTAAGGTAGATCCAACCTTATGCAAATCATAAAAAATCATAACTCAGCTAATATAAACCCAAAAAGCAAACGGTTTTCGATTTTCAGCTTCTCTACTTTACATTCTATCATTGCCGCTACAAAAAACAAGCAGAATCGACATAACGAAAAATGGCCCAAGAATTATGTCATCGCCAGTGACGTCACAAACACCATGGTGACCACTCAATACGTGAAAAATGTTTGTCTTCATAATGTCATCCAATGTACGAAAGTTTGGTAAAAATAGACACAAAGGGTAGAAAGTTATGTCGAGATTTGATTTTTGCCCATGTTTTGATGACTCATTTAGGAGGGTGGTTGGTCCCAGCGTGTTGATATAGATGTGAGTACCATCAATGGCCCCAAAACACTGTGGAAACCCATGTTTTGAGTGGAACTTTGTCACAGCTTCTTGGAGTTCGCCCTCATTCCGTGGGAGTTGGATGTATTTTGGGCCCAAAATACATCCAACTCCCACGGAATGAGGGCGAACTCCAAGAAGCTGTGACAAAGTTCCACTCAAAACATGGCTGCACAAACTCGCCGCACAATCACCGAAACAGTGGACTTTCCAAGGCCAAAAGCATTGGCAACTTTGCGAAACCGGCCCTCATCAGCTAAGTAATATAGTGTCACTGCGACTTGCTTCTCTACAGACACTGGCATCCGCATTTTGGTGACTTTCTTTACAAGAAAAGGTTGCAGTTCCTCGCAGAGTTTCATGAAATTTGGTTTCGTCATTCGGAAATTTTCTTTCCACTCTTGCTGGAGCATTATCCCAGTTGTCCCACCATTGGGAAGTTCTACCAGGACGAATCCAACAAATTCTTGCCTTTCTCTTTCTATTTCCCGACTTGGCTTTGCTGTGTCTAGCGCTGGTGCTGAGTAAAAACTGCAAACGCTCGTCTTGCTTGGCTCGGTGAGCATCGGATACGATTGCCATTTGAAGGAGCATGAACTGCATTAGTCCTGTTAGACCGGCCAAAATAGCGACACATGCTACGGCCGTTTGCCTCATCGTCCTCTTGTTTGACGTTGATTTACATGTTTTTGTTTAGAATTAAAGTTTTTTGGTTAAAAATAAAACAAAAGTAGCGACAAAATCGCAATGAAAAATGTTTTAAGTTTTAGCTTAGCATCCGCGTCTTGTTATGATTCGCAACTAGACCCAGGCCTTTACCGTGGAAGTGTGCCAAAACCAGCACGGTACCGGTGTTCACATAGTCCGTGGGCCAGGATTCGAAACCCTTCCCCCCCCCCCCCCCCTCGGGGATATTTGCTAACATATATCATTCGAAAGCTTAGGCCGAGGGTAGTCCAAAACCGGTTGTTCGCACTTTCGAAGTGGAAGCGTTTAGGAGTTACGGCGCATTTTACATTTGGGCTTCAAAACCACAGGGTACCCGCGTCGAGAATAGCGAAAAACACAAATAAAATCCCCTGTGTTACATCAAAAACACTCGATATCGCACCTTTTGCCTAATAACAGCCTAAATCGGCTATTTTGCTAGAAAAACTCTTAATAAAAGCATTAAAAGTAGGAAATTCGTTCAATAAAAAGCACAGGGTACCCACGTCTCATAATTTTGAAAACAGTCAGAAAAAGTGTCTGGCCCTACACGATTTTCACACGTTTCCTCTCCCAGATATGTACAAAATAGTGTTTTATCAGTAGTAAACGAATATGTGTGCTTTGCGGCATATTATGCCATCCATGTTTGTTCTTGTTAACTGATGTATCAGAGCATTTTCGGGCTCTGGGATCGCCGCACTTTCCACGACAGACAAGGCGGTGTTGCTTCGCCTTTTTGCAGTCTTCTCGCGTGTAATCGCTAGATTTGAATTTGAGCATTATGTGCGTGGATAGCTTCACGTTAGTGTCTTAGCCAGGGTCCTCCCAGAGGTAAGTGGTAGCGGTGATAGCTTTCAAAGAAATATAATTACCATCTGTTCACGGAATAGTGAAATACAAAAGTTTGGCATTATGCTTTGTACCCTGCGAGCAGTGGTATCCTCCTATCTTCGCTTGCCGCCGGGGCCGAAGAAAGGAGGAAACCACTGCTCGCAGAGTAATATGCTTTTGGCATTTGTTTTAATTCTATGCCGTAGTACGGAAAATAATCCTTTCTGCCGAGTATCCTCAGGCTCTTCAATTTGCTGGGATTGATATTAGAATTGTGACTTATAGATTGTAGTAGGAAAGTAATGAGCTATCTGCTTACCAGTGCTAGTGCGCACTTGCGTGTCTTTGTTTCTAAAATAATGCAGCTCGTGCACCATAAAGTAAAACGTAGTTGCGCTAAATTTTGCTATGGCGTGCGTCGCTGACGGGAAATTCGCGCCTGTTGTGCTATACAACTTTTTTGGAGATTTTAACGTGGTTATGCTGCTGGGTGCATTACTTTTGGATTGCTTAGCGTGTTAAGTTCTCATCCGAGTCATTAATATGTTTTGCTGGTCCCTTATATACAGAGTGAAGTGTATGTAAGTAGGTAATTAGTAGTTTCGCGCCTCGTAAAGTCCAGAAGCTCTTCGTTACGAATTCCCTCGGATGGCTGATGGCTACAAGCTCCGTATATTTCTACGGCGATTCCAAAAGTGCACTAGTCGGAACGTGAGGGCTATGAGCCATAGCTTAGTATTTCATGACATTTTGCAGACGTATTAACAACAAGTACAGTACAAGTAGTGTTTTCGCATAATGTAAAACTCTATTTTTCCTTTACAGCAACCACAAAACCGCAGTTATTAGGAAAACAACGGATTTCCTCATATTTCCGCTAGACATGGTTATCCTTTGGAGACATTTCTACGACAAAATATTGAGCTAAGCATTTGTTGTTGTTTTTCCTCTCATTTTCTGACAGAAAAATAGATTTCCGCCTGTTACTCAAGCTATAAAATTCGCATTTCGAATTGTTAAAACCGCGCGACGCGGGTATCCTGTGGAATACACTAGTGCCCAAATCACCTATTTGAATGCTTTTATGCACACGTTTTCAACGTAATCATGCCTTAAAGGCTATTTCGTGACCAGCTGCACAATATGTTGAGTTTTGAATGGAATACAAGCATTTTATTTGTATTTTTCGCTATCCCCGACGCGGGTACCCTGTGGTTTTGAAGCCCAAATGTAAAATGCACCATAACTCCTAAACGTCATTATGGAGGAATGCTCACCATGAATAATTTAATGATAGTTTTGACAATATTACTTCAAATTCACCTAAAAACATTCAAAATATCTGATCTATCAAGACTACTAGTCAGGATAAGGGTTAATACATCGTTTTAGTATATTTTTATAGTATATGCCTCGTTCTATTAAAGATTAATACTATTAAGGTACGTAATCAATTAAGCGAGCTGTCCGAACCAGCGAATTCACTCGTAGTGCAGTGGTTAGGGCTAGGGTATAGTAACTGGAAAGTTACAGGTTCGAACCCTGATGATTTTCATAATTCTTTTTTCACTTCTGTAGGTGAGCGCTTGTTTAGAAAAAAATTCTAAGTGCCAGTGAGCATTCCTCGATTTAGCCGTGTGTCTCCTAAACGCTTCCACTTCAAAAGTGCGAACAACCGGTTTTGGACTACCCTTGACCTAAGCTTTCGAATGATATATGTCAGCAAAAATCCCCGAGGGGGGGGGAGGGTTTCGATTCCTGGCCCACGGACTAACACGGGTCCGGTACGAGTCTGGAACCGTACCGCTCCGAAGTTGGACCCGGATTTTGCCGGTCCCAAAAAAGCACGCCTAGCCGTACCAAAATGGGTCCGGTATCGCCGGTCCCGTGTGAACGCGCGACGGTACCGTACCAGAATTGTACCGGTCCGGTTTTGTACCGGTCTCGTGTGAACGGGGTCTTGAAAACAGCGTCAAAAAAGCAGATAATCGCAAAATATAACTGATAACTCCAATTGGGTAGCCTATGCAATTTGCTAGGGATCGATCCGATTTTTGGACGTCTCAGCAAGTCCCGGATGTGTTTGTCTTCGTGAAGGGATACGTCACAATAGCCCTATTGTGACGTCAAGTATGCTCAACTAACGGGGGAGGGGCGCGTTGTCAAGTTTGGCAGCCGACAGGGCTGCTAGCGGCTGAAAAAAAAAAGCCAGCCTACAATAATTATTCAGAGGAGAAATACATGAAGAAAAAGCCATAAATACAAGCATTTGACTCCTGAAATTTTTCCAGTTTCCAAAACAAGCAAATATTCCTGTAGTTCCTGCTCGAATTGATTTGTGTTGATTGTGCTGTGAGTGTGAAGTACGAAGTCGAAGAGCTAGCACGCGAGAGAAAACGCAAACAACGACCACAAACCTATTTTCAAGGTAGGTACTTAACTGGAAAGCAACTGTTGATTCTGGAATTCCATTTTTTGGGGAATAGCAACCCTGGAATTTTACACGTGCACTACAATACAAACCCTAGAATTCCAGGTTTCTTTAAGAACACCTACCCTGGAATTCTGAAGCCTGAAGGTCCTCAATGAGACTACTGATTATGTGTGGACTGGTGAAAACACTGAAATGTGAATGCTTTAACAATCTGTTGTTGAAGAAGGTAACATAATCTAATATTGGCACATGCTCACTGAGAAGAAACCAAAAGGTATTTGCTGATAATCACAGAGTTTGAGGTGACTAAGGCCTAGTACATACGCTGCTCTTATCATGAGCCGATCCAATTGCAAAATCTCGATAAAACAATATTGTTCGTCCATCTCTGGTCTGCCTGTCACCTAGACTATTCTAAATCATACCGGTAATGTAGAATCCATTTAAATGCCCTGATTTTCGCGTATTTCCCGGCAACAGGTTGGATCGGCTCATGATAAGAGCGGCATATGTACTAGGCCTAATTGTTTTATCATGATTGCTCATTAGATCTTGGCATAAAAATACTTATTTTAGTTGGATTTTTCCATGACAAATCTCATGCACACACTCCCAATGCTTTCAATGTTATTGCCACCAGTAGGTGATTATAGCAAGAAAAAAACAAAACTTTCAACCAATCAGCACACATAATTTGTTATGGCCACTTGAGTAATTATATTTGTTTCCTGTGGCTATGGTGGCAGTATGCCCCTTGGGTATAAGCTCTCATTTTTAAGTTTCTTCTGAATCCTGAAAGGAGAGGGGAAGATGTACAGGGATGGTCCCCTTACCCTTTTGTATAGTAAATTAGGAAAAAGTTACCCTTTAATATAGTGAATTGAGAAAAGGCACCCCTTTCTTATAGTTTTTGCAAAAATGCATGTGTTAATATGCATATTAAAAGCTCCAAAACTAAGCAGACTATTGAAACCATTTTCTATACTGCAACACAAAAAACCTTCATCTTTTTATACAGAATCTAGTGTTTTGCTACCCTAAAAATTTACCTTTTTATAACATTGTGATCCAAAAACTACCCCTTTTGGTTGGAGCATCCCCATATAGTTGACCCTGGCCTGAATACTTCATAATTCCAATACTCCATAAAAATAGATAAGGCTAGTTTTAGACGTCGAACTTAATTCTGTTGCACTAAATTGACTGGGTTTATTAGCCAGGGAAAACAAGTTATTTCGATATGAGTTATTTTATGAGGTTAAAATAATCGGTCTGGCCAATGGAGAAGATCTCATCCCTGATTTTATGAGTGCTGGAAGGATTCAAAATTTTAATTTAGCACGGCAGTAGCGCGCCATTTGCACGGCAGATAGTGCCGTTCCTAATGCAAATGAGCTCAAGACAATAGCTGTAACTAACTAAACAATGGGAAATTGACATTTAGTGCAACAAGAATGAAGTTCGACGTCTAAAACTGGCCTAAGAATCAATACTACTCAACCGAGTACGTAATATCAAAGTAAGATCCATCAGGCACCACACAGAGTAACAACAAAAGCATGGTTCATATTTCGTTTCTGTAAGGCATTTGAGAATTTGACTCAATAAGATTCTATAAAAATCAATAATGATTAGGGCTCAAAAGTTGTGAGTATCGATTTTACTGATTTCTGATATTACTCACTATTAATCAACTGATGGTTATTGAGTATTATTATCCAACTTGTCTCAGGCGAGTTCAACTATCACCTATCACAGTAGTAAGACTGGAACAAGTCCAAATATACAGCGATTATAATTTGGACTCTAATGTGCTTGCTGTATTTTATCATGAAAAATATGTTGGATAATAAATAACTTATTAGAAATTTTAGTGTAGAATATCGCTGGATACTTTTTCTCAATAGTTAACAACTATCCCCCGAAGGGGAGGTGAATAGCAGTGGATATATACAGAGACGCAAAGCGTCGAGGTATATATCTACCGCTAGGCACCGACCCTGAGGGGGTAGTAAGTTGTTTTTAGTATAATACCAAATCAGTAGAATAAAATATGATAATTAAAAGGTTCAAAACGAAATATCACCCACCAAATGAGCCGCCATTTTGAGAGTTTTCTCAAAAACGTGAGGTGAAAAGGTCCTCACTTGTGCCAGAGGAGACCCTGGCCACACCTAAAAGTGCCATTAGAGTTTATCTGACCTTTATTCTATGACAGATGATTTACGGGAGCAAATTCTGAGAGCGATATGATTATGGGGTAAACACGAGAGATCGCTGAGCGGCCTCTTGCCGACCGCTGGAGGATAAAACATAACCACTGGAGGATGGTAAGCCTGTGGCCAGGGTCTCCTCTGGCACGACCCGCCATTTTGAAAATTGACCGAGGAGACCCTGGGAACGAGGTTGCCTGGGGACGAGGTTGCGGAGCCGCGAAGTTGGCCGCGAAGTTCAGGGACTGGACTATGGTTGTGACGGGCACCCTGTCTGTTTTCATCCGCGGAGTTGGAAAGAGTAGAAGGACATCTATAGGGACATCGAGGTGAGATCGCGCGATTGTACGTTAGAAAAAGAAGTTATCCAATATGAATTCTAACGTCTCATTCATCGTCAGACTTGTCTCTAGTTCAATATCTATTGCAAACCGAGCTGGCAAAATAATTAGGGATATTTTACAAAAGGGCGAGCTTGGAATTGTTGACAAGGTAAGCTAAGTATCAATAAGTATACAGACAGGAACCCAAAACAGATTTTGCTGATATTCATGTAGAATACGAGAGAAATTCATGTTTATACACGAGTCACGGTCTGCCTCGGCATGCGGGAATGAAGTATCCATCTCGGCGTGCGTTCAGGAGCAACTTCAGCTTTGATAGATCTTGTGAACTGAATATAGGGGTTAGGTAGCCGTCAGAACACAATTTTTCACTTTCAATTTTTTGACCAACAAACCATGGTTTGGCTTCCGTCAATCAAAGGAGTGAACAACTCTGGGTGATTTCACCATGTTTCACTGAGGCTTTGATAGATCTTGTGAACTGATAGGGGTTAGGCAGCCTTCAGAACACAATTTTTCACTGTAAAATGCAAACAAAACTCAGAAAACAGTGATAACTTCTAGTCATAAAACCAATTTCGATTAGAACCCCATCAAACAATCGACAATGTCCTATCATTTCGTTTAAGGTTATTCCCCTGTTTTGCACTGCGCACGCTGTTCTGCGCACGGACGCACGATCAATTCGTTCGAAAATGATGCAATCGAGCGCGTGCGCGCAAGCTAAATATCCCCATTTGAGCGAAAAACACCAAGCTTTTTGGGATATTGCGTGAAAACAAGATTGGGCACCCTAATTTTTTATTTTACCATTTTGATAAGACTATCATCCCCCTGTTATAAAAAAGGTTAAAGAAATTTCCACGACAAGTTTTTGAGCTATTGTCATAAAAAGCCCCAAAATGAGACACCAAAGACTCTCAAATTATCACGAGCGGTGCGCACATTTTTGCACATTTTCAAGAGTAGCGTCAACACACATAGAAAATTAAACATTCTAATGTTCATCCTAGGTAGTGAAGCATCCAACAGTTCTGTTCAAACTTGCAAGCGAACTGGATTGCTTCATTAGTGAGCGTTTTATCACAATTTTCTTGTTTCATGTATTCCTTCACAAAATAGCCCTCAGACACTAAAAATGGGGTATGTTTGCGCTGTCACAGTTTCTAAATGAGCATGGACACCCCCTCTTTTTATTTCATATTTTCATTCCTTATATACTAAATAGTAAATTGACAAATAGACAAATAGAAAAAAATTCTACGACAAGTTTTATTTCAGGGGAATTACCTTAATGCGTCCAGTTTTTGCACAGTCCCCCTAGGAAAAAAGTTAGGTGTTCAAAATCAGAGGGGATGGGGTGGTACCAGGCGGTCACCATTACCTCTCTGGCCCAAATTAGGTCCCTATCTGGGGCATGTGTTTTGACCTGCTCCCTTATGAAAATTGCAGTACAGTAAAAACCTGCGTATAAGAACCTGGGTTTTAAGAACCTGTTAGGCTAAAAAATTCATTTTAAGCCCCCTCCACATAAGAACCTATTAAGGCTAAAATTCTAAGTTAGAACCAACATTACGCCCAAGCCGAGGAGGTCTATTACTTAACATGACATTACAATCTCATACCAAACAATACTAGAAATAGTTCTCACTAGAGCTACCTCTGCCTTTTAGTACAGTTTACATTAAATGTTTTTGCTGTCAAGTCAGGTACTGTTTTTTTTTAAAACAATTGTTTGTTGTCACTTCCAGAAGATCGGGAAGTCTTTTCAGAACTTACTGCACTACAGCCTCAGCTGTACTGAAGTTGCTCTGAAACAAATAACCAGAACAAACTTTGAGATTCGCTTTATTACACCAACTGTTTTTAACTGTCTTTCACATCCTAATATTTTGATTTGTGTCTGAGTTCACTTTCATCACAACAGAAAGATAATGAACCTCAGAACTCAATATTGTGAAGACTTCATCACAGTATGTCGGCCTTCCAAGAGGCAGGGGCAGCTCTAGTGAGAACTATTTGGAAACGCTCGAAAGGGAATAAGAAGGCAAAAACAGATGCTTTACAGGGACCCATGCAGTCAAGACCTAAACCAAGGACGAACCTTGTGGCAAAGACTCTGACCCCCACAATCCTTCATGTATGTGCCTCTTTGCGTAGCTGCTGACATCGATGCTTTGCTGGTGTGCACTGATCAAACCACGATTTTTTCCAGCTATACATTGGAATACCACCCTTCTCCCCTGTCTCCCTCTTCCACTCTATATATACTGGGGAGTCCGAAATGGGCATGTAAGTTAAGGGAGTATTCTCAAATACTTGTTTGTAGGGGGGGAGAAGGGGAGGGGGGAACGGATGAGAAATTACTCTATCTAAAAAATTTGGGAGACCCTGCTTCAAACTTTAAAAATCTTCATGGACTCCACTTTCAGTATCTTTCAAATTTGAGACATCCCTACACTCCCTTAGACATATTGTATGATTTCTGAAACAAAAAACATTTTGGAAAACCACTCCACAACTTCCCCTGCTTGTAAATTTTGCAACTTAAAATTTTTGGAGGGTCGCCATTGCATTGCCATGGAAGCATGAATGTAAACAAAACATATGTCAACACAAAGAACAAATTGACCATAGCCTGTTTACTTGTAAAGTGGCTTTCCGTTCTGTGCATTTCTGCATAAGATACAGACCATTGAAGTTCAAGGGATGAGGACACCAAAAACTGCTATGAGCCTCTTTAATTAACAATGAACATAACTCTAGTTTTTAGAAATTGTACCGAAAACCCCCAAAACAAGGTTTTGTTTGCACATGCATTGCACTACCTCCCTAATTATAAATATCTATTTTTTATTTTAATATTCATAAATTAGAAGCATTGATGATTATAATATGCATTTATCCAGAAAAAAATTTGATTGTTCATGGTGGCGTTTCGATGGTTAAAGTGATTTCAGCAGTAATGGCCACTGCTGAGGGAAACTGGGAGTTTCCCAAGGAACCAGTTATTAAGTGCTTTGGTTTAATATACCCGGGAATATACCTAGACCTTTGCTTCAAAAATTAGAACTAATTCAGAATTCAAGTGCTGAATGGAATGGAGAGGGAAAAACATGCATGGGCCATTCTACTCTGTAAAAACTGGCAGTAAAGCCATTCCCTAAGTTGCTCTCTCTGATTGGCCTCATTTTGATTAAAAATAGAATGGGGTCCCAGGCAATGCAACATTTGTGTAGCACCCGCAAACAAAAGAACAAATCTATCTTGTTTGGAAAAGTGATTTCAATATGTCAAACTAAATGAAATTAGAAATCAAGGTGAGCTGATTCACAGACCTAAAAATTAGTCTTCAGCTGACTTGCCGCTCTCAAAATTGTCTGCCGAGAAAAAAAAATTTATACAATATTTTGTTTACAGTGAAAAATCAATTTTCTCCATGGACATCTCATTTTCTTGAACCCATACCTTAAACTGGAAGAAAATGAACATACATTTTCCATTTTCTTGTGGGATTCAAGATTCAGCAGAAGTTTTCATATCTCTCCAGGGTCTTTGGTGATACAACAAATGCTCTGATCTTAGTTGAGTGCAGGTGTCAAAGCAATGACAAAAACATTCATGTAAATTATGAGTTAATTAATCTACCCCAAATAAAATTTGCCAACCCCCAAATCACATCAGGTTCCCTCAAAAACAGTATTTGGAGAAAAAAGCAATCCCAAACTACTTGTTTCTTTTCAGTGAAATTGTCATTGTGTGGTTCCAGAAAATATTCAGTTAAATTGCCATTGTGTGGTTCCAGAAAAATAATATCCATCCCCCCCCCCAACCCCTCTGGAATTTCCCCCCCAAAATACAGTATTTGTATGGAAAAGAGAGAAGATCAGGTAAATTGACCCCCCACCCCTCCAGAATTTCAAATGCCATTCCAGGGGTATGGGGGGGGGGGTATGGTTGGTTATGTTCTGGAACCACACATTCTTCCCATGTACTTCACATATAACATACTAATAAGTTACATCCGGATCAGAATTGGAATAATTATCAATAGTTTTCTTTCAGCTCCCAGGTCGACAATCTTACTCAAGATCTTGCCTTGAATTCTTAATAAGATCTGGCAGGAACTTGTCAAGATCTTAATAAGATCTGGCAAGATCTTGTCAAGATCTGCAAAGATCTTTCCAAGTTCTTGCCAGATCTTATTAAGATCTTGACAAGGAATTTAGTGGTATCTAAATCTTGCCAGATCTTACCAAGCTTATGTAGATCTTGCAAGAACTTTGTGCATCTTGGCAAGATCTGGCAAGTTCTTGAAAGATCTGGGTATGTTTCGGCAAGATCTTGGTTCGATTTGGCAAGTTCTTGAAAGATCTTGACAAGATTGGCAAGTTCTTGAAAGATCTTACAAGAACTTGACAAATCTTACTAAGATCTTACAAGAACTTGACAAATCTTACCAAGATCTTACAAGAACATGAAAAGTCTTACCAAGATCTAACAAGAACTTGACAAGTCTTACCAATATCTTACAAGAACGTGACAAATCGTACAAAGATCTTACAAGAACTTGACAAATCTTACCAAGATCTTGATAATTAATAAGAACTATACACCTTTTTCCAAAATTGCCTGACGTTATATTTTAATGGCCCTTTTTGAAATTATCTTTTGTCCGAGTAATTATAAAACAGAAAAATAATGTCATGAGAACAAGGCATCAAGGGCCACTAGCCTTCCAAGACCATGCAAAATATTTATTTTTGGCTCACGTGGTTGTTTGCAATATACTCTCCGTTTTAAACGCTTATAAAGTCAATGCCTACGATACAGTCACCGCATGAAGTAGCTGAACATTAATGAAAACAAAATAATGTTTTAAAATTCTTATTTATTTACACATCAATTCTATTTCAATGACAGCCATCAGAATTAGTATGGTTAAAAATTCCTTTGGGATTTGAATTTCATTAATAACTCTCCTCCTATGCCAGCCATGGTGAATATGTCACTCCAAGTACCTCTGTAAAGTAAAAAATGTAAAGGAAATGTCAATGTACATGTTTACACTTAATTGTTTATAGTGGTTTCAACAAAGTTTGTCACCCAAAAGACTAAAGCCTCAAGCTGTCGGCGCCAAGCCTTGTGAGTCATTTGTTGTCTCACGTGCTAATCAAAATTCAATTCGATTTACGCGCGTGTTGGAAACAGCGCGATTTTTAATTTATGTGCACTTCTTCAAATCTCAAATTGGAGGGCGCAATAACTTTATTCTTAACGTGAACGACAGTACTGCGTACAGCATTACCACTGTATGCATTGCTACGCGACCTCAAAATTCAATGTTGCGATGGGCGATTGGCGATTTTTAGCCGTCAATCAAACCAAAACGCTGGATTCGGCTGCTTTACTGGATCGATATTGATTGCAAAATCAACCAAAATGGTTTTAAGCTATCCTTGGCTTCCCTTGCCTAGAATGTTTAACTCTCTGTTCAAGAAAATTGATATTAAAATTTTCTTGCGTAAAATCGCCCATCGCAACAGTGAATTTTGAAGGTCGCGTAGCAATGCATACAGTGGTAAGCTGTCCGTTTTACTTTTCACGTTTTTCCTTTGTCAAGAAGGAAATCAAATACTGACGGGGTATTTTGTGAGATGATTGCATGAGAACCGAACTTCTGAAACTCCGCTGGAGTATTCTGTAGAACAAATAACTAAAGAAAGAAATATTTCGCAAATTCTATTCTGTTTTCCGTCTGTCCGTTTTTGCTAGTCATCTTACACCTTCGAAGGTATAATGAAAGTAAATTATCGGAACACTCGCGCAGAAATTCAAAACACGCGTTAATTAATAAATAGTAATACATCTTCAGCTAGGCTAAAGCTTTCTAGGCGCCCAAAATGAAATTTGAATTGAGCATTGGATTGGAATGAAGTACAATTATTATAACTGTAAACTGTCTTTATTTCATTTCTTTGAAAAGCGAACTCTTTGAGCAAAATAAACACAGAATGCTAATTGTATCATTCAAACAATTTTGAGGGAAATTAGATTTTGGGTTGTGACCGTGAAATGTCAAATTTTGCTGAGCTTTTGCTGAAATTTTTATGAGCTATTCGCTCTTAAGAATGCACATTTTTAGATGCCAGTGCATTCTCTCACTCGAATTCGGTCGACTTCGCTCATCGCCGCGCGCGGCATTTTAACACACGGAGAATATTTGTTATTCAAAGTACGAATGACCCACAATGCTTGGCGCCGACAGCTTGTAGGCTTTAGTCTTTGGGGTGACAAACTTTATTGAAACCACTATATGGTAAATGTTCATTTCAATACGTACAGTTCAAAAATGCAGTTTACAGATGTGGACAGTCTGATCGCTAATTTGGGGACTAGGCATGAGTTGTACTAATCTGTATTGAGTACTGTGTGAGTAAATCCCCACGTTCAGGTTAAGTGTTAATGGACTGAGGGATGGGACTAGGGTTTATTGTCTTATTCGAAAGACATGAAACACATGAGAAACTATGACGAATCGCTTCTACCTTTGATACAAATGGTTCAAAATAGTAATAAGCTAAAAGTGTGTTAGCTACGTATTTTAGAGCTTTAATTTAATACCTAATCCAAATCTTTCAATAACAGTAATGTTCTGGTACCGGATTTGTGTATGACTTTGCACCTTTGCACATTACAACATGTTTGACTTGAATGGGACTATACTCAATGAAAACCTTCAAGCAAAACACATAGAAATCTCACCTCATGGTTATTGTTCCAAAAGCATTAGTAAACAATAAGAGTACGTTTTCTGGACCTGAAGTGAAGTATTTTCTGTATAAAAGGCACACATTAATTTTAGAGATCATCTGCAGAAAAGACCGTTACAACTTGATCTTTTGCCAGGTAACCAGGCCAGGAACTCAGCCCAGTCTTTTCTCGCCACAGGTAATTAGAAAGAGGACAAAATTAATTAAAATTCCCTAAAACGGTTCAGTTATTTTATTCTAAGCCACAGGAATAAACAGGGTCAGGAAAAGCTCATGCCTGTTAATGATTTTTGACTTACACGTACTATACTTGCTATAAGGGGGGAGGGGGGGGGGGTACTTTCTATATTGGACTATACTGGGATGCTCGGCCCGAAAGGGGTAGGGTTTTCAGCCTGGAGGTATAAGAAAGGGGTAGGGTTTTCAAGCTGGGTATAAAAAAGGGGTAGGGTTTTCAAACTGGACTGGGTATAAAAACAGTAGGAAAAATTGTAATTTTGGTATAAAAAAGGGTCTGTATTTCACCGTTTTTCAACCGCAACGCGCGAGCAAAACCGTTTATTTTTTAACAGAGCACAAATCCGATTTTTCAGGCTTGGTATAAGAAAGGGGTACCTTTTTCGGCTTTGGTATAAGAAAGGGGTACCTTTTTTGCTCTGAAATTGGTATAAAGAAGGATAAGGTCCAGAATCTGGGCCGAGCATCCCCGTATAAAAGTTTTGGGAGTACCCCCCCCCCCCCCCCCCCCACACACACACACCCCACACCCCCCCCAGCTTGTTGGCTTCATAGTAATGCTAAATTCTCCGATTGGTTTGTTGTATGAGTGTTTTTGTAACACCGCCAAATTCAATTTGTCGGCTTGTTGGCTTCATAGTAATGCTAAATTCTCCGATTGGTTGGTTTGTATGGGTGTTTTGTAACACCGCCAGATTCAATTTCTCGGCTTGTTGGCTTCTAGTATGCTAAATTCTTTGGTTGGTTTGTATGGGTCGTATTGGTGTTTTTGAAACACCGCCAAATTCAATTTCTCGGCTTGTTAGCTTCAAATAATGCTAAATTCTCTGGTTGGTTTGTTACTAGTATATGGGTGCTTTTAAAACACCGCCAAACTCAATTTCTCGGCTTGCTGGCTTCAAGTAATGCTAATTTCTATGATTGGTTTGTTGCATGGCCATGGGTGCATGTTGTTGAACAATTCAATTTCCCGCTTTGTTCGCTTCACTATGCTAAATTCTCGTAGTCCCTGTTACCTTTGTCGCTATCATAGGGGTTCGTTAACATACAGTTAACCTACCCTCATACTGTCTCCGGACGGTTTTGATTCGACTCAGTTAGCAGGTGCTGCGTCCGTCCTTTTTGTTCCGGTTTATTCTACTGTATTACGGGCGCGAGCCCTGCTACTTGAGTCAATTAAGACCGCCAATTGAATTTTGTTAAATTCAAGCCAAATTCAATTTCTCGGCTTGTTGTCTTCATAGTAATGCTAAACTCTCTGATTGGTTTGTTGGCTTCATAGTAAATGCTAAATTCTCCGATGGGTTTGTTGTACTAGAGTTTTTGTAACACTGCCAAATTCAATTTCTCGACTTGTTGGCTTCATAGTAAATGCTAAATTCCCCGATGGGTTTGTTGTATTAGAGTTTTTGTAACACTGCCAAATTCAATTTCTCGGCTTGTTGGCTTCATAGTAAATGCTAAATTCTCCGATGGGTTTGTTGTATTAGAGTTTTTGTAACACTGCCAAATTCAATTTCTCGGCGTGTTGGCTTCATAGTAAATGCTAATTCTCCGATTGGTTTGTTGTATGAGTGTTTTTGTAACACCGCCAAATTCAATTTCTCGGCTTGTTGGCTTCATAGTAAATGCTAATTCTCCGATTGGTTTGTTATATTAGAGTTTTTGTAACACTGCAAAATTCAATTTCTCGGCTTGTTGGCTTCATAGTAATGCTAAATTCTTCGATTGGTTTGTTATATGAGTGTTTTTGTAAAACATCGTCAAATTCAATTTCTCGGCTTGTTGTCTTCATAGTTATGCTAAATTCTCCGATTGGTTGTATGGGTGTTTTTTAAACACCGCCATATTCAATTTCTCGCGGCTTTGTTGGCTTCTAGTATGCTAAATTCTTTGATTGGTTTGTTACTAGTTTGGGTGTTTTTGAAACTGCCAAATTCAATTTCTCGGTTTGCTGGCTTCAAGTAATGCTAAATTATCTTATTGGTGTGTTGTATGGGTGCATGTTGTTGAACAACGCCAAATTCAATTTCCCGCTTTGTTCGCTTCACTATGCTAAATTCTCGTAGTCCCTGTTACCTTTGTCGCTATCATAGGGGTTCGTTAACATACAGTTAACCTACCCTCATACTGTCTTCGGACGGTCTTGATTCGACTCAGTTAGCAGATGCTGCGTCCGTCCTTTATGTTCCGGTTTATTTTACTTTATAATCTGGCGTATTTACGGGCGCGAGACCTGCTACTTGAGTCAATTAAGACCGCCAATTGAAATTTGTTAAATTCATTTTAATCCTGACCCTTCCTCTGAGTTTTGGGAGGATAAAGTGTTATTCCGTTGATTCCGTTGTGTTTTCTCTACTGTGAACGGTTTTTGTCTAGCGCCACGGCTCGGCTCGCAGTGTATCGATCGTGCGAGGTCAAAATTGACCTTTCCCATAACTTATTCTCGCTGAGACAATGAGAAGGGCATTTGAGTAATGAAAGGAGTTTACTATTTTCATTACTGAAATTCCCTCGTAATTGCGCTAGGCGAGAATGTTATCCCGTGTTATTCCCTGCATTCCTTCCTGGTAACGTCTTACGTAATTTATCACACTCTCAGGGTGATTTAAGCAGTAGATTTCACAATATCGTGGTCTTTTCAAAAACCAACGTCGGGACGCGGGTGTTGGGAATGAATTTTGCCCACCCTCCTCCCCTTCGGCGACGTACGTTGTCGTCACATCACGCATGCGCTTGGCGCTTCCGTGTTCTTTTCTTCGCTCCTCTCACTGTCTCGGTCAAATTGACCTTTCCCATAACTTATTCTCGCTGAGACAATGAGAAGGGCATTTGAGTAATGAAAGGAGTTTACGATCTTGACCGTTTTTTTTTTTCATAATATCTCAACAAGATCTTGCTAAGATCTTTATGAAATCTTGCAAGAACTTCATTAGTTGCATTCTTGCTAAGATCTTTTCAAGATCTTGACCATTTTTTCTTAGTAAGATCTTGACAAGTTCTTGAGCAAATATCTTGCCAAGATGTTATGAAGATCTTTTTAAGATCTTGACCATTTTTTCTTGGTAAGATCTTGCCAAGATCTTGCCCAGATCTTTATGAAATCTTGCAAGAACTTGATTGGTTGCATTCTTGATAAGTTCTTGTAAGATCTTAACAAGATTATTTCTTTAATAAGATCTTATCAAGATCTTTCAAGATCTTCCAAGATCTTGACAAGATTCTCAACCTGGGCTTTCTTTGTACCAAGATCTTTATGAAATCTTGCAAGATCTTGATTAGTTGCATTCTTGATAAGTTCTTGTAAGATCTTAACAAGATTATTTCTTTAATAAGATCTTATCAAGATCTTTCAAGATCTTCCAAGATCTTATAAGATCTTGACAAGATTCTCAACCTGGGCTTTTTCAACAGCCTTGGGTTCATTCCACGATGGTCCCTCTCCCTATGCTAGTAACAAATTTTCTTGGTACATTTATTATTTTTTCAAGATAGTAAATAGTAAAATGAGCAGTTTTATTTAAAAGTACCCAGCCAGTAATTGGAAGAGATAGCTTATTGGTATCCAATAATCTTTATTACTTTAAAATATATGAATGTAAAATACAGAAATCATAACACCACCTTGTGTTGCTTACAGGCTGAGGGAGTTCATCAAATTTTGACCCACAGACAGAAGCAGACAGGGCAGTACAACGATGTATAATTGGTTCACTTTTAAACCAGTTCCCAAGCCTTAAGATTGTAGGGGAGGAAGAGGTAAGAGTTTATATACATCTCCAGCTTTGGACTCCATTGTAGTGATGTAACTGATGATGTCATGACTACACTTTTGCAGTAACCATGACTTGTAGGCATTGTTGTACAAGTTTGGTTGTGTTCCCTTGTGGAATAAACGAGTTATTGTGATGCCATTAACAATGTCACATCACATCACCAGTTTGTTGACCCATGTCTGTCTGTCTGTATGCGTTGGAATTATTTGTTGTTTCTCAGGGCTGTAGGCGTGCCCCCCAGTTTTTTCAAAATAAATAAGGGAATGGGATATAGCAATGCACATTGGGGAAACGCTTATGTTCACAGAACAGACATGGCCTTCAGAGAATGGTTGCAGGCCCTTATTCAAAGGACGACGTGAGGGCACACTTTCCGTAGGTATTTTTCACAAAACAGTGGAGGAGGAGACATGGGCACAGGATGGGGTTGGTCGGGGGCACACTTTCTGGACTCTGGGCCACGCGTAATCGAAGGGCGGGGGCATGCCTTCAGGAGAAAAAAGGGGCATTGCACGTTATAAATTCAAGGGCGCACAGCACACGTTTCCGATTCAGGGGCTCCTGTTAACCGTGTCACTTCAAGGGACGCAGGGGTGGACGTTCCGGATTCTTCTGTACGCATTAATCAAAGGGAAAGAGGCACACATTCTGGACTCTCGGGCACGCGTTAATCCAAGGCATGGGGGTGCACTCTCAAGAGCTCAAACGGCAATTGGGGCATGCCTAATACTAACTAGAAAACTTTCCAGTTAACTTAGACACTAGGCATTTCCAATCAGAAGTATATACACAATCCCTCTCAAAATATGGAAAAAAGATCTTGATAGATGTATTTGTATATACCGCAAGCAAAATAATATGTAAAAAAAAGGAAATGTGAATAAAGAATAGGGACGGACCATTTCATACTTGATGGGGGGCAATTAAAAAAAAATCGGGCAAGCCTCTGACCTAGAAAAAATATATTACTGCTTTTAGGGAATAATAATAATATATAATAATAATAATAATAATAATAATAATAATAATAATAATAATAATAATAATAATAATAATAATAATATAATAATAATAATAATAATAATAATAATAATAATAATAATATAATAATAATAATAATAATAATAATAATAATAATAATAATAATAATAATATATAATAATAATAATAATAATAATAATAATAATAATAATAATAATAATATAATAATAATAATAATAATAATATAATAATAATAATAATAATAATAATAATAATAATAATAATAATAATAATAATAATAATAATAATAATATAATAACAATAACAATAACAATAACAATAACAATAACAATAACAATAACATAACAATAACAATAACAATAACAATAACAATAACAATAACAATAACAATAACAATAACAATAACAATAACAATAACAATAACAATAACAATAACAATAACAATAACAATAACAATAACATAACAATAACAATAACAATAACAATAACAATAACAATAACAATAACAATAACAATAACAATAACAATAACAATAACAATAACAATAACAATAACAATAACAATAACAATAACAATAACAATAACAATAACAATAACAATAACAATAACAATAACAATAACAATAACAATAACAATAACAATAACAATAACAATAACAATAACAATAACAATAACAATAACAATAACAATAACAATAACAATAACAATAACAATAACAATAACAATAACAATAACAATAACAATAACAATAACAATAACAATAACAATAACAATAACAATAACAATAACAATAACAATAACAATAACAATAACAATAACAATAACAATAACAATAACAATAACAATAACAATAACAATAACAATAACAATAACAATAACAATAACAATAACAATAACATAACAATAACAATAACAATAACAATAACAATAACAATAACAATAACAATAACAATAACAATAACAATAACAATAACAATAACAATAACAATAACAATAACAATAACAATAACAATACAATAACAATAACAATAACAATAACAATAACAAACAATAACAATAACAATAACAATAACAATAACAATAACAATACAATAACAATAACAATAACAATAACAATAACAATAACATAACAATAACAATAACAATAACAATAACAATAACAATAACAATAACAATAACAATAATAATAATAATAATAATAATAACCATTCCCCAAAAATTCGGTTCCCTTTTCTAGATTGGGCTTAAAAACAGAGCTAAATAATGTTTCAAGGGCATTGCAGGTTTTCGTGCTAGAACAGGGTTCCAACTTGAATAATAAGCGATTTTCCGTTAAAAAAGTGGTCGATATTTTTGGCTAACCGTGAAAGTTCATAGCTCCATTAACAAACGGAAGGAACAGCCAACAAGGGACCATGTGTTCCTTTGCGAATCTCGTAGCTTATAATTCACTCATTTACGACTAGAAATTAGTGAAATACTATGTTATTCAGATTGAAGTCAGGAGTCTTTCACAAACCAAGTATTTCAATAATATGAAGTATTTCAAGTACATGGGACTTACAGAATTAACTGGTAGTTACTTCTGTAAGTACCAGATACTTGAGATACCTCATATACTAAGAATACTTGATCTCTGGTAAATTGTTAAGTCCCGCTTTGTGAAATTAACACATAACTCCGAGTAAGGACTTTAATGCTTCCATCATACTTACAGACACAACAAGTGACACTTGGTCATTCAGATTAGAGTCAGAGAAACCAAGTATATCAAGTATTTCGAGTATATGGCACTTACAGAAACAACTGGTAGTGCTTCATTGTTCAGACTTTAGTTAAAATACTTTCATAAACCAAGTATTTAAAGTGTATGAAGTATCTCAAGTATATGGTACTTACAGAAAAAAGGGAATATATTAATTTGTAATAATAAATTGATGAATATTTATTATCAAAAATTAATATATTCCTTTTTTCTGTAAGTACTATATACTCGAGATACTTCATATACTTCATATACTTGGTTTATGAAAGACTTCTTGATAATGAATATTCATAAATTTATTATTACAAATTAATATTTTTTTCTATAAGCATCATTTAAAGTCTTTCATAAACCAAGTATATAAAGTATATGAAGTATCTCAAGTATATGGTACTTACAGAAAAAAAGGGAATATATTAATTTTTAATAATAAATTGATGAATATTTATTATCAAAAATTAATATATTCCTTTTTTCTGTAAGTACCATATACTTGAGATACTTCATATACTTCATATACTTCATATACTTGGTTTATGAAGACTTCTTGATAATAAATATTCATAAATTTATTATTAAAAATTAATATTTTTTTCTATAAGCATTATTTAAAGTCTTTAATAAACCAAGTATATAAAGTATATAAAGTATCTCAAGTATATGGTACTTACAGAAAGAAAGGGAATATATTATTTTTTAAAAATAAATTGATGAATATTTATTATCAAAATTAATATGTTCCTTTTTTCTGTAAGTACCATATACTTGAAATACTTCATACACTTGAAATACTTGGCTTATGAAAGACTATTAACTCCAAGTCTGAATAATCAAGTACTACCAGTTGTGCCTGTAAGTATCATATACTTGAAATACTTCATATACTTGAGAAACTTGATCTCTGGTAACCTGTTGAGTCGTATCTAAATAACACATTGCTGCCAGTGATGCCTGTAAATACCATATACTTCAAATACTTGAAATACTTAATTCGCAATAACGCAATAAGTGTTGACCCTAGCCCTGATAACATGTACTCTTCTGTCCTTAGTATGCTTCAAAAACAAACATTTCAATTGTCTCATGTCTGAGAATAGAAACAAGTGATCTGATTTTCAATACGCAAATTTGGAGTATCTGACGAATTTGATGTGTGTTCCATATCACAATCAATTCTGGCTTGGCAATTTAATGAACCTCATAACAATCTTTGCTTCAAGATGCCCAAGGTATGGCTTGTGTACTAGAAAACAAAAGTTTTGTTGTCCAATAAAGGAATTCACATGAATGATGTAACCTACATAAATTTGTGAAAAATGCGTTCACGTCAGAAACGGTATAAAGGACAAGTGAAATAAGCGGAACAGCCCATTTCACGCTGACTGGCAAGCAGGACTTATCTAGTTATCGAACCCCTATGTCAGGTAAGTCTCGAAGGTTCATTTGAGAAAAAACGGTATTTTCAAAACCTTGATTTGCTTTAATTGCTGATCTTTCACTTCACAGTTACGTTATCTGAGCTGCTGGGAAACCAATACCACCATCACAGTGCTTACTTTTACAATAACGGTAAGCCAGCAAATGCACTCTATTTTGACCAATTCTAAATCAATGCGTTTTAGAGACTCTGTCCCTGATATAAACGTTAAAACTCTGTTTGCTTAGATGGTGACTAACTCGCTTTTTTCTTCAGATACAAGCCAATATTTGGGAAGGCAACCGAAAAAGGAAGGGCTAAAATCGATCAAGGTAAGCACTATTTCTAACAGCGGCGTAGCCAGGAATTTCTGAAGGGGGGGCCGGATAGTGAAAACATGGGACGAAAATGCGCAAATTTTCTCCAGAAAATACAGTAAATGTATGGGAAAATTTCCGAGAAAGGGGGGGCCCGGGCTCCCCCTGGACCCCCTGGCTACGCCCCTGATTTCTAATGAGGTAAAATGGCGATTTAAGGTATTCATTTCCAACAAGAAGTTTGAAGAGCTTCGCTTTCGAGCTTTCGTTAGAACTATAGCGACTAAAGGCGAGTACATTAGGACTCTGAGTAGGCTTATAAAAGTTGTTGACTTTTGCGTGACCGCGAAGCTCTTCACACTTGATGTAATGTGACGAGAAACACCGAAACAATTTAAAGTTGATAATGAATTTCAATTATTCTCTACCAATGTGCTGTCTTGTGTGATAAATATTTTCAAAGTTCAGAGAAGCGAAAATTTAACCAAAAGTGTTCTGGAACCTTACTGCGATTTTCATAATTCTGAGAACTCCTACTTGAAATTTCCAAACGCAAAACTGCGTTTTGGCTTCCGTCAATCAAACCTTTTAAGTAAAGTCTACGCGCTGAGCTTGGATTGCATTTTACAGTGAAAAATGTATTGTGTTGTGTTGAAACCTAGATAGACCCTACAATTCACAAGGTCACCCATAGTTGTTCACTCGTTTGATTGACGGAAGCCAAACCGTGGTTTAGTTGGTCAATGTAGAGTTCGCAGAATTATGAAAATCGCAGTAAATAAAACAAAGAAGAAGAATGGTAGTCATTCTTGTTTTTTTTGTTTTTTTGTTTTAGAATGCCACCAAAACGCCCATACCAGCAACTTAACAGCTCGGTAATCCGAGGTGAACTAATGACCAATATCATGCCGCTGGTAGAGAAAAAATGCAGTGTGGTAGCAACAAAATGTGTGTGGCGCCTTGAGGGCGGAAAAGCCGGTACAACAATGGCGTGGACCGAAATTGTTGAAAAAAGCAACGAGTTATGCAGTGCTGTTAGCAGATTACCGGGTGTCGCATTTTTCTTCTCGTCTGTTTCAAGTTATCAGAAGTCCACCAAGAAGAACAAAGGAGACGAAACAGATGATGAGAGCGATGAAGAAATAGAGCAATCCCAAGGATTTGAGCCAGAACCAGCGAAACACGCGGCTGACGCCGCCGATAAAAAGTTACACGCTGCTGTTTCTTTCTGGGTTGCCATCCAGTCAGTAAATGGAGCTCGCGTTGACCCATTAGTTGTCAACAAAGCATTCACTGATTGTAACGTGGAAGTCCATCCAATCAGAGCCTTTGCTAAGAAAAAGAACAGCTCTGAGCACTTGAACCAGCTGTGCCAGGTCGTTAAAGACCACAGGAATCAATATGTCGCAGACCTAACAAGAGAGTCCTACAAGCATTGTTTCCAGCAGTTGTCAGAGGAACTAACGCAAGAGGCTTTGACATACACAGGTAATGGCTCCGACAAGGTCGTCCGTTTGGTCATCATTAGCGAAAAGTTTATCCCTTTGTTACGACAAAAGGTGCAAAGGCTAAAGGATAAGGTATGGAGCTAGATGTCTTTCCAGAAAAAGAAGTAGTCCCACCAGCGCATCCCGCAGAGCCTGAGATGAAGGAGTTGTCAGACGAGCTTACTGTTCTGTGCAACGACATTGAACGAGCTTTTAACGCAATGTCCTTTGCCCTACACAAGGGAAACGTGCACCGTTTGGTCAAAGGATCGACGTTCACCTATCAGCGAGCATGTTCAGTAGATGAATTCCTCCACTCCTTGTTAGGAAATACATTCTTTAAGCAAAGACTGCTCAAGAATATGCCCAAGCTAGTGGCTCTTCTGAAACACCCAGACTGCCAAGCCATCAAGCAACTTACAGTTGACCACGATCTTGTCGAGGTAGATGATAAATGGTTCTGGTCTTTCAGTGCAAGCACGTTCTTGCAGGGCGTGATACCAGAGAGGGAGAGAGGAAAAGTGTCACCAAGAGCCTTTGTCGAATACGACCATCGTGAGAGCAACCCAGATGCCAAGTATTTCAAGGAAGCCATACTGAACAGCATGGAAGGAGAAGAAGCAGCAATGTTCTGCAGAGATTTCCTTGATCTCTTCTGCGTGAACAAGAGGGAGCACAAATCGAAGGTACCCTGTGTTATCGGCCCATCGAACAGCGGAAAGACGTCACTGCTGTTCGCAACTGCAAAGATCATCGACCCCGCGCGAGTAGCAAAGATTGTCAAGCAGAAACAATTCAACAAATCGATGATTAACGAGTTCACTGAACTGATAAATCTAGATGAAGCTACTGAGGGTATGATGACGGTCGATGACTGGAAAGTTCTACTCCAAGGTGGACTTACTGCTCACGATACAAAGTACAAGAACCCGACACCATTCATAAGCAGGGCACCGATTTACATCACCGTGCAGAAAGAGCTAGATTTTGGAAACCTTGAAGACAACCAGGCGATGGACAACCGGCTGAGAAAATATACCTTCAAGCCTTTACCTGAAGTACGTCCTCGTGCAGCAAAGTGGATCCGGGATCATCCAATGCACTGCATAGTATGGGCTGCATCTATGGCAGCTACTGTCACCGAAGAGGAAGATGAACCGATTGACACTTCGTATGGAGCAAGTGGTTTGACGCGCAATGAGCTCCAAGATCTATTCAAGCTCGACCTCGACAAACCAGGATGCTCGCGAGAAAATATGTCACAAGAGTCCGTAGACGGAGACACTCAACTAGACACTCCGATGAGTTCTGAAGAAGAACAGCCCAGCACTGAAGTCTCCGACGAAGAAGACGAGATCGATTCTCAATTGACTGGGCAGCTTGCGGCGTTAAGGAAGGAAAGCGAGCAAAGTACGAGAACCTCAAACCACGGACGATCGCGGATGGTGTTGCAAATGATACATGCCGTCGAACAGAAGGTAAAAGATCTCAAGAAATTGGTCAGTGGGTGGAAAAGGGGAGAGAGAGACGCAAGAAAGCGCACGTACCTTGAGCTTGGTGTGGACGCAGCTTTAGTTTCCCAACAGTTGCCAGAGCACGCAGAGGATACTGAGCCGTCCGAGTTGAAACGGGCTGTTGACGAGTGTCTACTAAAGCGAGAGGTGAATAGAAAGAAACAGAGCGAAGAGATGACAAGAGAGGCATTCGAGAGTAAATGGCTAGAAGACGAGGAAAAGAAGATGAGAGTTCTTCAAGTCGAACACGATCAAGCAGACGAACCCTTTGAGAAATATGGCAAGAAGTATCTGATGGAGACTTCCTCCGATGCAATCAAGGCTTATCACAAAGAGCATCGCGTACCAAAATCATTTGGCGTGACAGTAAGAAGGGAAAAGTGCATTGAGTGGGGCCTCTTGGATCCATCCTTGCAGGAAGAGGTGATTGACCTCCACAGTCCCTTGCCAATGGATATCACAATTCCTTCGAGCCCATTTAGTTGTGAACTCGAAAACAGCGCTGAATTCCTGATCCACTGCAAAAGCAAGAAGCGCAAGGCAGACCCGCCTTCAACACAAAGCAAAATACATATTTTTTTCAAGCGTTCTTAGCCATATAACTCGATCGCTGCATTGACTCTGATGAAAATTGACTGCATTGACTCTGATAAAAATTGACTCCGTTTGTTGGTTGATACACTTTATTGATATAATTACAAGTATACGTGTGCAAATTGATTATTAAATATGGACGTACTACAGTTATTGTCCTCATTGTCCTATAATTACGTCATTTCGCACATAAATGATATCCTCGCTTTCCTAATAAGCCATCATATCTTTGTACTCCAGGGGTCTCCAGTTCACCGACTGTAAAACAGCGAGTTCTTCCTCGATAATGTCCGACCTTGCAATTGGCTCGGAAACTGTGTCCATGAAGATATTGTTTCTTTCATAATCGCTGTCTTCCAGCTTGATAGCAATAAATAGGCATGCTAAAATCTGTTCCCGTAGTTTGGACTTTTTCCTGCCCGAAGTTTTGTTCAAATGTCTCCACATCAGACTTTCCGCCAATATGGCTGTCGTGTTTAGGAAATTACAAGTACAAATCCCTTCCAAAAATTCTCCAGCAAACTCGAGATCCTTTGACGATAAATCTGGATGCCTTTCTGTTAGCCTGTCCATGTTACTCCGTCTGCGCGTCGTATCGAAAGAGAGTCAATATTCTGCATGCGCATTTTAAAGTAGATTTGTATTTCCCAGCAACCTTCTAGGACCTCTAATTTAAGCGCTAATGATTGGTTGGCGCGCATTTGCATAATCGCTGCATTATCTTCGACATTTGAATTAATGCCGTAGTTCTTTTACATTTTGCAATATGACGGGAATCGTCGCGACGCTCGACATAACAACGAGTTTGCTGTCCTTCCCTTTTGAAATTTAAATTCGGGATCTCCGAGGATAGCTTTCCATTGGCCAAACCCATACCTCTTAAGTCCAGCCTTCAGATATTTATCCTCTTCGGGGGTATACATGACATTCTTCCGTCTCGAGGAGCTTAATAAGGCTTGTCCTTTTAGTGCATTTTCGCGCTTGAGCTTTGGCGTACAAGCGGGGAGTTCAGGGGGCGGAACGTCCTTGATTGTTTCGATCCATCAGTAGAAGAGCTGTCTGCTTTCTCGTCTTGCTCTTGGGACGATGCACTAGACTTGTCAGAGAGCCGTGCGCGCACATCGTTTTCAAGCTCTGAACCCTTGTCACCTTGCAATTCCTTGATAAACATGTGCGCCTTTGTCGCAACGTCGCGCGATCTTTGTTTTTGGTAGTGTACCCTGGCCACAACAGAAGTGTGTTTTTGGTCTTCCGAGATGGTGCTTTGCGCAATGCTGTCCAGGTTTCTCGAGCTTGCGGTCTCGACGATCTGTCGATAGCGGGTGGGATGAACGTATTTGCCGGTCGCGTCAAACACCAACTTGCTCATTAATTCTCCAAGTTTGCTGTGCTGGCCTCCATTTCTTGTCACGAGGACGTAATCACATGTTGGCTTTAATTGCGGCCGAATATGGGTGATGAATCCTTCAAGTACTTGCATGTTTGTGTCGGTTAAATAAATAGAGTCAACCCATACTTTCCTGCAGTCTTAAACATTTTCTGGTCAATAAATCCACCGTTTGTCTTGGCTTTTGTGACCATGTCAACAGTCAAATACTGATACGTCATTGGGCGAGAACCTTTAACTTTGATAAACAAATACAGCGCGAGGAATTTGGTGGCAAATGATAAATCTAGCGGCGATGCTGCGCGTGGACGTTCCTTACAGGTTTTAAGCACATTCTCGTAGCGCGATAAATAATGACCAACTGCTTCCAAGAGCTCCTCTAATGTTGCCCAATGTCCCTTAGCTTCTAGTGCGTCTATATCGAGGTCGCTAGTGCACTGAATGCGCATCATTTTAGAAACTGTTCTGCGTACCTTTTTCAAGTAGACTTCCGTGGTAGAAAAATTACTTAGCACCTTTGCCGACGCTCCGTTTACCTTTCTAAAGTCTATAAGTTCTGCAATTGCGTCGATGTACCCCACCCGCCCAGCATGCCCTAGCTTCCATTCATCCTGAAGCACGTCAATAAACTTAAAAAGCAGATTAGGAGAGCACAAACTGAAGTCTATTATCTGAAATGTTAGGTCTTCTTCGTCGTCGCAGCAAAATTTCAAGAACTTCAAGCACCTGCTAACTATTTGCCGAGCTTGGCGATCACTTTTACAGCCACCTCCAGTGCCAGTTAGCCACGAAAAAACTTGCTGAGCAATGTTACTTGAAATGTCATACGTAGGCATTGATCTCAAATTACGCGCAGAGTTCCCAGCAGCTTCACGTTTTACAGAGGTACTCACATTCTCTTTAGCAAGGTTGATATCAGGCTTTTCGTCAAAGTAATAAAACCAAAGATGCTTTTTCTTTACGTGTTTTCTGCATCCTCGCTGTGTGGCGAATCCATCGTGTTTGCATTCTTGAACAGGACAGTGAAAAAGGCCATCCACTTCGTCTTCCTCCAGGTGAAGTCTTTTAGGCTTGAGCGAAGCATTTGGTAATTTCGACCAGTTGATTACCTCTCCTCGTTTGCTCATCTCACTCAGAAGTCAAGACTAAAATGATTGAGTCTCCAAACGACGCTATCTTTTTATACTAGTTTTTGTTCCCAGGAGACGTATGTTTGGGCTAGCGAATCACAGCTCTTTGTGATCATATCTGCACAAACATGCCCTTTTGGCAATACCCAAGAGAGCTTAACAAGCCCAGGCAGGAAATGTTGATGAAAAGAAGACGTGACACTTTGCTTGGGCTTGTCAGAAAATGACAATTAAACATGCCCATGATTACGTGTTAACACAAGCTGGTTAATCTGCAAGTTTAGACGTGCCTTCAATATTAGACAAAACCCGCATTGTTATTGTTTCAGAAGACTTACACTATTAAAAGGAACAACGCGTTCCCTTTTATAGATAAACGAATCGTTCCTTTAAGGTGTTAATCGGAACCGTTTTGGCAATTGAGGAACAAAAATAGCATTGTTCGGACCTGGTGTTCCTATATGACAACTAATTGGGAACAATTGGTCCGAATTTTTAGATAGGAAAAGTTCACACAGGAACTATTGTTCCTATTAAGTAAAAAGGAACGCAGTCGAAAGGAACGATTGGTTCCTTTTAACTTTAAAAGGTCCTTTTGTTCCGTTTATTAGTCAATTGGTTCCTTTCACACCTTAAGGAAAGGAACAACAGGGCCTTTCTATGCAATTTTAAATAGGTCTTTTCGCTGTTAAAAGGAATGAAATCAAAAACGCGCGGAACACTGGCGCTTTGAAAAACTTCTCAGTTTTCATGTCGCGTCAGTTTAAAAGCAAATATCGAATTATGTTAATCATAATCAGGTCCAAATTCAAAGACAGAATTTTTTATGGCGATAAAGAGAGTAATTTAGGTCCACTTATAAGCTATCATCACTTTTGGGGAATGGTAATAATTATTCAATAATATCTCCAGACAGACGTGGAAATTTACAATATACAATAATTAATTACAAGTAGGAAAAAAGGCAACGATTAATGAAAGAGCTCTTAAGAGGCTGTCTCTGTAAGAACGGACCACTCGATTTAATAATATCTCCAGACAGACGTGGAAATTTACAATATACAATAATTAATTACAAGTAGGAAAAAAGGCAACGATTAATGAAAGAGCTCTTAAGAGGCTGTCTCTGTAAGAACGGACCACTCGATTTCGGGTTCGGAACAAACCTGTCCTGATATTTATATCACAGAAAGTACTATCTATGCCTGCTACCAAAATGCAGTTTTAAGGATCTCAGTAATTATTTTCGGGAAGTTTTATGAATTTTGACCAGACGGCGTGAGAAGCCCTCCAGAACGCCAAAATCTCCTAGTCACGGAGAGCAGTTTTCGCGCCTGAATTTTTTTACTTTCGCATCGAAAACGACAACTCAAATTATATTTTCTTGGTGTTTTATTGTATAATCTTTCTTCTGAAGGTGAAATCTTGATTACATTTTAATGATTTTTGTAAGAAAATCAAGTTCTATCGAAGGCGTCCCTTACGACATTTGAAAAGGTAGGGGTTGAAAACCCGTCCTGTTTTCGAAAGTGGCACTTCCAGCAGCTAAGAAGCACCCTAATATTTGTAGATTAGGTAATTTCCTTCAGAATTATGCAAAAAAAATCTGCGACACAGCGCGCCGTGGAGATTTGGAAGTGATTTGAAGTTGAGTCAATATCTTGTTGTTGTTTCGTGACAAGATTTCCATATGCGTCACGCTTATAAGTTCATCGTTTTTCTTTTTATCTCTTCAAATAAGGAAAAACTGCCCAAATTAAATTTTTGATTGATATCCTTCAAATATTTTCCTGATATTGCATGTTTTTTATCATTCCGAATATCTTATGGTTATAGGAAGCTGACAATAGCATACGCTTGTTTATCCAAAGTCAAGGCGAATTGTCTGGCCTTCCCAAATTCCATTTCTCTTTTGGGAAAAAGGTTTCTTAGAAATATCAGAGAAAAGCAATCACTCAACCGATATCAAGTATTGGACGCTATTAGCTATTAACTGTGTATTTGTATCAATTATGGTGCGATTTGTAGTCTACCGTCCGCAGAAAGAACAACAATACGTATTCCGAGTGCTTTAAAGAAAAACTCCTAGGAGAACTAGCTGCTTAATATCATAGACAGACAAACTACAGAAAATGCATATATGTAGATGTTCAGGCAAGCCTGTGGCCGCGTAGCACTAAGTTCAACAGAGTGGAGATAAGGAATTAACCTTGTGTGAAAGCTGAAGTGCGCCTAATGAAATATCCCATGTGTGCTTCTGAGCGTTAGCCCTAGTAAGCGGAGAAAGAGAAAAAATCTCTGACCCCGAGAGGGATCCCTCTCGGGGTCCCTCTCGGGGTCCCTCTCGGGGTCCCTCTCGGGGTCCCTCTCGGGGTCCCTCTCGGGGTCCCTCTCGGGGTCCCTCTCGGGGTCCCTCTCGGGTCAGAGATCTCGGGGTCCCTCTCGGGTCAGAGATTTTTTCTCTTTCTCCGCTTACTAGGGCTAACGCTCAGAAGCACACATGGGATATTTCATTAGGCGCACTTCAGCTTTCTCACAAGGTTAATTCCTTATCTCCACTCTACAGAAAATGCAGATCGATTAACTTAATGATGAAGTTTTTCTGTGTTTCCATATTCAATGTACCGTCGAAAACGTGTTCTTCGATCCTAGCTCAACTGATCTGAAGTTAAGTGATTGTTGTTTCTTCTATGTCGCGACGTTCATTAGCATTAGAAAAATGCACAAATTACAGAGTAAAAGTTCATACTTCTACATATGTAAATTTTAAGTACAATATTTCCGCATCGTTTTGTTCTTACTGCTACGAAATGCATACAAAAGTCTACAAAAAACTTACAACTATCTAGAAGTGTATTTTCCTTGTAAATTATCATAAATTTGCAGTGATTTTTATATTGATTCTAACTTGCCAAAAGGGTACGTCTTTCCAGTGTAGTTCAACATAGTTTTTTGCTTGGACTTTTTCGGAGCAACTGTCAAAAGAAGGGCTCATAGGTAGGGGCGTTCCTCTTCATAAGGCGTTTTGACAGATCTAGTTATTTTTATGTTGGTATGTACTCTTGTTTCTATGCCGCTGTGGTCACTTATATCACGTCGTCAAATCTTATTGGAAGCTCCGCTTTTAGGAATTGGCTAAATCTATTTAGTATATAAGTGAATAGTCGCTTTCGCGCGCTCTGATTGGTTCCTGAACTAGTAGATATCCAGCATTGTTATATAGCGAGTGCTCACTCCAACCTAGCGCGCGCTCTTATTGGCTAAATCAAGGTCACATGGTCATGATGACGAAACTACTCATTAATATACTTCCTCGGCTTGGGCGTAATGTTTCCCATCCTTTCTTTGATTTTCTGCTACGCACCGAGGGATATATGAATAAGGAAGCAACCCAAACAAAGAAATATTATTCAAATGAGTGCAACGTGATTTGAGAGAAATTGTGAAATGTAGGTATTGACTATCTCCAGTCAGTGTTTCCTTTTTGTTGTTGTTGAGAAAATGAAGTTTTGGCCTTGGGGGCTTGGGGCCTTGGGGGCTTGGGGCCTTGGGCCTTGGGGGTTTGGGGGCATGGCCCCAGGGAGAAATTTTGAAATTTAGTGTCCCAAGATGGCTGGAGATGTCACAGTTGAAAACCTCTCTACAAACAATTTATTTTCTGTTTACTACGATTGCAAACAATTTATTTCGTTGATTATGGCTCTGCAAACAATTCATTTTAAAATTTTCCGACCCCCCCCCCCCCCCCCCCCCCCCCGGTTGATCGGTTGATTGTAGATGGCTTTTCTTTTTAGAAAAACAAGTCTTTATCAAAGAGAAATGGAAGGCCAGACAATTCGCTTTGACTTTGGATAAACAACCGTATGTTATTATCAGCTTTCTAGAATTATAAGATATATATTAGAAATGATCAAAAACATGTAATATTAGGAAAATATTTGAAGGATATCAATCAAAAACTTCATTTGGGCAGTTTTTCCTTATTTGTAGAGAAGAAAAAGAACAACGATGAACTATTAGCGTGACGCATCTGGAAATCTTGTCACGCAACAACAACAACATATTGACTCAAATTCAAATCACTTCCGAATCTCCACGGCGCGCTGTGCCGCAGATTTTTTTGAATAATTCTGTAGGAAATTACCTAATCTACAATATTAGGGTGCATTTTATCTGCTGAAAGTGACACTTTCAAAAACAGGACGGGTTTTCAACCCCTACCTTTTCAAATGTCGTAGTTCCTGGTCCTAGTTCCTGGTCATTTATTGCTCGTCGGTGATTATAATTTTCACGTTGACCAACCAAACTACTCGGATGCTAAGCGATTCACGAAAATCTTGAGCTCATTTGATTTAAAACAACACGTTGTTGGGGCTACTCATCGGGACGGCCACACCCTCGATCTTGTTATCACTAGGGACTGTGAGAAAGACATTATCTCTGATTGTCGAGTGCACTATCGCATATCGGACCACTTTGCTGTACAATGTAAGCTAGATTTTGTCAAGCCCCCATTAGTGAGGAAGGAGGTCTCTTTTCGAAAGACTCGGTCTATTGTTTTTGACAATTTCCGTCACGAGCTTGGGTGCTCTTCCTTAGTATCACATCCCTCTGAACAGCTTGATGTTTTAGTGGAGCAATACAATAAGACCCTAGAGGGATTATTCGATTCCCATGCCCCTCTCAAGAAAAAGACAATCATTATTCGTCCACACGCACCTTGGTACACAGAGGAGATTGCTGCGGAAAAAAGGAAGAGAAGATCTTTTGAGCGGCGCTAGAGGTCAACACGGCTGCCGGGTGATTACCAGAACTATGTGATTCAATGTGATGTTGTAAACAATCTACTCAGAAAATCCAAGGCTTCTTATTATCGTGATGTCATAGAGAATTCCAAGCATGACCAGAAAGTGTTATTCCAGACAGTTGATAAGTTACTACACACTACATCTGAAGCACTTTTTCCCATCTCACATTCTGATAATGAGCTAGCAAATAAATTTGCTGACTTTTTCACAGAGAAATTACCAACCTACGGAGTTCATTGGACAATGTTATTTTGGTGGATTCTGCTGTTTTGCCTCCTTCGACTTCTGTGCTGTCTCGATTCAAGAACATCTTTGAAGAACAACTATCTAGTCTTGTAACTGGCTCAAAACTGAAGTCCTGTCCGCTAGATCCAGTCCCTGCTGCTGTTCTGTCCGAGTGCTTGCCTGTTTTGCTGCCCGTTTTGGTGAAAGTCATTAATCTCTCCATTGACACTGCTGTAATGCCAGACTGTTTTAAAGTAGCTCTTCTAAATCCACTGCTGAAAAAGCCACGCCTTGATTTTGAATTTTTGCTCATTTTAGGCCAATTTCGAATTTGATGTTTTTGTCAAAGCTTACAGAAAAGGTGGTGGCGATGCAATTATTTGACTATGTTATGGAGAACAATTTAGATGAGGTCTTTCAATCAGCATATAAACAGCTGCACAGTACTGAGACTGCTCTGGTTAGGGTGAACAATGATATTCTCTTGGCTCTGGACAATCATCAATCAGTCATATTGCTACTTTTAGATTTATCGGCTGCTTTTGATACAGTTGACCACACCATTTTATTGGATAGGCTATCCTCTCGTTTCGGTATATGTGGTTTGGCCCTCTCCTGGTTCAAATCATATCTGAGCAATAGGTTTCAGTTTGTTAACATAAGGGGAGAGAGGTCTTCATGCCGGCCATTGCCCTATGGAGTGCCTCAGGGTTCTGTCTTAGGCCCGATATTGTATCTGTTATACACCTCGCCACTTGGGGATATCGTGAGAAAGTATAACATGGGTTTTCATTTTTATGCTGACGATACCCAGTTGTACTTGTCTTTCGATTCCCGAAGTGGCGAGGGGCGGGTATTAGCAGCGGCCCAAATTGAGGCTTGTGCTGGTGAGATAGATGGTTGAATGAAGGCAAACAAGCTTAAGTTAAACAGTGACAAGTCCGAGTTATTAGTTATTAGCTCTAAGTATCGTCCTCGCCCTACTTTAGATTCTGTTAGTATTAGGGATTACTCTGTTCAGCCATCAATTTCAGCAAGAAATTTAGGTGTAATCATGGACAATAGCTTATCTATGGAACAACATGTTAGCTCTATATGTAAGTCTGCCTTCTTTCACATAAGAAGAATTGCAAAAATAAGAGATTATTTATCGGAAGATTCAACGGCAGCGCTGATACATGCATTTGTTACATGTAAGTTAGATAATGGGAATGCACTTTTATATTGCCTCCCTAAGTATCTTATTCAGAGGTTGCAGTCAGTACAGAATTGTGCTGCCTGGCTTGTTACACGTGACTCTAAATTTGCACATGTTACGCCAGTACTAAGGGAGCTCATCTGGTTACCAGTGGAGCATCGAATTATTTTTAAAATATTATTATTAGTTTTTAAATCTCTTAATAATTGAGCACCTTTATATATTAGCAATTTATTACATCAATATAGTCCAGGTCGTAGTCTTCGCTCAGCAAATCAATGTCTCCTTGTCGTCCTTGGGTCTAATCAAAAGACTTATGGTGACAGGGCATTCTCAGTGATAGCCCCTAAGCTATGGAATGCCCTGCCCATTGACATAAGGACATAAGGGACGCCTTCGATAGAGCTTGATTTTCTTACAAAAAATATTAAAATGTAATCAAGATTTCACCTTCAGAAGAAAGATTATACAATAAATCACCAAGAAAATATAATTTGAGTTGTCGTTTTCGATGCGAAAGTAAAAATTTCAGGCGCGAAAACTGCTCTCCGTGACTAGGAGATTTTGGCGTTCTGGAGGGCTTCTCACGCCGTACTTTCTGCGATATAAATATCAGGACAGGTTTGTTCCGAACCCGAAATCGAGTGGTCCGTTCTTACAGAGACAGCCTCTTAAACCGCGGAAGCAAGTAAGGATGCCCCCTCCTCCTGAGCGTACGAGCTCTCAGTGGAGGTAGGAGGTCATCCAGGGCTGTAGGAGTCGGCCCTGTTATTACCTTCCACAACTTCCGGTCCTTTTCTATCAGAAGCTCAGTTATCGTGTATTTGCGTTTGCAATAGCCCCATTTAAATGCTTTTTTGAAGAGGCTGTCCACCCTACTAAGATATTTATCGTACGCAGCACAGCCCCACACTTCTAAAGCATACACGAAAATGGATACAATCAGGCTCTGGAATAATAATTCTCATACTCATTAATTATTCACGAGGATATCAGCCAATTGCAAGAGCGAAAATTGGGTCACGTGATGATACTGGAAACCCGGTCCAGTACAATCTAAAAGCCGGGGAGGGTATTGAAATCAGCAGGGAAGAGCTGGGGCTTAATTAATTCTTTTCCAGTTGCTCAGGGACGCCTATTCCCTGAACTGATTTAATTTTGTTCCAGTTCCTTTGGGATGTCCCTTAGGTACTGGAACAGTACCTAATCAGTTCAGGGAAAACGTGTCCCTGAAGAACTGGAAAAGAATCAATCTTTGTAAGTGAAAAAGTTCAACACAACAAACAACAACATAGACTTTATTTGATGCGTTTTGCATCCAAAGTACAGTAAATTATAAAGACAGCGTACTGTTTTACAAATTGATAAATGTTCACATTGCAATAATTCCCACTAATGTTAATTGGCCAATCGCGCGTAATTCCAACAGCGAGCAGATGACTTTTCAGGCACGCTATACTCGTTTAGTAACTATTTCATCTAACCTGAAAACAGACAAAACTGCCTCATTGCCAACATCAAGGACACGTCTCAAACCTGCAAAACTAATAAAAAATATGCATATCAGTGAAAAGAATAAGCTTCTATTAGTAGTATATCAGGGGTTTTTGGGACGTTTGTAAACAGGAACGCATACTAATTTTTTAAACCGGCATGTATTTTTTTAAACAGGCATGTATTTTTAAACAGGCATGTATTTTTTTAAACAGGCATTTGCATTTTTTTAAACCGGTAATCCTTCAGTAAACACAGCGACGCGTGTCGTTAATCGTTAATTCTTTATAAGTTCTCGGCCTTAAAAACTGTAAGCGCATGGGTTTCCTTAACCAACCGTTCCCGAGAGACATGGCGCGTGGTGCTGTACACGTTTGGGAAATGATAATCGATTTCACGAGATTCATTCTAAGGAAACAGTTTGTATATAGGGACGAATAACAAACAACTACCCTTGTTTTAGGCGCTTGCTTTAACTAAAGAAAAGACGGACTCGCCTCATTCTTTTCCACTCTAAAAGACGCACAAGGTCGTTTTATTTTATCAACACAATGGAAGTCAAATACAAGCTAGGGGATCTCGGGTTCGGGGATACAATGCTGCTGAGAACCATTTTCAAGGACAGATTAGAGTACACATCAGGAGTTTACGCCTGGACAAAGAAAAAAACAACAAAACAGATTCTGCTTTTGGCAAAGTTGTCTTTGTTTATACTAAAATCGTTATTTATTCATTTTTACAGAGAATAACATAATTAGTAGAGAAGTAATTAAAAGAGAGAAGTAATTAAAAGTGTTTAACCATTAATCAGAGTCTTGCGTGTCCTACCTGTCCTAGTGTCCTAATTCGATGACCCTATTCCGCCCTTTTCTGGGTATAGTTAGTATAGTTTATTTCCACGTCTTACATATAGAGCGAATATGATAAATAATGTTGGGGTCAAGCGATGTTAATTAAGAAAGTTAATCCATAATGCTGGTCATTTTTTTGTTTGTTTATGATAAACAGCGTGTTCTTTGTTTCGTTTTAGCGTCTTTTATTTAATAACTTTTTACAGTACACACATTACGATAGGTTACAAGAATAAAATAGAGATATTTAAATATCTAGATTCATCTACACTCGGGACCCTTATTTTACACACCGGTTAGCCTATCTTAGCCTACACAGTTCATTTTTGTTCTGTTCTGAATTAGAAATCTACCTTTGCGTTCGTTCTCGGCCACAGTAAGTCAAACGAGTCACGGAGAAATTGTTTTACAGTAGGCTCATCAGGGTAGAGTCCAACAACTTTTGTAGCACCAGTTTTGATGTGTTTTAGTTTTACAGGCCACCAGGTCTTTCCATTTCCTGCGTTGCAAGCAGATATGCCAGGAAGAACTTGATTGCGCGAGGACTTGAACATTTCGGCGATGTAGTAGCCGTCAGGAATAGTATTCATAGGTTTATTGTCAAATCCTACAGCCTCTTGCCATACGTGCGGCGGTTCATCTGACCAAACTATTGGTGGAATTGCCCAGCACGGTTCTGACCTCGCGCGCTTATTTGGAGGTTGTTTAATCGTAGTAATGTGCGTCAATTGATTGTGAGATTCCTCGTCCTTTCCCATGGTACTGTTTACTGTAGCATACACTTTACAACTACCAAAATATCGGCCAGTACTTGCTTGTTTGCTGGGGTATCTGGTTTGTTATCTACCAAGATGTAACCGTATGCTTTTTCTGTTTCTTGGAGATAAGCGTCCATAAAACGTTCCCGATTTTTATCAAACATACGTTCGGCCACAATCCCTATTTGTTTCCGGTCGCCGGGACTTCGAAACAGCGCTAAGTACTGGGCATTGCGACTAATGTCGGTATTGAACTTTCCTTTTGGGAACATGTTTTGTAATAACAGAACCACACTAGCGTTTCTGTGGCGACCCTGAGTAAACAGGCGAGCGACCAGTCCACTATCTGAAGCTTCCGTCATCAAGTCGTCCAGAATAATAATGTTGTTATATTCGGGATTTATTTCATTGAGATCGTTGGAAAAGTCGGGAAGCCCTCGCTCGAAACGGATGGAGTCACCCAGAGATATCTTCATTTGATTATATATTTCTTGCCATTGATTATAATACCAATATATCTGCATTGTTTTCTTGTCTTCGTAAAAGATTCTGTCTTTTTCTAAGATCTGGCGCACAAAAAATGTTTTCCCACTTTGACTTGGGCCAACGACTAATAGTGAGAACTTGTGACGAAATTTAAAAGCGGGATAAGGTTCCGTATTCAAGAATGGTGCTTCGCTTGAACCAATTCGGCCTTGGTTCGCTGTTCCTCTTTTTCTGATTCGCGAGAATTGCTTGACCTTTGAAGATGTAGCTTGTGGTGTAGCACGTGGCTTGACTGAAGGGGTGGATAGAAATGTAGTTGAGACAAGACAAGTCTGTGGAGGTGAAAATACCGCCATTTTGAGCCATCGTTTTCTCTCGCCCCCATAAATCTGATGAACCTGTCGCAAGTGATCACCTAAATACAAAACATTCGCCTTATTGCACACCGGGCAAATTCTCTTGTATTTGTAAGGCATCTTGCTCCAATGAGGTCCTGACCAAAATGAGGCATGATGTCAACTTTTTTTAACATTTTATAGTTTGCTGAATCATGTCGATACCAGGGCGTTGGAGGGCCGATCCCAGGCCGATGCGGGGCCGATCCCAGGCCGATGTGAGGCAGATCCCATGAGGGGCCGATTCCAGGACGATGTGGGGCCGATTCCAGGACGATGTGAGGCCGATGTCGGGACGATGTGAGGCCGATGTCGGGACGATGTGGGGCCGATTCCAGGACGATGTGGGGCCGATATCGGGACGATTTTAAGACGGTTCAGGCGGAACCGTAGACATGTAATACCTTGGTAACCACCCTTACTAGAAAACATATAAAAGGGAGATGCACAGCCAGGCAAGGCACACTTTATCTTTGACACTCAGGGGTGTACATTAGAGATATGGATATGGAAACGACATATTCTGATAATGAGGACGTTAACAGTCAAGAGAGTGAAAAGTCAGTAGAATCTGATGATGATTCGGTAGATGAAAGCTCAGAGTCTGATGATTCTGAAGGTGAAAGTTCTGATGAAGAATGTGTCTGGCGTAAACTCCAGGACGAAGCAATGCGCCGCCATCATCAACACTGGGACGGACTTGTAAAACAGTACCAGCAAGTTGGTAATACCGAAGAGGTCGCTGAAGCGAAAGCAACAAACGAACTTATACCCAAATTTAGAAAGGAATTAAGACAAGTGTTGTATGAAAACCTTGAATGGATGCACCGTTTGAAAAAGGACCCGTACTTTAAGAAAATAAAAAACACTATGGAGAACCTTAAGAATGATGATGGACTTGATTGGGCAGAAGCCACACAAGCAGCCATAGAAAAACGCAAATTTTTACTGAACAAGCTGTTTAAAAAGCAGCCAGTCCCAAAGCAACCAGAAGTACCTGTCTGGAACAGAAGATTCTATAATCGATTTTGAGTTTACATTCTGATTCACTTCATTCCGATTATTTCAGAAATGAAAGATCTAGATAAGAATAGAGTCCAAATGTCAATGCCCAACATATATTAAAAGCTACGTGGATCATATGTGTCTTGTAAAGTTTCTACCTGAGACGCTAATGAAATAAACAGCAAGTGTCTTATTTTACGTTGTAAGGTCTTTATTATATCCATTTTGAAATCACTGTCAATCCGTGCAATCTGATTGGCTTACAACAGTGCGATTCGTTCACAAATCGCATCCTTTTGAGTCTAAGTCGCATATTTTTCTCAACCAATCAAAATGAAGCATTCAAAAAATCAACCAATCACATTTCAGTATTTAAAGGCACTGACCAATCAGATTACAGGTAAATAATGAAAGGAAAGAAAATTTTCGGAGATAAAATCTACTGTTGTTATCTCAGTCTCCACCGAACGATTTTATCCCCGAAAATTTTCTTTCCTTTCATTATTTACCTGTAATCTGATTGGTCAGTGCCTTTAAATACTGAAATGTGATTGGTTGATTTTTTGAATGCTTCATTTTGATTGGTTGAGAAAAATATGCGACTTAGACTCAAAAGGATGCGATTTGTGAACGAATCGCACTGTTGTAAGCCAATCAGATTGCACGGATTGACAGTGATTTCAAAATGGATATAATAAAGACCTTACAACGTAAAATAAGACACTTGCTGTTTATTTCATTAGCGTCTCAGGTAGAAACTTTACAAGACACATATGATCCACGTAGCTTTTAATATATGTTGGGCATTGACATTTGGACTCTATTCTTATCTAGATCTTTCATTTTCTGAAATAATCGGAATGAAGTGAATCAGAATGTAAACTCAAAATCGATTATAGAATCTTCTGTTCCAGACAGGTACTTCTGGTTGCTTTGGGACTGGCTGCTTTTTAAACAGCTTGTTCAGTAAAAATTTGCGTTTTTCTATGGCTGCTTGTGTGGCTTCTGCCCAATCAAGTCCATCATCATTCTTAAGGTTCTCCATAGTGTTTTTTATTTTCTTAAAGTACGGGTCCTTTTTCAAACGGTGCATCCATTCAAGGTTTTCATACAACACTTGTCTTAATTCCTTTCTAAATTTGGGTATAAGTTCGTTTGTTGCTTTCGCTTCAGCGACCTCTTCGGTATTACCAACTTGCTGGTACTGTTTTACAAGTCCGTCCCAGTGTTGATGATGGCGGCGCATTGCTTCGTCCTGGAGTTTACGCCAGACACATTCTTCATCAGAACTTTCACCTTCAGAATCATCAGACTCTGAGCTTTCATCTACCGAATCATCATCAGATTCTACTGACTTTTCACTGTCTTGACTGTTAACGTCCTCATTATCAGAATATGTCGTTTCCATATCCATATCTCTAATGTACACCCCTGAGTGTCAAAGATAAAGTGTGCCTTGCCTGGCTGTGCATCTCCCTTTTATATGTTTTCTAGTAAGGGTGGTTACCAAGGTATTACATGTCTACGGTTCCGCCTGAACCGTCTTAAAATCGTCCCGATATCGGCCCCACATCGTCCTGGAATCGGCCCCACATCGTCCCGACATCGGCCTCACATCGTCCCGACATCGGCCTCACATCGTCCTGGAATCGGCCCCACATCGTCCTGGAATCGGCCCCTCATGGGATCTGCCTCACATCGGCCTGGGATCGGCCCCGCATCGGCCTGGGATCGGCCCTCCAACGCCCTGGTATCGACATGATTCAGCAAACTATAAAATGTTAAAAAAAGTTGACATCATGCCTCATTTTGGTCAGGACCTCATTGGAGCAAGATGCCTTACAAATACAAGAGAATTTGCCCGGTGTGCAATAAGGCGAATGTTTTGTATTTAGGTGATCACTTGCGACAGGTTCATCAGATTTATGGGGGCGAGAGAAAACGATGGCTCAAAATGGCGGTATTTTCACCTCCACAGACTTGTCTTGTCTCAACTACATTTCTATCCACCCCTTCAGTCAAGCCACGTGCTACACCACAAGCTACATCTTCAAAGGTCAAGCAATTCTCGCGAATCAGAAAAAGAGGAACAGCGAACCAAGGCCGAATTGGTTCAAGCGAAGCACCATTCTTGAATACGGAACCTTATCCCGCTTTTAAATTTCGTCACAAGTTCTCACTATTAGTCGTTGGCCCAAGTCAAAGTGGGAAAACATTTTTTGTGCGCCAGATCTTAGAAAAAGACAGAATCTTTTACGAAGACAAGAAAACAATGCAGATATATTGGTATTATAATCAATGGCAAGAAATATATAATCAATTGAAGATATCTCTGGGTGACTCCATCCGTTTCGAGCGAGGGCTTCCCGACTTTTCCAACGATCTCAATGAAATAAATCCCGAATATAACAACATTATTATTCTGGACGACTTGATGACGGAAGCTTCAGATAGTGGACTGGTCGCTCGCCTGTTTACTCAGGGTCGCCACAGAAACGCTAGTGTGGTTCTGTTATTACAAAACATGTTCCCAAAAGGAAAGTTCAATACCGACATTAGTCGCAATGCCCAGTACTTAGCGCTGTTTCGAAGTCCCGGCGACCGGAAACAAATAGGGATTGTGGCCGAACGTATGTTTGATAAAAATCGGGAACGTTTTATGGACGCTTATCTCCAAGAAACAGAAAAAGCATACGGTTACATCTTGGTAGATAACAAACCAGATACCCCAGCAAACAAGCAAGTACTGGCCGATATTTTTGGTAGTTGTAAAGTGTATGCTACAGTAAACAGTACCATGGGAAAGGACGAGAAATCTCACAATCAATTGACGCACATTACTACGATTAAACAACCTCCAAATAAGCGCGCGAGGTCAGAACCGTGCTGGGCAATTCCACCAATAGTTTGGTCAGATGAACCGCCGCACGTATGGCAAGAGGCTGTAGGATTTGACAATAAACCTATGAATACTATTCCTGACGGCTACTACATCGCCGAAATGTTCAAGTCCTCGCGCAATCAAGTTCTTCCTGGCATATCTGCTTGCAACGCAGGAAATGGAAAGACCTGGTGGCCTGTAGAACTAAAACACATCAAAACTGGTGCTACAAAAGTTGTTGGACTCTACCCTGATGAGCCTACTGTAAAACAATTTCTCCGTGACTCGTTTGACTTACTGTGGCCGAGAACGAACGCAAAGGTAGATTTCTAATTCAGAACAGAACAAAAATGAACTGTGTAGGCTAAGATAGGCTAACCGGTGTGTAAAATAAGGGTCCCGAGTGTAGATGAATCTAGATATTTAAATATCTCTATTTTATTCTTGTAACCTATCGTAATGTGTGTACTGTAAAAAGTTATTAAATAAAAGACGCTAAAACGAAACAAAGAACACGCTGTTTATCATAAACAAACAAAAAAATGACCAGCATTATGGATTAACTTTCTTAATTAACATCGCTTGACCCCAACATTATTTATCATATTCGCTCTATATGTAAGACGTGGAAATAAACTATACTAACTATACCCAGAAAAGGGCGGAATAGGGTCATCGAATTAGGACACTAGGACAGGTAGGACACGCAAGACTCTGATTAATGGTTAAACACTTTTAATTACTTCTCTCTTTTAATTACTTCTCTACTAATTATGTTATTCTCTGTAAAAATGAATAAATAACGATTTTAGTATAAACAAAGACAACTTTGCCAAAAGCAGAATCTGTTTTGTTGTTTTTTTCTTTGTCCAGGCGTAAACTCCTGATGTGTACTCTAATCTGTCCTTGAAAATGGTTCTCAGCAGCATTGTATCCCCGAACCCGAGATCCCCTAGCTTGTATTTGACTTCCATTGTGTTGATAAAATAAAACGACCTTGTGCGTCTTTTAGAGTGGAAAAGAATGAGGCGAGTCCGTCTTTTCTTTAGTTAAAGCAAGCGCCTAAAACAAGGGTAGTTGTTTGTTATTCGTCCCTATATACAAACTGTTTCCTTAGAATGAATCTCGTGAAATCGATTATCATTTCCAAACGTGTACAGCACCACGCGCCATGTCTCTCGGGAACGGTTGGTTAAGGAAACCCATGCGCTTACAGTTTTTAAGGCCGAGAACTTATAAAGAATTAACGATTAACGACACGCGTCGCTGTGTTTACTGAAGAATTACCGGTTTAAAAAATGCAAATGCCTGTTTAAAAAAATACATGCCTGTTTAAAAAATACATGCCTGTTTAAAAAAATACATGCCGGTTTAAAAAATTAGTATGCGTTCCTGTTTACAAACGTCCCAAAAAACCCCCTGATATACTACTTCTATTTTCCACCCACCGACGCATTTCTATCGAACCGGTCAGAGTCCGAACCCGGTTTCTCAATAAACACTAGCCTGCTAGCCGGCTCTATAGTGGGTTTTTTTCGGATATTCGATTTTTTGGCGCGTGGGATTCGTAACGAATTCTTCTCTGGAAAACCCACTAGAGAGCCGGCTCGCAGGCTAAATAAACACCAGCTCTTACATTTCATGCCTACGCCACTCTCGTTCTCCTTTAGGGTTACAAAATTCGGTAGTTTGATTTATAATATTATAGTACATTTGAAATCTTACCTCATGCTTTTTCTTGTCCAACATATTGACAGCTGTTCGTGTCTTGCTTTCCAAATCTGGTACAAACTTTTAGCTGGGTATCTTTCACCTATGAAAGGTATACAAATAGCAAACAATTTAACAAAAATTTCGTAAGTTTGCGTTGTGTTACCAATATTGCACAGTTCTAAACGGAAAAAATAATTACAGGTTTACCTTTCTTATTGGTCACCGTCTGCACAACTTTCATAATCCAAAAGTCAAGGGACTGCACCGACATTTTCGTCCCAGTTATTCTTATCGAGGCCATGTGCTAATCAAGTGAAGTCGATCGCGACCCAGCGCTTAATGGAAATTCAGACTTCAACACGACGAATACACCTCAAGTCCCAAGTGATTTCGATTCAAGCGTAGTTTTTATAAACTCCGCTCAAAGGTGTAAACAGAACAAAGGGCTATGTAATTAGTTTACTGTGATTTACGGGCTTAACCAACCGCTTATCACTGATGAAAGTCGGATTATTTCGGTTCTGATAATAACACACGGGTATATGCAAACCACTCTTATAATGAAATTCGCTCTTGTTCTCTTTGTTGTATCACAACAACCGACATCAAGAAAAAGAAGTTGATTCTACCACTTCAAGACTTTCTCTTTCAATTTTGCCTCCCAAATAATTAATGAGCAATGAGAAGTCATTTCAAATCCTCCAATTCGGACTGGACCGTATTTCAAGTCCTTGCAATTAGTTTCAGTCCTCGGCTCCGCCTCGGACTGGAACTAATTGCTGCGGACTTGAAATACGGTCCAGTCCTCATTGTCGGATTTGAAATATTACGTCTAGCTGGTCTATAGGATATTTATAATGCTTACACGTTCTAAGAATATAAAGCCTGCTACTAGCTCGTTTCAGTACCTCATCTAAGTGAGAGTCCCAGTTCGTTGGGTCTGCCTCAAAAGTCACACCTAGCAATTTAAGGCTAGACACTTGTTTGATGCCTTAAGCACCAATTCCCATGTTTTCTTTAGGTGCCTTTATAAATAGAGTGGGTTTTTGGTCGGCTCGCGCTGCGTGATCGCCATCTACAACATTAAAATGTTAAAAATTTACCGTTTGCTGATAGTAAATTTACTTCAATTTTAAGTTAAAATTGAAGTAAATTTACTATCAGCAAACGTAAATAAGAGTTTACTTAGCAAATGACGAGAAGCGTAATTGTTAAACACCAAGCTCGCGCTGCGTGATCGCCGTCTACAACATTAAAATGTTAAAAATTTACCGTTTGCTTATATATAATACGTGATGTTGGGGATTGAAGGTCAAACTGTTAGCCCAGCAGCCTGGAAAAACGACTGCACCACGGAACTTCAAAACCACGCCAATTTCTTGCATACTTGGGGAACTGTGTTATAGGATACATTTCATTCGAAAACGCATTAGTCCGTGGGCCAGCGGGTGAACCGCTCCCCCCCCCCCCCCCCCCCCCACTGCGGGACTTTTGGAGACATATGCCGTTTTGAAGCTTGGCCCGAGGGTGTTTCAAAATGGGTTGTTTGCAATCGCGCCGTTGGTGGGTGTGGCCGTACGGCCGTATTCTTTGTTGCTTCAGAAAACCACAGGGTACCCGCGTATTTTCTTTTTGTTTATTTTTTCCTATGATACTGCAAACGTAATCGTTGGAAGATTCTCTACACTATCGGTCAGGGAAGTGGCTCACATAAGCATTAGAAGTAGGTACTGCGCGTGCGTATGTTTCCTACACTCATCCCCAGAATAGTATGTTATTAAACGGTAAACTATGGTCACCACAAGGGCAAACCTGACAATGCATGACACTTATTTAACTGCTAAATTTATCTTCTTACCCGCACTGCGTCCAGTTTGAAGTTTTCATAGCGTTAAAATAGCATTGAGACGTCTAGACAAAACAGTATATCACAGATTCTCAGCAATATTTTGCCAACTAAGTCAGAGATTGTACCATATTCCTCGTGATGTTATTTAATCTTTCGCGCTGAAGGTGCTGAAGAACGTCTACGCACCAAAGACTTTACTGTCAGCAGGCTCCTGTCTCCCGGAATAGCGTGTAAATACTATACGAATCATCACTAGGCACGTCAAGTCCTATGGGGGCACAAACTGTAGACGGTACCAATTAAACAGAGCACAAAGGGCAAGTTATTGCCAAGCAAATAAAGAGTTAACATGCATCTAAGGTAGCCAAGAAGTAGAAAGAAGCTACAAAGATACAAGAACGTCGCAGCTACAGCAGAGCGATAGGGAAACTACAGTCGTAAATGCAAGACAAGCTATAGGTGAATATAGGAAAATGTGACGAACGACTCGACCAATCTGCATAGAATCGCTGCTTGAGTAATTATGACTAAACTGCATTTGAACAACGCAGTTTATAATCATGAGTGGGTTATATATGATTGTGTATTAAGTTCTGTCAATCTGTATTAGCCTCGACCAGCCCAGTCTTCTCCTACGTCCCATCAGACTTTGTAGCAGAAAGGCTTGTTAAGAAAGAAATCTTCCCATGCCACGCTAAAGCGCAAAAATTGGAGACCGCTTTCTAGGTGGTCCATGGTAAGCTTGGCAAGACTAGGCAATCCAATGCACGGCATAATGTGTTGGTGACTTGGTTTCCCCTTGGAGCTGTTCCACGGGATTTCACCACTGCTTTCGGTGTCCTGTAAAGACAGAGTAAAGCCGATGCATGTTCTTGAAGGTACATCACATACTGTAATGACACCAGACCAGAATGACGAACTGACTACATTATCCACAAAATGACAATGCCCCTCTACGACTACTCACCACTTGTTGCACTGCGTGGCACATTCGCAGATCTCGTGATGACTGTCTTTGACCATTCAAGAAAAGCACAGCGCGTAGACGTTCAGACACGCATACCACTGACAACCACGGGGTTTGAGCGGTCAGGACGAGGCTCATCTAAGACACATTTGTCGCCCAAGAGGGCCGTCCATGAACATGCCGAGAGATTGTAAGGCATTTCTCGGGAATGTGGAGCACTCGCAATGCCCAAAGACTCCTCGGACGTACAGTCATCGTTATTACTGAGGGAAGTTGTGTGCGCTTAAAAAGTGTGAATGTCATGATTCACCATCACTGCACTGCAGATAATTTGGCAGAAGAGTCTACAATTGTTGTCAGAAAAAGTCCGCCTCTATATTCTCACAGAAACTGTCAGCTAGAAATTTGGTGACAGTTCCTGGCTCGCGCGGGCGATAGTACCGCACACAAAACGCACGGCTCTGCGTTGGATTTTCTCGACTTCTTGGGTTAACTGAGCTGTGTGTAGGTCCCATGCCCTTGAAGCATATTCTAGGAGTGGTCTTACAAGGCCAAAATAAGCAGCTTGCTTTTGATCGCGAGTACATGTCGCGGGATTGCGCCTGAAGAGGCCCAGCAGCTTGCTCGCACGACACACGATGTCCTGCACGTGTCGATTCCATCGTAAGTCACATGAAATCGTGACGCCTAGGTAACTTGGTGTGCTTGACGAATTTAAGAGGACAGTCCCCAAGGAAGTACAAGTGGGAGAAATTATAACGAGTTCTTCTGGTAATCCTCACCATCTTGCATTTCGGGATTTGGGTTACCGGGAACGGGATTTCTGTTCCGGAATGGTAATCAAGATGCTTCAACGGGAACGGGATTTTTCAAATCTCCCCTTGTACATCCTAATAAAAAGTCGTTAATTTATCTCATTTTGAGACTGTTCAACGGACTTCAACATGAAAATCCTGAAAATAGAATTTTACTTCTGATCCCTCGCAATCTGCGAGGTTTTGGACAACGGTTTGATAAATTTGCATAGGCATTTTTAAAAAGGCGGATCAGCTATTTAAATAGATCTTAGATATCTCTTTTGTGTCAAATTGAGGACGAGATATCATACGGGCAGAGGATTTTTTTTTGGGGGGGAATCATTTCATTTCTGGGCGAGCGAAAGGGAGGTTCTCTCGAAAGAAGCCCTGAAAGGGGGATCACTAGAAATTTTCTACGTAGTTTAATTCCAGTATCTTCTTTACCATTTGTATTTTTCAAGTTCCCTTCTTTCGTACGCTAAAAATTTCTGCGCGCTTGCGCGCACAAGGAAAATTATATTGTAAGCGGTGAGATCGACGTTAAGCATAGAAATTCGTCATTTGGGCCGCAATAATAACAATTTCGTCATTTGCGGCGTGCATGAAGAATAAAACCTACAGGCTTTATTGACTATATACAAAAATGCAATGTTCATCGACCTTCTCTTTCAGGCTTGAAGAACTGTGTTTATTGAAATCAGGCCTGCCTTAACATTCCCCGAGTCAGCTAACGGCTTTTAGTATAAACCAACTAATGGTCTATTACAAATCCTGCATTCTGATTGGCTGAACTACTATAGTCTATTAGTGATAGACCGTGCCTGGCAGAACCACCACCTTTCTTTGCAAGAAAACTTGATTTTTTCAACATAAAATAATGGCATTCAATGCCAAAACCGCCCAACTAGTTGGTTTATACTAAAACAATTAGACCTCTCATCCTCATGGGCTATGATATCAATAGACCATTCGGCCTTCGGCCTCATGGTCTATTCATCATAGCACATTCGGCCTTGAGGTCTAATTGTTAAATAGACATATTAAATTCGTTTTAAAAGTTTCGATAAATTGAGAGTACCAAGAGATAGTGCCCATAAAAGCAGAAATCTCAATTTCAACATCGCAGTTTTCGCGCGCCGGGATTTTAACAATTGATCCTACCGGGACCGGGATTTTACCTACTGGGAACGGGATTTTGCCCAAAAAACGGCCGGGAAACGGGATTGGGACCCCCCTTCAGGACCCTGAAACAACAGCCGTTTGACAGCCTGTTGGAGCCGAAAAAACGAAGTTCACAAACCTGAACGGAAGGAGGAAATCTCACCAGTGTGCATGTTTTTGTTGGAAAAAGGTCGCCTTGAGCTAAGTTCTAATTCAAGCGATTTCTTAAGCGAGGTACAAAGCCGCCATGTTGCCTGTTGGAGTCTCCCACAGACTAAAAAAGAACTCAGTTCGTACAGCCGAAAGCACCATAGACATCCAGACTCAAATGGTTCTGTTACAGATTGCTTACAGTTATTTGCAGGGAAAATTCTAATTCGAAAGCTTTGACCTGAGAATCATTTTCATTCATGTTAGAAAAAACGTACACCACTGTGCCTTGCTTTGCAAAGCGCGGCGCTAAATGGAAATGACACGAGAAGCAAATCACATTCTATGTCCGTTGTGAGTTTTTTCCCATTTGTTTTAAGAGAATAATATAAGTAACATAAATTTCTCCCTTGCACTCCGTGAATTTTTCACGGGCATCAGCTAGTCTTATATAATATATAGATTTAGCCACTGGTTAAAAGCGGAGCTCCCGGTTGTGTACATGGTGTATATCACTACAATAGGCTTTTCAAGAAAAACATGCATTTAAATATGTACAGTATACAGATGAAAATAAGCACGACCTGATAAAGTGAGGTAAAAAAAACCGTGCTTACCCCTCACAATGGATTAATTAACAATGGAGTAATCAAGAGAAAAGCTTTTATTTGTCATGAGCTGTTTTAATATTTCAACATATACATACCGTGTGTACCATATTATTACATGTTCAGTGTATTTTTACTAAAATGTGCCACCCCAGAAAATCCCATCATGAATGAGCAGAGAAATTCAGAAAAGTTGGGGGATGGGGGCCACAAAGGGAGGGCTATACCTATTTGGCAGCTATACCTATTTTTTTTTTTTTTGGGGGGGGGGGGGGTCAAATCATTCTAGTTCATAACTGCTAAATATATACACTTGATTTCATGATGCATAGTTTTCTCAGAAGGCTTGGAACAAAACATATACCAAGGTGAGGTGAGAGTTTCACCTTTCCTAGACCCCTGCAGATGGGTGGGTAAGACGTTTTTATAGCAATGCAAGGGAGGACCAACACTATATTGAAAACAATTGCTGAAATTCCCAGTTCCTCTCCTCCTCCCTTAAAAAAATACCTTCCCTGTGTGCAAAACCCACCATGGAGAGATGAGTATTGGGTCTGGCATTGTGTGGCCCTTTCACAAAATATCCATTCCCCACCCATGGAAGGGCGTTGAAAAGTGACCCCAACCCAACCCCTCTGGAATTTCCAAAGAAAAACAGAAACATACAGTATTTGTATGGAATAAGTCAGGTAAATTGAACACCACCGCTCCAGAATTTCCAATTCCCATGGGTATCATTAATAGGGGTGCTACATAATTTGGTATCGCATCGTGTCAATGAAAATTATACCATTTAGCAAATTATGTAGGAACAAGACGCCTCGAAGGCGTTCAGCGAGGCGGATTAAGGCCAAGGAAAATATGCTGGGTTTTTTCAAGTTAGATCCCCTCCAAAAAAAAAAACACAAATTGTCTCTGCAGTTCCTCAGTGACATTTAATATTTGCACCTTGTCGAGGACCTCAGGAATTCCAGGGTGGGTATTATCTAGCAGTAAAGAAAATCCAGGGTGGGTAAACCGAAAAAATGAAATTCTAGTGAGGAATTCAAGGGTGGGTAAACTGCAGGAAATAAGAAAATCTAGGGTGGTCATGAAGAAATTCACTGGAATTGGCTGATTGCATTTTTAAACCAAACCCGGGGAGTCAGGACCTACAGAATTTTTTTTCCAGGGGAGGGGAGGTATTGGTGCTTGGAAATTCTGAGGGAGAGGGGTAAAAAGATGAATTTCCAGTGGTATTTTATCAAAAACTAGTTTGTCCAGGGGTGTTTTCCCAGATTTTCCAGGGGTATTTTGCCTGGAGACTGGAAATTCCAGGGGAGGGGGTCCTTCAGCAGACTCAAAATTTTCGGAAATTCCAGGGAAGGGTGGTCCTCAACCCCCCACCAGGTTTGGTTTAAAATTGCAACCAGCCATTGCAGGGTGGTTAAGTGCTACTAAAATTTTCCAGGTTGGGTAGGTGATACTGGGGTCCTCAATGTATAGAGGATTGATTTTTTTTTGCAACTGCCTAATTTTATTGAAGCATTGTTTTTTTTTAATTTGCCAATTTTTTCAGAAGTTTTCGGATAAATAAACATAACATTTAACCCAACATGTTTTATTAAACTCTTTAACAGTGATAACAGTAACATAGGTAATATTCAATAACAATAACTTAAATGTCAATATTGAAATTAGTATGATTCAATAAAGATGAAAAAGTTAAAAATCTTAAGAAATGTAGTTAAAACACAACCGAAAACTGGAAGTCATATTATTCGAACTTCAAAATTTTGTGTGAGATGGGTCATACGTAATTTGAACATCTGAAAGTTCCAGCAAAGCTGCTGCAAGATTGCAATCAGACAAATTGCTGTTTAAGCTTGGTAACATAGCAAGTACATCTTCAAATGCAGTTAAATGAACATCAAGCTGAGACTCAGTTTTGATGACAATTTTTGCACATGTTGTTCTGGGACAATCCTTGAGACGAATATAATGTGCACACTTGTTGCACTGTAAAACATTACTGTTCGGTTGTAATAAACGACGATGGCATTGCACGCATTCTACAAAGGTCTCAACAGATTCAACACTGCTGATTTCAGTAACTTTTATCACTGTCTCATGGTTTACATCAAAATCTAGCGCTTCTTTTGATAGACAGATTTTACCCAATTCGTCATCTTCACATTCCGTTATTATTGAACGGGGAATTGTGCTCAGTTTAAGCTTTCCTTGCCAACTACGTATCTGAATGGGCCTAAAGCTATACACCTTGCCAAGTTCAATCAATGGTGTATGCTCTTCTCATAATGTGAGAGTAACTGTTCCTGTTTGATCAGCGAATAAAGTATCTTGAAGCTTCAAACCCCTCTTATTCGTAGAGGAATCGCCAAGATGGACCGCCTTTCCACAGAACGTAACCAAGTCGCCTTCGTCTGAAGAGTTCACTTGCGAAGCGGTACAAATAGTCCAATTTGACTTTGGTGGCTGATATTGGAAATCATACTCCGTTTGAAGCGGGTGCGTGATATTTGTCATGTCGTTGATAATGACTTTATCATCGTCTGTGTAGGTAAACTTTCGGAGTTTCAGAGGGTATGACTGTCTTGACTGTCTTTAAGAAGGGTTCTTTTGGCTTTAGAGTAAAGAAGTACCTCCTTATTCTCGCAGTTAGTTTGTAGTGTAAGTGTACAATACTTCATAGTGCATTTTTTGTTTTGTATTGGAGAAGACAATTTGGCTGTAGAGTATAAAAAATTTGTTTCTAATTAAATTTGCTTGCTAAATTTCTATAGAATCTCTTGCAACATCTGGACTACCGAAGAATTCATATTCGGTAATGTCTCTTTTTGAAAACGAAGTGTATTTGTGTCATATCTTCGCCCCTTCTTTGGCGAACGTCCGTAAATCGAGGGAAATGTTCTTTTTTACGCGCGACGCGCTTCGATTTGTTTACGGTGTCGAGTTGCTCAGGAGAGAGACTTTTACCCCGTAGCGCATCTCTCTTCTGAGTAACTCGACACCGTAAACAATTCAAGGCGTGCCGCGGGTAAAATAATCTTTGTTCATAATAAAGCCGTATAGCTGATGTTCGCCGCGGGCGTAAATATGTTTTGGGACCGAGCGCAGCGAGTGATTCGATGTGTGATTCGAGTAATTGCAGATCTAAGGACACATCACTGTTGAGAAAGAGAGGGAGGGCTATCATTTGTGGTATTAGTAAAAGACAGAGGACGATTTAGTGGATCAGAGGTCATAGCCCGCGTGGTAATGTGTTGCACATGCGCCTTGCTGGAACAACTAGTACTGAAAGCGTGCTCTAAATCCGCAATCCTTCGCTGAAATGTTTCCTCTTCAGGCACGATGGGCCTGACTCTGAGAGCCTGTGAGTACACAATAGTGAAGTAAATGTGTGGCGAGGGTGGCATGATCCTGGTGACAGACATTTGCGCGCATCAGTAGGTTTACATAGAGGTCTGTAGAAACCGCGCCATTGCTCTTGAACCTATAAAAATATCCAAGAATTCTACCTTATCTATTCTGCTCGTGCGGTGGTATTACCGGTAATTTATAAACGAAATAAACCATGAATAGAAAGAAACGTCATCGCCAACCCACCCACCTACCACCCAAGTCATCAATAAACTAGCTCATGATCTCTAGACCGATGCGCCGATCTCTAGGCGCGTTTCCGATGCGGTGTACAGAACGTTGTTAGTAAAAACAAATGACATAACTGCCAAGAACTGGTGATAATACCCCACCCGTAGGAATATCCTTAGCAGCTTTGTACCACTTCCCGTTACTGAAACCTATTATCGTGGTAGTTCATCTCTAATCAAGTCACTCAATATGACTGGTACTCTGCAGACCACTGCGGTCTACATTGTAACATTTAGCATGACGTGTCCCAATGCCGTGATTGCTAATTCAGGCTGAATGCAATACGCCTGGCGTGTTCGATAAGAGACCAGCTTTGCATTTTAATCAGGGCATCTGTGCTTTCCCTCACGAGATCCGAACAGTAGTCGTGTTGAAGGTTTTTGAGTATTTTTATATTTTCGACATGATGAACTTGTCTGCTACGACTGAACGGACCGTTTCTTTGAGCAGTAACAAGTCGTATCGGAGGCTTTACTTCCGGCACCAGTTCTTCCTGTTTTATCTTTTGGATCTTAAACAGAGGGTAAACTAAGGCGCCGAAGCATATTCATATGCGTATGTACATCCCATTTCATTCCCTTATATACACGCACAAACATATTTAAATTATTTCAGCTTTATTCCTCGCACATTTGTAGACTGGAACTCACTCTCTCAAATCTCTGTAAATATTGCTTTGGCTACCGACGGGGACAACCAGTTCCGTCAACACTTAATCACAATGTACCGCTGACCATCCACAAATAAGGTGATTAAGTGAAGTGACTCCACCCGCGCTTGTAACACACCCAACACTGCTTACAAGTGGGCCAGAATTCGCCCGGTCAAATATTCGTCCCGGAACCGTGTAACCGGGGTCTCAGCGTCCATGATTTTCGCACCTCCACTCAAGAGATCATTGATCTCTGTCGCGCAAGCGTGCAAAATCTTCTGAATCTCGAGGCGTTGTGTAACCGCCGAGCTCTACTAACAGCAATGCTCCACCTTTATCTGCCTCGTTCACCACGAGTTCCCTTTTTTACACGACCCCACAAGCGGCACCGCTTTAATATTCATCGTGTGTAAATAACGTTATTATTACTATTGATATCGTTACTGTCTCTTGTATCCATTTTGAGACCTTTCGGTCCTCCCTGTTATGTTGGGCTTTCTCTTAGCGGGAATGACAGTGTCGGCGCAAACTCCATTGCTAGTTAAGAGTCTTACAATAATAAAATCTCCTGTGTATCTAATCAAAGCAATCGCTTTCTTGGATATCAGTTGACCTTCTAATAATGGGGCGACGTAAACAACGGCGAATAGTCACCGAGACAAAGTCACTATAAATGATATCAGACAGTGGGTATGCGCAGTAGGTAATTCTGGAGTTAGCATAAGCGTTTTTTTGTGTGTTTTAGTGTGTTAGTTTAACTAACGGTGCAATATATTTAATTATGAAAAATATTACAACGAAAGAACGTGTTTCCAAGGCACAGACAACCAATTGACATTTGAGCTGAGTTTACTTAACACTCATGCATTGACATGCGCAGTAGACAATTTTGAAGTTAACGCTTCTTTTCTTGAATCGTAGTCAGTTGTACTGTCAAGTAAAAGTAAGAAATTTAAAAGAATGAAAAAATTCGAGTGATTAAACGTTCTTTTACGATATTTTTCTCAAATTAGACTCGGGTACCCTGTGGTTTTTTCGCCTATATAAAAACATCTCCTTAACTCGAAACCTATACCACAAATCGACCAGACGAACTACCAGGCATTGATCAGAAGGTAACATTGTTTGTTCAATAAGAATTAGAATGACTTGGTTATAATAAGAATATCATTTTGTCATTTGATGATAGAAGAGTCACTTCTCTTTGTCTTCTCCTTTTTCTTGGTTATATATCTTGAAGACTTCAAAGTTGGGCTTGCACAGTTGAGCTCTGAAAGAGGATATGACATTTAAAACATTTGTCTCGCACTCCAAATGTCATAATATTGAGGTGGGTGTAGGAAGGCAGGGGCATAGCCAAGGGGAGGATGACTGGGCCCCCCTTTGAATCACAAAAAAAACTCAAAGATATGGGGAGATTGGCAACAAAATGCAACATAAAGTCACAAGTCCTTCTCCCCCTAGGTCAAATCCTTGCTACTGGTATGCCCCTGCAAATTAACCCCCTACGAGGTAGGGGGTTAACTGGTTCTTACCTTGTTATGATGGTGACAGGAATCCTAATAAATGCCATATAGTATGCTACTTGTCTCAGCATTCACCTTTTTCTTGGTTATCTTGAAGACTTTCGAAATTGGGAGGCCACAGTTGAGCTCTGAAACAGTAGTGATATTTTTATTATTTATTTCATACTCTATATGAGGAAGAAGGGGAGGGGTGTAGGTGTGGAGGTAGGGGGTAACCTTGCTCTTACCTTATGATGGTGCAGATAGGAATGGTAATAAGTGGCACAATGTGCCATTTGTCCCTTGTGGTCAAATTTATTTTCTGTTTGGCATGGTATCAATAAAATGTCGGTGACCTTTACCATACAGAAATTCGTACAAAGTGAATGCAGAGCATATTATTTGGTTCTTATCATACATCGTAGATTATAGTTAATTGTATGGCATCATGGTCAGAATAGTAGACACTTATCACTGAGTTTTTAATATTAGCTTCAATTTCCTTTTTAACATAAATGTGGTCTAGCAAGCTTCCTGAAATAAATGTGGGTTTTTTAACAATTTGGATATAATCCAGACACTCAAATAAATGTTTGATTCTCTCTGATTCCTTGACGTCAAAGTAATTTATATTAAAATCTCCGAACATAACATCAAATTGATGAGTATGTATCAAATACTCAATATCATTGACAAATTGTTGGGTGCTAGAACCATTCTTATGATACAGTAAAAGGAAAGACAGGTCCTCCTGAGTTTCTGAGCAATAAGTGACCACAAACTTGACTGCATTTAATGACATTAAGTGTTCTTGGTCTGCAATGTGAAAATTTGGTTTAACACAAACTGCCAAACTTGAAAATTTATCTGATCTGTGATCATGCCTGTACAAGGTAAATGGACTCAATGTATCTCTGATATTAGCATCATCATCTGTAGGTAGAAGTTGTGTTTCTGTAAGTGCTAGCACATCACATTGAGATAGGTGTGCATCACTTTTGATATCTGAACAGTGTTTTCTAAGAGATCTAACATTCAAAAGACATATTATCAATTTTGCTGGTTTATTGATTTGTAGTTGAGACTCATTTGCATCAGAACCTTCTTGATTACCACCCGATGTTATATTCCGTAATCTCTCGTATTCATTATGTACTCTTGGATCTGCCCTAACGTGCTTGATATTCATTTGTCCAAGAACATGCAGCCCTTGCAGTGACGTTGCCCGGCTAAGTGCTACATAGATATGACCATAATTAAAATTTAAAATATCTTTGTCGCTTCAAATCAAAACTGACGACAGCATTGTTTAGTGACAGGCCTTGGACTTTATGAACCGTGCATGCCCATGATAAAGCTATTGGAAATTGAATTCTTTGTATTTCTGGAGAAGATGGTTTACCAGGTCTTAGTTTGATTTTAGCTAACACAGGCTGGAGGGGAACAACACTATTTTCTCTCGCAAATAAGTTAGCACTGTTTTGAATAGTTGTGTTTCCTGCTTTGTCGTCATCAAATTTTATTGAAATTGTTGTTGGCTTTTTTATAAGAGGATGAAGTTGTATTTTAACTACAGTTCCCATTTGTCCATTGATGAGTCTATCAGTAATGTTGATGTTTGTGGTTAACATCACACGTGCTCCTTCTTTAATGAAGATTTCAAAATCAAGTCCTCCTGTATCTGATCTCCCTCTTGCTAATATCCTGTCAATTTCTTGTTTTGTCACATGTTTTGGATACTGATCTGTAGCTCTTAGTGTGAGCAAAGGTGTATGTAATTCATTTAGTTTCATGCTGTTGTGTTCATTGACAGGATCATTTTCTGCCCAAATGTGAATTGCATCAGAGGGGTAGTTGTCATCTGATTGACATATTCTCCGCGAATTGATACAATCTATATCCTCTTGTGTTTGTGAGCCACATCTCAACCTATACAATAATTTAATGAACTCGTGATCATTTTTCTGTCTCATTATTTCAGTCAATTCTATCATTTCAAACACATGCCATGGATGGAATAAGTTGAAACATTCATTTTTAAAACTTTCAAAAACTGGTTTTCTTCTTATTGGTGGAAGTTGATATAGATCACCAACAGCAACTACACTTATTCCAGCAAACAACAGAGAACTAGGTGAGCCAAATATATCCTTAAGTCTTTGGTGAATATGCAGGAGAGTGATGTTTGAGACCATGGAAATTTCATCAATGACTATAAGCTTTCATTCAGAAAGAGACAGCCTTGATTGTGTTTTTTTCTGATCTGATAATGCAGGGACATTGTCACCTGTTTCTTTAGGGATTGCTAGAGCAGTATTTATAGTTGTACCTCCAATGTTTATAGCAGCAACACCTGTTGGTGCCATCAGTAGTGCAGTTGGTAGGTCTGGATTGCTAGCTACATGTCTAAATGTCTTAACTGCTGTGTGATATATTGTTTTTATAACATAGCTTTTACCAGAGCCTGCTCCTCCAGTTATAAACACAAACATTGGTTTAACTTCTTCGGATTTCAAAGAACGCATGTTTTTTACTTTGTTCCTACACCAAGATAAGGCAATATCATAGGCAATACGCTGTTGATAGTTTAATGATCTCACAGATTCTCTTAAAGAATCATCAGAAATGTCATGTGGTTGTAGACAGCATGTAACTGTAGCTGAAGCTGATGGAGAATTTTGAGATTGTGTGTAAGCAAGATCACATGGTGCTTGTTCGTGAAATGCTTCATCTGAGCCAGGGTTGTTTTCTTGAATACTCAAGTGGATATCAACATTTTCCTGGTCATTGATAGGATCAAAAGATTGCATGTTGTTCTGGCCTTCACTATTTCTAAGATTTTCTAAAGCTTCTGATATGGCATCAGCATCTGGTTCAAATTCTGATCTGTTTTGTTCAACTATAGCTTGGACACCTGGCTCATAGAACCGTGATGCATATGTTTGTTGATTACCAATAAGATCATTTTCATTTCTCCATGGATAATACAGCAATAGAGGATGATGGAAATGATTTTCAGGCTCCTTGATTTTATTTGGAGTGTGATAGCGAATCACTGCTTTAGTTTTCCTACATTTCATAACTTCATTAGTGTTCAGTAATTTTATTCTGGAGGGTAACTGTCTATCCAAATTTTCATTTATGGATGAATCCTGAATATTGAGCTCATGTATATGATCAATAAGTATTTCAGGTTGTGAATCATTTGTTTCACAGTTGATTCTGTAATCTTTGTAGTAGTGTGCAGCAAATTCAGCTAAACATAAATTATCGACCAAGGAGTCTGTATTTGGCCTAATAGCATAGCGTTCAATTATGTTGGATTTAAAAATGTCTGTACTGTCATCATCCAATTCCTCGAGTTGTGATTGGCTCTTTGCAATCCTGATTCTTTTCTCTGGGAGGTCGGTGTTAACAATAATTGTTTTTGGAAATATTTTTCTAAGCCACAGTTCAGGCATGCATCTGTATACACATTCCTGTGAACTAACTTCTCTTGTTGAAAGAAATGCAGCCCCAATCTTTCGTATCTTTTAACAGACATATTTGAAGCTTGTGCCTCTTTTGCAGCATTTACAATTGCCTGAGAACATTCAGTTTCATCTTTAGTAAAATATGAGCACACATAAGTTATGCACTTGTAGTGGTTAAATACAGGTTGGAGATCAACATTTGCTCGGAAACCTTTCATGCCAGCAATGAAGTAATTATTAATGAAACAGCTGTCAAGTGGTCTTTTCAGATGCAAATCAACATAAGTATCAGCAGATACTGACAATGTCCAATAAAATTGCTGCTGCTCTATATCCAATGAACTAAAAAATTCTGCCTCTGTTATATTAGGATTATATTCTGGTTTGTTTGGGGTTAACACTTTGTCTATTTGTTGTTTGACTAAACTGAGAACATCATTTCTTCTATTTAAAATGGTACTTTTCAATTCTTGATCTAAATCCTCAGGAAGTGGTTCAGCAACAATAGTCTTGTCTGTAAAAAAATGACCAAAATTAAATCTGCAAGGGACATTTTTGTATTTTCTGCATGTTTTGGAATGATTGTGCTTCTGATATGTTGCAACTAGCTCATGTAACTCCTTGTCAGATTCCAAATCAGGTAGGAATGCCTGAACATGACTATCAATAAAATCTATATAATCTTGCTTTGTTTCGTGAGTTAGTGATGGACAGTCGCTGGTCCAGATAAGTGCGTGTAGGTGGGGTGAGCCTCTCATTTGAAATTCAATACGTAGAGCATAATAAACTATTTTGCCAATAGGATTCGCTTTTGAAAGCAGCACTTCAGTGAAAAATGTTTCCACCCGGTACTGAAAATGCTTAGCAACAAGAACCGGATTCATATTAAGCATAGAACATCGCTCATTGTAAGACAATGCCTCAATTTCTTGATCTGTTAAATTAAGTCCTCTAGTTCTACCAATAATTTGAAACAATTCAGGCCACCGAAGATCCGCACACGACAGCGTCATAAACCATGATGGCACTCCAAGCTGTTTGACCATAGCAATAACTTCATACATAAACTTTGCCAGTAAGGAGGTGTCCCTGGGATTTGTCGTAGAAACAAATAAGCTTGGTCTTGACATATAAGGTTTTGCAAACTCTGTACATTAGATCTTAAATGAGAAACAGTAAGAGATTGTCCATGAATTTTCCTAAGAGCGATATTGATGCTGTCTGATACCTTTTTCTGTTCTAAAATAAACTGTGCAAAGAACAAATATTCGGGGTTCATTGCAAACCTTCCACAAATGTAAAAGACGAGCATTGAAATATTTTGCTGGAGAAAGAGTAACCTCTCTTTGTGTTAAATAACCAAATCTACCCTTTGGGAATAAAACTGGAAATGCAAGCTCTTCACAATGGCTGTCAGTCATGAGTGAAACTGGATGTTTGTTTTCACCAGCAGCAATATTAAAAATTTCATTTCCCGATGAATTTATAGTGTTGCAATTCTCTGAATCTACAGGATAATCTGGTAGAATGGACTGTAAACATGTTTGAGATGTAGCCGCTCTGAACTGATTCAAAGGGTCATCTCTTTCTTCATTGTTTTCTATGTCTTCTCTGTTATCAATTAAACCAGGATCATTTTCCATGATTGTTACCTCATTTAGGTCTGCAACCTCAGAATTAGAAGGTGGTTGTGGTTGAAACTGCTGCAAACTTGTATCAATATTGTCAATGTTCACTGTTATAGTACTATATAAGCTATTGTGCATTTTAAGCCAATTTAATGCATTTAATATGAACTGAGGTCGGACAGCTTGGAAATAGACATGTCCTCTGAATGATAGCGGAGCTCCCGCGGGCGCCGAAGGCGCCCGCGTAGCGGAGCCCCATAGCTACATGCAGGAGAAGAAGGAAACATAACAGAAAAGTGTATACCCATCGACCTTGATTTTCATGGACTTCCGGTTGTGTGTGTGTCCGTCGTCGCACAGGTAGCCCATCAGTTTTGAGCGGGAAAATGAGCACGCGCGCGCCTTGAATTTTATTTGCAAGGGATTTTTTTTTCAACCAGCGAAATGCAGAGAGAAGAGGCCTCTGAAGCAGGGAAGAATTTGAAGCTGAAGGAATTTGTTTTCTTGCTCTTCACGAAAAAAATGAAACGTTTCTGTGACAAGCTGCCTCATTTCAAGGTATTTTAGACTAAGTCTAAAAGTCAAATTTACCGCGATGAGGTCGAAACGTCGAGATGGATATGTCGATGAACACGGGAGTTTCACGAAGGAAAAAGAAACGAAGTCAGAGGGCGAAGAGTGTCTTCAGTAGGGGGATGAAAGTACCCTAGCCAACATGTCGAAACCTGAAGATAAAAGGCAGAGACTAAATACAACGGAAAAAAGTGTCCAGAACATTTTCCTTCTCAGAATCTCAGAAGGAAAGATAGAACTGTCGTCGTGCCGTGCAACGAAAAAATATTCTCAAGGTAGGTCCTCACGAAAAACTTTAAAATTCAACCGTAGTTTTATAAACTTTTTTTTTATTAAACTTTTAAATTTTCGTTCCAAGTTTTCTCGCGTCCCGGCGGCTCGCTACGCTAGTTAGAAAATGATGAAAGTTCATTAAAAACGATGGTGGCTGTCGGGAGATTTACGTTACTTTGTTTGTTTGAGGATTCCAAGTGTAATACGCATTTTTAAGTGATTTTCAGTTTGACAGCGATTCTACTTCCGTTGCCATAGCTTTGAGTGATAATTATTGTACTTAGGGAGAATTTAGGTATTTGCTTGCCCATTAGGCAGCCATGTTGAATGAATAATTGAACGCCATCACTTTACTTTGGCAGGGACGTCAACCTTGCCGCTCGAAAAACCTTGAGACACCAAAATATTGGGCTTTTGGGGCAGGAAAATACCTAATGTCTATAATTTTCGCTGTATTTAGCGTTCTTTTAAGGTCCAGAAGCAAAAAAAAAAATCGTTTTTTCAAAAGAAAACCGGAGATTTTACTTTAAAACCGGGAGACTCCCGGCAAAACCGGGAGAGTTGACGTCCCTGCTTTGGTCATCAAACAATGACTCTGCAATGCAATCTCCGAACTTCCGATTAGGCAATGGTACAGTAATTCTTGAGTTTATTAACCTGTTGTTCTAAGAATTTTGGAATATTTATCAATTTCGCAGAGCCCTGAGGTTTGACTAAGGAGACTAATTGACTGCTTGATTTAATTTGTAGGTTTCCAGCTTATGTTTTTCTGGCTTCACAGTGTTTACCGTATATAACAGGCAAGTAATCATTAGATTATTTTGTTTCACTGTCGGATTAGGCACGAACATTTTCAAGCATATATCTTGTAGGTAGCGCAAGTTTATTTGAGATTATTTTTGTCTCCCAAATCATTAAAAAAAGTTAGTTTTTACATTGTAAATAAAGTGTAAGTACACTTTATAAAATCAGACATTCTGGGAACAACTGACAAAGTGCATCATTCACAGTTGAAGGGACTGAAAATTGATTATCTTAATACAGGAAAAGAAACAAAATTTAGGCATGTTTTCTTAGAACAAGATATTTCTCCCTCATGATATTTGGCCTTTGTCAAGCTTCAGTTTAGATGCAATTATATTTCAGTGCAATAAAAACCTAGGACAATTCACAGATAGTTACTATTTGTCATAAAAATGAAAAAAGTGAACCTACAATCATTTGTATCTGTGACATTGTAGCTTTATGTGATGTTTTTCATAAGTCATATTGTGAGGATTAGCTTGCGCCCCCGGCCGGGCCCCCTGCAATCATCACACTAAGTGGAATATCCTCAGTAATGACTGTAGCCAAACACATATAAAATGTGTGGTTCCCAGGGGGTACTTGGATATAGAAATGGCTGGGGGTCCGACAGAGCTCCAAATTTCATACCCAAAAAAATGAGCCATAAATTTTAAACTGCCCGCCGGCCATAATATCCAACTTTCTTAGTCTAAAAAGGCCATTTAATACCAGCATACACATGATGCTGTGCTCATGTTTCCTGGAAATAGCTTTAGCTTTCGATCAAACCCCCACCCCCCAAATACCTGGTAGAATTTTAAACCCAAAAAAATTCCTTTTACTACAAATTTCATACCCCCAAAAATATGTCAGACCTCCAAATCACTTTTATATCAAGGAACCTCCTTCGTTATGGTTCCAGAAAGTATTCAAGGAAGTGCTTGGAAATTCTAGAGTGGTTGCAGGTCAATTTACCTGCTTTTTTTTATATACAAATACTCAGCTATTTTTCTTTTGAAATTCCAGAGGGGTGTGTCACTTTTCAACACACTTCTGTGGAGTGAGGGAAAGGGGACCACACATAACACTCAGGGCCGTAACAAGCCTCCAAAAACTGGGGGGGGGGGGGCACAACATATAAAAAACCTCAGAGCAGTTTTTAAAAAAAGTTTAAACTCTTTTGCCCAAATGAGAATTTACCGCATGTTTGGGAGAACTTTGAAATGCAGGGTGCAAAATTGGGAGTTTTAAGGGTTGTTTGGGGAAAAACTGTGTCCCCCTGCCCCAGTAAGCGCTACGGCCCTGACACTGTTAACGCACCATAAATCCTTGAATTAGTGCCTGCTGGACACTTATCCACATACAACATTCCTAAGCATATTTTTAATTGATCAGAAGCAAATAATTTCTAAAATACTACCATATCATAAAATACTACATAAAATACTACCATAGCATAAGTGTGTCAAAAACTAATGCTTCTGTGTGTGTGCCCTTGTGCCTCCTGGGCAATCAAACAGAGACATGGTAATTATGGAATGTTAAAAAATCAACCATGTTTCAATACATTCCTTTTAAAGTGGTGAATCTGAAAGTTTGAATGTTATTCATCCTTGGTTTTATGTTTTCATTATTTTTATGGCTTTTACAAAGATAATGGGACTCCAGTATGTTTCGTTACTAAAATGTATAATAATATCCATGGCTATATGCTTTCATTTGGTAAATAGACAGGAAAAGAAGATCTGTGTTATAGTTTCAACATTTTTTAATGGATTCCTATTCTCTTTCAATTTCAGTGACAAAGCAGCAGCCAGAGATCGCTCTTGGACAGGCCATCCATGGCATAAGGCAAAAATAATATTAACATAATGGCTGTAGTACATGGGAGGCAGAACATAAGTGAGGGGGCTGATAGACATTATGTATGGCAATGTGGGGGGTGGGGGGTGGGGGAAAACAAGAAAATATGTTCAAAAGTGGATGCCCCTCCCTTCTGAGCTTCTAGGCCCACCCCCCTTACCATTCAGTGGAATTTTTAATAAATTAAAAAAGAAGGTGCAGCTGTATGAGTGGAAAGACCAAAATTGGCAACCTGTCTATTTAATTCTGAATTTCTCTGCTCATTCATGGTATACCATATATTGGATTGTACGGGGATGCTTAATTGGCCCGAAAGGGGTAGGGCTTTCAGGCTGGAGGTATAAGAAAGGGGTAGGGTATTGGTATTTTCTGGAATGACATACTTTAGTAAAAATACACTGCTCATGTAATAAATGGGACATGTATATTGTGATTCAAATTAAAAAAAACTCATGGTAAATAATTACTTTTCTCTTTATTGCACTTTTATTCTTTGTTAGAATCATTCCATTGGGAGGGGTTAAGTATGCTATTTTTTCTGAAGGAAGGTTCTTTACCCTACTTCGACAGGCCAAGCTTTATTGTGCAAGTGTAGCAACCAAAGAAGACACTGTATCATATCAAGAGACATTATTATTAGACATTTTTCTTGTAAAGCATACTGTGACAAGCTATCTACAATGGCAACCTTGTTTTTGTTTCATTAACACAGAAAAATATGTAACCGGGAGCTCCGCTTTTAGCCAGTGGCTAAATCTATATATTAGCTTTCTTTTCAGTTTTAACATGATTATTCCTGATCTTTCTGGTGGTCGAGGTAAAATGTCACATGTTTGATCACAATCTACAGGTACATTGCAAATTGCACCTTTTATTTTTCTTTGTTGTCCTTTTGGCATGACTACTATTTTTTCAAAAACAATGCGCTTAGCTATAAGGATCTGCTCGAGTTTTTCTAATGCATCTAACTCTTCAGGGATTTCATCAACTACCATTTTGTTGTAAACAGCTTGGCATGGTATTTGTTCCTTTATCAATTTAGCATGACATGTTCTACAAATGTATTCCTTGCCATCAAAGGAAGTTTTATTTGTAAATAGATGTTGCAAAGTATATTCTACTTTTTTTAAATCAAGAACAGTTTTTCTATAGAGAATTCTATTGCAAACAGAACATATGTAAGAAGGACCCTGTCTTACTTTATTATTGAAAGAGGTTATGCAGGATTCCAAGTCTTTGTGATTATAATTGTTTTTTTTTTTCTTATAGGTGGTTTTACTTCTTTCTTATAGGTGGTTTTACTTCTGTCTATAAGTTGTTGCTTCCTGTTTGGTTCCATTGCTCTATATGCTTGCTTCCCTTTGTCTGATAGCTCTTGTTTCTTTTTAGAATCAATTGTTTTGTATGCTTGCCTCCTCTTGTCCAATAGCTCTTGTTTCTTTTTGGGGTCCATTGTTTTATATGCTTTGTTTCTCTTCTCTAAGCATTCCTGTTTTTTGTCTGCACTCATAGATTTGTAATGTTCGACTCGTGTTGATAAACACCTTTTTTTCTTTTCTGGTTCTAGTTCCGATTACTTTTTTTATTAACTTCTGCTTTCTTTTAAGATGACACATAATTCCTCAAAATTTTTCTTTTTTCAGACTTATCTATTTTGCATGTACAAAATAAGTGTTGGGTGCAGTATTGTACAGTACTCAAGTTGAGTTTTTTACTTACAGTTTCACAAACTGTTTGGACAAGGCATGACAAATTGTTTGTTCGGTTAATATGAAGTTCTTCACTTTCATTCAAAAATATGAGGAAAAATGCTTGATCCTTTTGACCTACAGAATGACAAACACAGCCGAAAGTGAGCTGATCGAAGTGAAGCATAAAACCAGTGCAGTAAGCTAAATTGTGTGAAATATTGCTCTGAAGCTCAATTATACTAGCAGATGAAGAAGAATCTAACATGCCCATAATACTTGACAAACAGGTTATATTGATATTGGCACTGCAGATATTGATATTGTTTGGTAAAGGAAATCTACTGCTACTACACGAAGGTCCATTGATGATCCTATCAAAGAATTTATTTCCATATTCAACAATTGTCTCTAGTGTATCTGATTTCCAGTATGTGCAATGTTTTATTATGGAGAAACATATTGCATAATAAGAAATAGCACAGCTCTTAGATGCACAACCCAACAAAGTGGCATCACCCTTCCATGTCACATTGGTACAAGTTTCAATAGGATCTACAACATTGATGTGTAACCCCTTTAGTTCAAACACAACATTGGCATGATGACAATAACAATCCTGGAAATATTGTACCAAGTAATTCATAGTGTTTACCTCTAAAAGTACACAAGTCCCTTGTGGATGGTTATAGCCGAACGAATCTCTCCCATGAGACTCAAATATCTTGAACGACTGGTCAGGAGTTTAATAAATACCCACAATACTGGCTCCTATTGTTAACAAAAATGATCTGTAATTAGCAGTCAGTAATGTCTGCAATGCACTTTTTAGAGATAAAATATATGGAAAGCCTACGATGGAATTATCGTTACTCGTGTGTAACTGGCTAGTGTAGCTTTCGCTATACTTAATAGAATAATTTATGTCAGATACTGTTAACAATGAAGGCAACTCACATAGCATCAAAAAATTATTTCTTGCAAGACTTGATAAATTAGAATATAATTGATTTCCAATATTCATTATTCTTACTAAGTCATATGGTGACGAAATTGAACTCATTGAGCTATAAATCAATGCATACAAACTCATCGCTACGCATTGTTGTCCAGCATTCGCTCCAAATACATCGATACTGCCTTGGTTATATGGAGCATGAATCGTTTTATTCGGGTTGATGAAGGGTCCGGGGTTGGATTCTATATCTGAGCAAAGTTTTATTTTACAAAATACGGTCTTGTGATTAGCACTCTGATAAGCACAATGAACGGAAAACCTTTCGTTCAAATTGATGTTAGAAGCATAACGATTGACCACCAGACGCTTAGTTCGCGGCTTTCTCCTTTTGATAGTTTTCCAAAACAGGCGTTTTTTGCTTAAAAACATTTGAATTATCTTACGTCGTCTAGAATCATGGGAACTGTAACTAAAAATAACTCGCTCTCTAGCAGATTTATTATTCAGGTAATAGTGAACACGCGAAGATCTTGGAATATTCCTCGATAATTCCTTTCTGACTTTTGTTCGAATGACTCTTGACTTCGTCATGACATTGTTGAGCTTTCGTATCGGTATTCTAGAAGGACAGTGGCATCGAACTCGTCTCTTTAGATATAATTTTTCGCGGTTACGACTTATGAACTGTGCATATCTAGATCTCAGTAATTCTCTAGGCGGTAGTGTATCAGAGGAGTCGTCGACATTTAAGGTTACTGCCAATGTTTCCGCGGTTTCAAACCCATTTAGATCGCTGCAAATCAATTCATCCATGCTTTTGGCGATAAATTTGCCGCTTAGTAAACACACGCAGAGTACAGCAGTGCAAACAACAATAGGGTATGCACGAACTAATATCAGTAAACTCGCAATAATGAGTAAAATAAAGCAAGCACTGATCACCTGGAATTTTATTGCTGCACAAGTTCTTTCTGGCTGTCTTTGCTGATGTACAAATTCGCTGCCATAATAATAGCTTCTTGTTGGCGTGTTGTTCTGCGCCTGTATCAGATCTGCCCTCGAGATCGAACTTGTAAATTCGCCCAGGCTGTTCATAATTACTCAGCGTAGATAAGTGTTTTATCAGTGATAACTCAGATGATTACTCAGTGTACTTTATGTTCTACTTGGAAGTTTCACTTGGAAGTTTCACTTGGAAGTTTTACTTGGAAGTTTTGAGAGAGCGACTGGTGGCCCGACGAGTCTAGTAGCCTGTAAGCTTACTTTCCTCGTCAAAAATACCGCTCAAAAATGCTAGATTTAGGTGGACCTTCGCTCTCGTGAATGCAATGTGAGTTTATTGAGCGTTTGCGAAACTATTCCTGCTAAAAACAGGGCAGGAAAAGGGAAAAACTTAACGCTACCTTGACTTAAATTTTCTTCGCTGTGGATCCCACGATGGCGCCGCGAAAAGAGAACGTGCCGTTGTGTCATGTCGTCATGACCTTAGCGACTATTACGTAATTAGTGATTGTTTCGGAGGAGTTTGTCATATTAGTCTTTTTGTATAGTTTAAATATATAGTCTTACTTTTTGTTAATATAATGTTTTTTTTATCATATTACTGTATTTAGAATCAGGAGGGCCATAAGTTAGAAAACTATATTGTATGGTTATTATGAAACCCTCGTGAAAAAAAGTTTATTGTATTGTATTGTATTGTATATTACAGTCTGACGCATTTAAGATCTGCAGTTCGGGCTCCCTGTGCTTGAGATCACTCCCTGTGGTTGAGATCACGTCACTCGCGCAGTATATCTTGATGGTCTGAATTTGTGGACCTCATCGATCTCATTAGGATCGAAGTTTGGGGTGAAAATACCCTATTTTCCTTTCAACCTCTAGCAAAAATAAATGGAGTAGTGCGAAAGATCATTATGTCTAGTACTTGTGTGCCGAATTTGGTGGAATTTCAGTAAGTGCAAATTAGGTACTAGTGGCACCCAATTTGCACTTGCTCGTGCATGCTCATGCCAGATATTTCTTGCACAGCAAAGGCTTCTATTTCCTTACCCTCACCTCGCCCAGATGCATGATTTTAATCTTGACTACATCCCTATGACCATGTCGTTTAGCTAACTGCTTACGTGTCTAGACATCCGTCACGATTGTGTAGTCCTCTTGCCTGTGTTCCTTCAAACAATTAGGCGGATTTAGCATCATACTGTGCTGGAGTGAATAGGGCGCTGGCTGTACGTGGCCATCAATTTGAGATATTGGAGCCAGTCGCGGAGCCATTTCCAATGTCAACACGCTCTCCGATCGACGCCAATGTCAGGTTAATTTCCCCTTCCATCGCTTCATCTGTTGTGCTTGAGTCGTCACGAGGCTGCCTACAATTTTTTCTGCCCTCAACACCCAATCTTTGTATGCCTGCTGTTCAGGCTCAAAAACCTGTACCGGTCTGAACGTTCACATGGTTACCCTGGAGGGTTTGAACTTTATTGTAGTGTGCATTTTGTTGTGATCGGAGTTGCTATAGCAACGTTATAACCACACCCTGGTTTATAATTAGCAGCCATCAGACGCGTTGCGCGACATAACCTTTTAAAATGACACCCCTCACACTAATCCCTGAGTAGCTAAAAAACCGGCTCGAGCAAACCGAAAGAGTAGTGCATTTTTTCTCGGTGCCTTAAAATACTTCAATGAACTCAAGACTTGGAGGTTATCTTTGGTATATATTCAAGAATAATTTACGGAAGTATCAAAAACTTTTTCATATGAGATTTGTGTCAGAGGCGAAAAGTGTAAGGTTAATAAGAAACGGAAGATTTATAATATAATTTCTCAAATTTTGCAGTTTCCTTGAACACATGACAAACAAAATCGGAAGCATTCTAAGAAGTGAAATTTGGCTGGTACATTGCCTTGGGTTTGTAGATTATTCGGGCGGCAAGGATTTCTTAATTCCGCAGATATTAGCCATTCTTTTTCAAGGAAATATTTGCGGCATAAATAGCTTTGCCATTTTGGAGCCTGAAAAAGTCCGTTCGAATAACATAAAACCGGCCCAATGAATTCTCTCCAAACTTGCTGTGATTAATGCTAGGTACTCAGGGATTAGTGTGAGGGGTGTCATTTTAAAAGTTTAGGTCGCGCAACGCGTCTGATGGCTGCGTATTATAAAAAAGGGTGTGGTTATAACGTTGCTATAGCAACTCGGATCACAACAAAATGCACACTACAACAAAGTTCAAACCCTCCAGGGTAACCATGTGAAAGTTCAGACCGGTACAGGTTTTTGAGCCTGAACAGCAGGCAAACAAAGTTTGGTGGTGGAGAGCAGAAAAAATTGTAGGCAGCCTCCTTAAGTATATCCATTCGCTACGCTCAGGCGAATAGAAAATATTTCTAGTTTAAATATAAACAACAACACAACGTTTGAGGGAGCATCGCACGTGGGTCAGCATGTCAAGTAATAAAAGTAAGGAGATGCGTCTAGGGCGTCTAAATCCCTAAGTTGAGAGTAACAGATAATCGCTGCTCTAAATTCTCCCTACAATAATTGTCTTTCACATTTTCCGATTTCCGACTTTATCCGACAAGTTGTTGTTGGCAGCAGCTGAAGCGCCTCCAATCCTCAAAGAATGTAAACCGAAACATTTAATGTCAAGACCAATAGACTTAAACTTCTGAAGAATGACTGTTCTAGCACGCGAATAAGAGAATTTGGAACCGGGGCAAATACGGTACGTGCCGTTTTTGTAAACAGCTAAATTATCAAAAACAAATTCGTTAGAACTAGTATCCTGACCAGAAAGCGACGTAGCCTGCGTAGCCTACGCAGGCTAAAAGCGACGCATAACGACGGAACATATTATAAGGACACGTCATGTTATTTGTCCTAGCTAAAACCTTGGAAGTACCATGGCCATAGGCATAGGAGTCAATCTTACATTTAGGGATGAAAATAGAAAAATGAGTATTATCAAAATAAATATGTGACCACCTAAGATTAGATGTTTCATAGCGAAGAAACCCGGCGAAAGCAATCAAACAAAAACATACGTCCCTGATATCAGACAGAGTAGCGCTACTGGAGGCAAACTTACTAACAAGAGATTGTAAATGTGAAGGTAAAATAGGTAGCTTTCTGTTACGGGGCGCAGCAGAACCAAGGCGCTTACTAGACCCTACAACGAGCTTGACAATATTACTTGCGCATGGATTACTTGCGCAAGAACTATGAAAAAACGAAATAGCATATAATGCAGATTGGATTACATTGTATGATGAGCCAGACTGTAACAAATTAACTAAATACAAGGCTACATATATGTCCTTGGCAGGGAAATATGACACTTCTGAGAAACAAGCAGCCCATGCTTTCCATTTCTTGTACTGAGCCAGGTACCCTCTTAGCGTAGAACGAGCCCTGCTAGCAGCCAACAAAACAGGCAATTGAGTAGTGCAGGAATTTGGTGAAAAATTGTTCATTTTGATGGAAAAAGCATGAAACTTGGCAGAGTGATAGAGTGTCCCATGCTGAGCAATTCTGGATGTAGACCCACCCTTGGTAACGAATACTGCCAGTTTTCTAGCAGTGGAATTAATTATCATTTAAACTAGTAAAATGACGTGTTGCCTTTTGCCTACAGACACGAACATTTGTATCGTGACAGAGTATTTAATACCCTACAATTCTACAATACGTAACACCCCCCTGATCATGTACTTCCAGAGTTCCAAGATGGAATTCATTATCACATAGAATCAGTAACATAGGGCAGTGCCTTCAAGATACACGCATGGAAATTAGTGTGAAAATGGACCATGGTGCAATGGGCAAATTCGCATGTAGACCCACGCCCTAACTCATGCACTTCCAGTTTTATTGAAGAGGAATTAATTATCCTTTAAACTTAACAATATGACGTGTTGCCTTTTGTCTTCAGACACGGGATTTTGTATCGTGACAGAGTATTTAATACTCTACAATTCTACGATACGTGACCCCCCCCCCTGATCATGTACTTCCAGTTTACCAAGATGGGATTTATTATCACAAAATCAGTAACAGAGGGCGTTGCCTTCAATATACACGCATGCAAATTCACGTGAAGATGTACCATGGTGCAATGGGCAATTTTGCATGTAGACCCACGCCCTGGCTCATGCACTTCCAGTTTTATCGAAGTGGAATTAATAAGTCTTTAAAGCGGTGTCAGGGTGAAATTTGGTGTGTTAAGGTTACTGAGAACCTTCGCGCACGTGTTCGAAAAAAAAATCATACACGTCCTTAGTTTAACCAAAACATATCAACCTATATATCGTTGGAAAGCTTATAGAATGGACTAGCGAACTATGGCAAAAAGAATTATGTTTTTCATAATTACAATTTTTTTTAAGGTTTTATTAAAAATTCGGGTGTGAGAGTTTCAAGAGATAACGCTGACGAACTGCTAGACCTTGACTCCCAAGTAACACATTGTTTTAATCCTTAAAGGTGTTTCTCAAAAACCGTGTCTGTGTTTTTTAAAATTTTGCTTTGCTCAAAAGTTATCGAACTTTTAAATTTCGAAGGTCAAATTTTGTAGAATTTTCACGCTCTAAAAATTTAAAAAATTCATAACTGTTGAACTAAACAAAATTTAAAAAATCGCAGACACGGTTTTTGAGAAACACCTTTAAGGATTAAAACAATGTGTTACTTGGGAGTCATGGTCCAGCAGTTCGACAGCGTTAGCTCGTGAAAATAGCACACCAAAATATTTAATCAATGCTTTAAAACAAATTACAGGTATCAATAAATGATTTCGTTTTGCCATAGCCCGCTAGTCCATTCTATAAGCTTTCCAACGATATATAGGTTGACATATTTTGGTTAAACTAAGGACGTGTATGATTTTTTTTTTTCGAACAACGTGCGCGAAGGTTCTCAGTAACCTTAAGTTAGTGTATTCTTTATTGCATGTTTTGCTATTCATGATCAAGATCCCCCTCTCGTCATATACTTACAGTACCAGGCGGATGGAATAAATCCAGCATGATTGCAGCACAGAAATCGTAACATATAGAGTCGCATAATATTTTTGCAACAACACTAGACCAAATAGACTACCAAATAGATCCATTGACATCGATCGATGTCAGCCTCTTGCGTGCATCCACATAATCCACAAACATCTCTATCGATCGATGTTGCACACGACATCTTCGACATACATAGATATCACCTGCTTGCTTTCTAGAGTAGACATGGATCACAAAGTTTGCCAAGAAACCTGAAAAGCTCTTTCCAGGCTTAGAAAGTCATGGAATTTTCACAAAAACCCATTAAAGCCATTAAAAGCCATGGAAATATTTTACAGAAGAAAGATTTGCGAGATGTTAAGTGTGTATATTGAAGAATAAAAATAAGGGAACCTGAAAAGGTCCTTGAATGTCCAGGAATTTTGAATACCTGAAAACGTGGGAATCCTGTCTAGGAGTAAGAGTTGTGGATTCGACTTGTCGTCGCTGCCCTCTTCCTCGATGCTCTCGATGCTCTGTTGCCTTGAGGGTGTCTGGTGGATACCTGTCCCATACAACGTCAACTCTTTGTAAATGCCTTATGATGTACGGAAGAAAAACTAGTGTCCCATAGTTCTGAAAGATTTTATTGTACTTGGTTTCACCAGGCGGGAGCATTTAGCACCACAGCATCGACGACCGGGGATAGATTATTTGCTTTGGAGGGCATTCCCTTTCAATGCAAAGAAGGAGATCTGACTTGGGTGAAGATCCCCGTGCTTGGACAAATCAGGGGGGGGACGCGTTGTTCTCATGTCGGATAAATTCGTCGAAATCCCCTCCACGCACTTGACAAAAATTGAGCAAACAAAGCGCAGTCCTCTTTCAAAGTCTTCTTTCAAAGATTACCAGCTTCTCATGTCTATTTGGTCAAGTGTTGTTACAAAAATATAATGTCTCTATATGTCACGATTTTTGTTGCTGTAACTGTGATTTATTCCATCCGCCTGGTACTGTAAGTATATGACGGGGGGGGGGGGGGGGAGTTGCTTGATCATGAATAGCAAAACATGCAATAAATAATACACTCTTAACACACAGAATTTCACCCTTGGTCTTCGAAAGCCTGACCGACCACTTTAAAGACTAATTTTAATTCCACTACAATAAAACTGGAAGTGCATGGGTCAGGGTCTACATGCGAATTTGCCCATGATCCATTTTCACATGCATTTCAATGCGTGTATCTTGAAGGCACCGCCCTTAGTTACTAATTTTATGTGATAATGAATTCCATCTTGGTTCACTTGAATTACATGATCAGGGGGGTGTCAAGTCTTGTAGAATTGTAGGGTATCAAATACTCTGTCACGATACAAAAATTCGTGTCTGAACTCAAAAGGCAACACGTCATTTTCTTATAGTTTAAAGGATAATTATTTATTCCATTTCGATAAAACTGGAAGTGCATGACTTAGGGCGTGGGTCTACATGCGAATTTGCCCATTGCACCATGGTCCATTTTCACACTAATTTCCATGCGTGTATCTTGAAGGCAACGCCCTCTGTTACTGATTTTATGTGATAATGAATTCCATCTTGGAACCCTGGAAGTACATGATCATGGGGGTGTCCCGTATAGTAGAATTGTAGGGTATTGAATACTCTGTCACGATACAAAATTTTGTGTCCGAACTCAAAAGGCAACACGTCATTTTATTAGTTTAAAGGATAATTAATTCCACTGCGATACAACTGGAAGTATACGTTATCGAGGGTGGGTCTACATCCAAAATTGCTCAGCATGGGACGCTCTATCATCCTGCCAAGTTTCATGCTTTTTCCATCAAAATGAACAATTTACTACTTTTTCTGCACGATATTCCTGCACTAGAGAGGCGGCGAGGGCACGGAGCTCGGGATTATATAGGCCATGGAGCCTCCTTCTTTTAACAGTGGGTCAAATTCCTGAGTAAGTGCATCCTGACTATTAGAAGCGGCTGCCTGATCCGGCGGAATGCTGAGAGGACAAGGTGGAAGTGGAGTTGCAGCGGAGAAGCCGGTGTTCCCGATTACTCACAGCCGTGTGATCTGGATAAGCGCAGCGGGCACTCCCGCCACGAGTGACCAGGGGCGGAGCAGTGACGACAGGAGCTGGCTGGCGATGACTCTGCTGCTGGTGGAGCTCCTGACCGAAGTCGTACGGCTGTCGCCTTTGCCCGGAGTACTGAAAAGAATCACGACTTCTTCCCTTAAAGCGTTCAGCATTTCGTCTCTGGGCTTAGCTGCGTAACTGGGCTCTCAAAGCCTCCTTTTCGGCGCTTCGGAACTTTTTCTCGTCGTCCGAGTCGATGGCAGAAGGGTTGGATTCGTAATGTTTTATAGTCAGCCAACCGGCCTCGGAATTGTCAGCAATACGAATCTTAACAGAGAAACAACCTGTGAAAGCCTGAGCATAGCAACGGGCTTGTTATATGGAAATTTGGAAAACTTAAGCTCCGACACAAAACTTAAGGCCAAATTTTGCAGAGGAGCTAGAATATGATCATATCTTTCTCTGAACGTTTGCACCTCGCACTTTAAGGCTTGCACCCGAGGCGAAAAATGATGGTTTAAAGTCAAAATGTATCGTTTGCTGTTGTTATGTAGATTTTTTCAATTGTCTTCATTTCACAGGCCAGTGAATCTTTAGCGCATGTGAACTGCGTTTTGCCGCGGTGTCGGGGTGATATGTAATTTGAGACAAAATGTAAGGGGAGTGGGTTACAAGAGTCGTTCTTAATAAACTACAGAAAAATGCAGTCCCTGAATTGATGTTTATTGGAATTCCCCGAACCGGCAAAGTTTATCTCGCTTGAAAAAAATCGTCTAGACTCGCCAAGTGAGATACTTTCGACATTTACAGAGGAATTTGACTCGCAGTCTAGTTCTTCGCTTCTTTCCGCCATGTTTATCGATGGAGACAATTTATACAATATTGAAATCTGGAAGTTGACTGGACACTGATTGAACAGTTGCTGCAACGATGCGATTCGCACCAAATTTGTTCTAAAAATAGATAGATTAGGAAAAACACAGCCTCACGGATCCATTACCAAGATGATGGAAAGCTCCTATTGATGGGCTCGTGGTATGACCGTCGTATTTTAGGGGCTAAAATCAACGATCCGGTATTTTTTAGGAGTTCAAATGGAAATTTAGGGAGATAATTTTAGTCACGTGACAAGTGAATTATACACATTTGTTACTGTTTACAGACAATCTGAATGCTTTTTCCAGTCACGTGAAAGTAGTTGTACTCACATTTCAAGGTCAAGGCAGAGATCGTTCGATCTGGCACAAACTTGTTTTGCGAGAGAGGAGAGTTTATATAAAAACAGGTTGATTCTATCGCGCAGCCAATATAACATACCTACTACACATAGACCGAAATACATGTCAGTACAAAATTTGGGGAGATCGGAGTTAGTATCACGTGACAATCAGGCCACGCCTAATTTTTAAGGTGGCCGATCCACCTTAAATACCAACCGATGAGCATTTACGACGTTCCTTTTTCTAGGGAATAGATGCAAAGGACCTAAGCCCTGACCAACTGGTAACAAGTGAAGCGACTGAGGTGCTAGATGTTAGGTGTCCTGACAGCCTTACCAATGTGAGACCTGAAGATGTAAGTTACATAATTAAAATGTATTGGCGATCTACTGTTAGTTACACGTCATTTCCATACCTGGATCTCATTGGAGTATCCCGATTTTAATAAATGTTTGTCATGCGTAAAAGAATCGAGTCCTTGTGTGAGGGGCTTATTTGATGGCTGCTTGCCGTTCACTTATCAATCAATAGGACTATAGGAAAATACGCTGTCAGTCCAGATTCTTGTCGGGGGACATAGAACGAGAAGTAATATTTAATGAAGTAGTATTTTGTAGCCCAACCTGTTAAGTTTCTATCTTTTCTGTTTTCCCTATTCCTACTTTATTCTTATTTATCACAAGCTTCTATTTTCCACATTTAAAAAGAATTTAGTTTAGAAATAAGTGAAATTTAATTCATTTCCTATCAGATACATCTCAGCCCCGTAGCCAGGAATTTTTGTGGGGGCGAAAACCTGCAAAGGCGGACTGTGTATGAGTTTTTATTTCATTGACAGAACTTGCTAGTCACAATTTGCTAGAAAATGCGACTCCAATATTCCAATGCAAACATAACGCGATTGGTGAGTTGGAAGAATTTTTACTAGGCGCCGAGGTTAGGATTCGAGACTTTTTCCAGTTCCAGACGCGGGTTTAAACACGAGGTTCCGGTATAAAAGGAGCGAGCCCCCCACATTTATGACGTCAGTTGTCACTCAGCTGTCGAAGGGTCAACATCTCCGTGGCGAGAAATTCAAAATTTGTATTCAAAACGCGAGTTTTTGAAGAAATAAATATTAACTATTTGCTTTCCAAACTGTTACCTTTTTAGTTGCTGCGCAACTAAATATAATAATTTTTATCACAACCGGTTTGGCTCAGATAAAAGCTTTTCGTGCGGAGAGCAAGACTAATTAGTACGTAATTAGTATTCATAAGGATCGAAATATTCTGAACCGCGAATTTCAAACTTTGAGCTGAAAACGTTCGTAAACATCAAAAAAACAATTATTCAGTATTCTACAAGGAGTTACCTTGCCATTTATTCAAAAAGAATTTTAGTCAAATTTTGGGTTTGGTTTGACAGGGTTTGTAATGTTGCCGTTTACCAAGCAAGTAGTACTAAAAATGTTATGTTTATTGTATTGGGCAATTCCAGAAAATATATGTACCCCCCACGCGCGACACTAGTTTTTGGCCCCTCCATGCATCCAGAACAAAGGAGTATTCTGCCGCGCATGCGCATTGCATCTTAGGAACTTGTCTTGTTTGGTTATCAATGGCGGAGATAGATTACCGAGTGTGTCGAAACATGCGCCAGTTGTGCACCGTATAAGGATTTTCTTCACTCAAGAATCTAAGAAATAGCTAAATGGGCTTTTGGTCTGTAATTGTGGCTGGAATCAGCGAGTGAAAGAACACAGTTTGACTTCTAAATTACCAAACAAACATGCAAAGCTTCTACTCACTTACGGGACTGGCACCAGCACGTTGTGGCTTGCTCGGTTTTTTTGATGTGGATGTATGACATGCAACGAGGGCTACTGCTCCGAAACCCTGTCTTGTGGTAAGTATTAGTTAATCTATAGTTTGTTCATAACATACAAGAATGTAAATCGGTTGTTCTCTTTCAGCGATCCAGCTCGAAAATATTACGATATTATGTGTGAAAACCTCATTTTAGTCTTAGTTGACAGCGAATTTCCCGTAATCGTAGGAGTATCACAGTTCGGAGATTAGGACTAGTTTTATCGTCCTTTCCTTTTTTGGGGGGTGGGGGGGTTTATTAGCCTCAAAAGCGGAGAAAGTTTTCCGATTATTTCTTGAAAGTATGACCACACTTTTACTCGGCTTAGTCGTCTCTGGTAAAATTCTTATTGAATTTCACACTCGACAAGCGTGTTGAAAGTTCAATACGTGTATCGAACTCATTACTAAGAATTTCTTTTTATTCAAAGTGATCGGCGGCATATTTTCGAGAATATTGCCTGCTAAATTATGCCTAGAATTTCTTTGCTAATGAATATTTATTAACATATTATTGTGAAAAATCTAGGAAGCGTATCACACAAGTATTCCCATCATGCTGAGCCTCATTAATGATATTATAAGTAAGGGTTAGAGAATGGACGCGAGTGTTCTATGGGATATAGACCACTAATGAACAAAAATCTGCTCGCGCGAGCAGATTTTTGATCATTAGTGGTCTATTTCCCATAGGACACGAGCGTCCATTCTCTAACGTTTTTAGAACATGATCACGAAGAAAGTCTTTTTTAGAACAATGCCGCGAAAGTTTTGAAAGTTTTTGTGCTAGCTTGTCATTGATATATCAAAATAATTACTACAGAGCATTGTTCAGAGCAATACTTCATCCAAGGCTTTTTACAATAGAAGTGTCAATCAAAGCCTTGTGAATGAAAAGGTCTGCCGACAAAGCGGTCGTTTGTTTTGACTGCATTCATTGTTCTAACTAATTTCCAAGTGTGTTTTGAGACGATAGTAGTTGAAACTGGCCATACCGAGTTGCTGACAGGCTTCGTTCCCGAAGTCAGGTAAGAAATGTAAAGATTCTATCGCAAGCTTTTTTAATGGATTCCTCGACTCCTATGGCCCAAGAAAAGGGAAAAACAGAAAAGCGTACATAAAATCTCGCTTTAGTTGTCAGAATTCGTAAATCCGTAAAGTTTGGATCAAACACCCGAAATTGAACTGAAGTTTAGAACGTTTAGCAGAACTCAGAAGTCGCATTACAGCGGAATAGTTGGTAAAACATAGTTTGAATTGATAATCTGTTTCTTCCAAGGGGCTTTCTTAATGAGAATTGCAAGAGCGTTGTTGTTCGGGGCTTGCAAAATTCGAAGACGAAGTGCTCTCAGTTTCTTTTAGCATTAATACAAGCCTCGAGACAGCCAAGAGTTGAGTGAATCAGACGATAAATTGATGCGAAAGGTGGAAGTTTTTCCCTTAAAATACAGTACGTCATAACATGAAAAGGGAATCAAAATGCAAAACGTTCGTGGAGAAACTTTAAGATATTTTGCTATGCTTAACTACAGAAAAAAAAGCTATGTTCTTAGGGGGCTCTCCCATGCTTCTGGCCACTTCTCTGACAAGAAAATAGCTCCAATCGCAATCCAATTCCATCCTCTTGATTACAGGTCAAAACAACCTAGAATTCCATTTGTCCATTTGTCCAACACTTGAAAGGTAAATTTGGAGGATTATTTTGATTACTACGGGCAAATATGCATGTGTTTTTACGGTTACTATTTTACTTATTTTATGTCCACGGTTGACGGATATTAAGCGAGCGAGAGCCCTTCTTCTTAATATTTTGCCTAATAAAACCTGGAATTCTTGTAAACGTGGTTATTATAAAAAAAGAGTTCATTGCAATGTTGATAATGTACTAATTTTGATTTGCTTTATTTTGTTATAGAAAATGATGGAGACCCGCGCCTGTTTCACAGGAAAAATATACTAACATTTAATCTCCGGCTTTTTCCAGAAAACGCGCTCCGATTGCTAATATTTTTGGCTGCTAGAATAGTGGATTACTAGAGATTACACTGCAAGGAAATTATAATAGAAAAGTTACACCGATTACACAAAATAATCAATTTCCTGAAGGTAGACATATAGCAACAAAAGTTCTCCTTAACAGAAAGACGAGACAAATTTTCTTTTTAGTAGGCTCAATAAATTACTTAAGCATTATAGTTTGTATATGTAGTTGTATATTACAATTGGCCTCTTGGAAATTGCTTGATGAGTGTCGACTAAAATTGTGTAGCTTATACGCCTCAAGATACTTAAGACTCGAAAAGCACGACGGCAACTGAATTGCGAGCCTAATCTTACCTGTAACGACAAACATTCGTACCCATTTCGTATTTTTTGCCGTCTTTTTCGAATAGCGAAGAAGAACAATAAAAGTTAAAGTGACTGACCAAATGGCAGCAAACGGAAAACAATCGGTTCGGAGAAATTAGAAACCAATTACCGCTGAAGCAGACTCACTGCAAATCGGTTTCATTGCAAACCCACGATACATGACATTGGTATTACACAACATTACACCTCAGACTTCATAACTTGAATACCTCGAGGGACGCTTCACCTAGTTTGAATGCCAGGCGCTATACAATTGTACCAATGTGATAATACAAAGTTCTTTTGTTCTCCTGGAATCTTTACTCGTGTTAGCCTAAAAATATGTAGCAAAGAAAAAAAGAATTCATGTTGAATAATATAAAGTGTTTTTATCTAAAAAAGACGGTTAGAAGTTTTATGTATGACCAATTTGTTAAATTCTTTGTTTATGAACTTTACACACAGGATAAATCAGCTCTGAGAGCGTCCCTCCTATCTTCTTTGTTCTTGCACTGAAGTTTCCTTGGATACAAATGTTTGTCGTTACAGGTAAAATTAGGCTCGCAATTCAGTTGCCGTCGTGCTTTTCGAGTCTTAAGTATATTGAGGCGTATAAGCTACACAATTTAGTCGACACTCATCAAGCAATTTACATTAGGCCAATTGTAATAAACAACTACATATACAAACTATAATACCTAAGTAATTTATTGAGCCTACTAAAAAGAAAATTTGTCTCTCTTTCTGTTAAGGAGAACGTTTGTTGCTATATGTCTACCTTCAGGAAATTTATTATTTTGTGTAATCGGTGTAACTTTTCTATTATAATTTCCTTGCAGTATAATCTCTAGTAATCCACTATTCTAGCAGCCAAAAATATTAGCAATCGGAGCGCGTTTTCTGGAAAAAGTCGGCGATTTAATGTTTGTAGTATATTTTTCCTATGAAACAGGCGCGGGCCACCTTAATAAAGGGCTATTTTGCAAAAGATGACAATGAAGTCAATGTTTTCCTATATTTTTTTAGAGTTAGTTGTCTCAAGCGGTGAGGGAAGAACAGGGTGTGGTTTGTACATAGTCATTATCAAATCCATCCCTTATTCATAGGATGCTTATCAAGTCTCTGCACTGGATTCGTATCAGGTGACACTACTTGTATCCCCCGATAAAGAATGGCTAGTTGTCTGATATAGAATACTAATTGGACCAATTAGTATTCTCTATCAGACACCTTCCAGTGCAACCCCTCAGTCCTAAGGCTGAGGGGGACATACTAGTCCAATACTCTGACAAATTTATGCATGGTATTGTTCTCCTCCATTGTATTGCCTCGTTTTATAATACACTCCATTGCACTCCATTGTTTTAGACAATGCCTTGCATAAATTTGTCAGTGTATTGGACAACCCTCGAGGGGGACCACTCTAGTAAAGTCCAAATATGGTCTTCTCTCTAGGGCAGTACCTGAAAAAGGCTTCACCTGAGAGACTATATGTTGTTTTAGTCCAGCTAGATCCATGTGGGACAGGGCTCATACCTTCTGCGCATGCTTGCTACAAATGTCATGTCCCACATGAAGCTAGGCGGACTAAAACAACATATAGTCTCCCAGATGAAGCCTTTTTTCAGGAACTGCACTAGAGAGAAGACCATACTTGGACTTCACTAGAGTGGTCCCCTTCAGCCTTTGGACTTGTTTGACAACTTATGAGTAAAATATTATGTTTATATCAACTGATGAATAAAATATTACGTTTATATCAACAGCGATATAAACGTTATCTTTTATTCATCAATGCTTTATCAAAACGATATAAACGTAATCTTTTATTCATCAATGGTTTATAATGACTGATTTGATAAGTCATTTATAAAATTCGTGTCCGTGTTCTATTGTCATCTATCTAAAGATTCTCGCCTTCGGCTCGAATCTTTATATGCCAATAGAACACGGCCACTCATTTATAAATAGTACTTAGTATTCATGCTCATAGTCAATAGTATTCTCTATGTTGCACCTTGGTTTTCTTTGTTCTTCTTCAGGAGAACAATAAAATTTGCAAGGTGCAACTCAGAGAATATTCATGACTATTAGCATGAATACTAATGACTATGTACAAACCCCTAATTTCCCTATTGTTCAATGCCCTCACCGCTTGACGCTTTAGTTTCTATGGGATATAGAAGACGAAAATGCCATAATATCATATTGAATTAGCTGGCAAAATCGGACAAAACATTATAAAACTTGTTTGTTGTAAGATGGTTTTTCATCACTTTTTTTTTATTTTTTATTTATTTTTTATTTTTTGCATTCGACGAAGGAGAATGCCTACTAATCGTGTCGTTTTCGCTGGATGCTGGGTAACAGGGGACTTTTTTGTTTATGCCATGCGCAATAACCGCTGCTCTCCAAGTTTACATTGCAGACTCAACTCAGGGAAAAGCACTGTTGAGTATCACGAATTTTGTAATCAAATAGCGCTCTATTTCTATTTCTCGTTTGTTTTGTTTTTATTCTGAAAGCGGGAAGGATAAAATTAAACGTTTATTCAGCTGCCTGTATTTTTCAAATAAAAACTGTTTGATTTTAGGATCTGTGGACCTTCATCTGCAACTGTTTAAATTGGGTCAGACTGAAATTCAGACTGCAAGTGCAAGAAAAATGACGTTGTTTTTGTTTAGCAATCGTAACGATTTCCTTTTTTATCCTATCAGTTTACCCTGATATTTCAGGGCCTTCCAGTGGAATTAGATCAAGTGGAAAGATGTCATAGTTTGGGGTTGAGAAATAAAAGTTCTGCACCATGCAGATACATAAATTTTGCTTGAAAAACCTGGTCACACTGTTTTGGTATAATGAAAAAAAAATGTCATGGTGACCAAACAAACATGTTGATTAGTTTGTGTGATAACCTTATTAGAAAATGTCTGGACAAGTTTCACCATAACCTATCCTGGAATTCAATTGATTTGACTACTGATGATTTACAACCCCAGATTTTGTATCTAACCAAGCTGGGATTTTGTCAAACAATGTGTAAATACCCAGACTGAAGGGTACCCACCCTGGAAATACAAGCTCAGTTTTCACCACCCTTCCCTGGGATTAAATGGTGGATTATGTCCATGAAAAGGATGAGACTCCAAATTGGTGAACTTTTTATTGTGCTATTAGTATAACTAACAGAGTATTCTGACAAGTTCTGTAATAGTGGAACCTGGGCAGTTGACAAAATTACACCTGTTGACAACATTGGGTTTTGAGGTGGCAACATAATTTTCACAAAGAGGATTTTGATACAGCACCATGATGTTCTTCTGAGCAGTAAACTATCTGTAGTGAAAACTCTTAAAAGGAGCCCCTGCTATAGTTCTACTTCTGAAAATCAATCGATAAAATGCTCTCGTAATACTGTAACATCTAACATGTTGCATCCCTGAACCACCAGCACTTGTGCTAGAAATTGCTATTTGGTTGCAGGATGCAGTTGTTTTGTGTCATCCAGACAAGAATGGCATTATGTTCCTTTTGTGAATTGGGCATATACATGTACACCTACACCTTCGGAACCTGCAACAAACAATGCACAACAAGTTACTTCTGAATGTCCTACCCTCTATTATATCTTTTATCAGGTGCTTCTAAAAAACTTTCCTTTTTAATGCATAGTAACTAGGAGAAGTGAAATGAAATTTGTATTATTACAGTCACACAGGTTGTTCTCTTTGCTCTTAACACTGATGGACAACGCTGATGGACAACTTTGGTATCAAATTGCAATTTCTTGTGAGCAAGTTTAATTCGCCACATGTCTGAGCACTGGAGAGGCAGACCATAATTGAACGATTTTGATAACAAAATATTTCAAGTTCTGGTACAATATCGTGAAGACAGATACAAAAGATTTTTTGGAATTTGATTCAAGCAAGTTGTCCATCAATGTTGCTAGGCAATATTGCAAAATTGTAGGGAAGCGAACATCTCGTTTCACTGTAACATGATCTACAATTTCCACTCACAAGTCAAATGGTTTATCAAAAAATCCAATTTCTCACCAAATTTATTTTTAAATTCAGTAAGTATACACAACTAGCAGTTCTTTTTTATACCAGCTCAGATTTCAATTTATTTTGCTTTCTGGGCAAACAAACTGAGCACTTCAGTTCTTAGCAACAGCTATTTCAGTGAAAATATTTCTAAGGAGCATGCCCAAGCATAGGTGTCCTGAAGGTGAACGCACCAAAAAATCATTAACTTCCCCCATTATTTCCAAAAAAAATAGCACTACACAATGAAGACATATAGAATGTAGTTTTGTTTTCGAGAGATACTTCAGTGGTACAACGAGCAGTTTTCGAAAAATGTTCAATTAATTAATATTCATGAGTCAACATTTTCAAGCAGATTTTAGAACTCGAGTGAAGACCCGATTTTGCTGCCGATCTCAAGGAAATCAAATGGTTTCATTTAAACTGGGTCCTAGAAACTGCGTGTGACTTATTTCCAGATCTAATATTCCCCGTGAGGAAAGTGGGAGTCCAAGAACAACAACCACTGAAACTCATGTGCGTAACTGTCGAACCAAAAACACATAACTTCCCCCATTTTCTGTTTCATCCCCGTCAGATAAACGAATTTCAAAATGATAGTACTTCCATTTTTCACGGACAACTCTGTGGTACAACGACTAGATTTTGAAAGCACATTCTGGCAAGACGATAAGAAATCGGCTTATTGCATTACAGCAACAAAACCCCTTGGTGCGATTTCTCAAAGAGAGACCTACATAAGCCAACAGTAATTAAAAGCTTACCTTGGCGGATAATTTGACACTTCACCTTTCAGCTGCTGGCAGAAAGTTAACTTGGGAATTCCACCACAGATCACAGACATCCGCCATATTAAATCGAAATCCTTGAATAGAGCTGCTTTGCCGAAGCGAATAGCGTAGCAATCTCAAGCTCAAACTGCTCAAAATTCATTCCCCAAGTACAAGTATTGTTTCTGTTGAACTCCGTTTGTGGTTTACATTACTTATTCCCGCATAAAAATGGAGAAATTAACTCGGTCGACACGACAACAAACCAGCATTTGCTCAGCTGAAGACAAATCAGGCCGATCAGGCCGTGCATCTGCGCATGCGTCACATAAAGGTCCCCTGCTATGCTGGCAATCTCGTACCCAGAGCCCGTGCATCTTTGAGCCAGCGGCAAGATACAGGGCTCTGGAATAATCAATTTTTTTATACCCAAAATCTGGGTACTCTTCAGTGCGCATGCGTTTGACCTTGACCGTTACTAAATCATGGATTTATCACACATTCTTTAATATGTTATAGGAATGTTTCACAATTTACAGTCGTGGTTATAAACCAGCTAAAAGAGCTTTAAAAACATGAATGACTGAAATATTTCCTTCATTTTGAGCAGGTTTTGTTTTTGCAAAACAGCGTGCGTTCGGCGGCTTGACATTGAAAGTGGCGTGATCTTCGTCAGCAGCGCGCGCGCGACAAATTTTGTCAACAACTGAACATTTGCCTCAGAATCAAGACTTTTGTTGCATGATTTGTCGTGTTATAACGCTAGTTTTGGAAAATTGATCTTACGAAATGCTTACGAAAATTCATAAGAATAGATCTACAAGTGGAAAGACTTTGAAGCGCAGCGTTTGGTAGAGCGGAAAATGTTTTCGCACAACAGGTGACGTTTGTGTGAAAAATATTTTCTGTTAGATTTCAAATCGCGCGCATGGGCAGTGGAGAGGAATGACGAGCCAATGAAAATCGTCGCACGACTTGATTATTCCAGAGCTCCGTATCTTGGCGCTGGCCTAAAAGATACGCGGGCTCTGGGAACGAGATTGCTATGCTGGGTGCTTTTGAGCGATTTTCGGTCGGCCCAGCCTCGACGTGATGTTTAACCACAGGTAAACCGGATCGATCGCTTCAACCTCGACACCATGCTGAGACTTGTTGGTGCTTAACCACAGGTAAACCGGATAGGGTGAATTCTCGTCGCGCGTACTACCTAAAAATATTGCTCACATATTGTATATCCGAAGTGCTTGGCTTCACTCGAATTTAGACGGAGATTTTCGGATATTGGGCATGTTTTTGTCCAAGGTATAGTGTACAATAAAAACCCGCATAAAAGAACAGGTGTTTTGGGGATTCACGCTGATTCTGTTCTTATACATTGGGTGTTTTCTGCTAAATCAGCCTGAAAATTTTCTTAAGGTGTTCTTAAAATTGTTTCTTAACATTAAATTCTGCATACACTACCAACAGTCAAAGAAAGAATGTGATTGGCAGAAGGTAACAGTCATTTGGTAACAACAATTAGTCAAGTCCAAAAACAATTGCTAAATGCACCCGGAAATCCCTATACAGTACCTGCTTTAGAACTCTTTGTGCAATGGCATAGCACATTATATTGATCTACTGCATCTACTCTACCACGTTACAGTACTCAAGTCTCTTGGCAGCCATGTTTTTTTTATACAAGAACAATTTTCATTTTTCAGGCTGCATGTGTTCTTGTGTATAAGGTACCTTTTTGACTAAATATCAGCCTGAGTGTTCTTAATCCACTTGTTCTTTTATGCGGGTTTTTACTGTATCTTTAGCTCAATTCATTCGACATTTAACTGTCAAATATGTTTGGCACTATTTACCTATCAGAACATCAGTAGATTGTGTAGCCGTGTCATAATTTCTACGAACTGAAAAGCCTGACCGACTGACCAATCTCTTCGGTCAAAAATATGTTCATTCCATTTCCGTTTTACGACTTGCGGTCCTAGCGCACAATTGATAACAATCTCTCGTCGAATGCACTTTACTAATATTTGATTACTTCTAGTTTATTTATTTTCACCATTACAATATTCAAAGGACTAATATTTAAAGTGACTCACAACACGCACGCGACACACACGCACGCACGCACACACTTATTACAATATATGATAGGAACGAAAAGAGAAAGGAACAAAAGGAGAAAATTGGCTGCTGTACATACATTAAAGGGGTAGAAGGGCTTTCCATTTCTTGTTGTGGAAGTTTATCTTGTTCTTATTGTAGCAATAGAAAGTTCTGTGTGGTAAATTTCGTTAACTCGTTTCCAAAACAGGCTAGGATTTGACATTGGTTTTATACTTACACTGCGGCAAAAATAAATATAACGTTTAGCTATTATAATCAAAAAAATTAACACAATTTCATTATTTGTTTGATCGAAACAACCAAGCAAAATTTCAATTTGGGAAAGACAATTTTCAAGTATGTTCAGAGATCGGAACTGATTTTCTATTGCTACCCAAAAACGTTTAACATTTTTGCACTGAACAAATAAATGCTCGAGGGTCTCTTCTTCCTTAGCGCAAAAGGTGCAGAGAGGAGACTCTACTAATTTCATTTGATAAAGCTTTTTATTTCCATATAAAATTCTGTGAATGATTTTCCATTGAAATTCTCTATGCTTGACGTCTATTGTGACCCTGAATGGAAGTAATATTTAAAAGCCGACTATGAGGACTTGACGGGGTTTCAAAGTCCGCGCAATTAGTTCCACTGGAACTAATTGCGAGGACTTTGTAATCCCGTCAAGTCCGAATAGGAGGCTTTTGAATTACTTCACATATTCATTAATTATTCGTGAGGTATTTAGCCAACACAGAGAAATAAAGAGCACACATCCTTTTCAAAACGTCTTTGTGTGATTTTCTTTACAAAATTGATGAAATGAAACTGCTGAGTTAAGCTGTGCCACTGTCAACAAAGTAAAAATTAAGTGGACCGACTGCAGAATAACCCCGCGCTCATTTGCATCTCTGAAGTTCTTGAGACAGCATAAAACAAAAGGACCTATTAATATTCAAATAAGCGAGGTATTTTGCAGTCTAGCCGGCCGAGGGTTGATTTAGCGGCCATCCAAAGCTTGGAGACAGATATTGCAGAGATGTCGTCTGAGTTCTAAACTTCAAGAAATGACAGGAAAAGGAGGCAATCGATATCCTGGCAAGACTTTGAACCAGATTGTTGCAGGCCTTAAATGTGTCTTAGAGGAAGCCAATAGAACTGACGTGAATTTCCTGGACAAAAGTAAACCTGCGTAAGTAAATAATTGTTTGCAAAACTTTGATCCGATTACGTTAAAGAATGAAAGACTTTCTTTGAAATATAACTAAATTATACATCTATTATTGATCGCAGTTACATTGGACTTAGAAAGCTCCTTGACATGGAAATGAAAGACGCCCAGAAAGCCGGCACTGTGAACAAGCAGCCATAGAAAGAGAGGGTCACAGACGAAGAAGAGGAAAACATGCGGCAGGCCGGTGTTTTTGGTGCTAGTACAGTAATACTATTGTGACCATTAATAGCGGAGCTCCTTAGCGGCCGAAGGCCGCAGAGCGGAGCACCATACCTAAGAAAAAAGCGTCAAAATGATCGCAAATAGAGGAGTGTAGGATATAGAATACACAGGGTACCCAATACCTGAATAACGCAAAGGATCGCAAAGGGGTCGAAGTCATTTTTCGACGTCAAGCAGAATTTTCCGCGCGTGTCTGTGAAGCCAGCCTCTTTCGCAGCCATCTCCTGATTTTTATAGTCGCCTTCGCCTGGCTTGCTGTCGCGCGGCCGTGACGTCACAAGATGGATCCCGGGCGAAACAAACTCAAAATGGGGGGGGGGGGGGGGGGGGGGGAGGGGAATCGGTTGTCAGGGGGGAGGACATTGGGTGGTCAGGGGGGGATGCTCACGTGAAAGTGACGTCACATTACAGTGAACCCAAATACGGCAAATATTATGCTTCATCACTGATTATTCGGTTTTCCGATGGCGCCGCCAATGAATAAAATACTACTGCAAGCGACTGGAGAACCAACTAGAACCTTACTACGCAAATGTGTCGGGACTACAAGTGTCTGTAGAAATCAAGAAAGTTTCTTCTTGTTCAAAAAGAAGGCGGACAAGTGAGAGTTTCTGGCGAAGTTGTAAAGTTGTAACTGGTCATTCGCCATTCTTCGGGGTTTCATTTGACAAATCTTTGGCGTTTTAGATACACTGTAAGCTTGCAGCGGCTTTTTCAAGGAGAAAAAACTGGGAAACTACGGCACGGAAAAGGTGAGTTTTCGTTCGACTTGTTGTTTGGCTTCTTGTTGTTTGATTTGGAGAAATTATTTGGCGCCCATGCAACATTTGTGGTTCAAACTCAGGGACGTCAAATCTCCCGAAGATTTTTCGCTCCGTCTCCCGGGAAAAAACCAAGAACACTGACCTGGATAACACTTTGTTTATAGGGAGATGGCAGGACATTCCCAAGTTCCGAGCAGGATAAACACTGAAGTTGTTTCTACACGGGAGAAAAAAGCTACTCGGAAGAAACGTAAGCTAAAGTTTGTCATGTTTGTTTATCGAGCAGAACGTGAATCCAAAAGTTCGCGGATTAGTCGGTACTCAAATTGTTTTTGACAGTTTTTAGCTTTTCCCAGTTTTATGCGACCCTAATAAAAATCTAGAGAATTCTAGTATTATTATTATAGTTTCAACAACGAAGGCTAGTAAAACGCTTCCGTGTCCTGCGTGGAAAGGGAAAACATCAGCTTATTTTCTGCAAGTGGCATTCAAAAATCAAAACTAAAGAGAAAAGCTACAAAACGCCTGTCATTTTGCATAAAGCAAGACATCCTTTCCTGATTCACACATACAAACATCCACCAAAACGAATTTTTCGATCGACACGATGAGGAAATCTCTGCTCGCTGTAAATCCCTGTTGTGGCAATCGATGGTGGTGGAATCTTGATCTTTTTACTCTTGGATTTCCAAGCGGCAGGAAATGGACTTATGGTACTGAAAAGTAGTTTACTTAGTGTTTCTTGTACACAACAAAAGGGCAGAAAAAACGTTAAAGGCTTTCAACTTTTAAAAAATATTGTATTGTATCTCTACTCTGATTTCAACATGCATGGACTGTGTCATGCATGTTTTTAAGTACTAGTAAATACCAGTAAAAAAAATGTAGGAAAACAAATGAATACATGTAAATAAGTGCATTTTGTTTGTTTGCATTTTCATAGCCGTCATGCCTTCACTTAAGCCTGGTGCACACTTGCAACATAACGACATAAGAAAAATGTCACGCGAACAAAATTTAGTGGTCCTTATGTCGTTATGTCGCTAGTGTGCACCAGGCTTTACAACATAACTGGTATGTATGAGTGTGATAGTATGTATGTGCCCTCTGATAGGATGACACCTAAGTTTACATTTCCCTGTGCTGTTGCATGGTTTGGACACAACTTTTGGTAAATAGAGATGAAAACACCAAAATATATGGTACAAATTTGCATTTTTTGCCGTTACAATATCTAATTATGCCATGTGGCATACTTGTGTCTAAAATGTACCCATTATGGGGTTATCTGAGGCAGGAATGAAACATTTTCTTTTCTCTCTCAGTGGTTTCCATTGAGATTAATGTAACTGCAGCTTCACTATTGATTGGATATGCTGTTCAAACTAGCATCTAACTAACAGTAGTCAAATCACACTGTGGTCTATTATCGATGCTGCGTTCTGATTGGTTGAGCTACTAGTAGGCTTTAAGTTATAGCCTACTAGTAGCGAAAAGTGTCGGATTTGAAAGCCAGAAAATGGCAAATGACCAGAACAGAAACATTTTTTTGGCAATACACATTGACCTACTAGTGTGATTTGACTAAAATAATTATTCCTCTCGCCGTCGTGGCCTCTGAGTCCATTCAGGCTCGAGGAATAATTGTTCATTATACATGATTAGAGCGCCTGATGGAAATCCACCGACTGCAAACACTGCAGGCCAGAGAGCATAGCAACTGCCTTTGGGTGGAAAGAAGAGTGATATAGACTGTTGGTTTACATTTACCTTTAACATTTTTTAACAGGTCTTGATTAATTTTTAAAATCTTTATTGTGTGTTTTGAACTGTACTTAATAAGATTCCCACCTAGTGTTTCAGGAGGGTGGAATTGGAAAAAGTATTTGGGAGTAATCTGGTGCACATTAACCTTATTTTTTAATTTTTAAATCCCAATAATGGAACCAAGTTACAGGCTGTCACAAGCAAACTTTCTCATTTTTTTTTTTTAAATCACGAATTATTATTGAGAACAACACAAAAGAAATAATAATCATAGGATCGTAGCCTGTTGAACAGCCACTAGTGGTTGTAACTTATTTGCATAGCAACTACCATGAAAGATATCTTAAAGCTCTGCCAAATTTACAAGCAATGAATGGCATCTTAGCATTTTTAAGTAGTTTACAACATCAGCATCTGTTGTATCAGATCTGCATCACCTGCCTGCGACTCATGTTGTAAATCTGATACAACATGGCTGCTCATGTTGTAAACTATCCAAAAAAAAAAAAATAACTCTTAAATACATACCAGTAAAATTTTGTTACTGCACCACAAAGGGGCCCCTGAAATTTTTGTGCAATTAAAAAGGGGGTGGGGGGGACTTGAATTTAATTTTAGCAAATGAGATGTAGGTCAGAAGTTGATTATTGTAGATTTACACTCTGTGATGCATAGCAATTTGCTAATATCATACACGAGCAAATAATATGACTTAGCACCTCTCTAATAGCAACCCTCCTTTCCTGTTACTGTTATTCTCTTATCCATTTTATTTCACATCATTTAAGCCATTTTAGTGTGTGGTAAGGAGGGGGTATCTTTATTTTTGTTATTCGGCAAGGTGGGGGGGGGGGGGGGGGGGCAAAAATGTTTTTAAACTCTGTGTGGAAAATTGTTTTAACATTTCGAGTGTTCCTGATCAAGCCCCCTCCCCCTGATAAAGAATAATGTGTGTTTCCCGAAATTATCCATACCCCCCCTTCGGTACGGATCAATTTACCTGATCTTTTCCATACAAATACTGTATTTTTCTTCAGAAATTCCAGAGGGGTGGTGGGGGGGGGGTCACTTTTCAACACCCTTCCGTCGGGGGGGGGGGGGGGGGGGGTATGGATATTTTTTGGAACCAAACAATGGAAGAAATGTTCACTGCAGTGCTTTTTTTTTCATATGAACGGACAAGAAAGGGCAGTTTATGTATAACTTACAGCCAAATCATATTTGGCATCTGGTAATGCATTTTTGGCAGGTGTGTGAAACTGAGAAACAGAACAGCATTAGGTTACCAGTAACAAAAAAATGAGAATAAATGTTCTTTGATACTATACATGTAACCATCTTTTGTTAAGGCCCGGTTTCCACATAGAGGTGGGGGACCACGGTTTGGCGGGGTAACTCGCCTTTTCATATAATCTCTCTTATATTTGCTTTGCTTGTGAGAGGTGGGGTAAACCAATGCAGGCGGGCAACCTGTCTTGCCAGGGCAGGTTGCCTGCCTAGGTGGGGTTGGTTTTCTCCATGTAAACTATCAACCCAGGTATGCTGGGATGAGGTGGTCCTCAACACTTTTCTTAATTTGATTTGAATGGGCTGTTCCATTTTATATCCGATGCCTATCATTGTGTTTGCCCTGGAATTTTCACAGGGGTAGTGTTTTTTATCCTAAAAATTCTACAGGGCCATTCATGTCACCTCGGAATTTCCACAGGGCATTCATTTACAACTGGCATTACCCCTTATCGAGGAACCTGGAATGTCCATAGGAGTTGCTGTGTTTGACCCTGGAATTTCTGCAGGGGTAATACTGTTTTGAACACAGGAATTTCCACAAGGCCATTCTTTTACCATGGAATTTCCATTTTTTGCAAACTTTGGAATTTTCACAGGGGCCCACAAGAGAATGTGGAATTTTCACAGGGGGGCCTGGAATTTACACCTGGTAGAGCAATTTGTAACATTGAGTTCCTCAATAGGGTGTTTTGGAAAAGTGAATACAACAATTTTTAAATTGTACGTTTTTAATCATCAGGGACTACTTGAATCAATTTAAAGGATAATATTATCAAGGCAATAAATTTTGAGTTCATAGCAAGTTGATTTTACTGACGACTGTTAATTCATGTGTATCAACCTCACCACGCTGGGGTACCCCAGCTACCCATCGTCCCACATCTTCATGTTAACAGGCCCTAAATATAATTGGGAGCTCCGCTTTTAGGCAGTGCCTAAATCTATATATTAATCATTCTATGTAGACTTTAACGTAGAATGTAGAAATGCAGAGGTAACATCGCTATGTGACCAAACTTGGGTAAAGTTATCTTAGAGGTAAGGGAGGTGCACCACCAAGGTCAAGTGAGATGACGTCATCGATGACGTCATCAAAACTAGAGAAGTCAATATTTCAAGAAGGTAAGATCGCTAGGTGACCAAACTTGGGTAAAGTTATCCTGGAGGCAAGGAGGGTGCACCACCAAGGTCACGTGGCATGACGTCATCGATGACGTCATCAAAACTAGAGAAGTCAATATCTAAAGAAGGTAACATCGCTAGGTGACCAAATTTGGATTTAACAAATAAAACACAGGATTTATTTGAGGCAGTCGAGAAAGCGATTTGTAGCCGCATGGAAACGAGGCTGGTATAATAAATCAACATCGCGGCTCGAAAAGACGATAGTAAAATGCACAAAACTACTTATCGACATTGAAAATATTTTAATTATTTTTCAGTGCAAAAATCCCACATAACAGAGAAGAAAAAATCTGTGGTTTTTTTTTCGAAAAAAGCAAATCGCGGTTCTAAAGATTTCATAAGAAAACAAGCAGAAAACTGAAAAATTTAAGAAATAGAAATTGTTCGTTGTTTGGACTACTTAAACTAGAACCAACGGGAAAATATAAATGTTTTACTTCTCAATGTTTAATTGTAAGAAAGAGAAATTGCCGAATTTGTTTGTTTACTCTAAAACTAGTGCCTCCTGAAAGCCGTCTGAAATGATGTTTCTAGCGCGCGGGCATCGTATAATTACTTAGTTATCAAGTCAAGCGCTCGGAGTATTTCACCTGTTGCAGAAGGAAAAAAGCAATATTGTAAAGATGTAAACAATTCTGCATTTATGTATATATGTAAGTAAAATGTCTTGCTCGATGTCTTGATCGATTTCTTGAATGAGGTATTTTAGCAATGGGCAATTGAATTGTCTATTTGCACTAGAAAATTGATTCAGGCCGTCGCAACATTGCTTGGAATAAAATATTCTTTCACGGTGCACGATAAAATGTCATGATTAGGGCTAGAGAAATTCCGAATTCTTACAAATCTGCAACAGTTTTGCTATTAGAGACTTTTTGGAATACATATTCAAGAACTTATTGGATTTTGATTCATCACGCGCATTTCCAAGCCATCGAGGTTTGCATAAGCCTGTGCAGTCACGGAAAACTGTGTTTTATTTGTTTTATAAAATAATTATCTACATAAATAAATCCGCAAGGACAGGAATAGTAAGTTTTTGAAGTGGATGAGACTCTAAATTCTCCATACCGATGAAAATGCTGCGTCAGCCAATCAGAGCGCTTCATCTATCGCATGATTTGTCAATCTCTTTCTGATCGGACTGCAAGTTTTCAGAGATGGCGGCAAGCGAAGTGGATTTAAAATGACATTCGTGACTTAAAATGGAGGCTTCTTCCTTTCAAAACACAAAGTAATAACGACAGAAGGTGAACAGAAGACTTAAGTAGAGAAGTCGTTGTTTTGCATATGTGTGTTGGCCCAGTTTCTTCGTCTGTGAAAACATTTCTCCCGAGCAAGAACTTGCATGTGGCGGCAGCGGACTGCTTGGAAGAGCGAATTTGAACGCTTTATTTACGGCAAGCATGGAAAAGAAGGAAGGAATCCACTTATTTGTACCTTCTGGTCTTGTCAAACATTATATGAGGATCCAGGATTAGTTTTTGGAAGCATTTTTTTCAAGATCTGCAGAACGAGACTGAACTTGTGACTGTCGAACTGTGTGCCGAACTCAGCTCAGGTAAAGAAGCGAAGAAATGGTATTTCACGAATCTCATGCTTTATGTGAATTCAATGTGCTTTATCAAATGTATGTCCATGTAATGTGGACTTCTTAATAAATGATTTTGCCTAAAGCATGTTACTTTCTTCTAAAAGCTATTTCAAATTATCGGCCCGAAGCTCGCGAGTGGGCGACGTCACAACTGTGTTTGCACAGGGAAATGCAAACACGGCTCTCGACCAATCCGAGCGCGCGTACTATCTAAATTATTTTATAAAAAGTTATCCTGGAGGCAAGGAGGGTGCACCACCAAGGTCACGTGGCATGACGTCATCGATGACGTCATCAAAACTAGAAAAGTCAATATCTCAAGAAGGCAACATCGTTAGGTGACCAAACTTGGGTAAAGTCATCTTGGAGGTACGGGGTGGTGCAACACCAAGGTCACGCCACATGACGTAATCGATGACGTCATCAAAAATAGAGAAATCAATATCGCAAGAAGGCAACATCGCTAGGTGACCAAACTTGGGTAAAGTTATCTTGGAAGTAAGGGGGGTGCACCACCAAGGTCAAGTGGGATGACGTCATCGATGACGTCATCAAAACTAGAGAAGTCAATATTTCAAGAAGGTAACATCGCTAGATGACCAAACTTGGGTAAAGTTATCCTGGAGGCAGGGAAGGTGCACCACCAAGGTCAGGTGGCATGACGTCATCGATGACGTCATCAAAACTATAAAAGTCAATATCTCAAGAAGGCAACATCGTTAGGTGACCAAACTTGGGTAAAGTTATCTTGGAGGTAAAGGGGGTGCACCACCAAGGTCACGTGACATGACGTCATCGATGACGTCATCAAAACTAGAGAAGTCAATATCTAAAGAAGGTAACATCGCCATGTGACCAAACTTGGGTAAAGTTATCTTAGAGGTAAGGGAGGTGCACCACCAAGGTCACGTGGCATGACGTCATTGATGACGTCATCAAAACTAGAGAAGAAAATATCTAAAGAAGGTAACATCGCTAGGTGACCAAACTTGGGTAAAGTTATCTTAGAGGTAAGGGAGGTGCACCACCAAGGTCAAGTGGGATGACGTCATCGATGACGTCATCAAAACTAGAGAAGTCAATATTTCAAGAAGGTAAGATCGCTAAGTGACCAAACTTGGGTAAAGTTATCCTGGAGGCAAGGAGGGTGCACCACCAAGGTCACGTGGCCTGGCGTCATTGATGACGTCATCAAAACTAGAGAAGTCAATATCTAAAGAAGGTAACATCGCTAGGTGACCAAATTTGGGTAAAGTTATCTTAGAGGTAAGGGAGGTGCACCACCAAGGTCACGTGTCATGACGTCATTGATGACGTCATCAAAACTAGAGAAGTCAATATGTCAAGAAGGTAACATCGCTAGGTGACTAAACTTGGGTAAAGTTATTTGGAGGAAAGGGGGGAGCACCACCAACGTCATGCGGTATGACGTCATCGATGACGTCATCAAAACTGGAAAATTCATTCTCGTGAAGGAACATTGTTAGGAGACCGTACTTGGATTAAGTTTTTTTTGGAGGTAAGGGAGGTGCACCACCAAGGTCACGTGTCATGACGTCATTGATGACGTCATCAAAACTAGAGAAGTCAATATCTAAAGAAGGTAACATCGCCATGTGACCAAACTTGGGTAAAGTTATCTTAGAGGTAAGGGAGGTGCACCACCAAGGTCACGTGGCATGACGTCATCGATGACGTCATCAAAACTAGAGAAGAAAATATCTAAAGAAGGTAACATCGCTAGGTGACCAAACTTGGGTAAAGTTATCTTAGAGGTAAGGGAGGTGCACCACCAAGGTCAAGTGGGATGACGTCATCGATGACGTCATCAAAACTAGAGAAGTCAATATTTCAAGAAGGTAAGATCGCTAAGTGACCAAACTTGGGTAAAGTTATCCTGGAGGCAAGGAGGGTGCACCACCAAGGTCACGTGGCCTGGCGTCATCGATGACGTCATCAAAACTAGAGAAGTCAATATCTAAAGAAGGTAACATCGCTAGGTGACCAAATTTGGGTAAAGTTATCTTAGAGGTAAGGGAGGTGCACCACCAAGGTCACGTGTCATGACGTCATTGATGACGTCATCAAAACTAGAGAAGTCAATATGTCAAGAAGGTAACATCGCTAGGTGACTAAACTTGGGTAAAGTTATTTGGAGGAAAGGGGGGAGCACCACCAACGTCATGCGGTATGACGTCATCGATGACGTCATCAAAACTGGAAAATTCATTCTCGTGAAGGGAACATTGTTAGGAGACCGTACTTGGATTAAGTTTTTTTTGGAGGCAAGGGGATGCACCACCAAGATCACGTGGCATTACGTCATCGATGACGTCATCAAAACTAGAAAAGTCGATACCGCGATGACAGTAATGCTGGTATGTCAGTTATTATTCGAGCTCCGCTTTTAGGCATTGCCTAAATCTATATATTATCCTTCAACTTAAGGAGTCCCCGTTTGCGAATATGATCCCTATAAACCGATTTATTATCAACCAAAATAAATTGATTGTTCCATAAAATTTGTTCAGAAACATATTCATACTTATTACAGTCGTCTGTGTTTGTTGTAAAACTAGACCAAGCCCGAAAGCCTTCGTCATAAAACTTTGGCAATTAAACTGGTAATTTTTCTAAAGAAAAGTTGCATTTTAGTAAAAAAGGCCCTCCGACTTTTTTTAGAAGGCCAGATAGAAGAACTTTCCAATAAGTTGTTGGTGTTGCTTCTAGAAAGCGCCTTAAAAAGGAAATTCTCTGTGACTTTATCATCATTTCTAAGTCAGGCATTCTAATTCCTCCTTTATTGTAATTGTTGACTACCACTGAGCGTTTAACTTTGTCCTTTTTTCCATTCCAAAGAAAGTCGAACATTAATCTATTAACCTCATTACAAATTTCCTTATCGAAGCATAATATAGTAGCTCGGTATAGGACTTTGGGTATAATAAAAGTCTTAAGGATTTGGACTTTTCCGAACACAGTCAAATTTCTCCATTTCCATAAGTTAAGAGTCTCTTTTAAAGATTTTATAATAGATTCAAAATTTAACTCTTTCCTGAGCTTCTTATCATAGGTGAAATATACACCAACAATTTTTATTGGCTCATTAACTTTTTAATTGGCAAAATTTCTTTGGTATTGAAACTAGCGCCTAGCCACATAGCCTCTGTTTTATCATTGTTAATTTGAAGGCCAGAAATTTTTCCAAATCTATTGAGTAATCTAATTAACACTTTAAAGGAAGATTTATCTTGGAGAAACACAGTCATATCGTCAGCGAACAAGCTCACTTTGATTTCTACATCATTTATTATGATTCCCTTGATCTTCTTATTTTCCCTAATATGGTTAACTAGTGTCTCCAGGACGAGAATAAAAAGGAAAACGCTGAGAGGATCTCCCTGGCGGACGCCAGAGTTGATCTCAAAATAGGGCGTACAATGGCCATTATTCATGACACAGCTTGTCAGCTGCGATAGAAATACCTTTACCCAAGTAATAAAAGAGGGACCAAAATTAAAGTGCTTTAAAGATTTCAGCAAAAAATGTCTATTTACAGAGTGAAAGGCTTTTTGAAAATCTATAGCAACAAGAAGCCCAGGAATATTTTCGGATCTCGTCAATCGGATCTCGTCAATCAATAATATATTCTATTGTCCTAACAGCATCATAGATTGAACGGCCCTTCACATAAGCATGTTGATCTGAGTGGATCAAATCTGGCAGAACATTTTGAATTCGCATCGCTATTGCCTTACAATTTTTGAGTCTACATTAATCAAGGACAGAGGTCTCCAGTTCTTTAAATAGCGGCGATCCTTGTCCTTTTTTTTCAATTATTTTAATAATGGCCTGCCTCTGTGTGGTAGAAAGGTTTCCATGATCATAAGCATAATTTAAACACTCAATTAAATGCTCTCCTAAAAGTGGCCAAAATATTTCATAAAATTCAATGGCTAAGCCGTCACTTCCAGGTGATTTATTTTTCTGAAATGCTTGTACAGCTTTGAAGGCCTCAGAAATTGTAAGTTTTCCTTCACATTGTTTTTTCGCTTGTTCTGTTAGCTTTGGTGTTGATCTGTGTGCGGATAGAAATGTGTCTATTTCATCATCATCACCTTCTGATTTGTTCGCATATAATCACTTTGTTGCATGTGATGTATTAGAAGTGATAATTGAGGTTTTTACTGTACTACACTAATATTGGCCCCTGCTGATATGCTGCTTCCCCAGTCACGCAAACACAAATATCCACGAAACAGAACAAAGCTATGTATTTGTTCTTAGCTTGCTATGGCCAGCAGTCCTCCCTGGTTACCATGAGAATGGCTTTCAAACAATTAAACTTTCCCCTGTGTGGTAGTGCATTTTTCACTTTTATAAGGCTATAAATGGTGACTTGTGAGTGGAAATAATAAAATTATTGATGTTACAGTCCACCCGGATGTTCTCTTCCCTACAATTTTGCAATATTGCCTAGCAACATTGATGGACAACTTGCTCGGATCAAATTGCAAAAAATCTTTTGTATCTGTACCAGAACTTGAAACATTTTGTTTCCGATTTGCCCAACTATGGCCTGCTTCTCTAGTGCTGAGACATGTGGTGAATGGAAGTTGCTCGCGATATTTGCAATTTGATACTGGGCAAGTTGACCATCAATGTGGAGAGAACAACCGGTTTGACTGCAATATGCCAATTTCATTTCACTTCTTTGAGTTACTCTGCATTAAAAAAGGAAAGATGTTTAGAAGCACAATAATAATAATAAGTATTTGGAGATTATATTACCTCAAGGCTCTTACAAATGTATATTAGATATATGTAGAAAAAAATATATATATAAAAAGTATCATTAAAATATATAAAATTGCATTAAAATTGTATTCAGGATAAAATGATAAAAAATGAAAGAAAAGCAAAAATTTAAAACACAAAAATTAAACAAAATGTTTACTAAACAGGTGTGTTTTAAGTTTAGTTTTAAAAACCTGAACACTTTCACTGCGTCTAATATCCATTGGAAGATCGTTCCACAATGTGGGAGCGCAGTGGGAAAAGGCCCCATAAGCTTTTGTGTGTGATCGTGGAACGCGGAGCAGGAGCTTGGAAGACGATCTAAGTGAACGACAAGGCGTGTACGGGTGAATGAGTTCAGAAAGATAGGTTGAGGCCAATGAATGGAGGGCTTTGTAGGTGATGAGAAGGATTTCGTAAGATATCCTAAGACGGACAGGAAGCCAGTGGAGGTTAATTAAGACGGGACTAATGTGATCGGATTTTTTAGAGAGAGATACCAGGCGAGCTGCAGTATTTTGTATCCGTTGAAGTTTTGAAATAGTTGAATCGGGAAGACCAAAGAGAATGCTATTGCAGGAGTCAAGGCGCGAAGTAATAAAAGCGTGAACAAGACGTTCGCAGTCACTCTGTTGCAAGTGTTTTCGGATGCGTCCAATACTTCTGATAGCGAGAGATGCGGATTTACAAATATTATTTACATGTGAGTCTAATTTTAAGTGTGAGTCCAGAGCAATTCCAAGGTCACGGGCGGTTGGAACAGGAGAAATATTGGTACCATTTATAGAAATACCAGGAATTTGCTCGCACTGCTTGAATTGCGAAGAGAAGCTCAGTATTTCAGTTTTTGATGAATTGCAAGAGAGCTTAGTAGCGCACCAGATAAAAATATCTTTAACACAGAGTTCAAGCTTGTTGATCATGGAAAATTTGTTGGACGCATTGACAGACATGTAAAGCTGAGTGTCATCGGCATATAGCATGCAGTCGAAACCATGAGCTGAAATAAGGTCCTCAAGGGGGGAGAAATACAAAGAGAAAAGAAGTGGGCCAAGCACAGAACCTGTGGGACACCATACAATAAAGGTTTTTTGGATGATGCAGTGCCCTGGACAATGACAGACTGATGTCTGTCGGATATATAAGAGCGTACCCATGAGAGGACTGAACCCCCAAAGCCATAACGAGAACGCAATCTCTCCAGCAGAATATCATGGTCAAGCGTATAGAATGCAGAGGAGAGATCAAGTAGGACTAGAACTACGTGCTTGCCAGAGTCTATAGAGCAAGGAATGTTATTCGTGACACAAAGCATGGCCGTTTCAGTGCTATAAAATTGTCGGTAAGCCGACTGAAATTTAGCATTCTCTAAAAGATAAAATATATAGAATTTAGATTTGAAAGCGCGTAAATATTAAACAGACGTTTCGTGGCTCCTGCCACTTCATCAGTGTCTCTCTAAAAGATAGCTAGTAAACTGAGTTGATGCAACTCGTTCAAAAGTCTTGGAGAGAAAAGCGATATTTGAAATTGGGCGAAAGCTAGAAAATTGGTTAGGATCAGGATTGCCTTTCTTGAGCGACGGAAACACAAGGGCATCTTTCAGACTGGAAGGAAAAACACCCTCCGAGAATAACGCATTGATTATATTAGTTATTTGGGGTGTCAAGGGGGCTAGGTTGTCTTTGAGAAGTGGGACTGGGATAGGATCGAGTGCACAAGATTTTCGTGGAGATTTAAGTAGAAGCTCAGATACAAAGCTTTCAGAGACTGGCGCAAAGGTTGTCAAGGAAGATTGACATATAGAGGGTACCGTGTGTGCTTTGATGTGACTCATGTTTTTCATCCACTCTCGCCCTTGTTTGATTTTGCAGGAATATAAATGGAATTCCCTGAGTCCAGAGTCCAGAAAGCCCAGGAGAAAGTGATACAAAATGTTGGTCGTTGATTACTCACATGATAATATAGTAGTGTTACTGTTTGCGATAATACGGGACCTTTTAATTAAAATTTTATCTGATTTTCGGAGCAGTCATCATAGTAATTAATTTCCATGTTTTTGACGTTTGTCTGCCTTTTATTTTATTACGGAAATTGGTGGCTGAGGCGACACCGGAAAACACAAAAAGTCAACTAAGCAGGCCGTTAATGTTTTGAATGGTTTACAAAGTTGTTAGTTTTTTGTTGTTGTTTCAATCCAAGTTAATTCGGTTTGACATTTCGCGAAAAAAATGAAAGAACTAAACAAAAAGAGCAAAATGACGATAAAAGAATTGTTTTTAAACTTACCATTTTGTCGTAGCTTGGCAAATAGAAAAACAACTTGCAATCAGCTCGGCTCAGCAGCGCTAAATGTTTCCAACTCTGCATTTCACGGCTGTAATTTATACTTCAGTTCACATCAGAACAATCAATTAACAGTCCGGCAAGGAATTAGACCTGAAAACCCGAAATCTGGGCTAGATTTCTGTAGGAAAGCACTCGGGAAAGCACTAGAACTTGTGCGTTGTAAATTTGTTTTGTGAATTCGCTCTGATTTCTTCTAGCCCCACGTTAGGGTTTGATTGACAGTTTTTGTGTCAACCAATCACAGCTCGAATAAAAATATCTCAATCACCGCTTACGATTTGCCTTTTCGCGCCATACTGCAGTTTAGTGGTTTTCTCACGTTCACAATGTTTTTTTCTCTCTCGAGTTTTTCAGTGAATTCGCTGGGATATAAAATAAATAAACTCCTTCTTGGCTTGCTGTAATATCGGCGGATAGTGTCCGCGGATGAAAAATGGTCCTCAAAATTTCACATTTGCCCTCGAAGCTTCGCTTCTCGGCCAACTGTTCATTTTTCGTGCCATGTTTCATCCTTGGACATTATCCGCCGATATTACAGCCGCCAAAAGAGGTTATTTAGTAAATATTCACCTATAGCTGAATATATCATTGAAAGCACGGGCGATCGTGCGCGCACCTTATTACGAGAAACTAAAAAGATACCCGAATTTTTTTGTAAGAAATCTTAAAAGTCGCTTGAGTAATTATACTAAAACAGTTAGTCGCCTCAGGCTCCGTAAATATCGGCGAATAGTCACCTCGACCTCGTCTCGGTGACTATTCGCCGATATTTAGGTCATCTTCGGCGACTAATTGTTAAATATAACCTGTTGTTCATGATCTTTGTGAAAAGTTTATTTAGGGATGATAATAGAGTGATGCCCCTATAATTTTGGGCGTTTGATGGGTCGTCCTTTTTGTGTATAGGTACAATGAGTCCGTAGCTCCATGTAAGGGGTATTGGCCAGAATCAAGGACCTTGTTCAATAAGGTGAAAAGTTGCTTTCGAATCGCTTCCTTTCCTGTCTGTAGAACTTTGTTTAAAATATTATCTGCACCGGGGGATTTATTTCCCTGCAATTTTTCTATTGCATTCGTGACTTCGAGATCCGTAATTGGATAATCAAGAGGGCCACTGCTTTTAGGAGCGTGTCCGAACTGGGTGGGGGGTCCTGGTTGAGATTTTCATTTAAGGACTTGAAATGTTCGTAAAAGTGTTTGACTCGGTTTGCCTCTACTTGTACCTTCTTTCTATCTTATCGCGATGTACTCTAATGACAAATCAGCAGTTAAACTAGGAAACCTGACCACCCCTGCCTACAGCTGCCACGCCGGCGTGAAGCAGGGGTATGTTATTACTTCTCTTTGCAACCTTTACCTAAATGATCTATCAGGAGCTGAACGCTGAACAAAATAACGATGTAGAACTAAAAGGTGAAAAACTTAAATGTCTGCTTTATCCGGACGACTTGGTCCTATTTTCTGAATAAGCAAGTAACCTACAAATGTACCTTACAGCTGTTTCAGGCAATCGCGACCCAGCGCGTTCAAAACATTTTTGGCAGGTGGGTTTTTCTGCGAAGTCAATCAAATCGCCTAGTGCAGTGAATTGGTTTCTGTCGCGACATGTCTCGCAAGGGAAGCCATACAAATGCACTGGGCAAGGATTTGATTGGCTCACACGGATTGCATTGATGGACAACGCAGAAAACCCCAACTGCCAAACTCCAAACGGCGAAGTCGCGTGTTACCTGAAACAGCTGTAATCATCTGGAGACGTTTTGTGAACACAACGGTCTGACAATGAACTTCGAAAAAACAAAAATAATAATTTTTAACAATGACGGGAAATCCATAAATCATATAAATATTTAGGCCAGCAGCTACGTACTCATGGGAATTTTTCCCTAGCTAAACAAGAACTCAAAAAAGTAGCTCTTAAAGCTGTATACAGAATGCGTAAAGAAATTGGGGAACATTTCAGGGAAAACATTCTTTTGACAATTCTTCTGTATGGGAGTGAAGTCTGGGGGATTGAAGTCTGGCCCAATAGACAGAGACCCGATCGAATTGGTCCACATTGGCTTTTAGGGGTCAATAAATTTTGCAGCAACAATGCATGCAGAGCCGAACTCGGGAGATTTCCCCTCGGGGTCAACGCAAAATCAAGAAGCATCAAATTCCTGCTTGTTTAAGGAGGCTGCCTACAATTTTTTCTACCCTCGACCACCAAACTTTGTTTGGCCGCTGTTCAAGTACACAAACTTGTACCGGTCTGAGCTTTCACATGGTTTCCCCGGAGGGTTTGAACTTTGTTGTAATGTGTATTTTGTTGTGATCGGAGTTGCTATAGCTTGTTTATGTTAAAGTACAATGACAAAAACCGGGTCAAGCAAACCGAAGGCAATGAAGTTTGGAATTTTTTCTCGGTATATATTAAAAAATAATGTACGGATGTTGCAAAAGAATACGGGACATACGGGATTTTTTCTCAGAGGAGAAAAAACGTAAGATTTAGAATTCTGGCCAAAATTTATCAACTTTTGCAGTTTACTTGTCGATCCTTGAACACATGCCAAACAAAATCGAAAGTATTCTAAAGAAGAAGTTTAGATCGAGTAACGCGTCTATAAACAAGGGTGTGATTATTACGTTGCTATAGCAACTCCGATCACAACAAAATACACATTACAATAAAGCTCAAACCCTCCAGGGTAACCATGTGAAAACTCAGACCGGTACAAGTTTGTGTACTTGAACAGCAGGCAAACAAAGTTTGGTGGTCGAGGGCAAAACAAGTTGTAGGCAGCCTCCAATCTCCGGTGATCAACACATAATCTCATGTAGAGAGCTTGACGATATGAAAGAGAAAGTATACAAAACCTCATGGGGCCAGAAAGCTAAAAATCTCCTGTCCGAAATTGGATTGGGTCACCTCTGGACGGACGCTCCCATTCTGGCTAGCCTAACAAACCCATCGGAGTTCGTCAAACAACGTCTTAAAGACATTGAATTTCAGGTGTGGCAAAGCGAAATTAACAACGATGATAATAAAAGACGCCCGGGACAAAATAGTAAATTGCGCACATATCGTAAATTTAAAACAATATACAAATGTGAAGATTACCTACGGCAGGTCGCCAATACAAACCATCGTATTGCGATGACAAAATTGCGTGTAAGCAAACATAAGCTTGAAACTGAAGCAGGGAGTCACAAAAGACCCTATTGCCAAATTGTTTCTTTATGCCTTCACTCTTTCAACACCCAATTCTTTTTTATCAATAGCAAAATAAAACACTTGCATTTCAGACAAGAGCATAGTGATTACTTTTGTCAAACTGCCGTTGACAAAAACGGGATTCTAATATATTTCTTAAACGCATCTGACTTCCAACGCCCCAACAATCTGATTTGGGCATCTGACATACCTTTATCTGCAGCGTATGAAGCAGCACCGATGCGAAAACTATGACCTTTTAAACGCTTACAATCTAGCTGGTTTATCTTTAGGGATGTTTCGAGAAGTCTGGAAAAAAGTGACCGAGGGATAGGAAAACCTGACTGACTAATAAACAAAGGCCCGGGGAGGGGCCACGCATGGTAAGATAATCAAGCACCTCTCTCACCGGGCAACATCCCTCTTGCTTCTTGACAATGATTGAGTAAGGACGATCATGTGAGCAATGTTTAAACTGAGAAAACGTGATCTTAAGAGCAACAACATCATCCTGGCTCACTAGTTTCCTCAAGTGTGATAGCTGAAGAATGTTATTCATATGTTATTCCAACTCTAAGAAAAGCGTAAAAGGCAAGCAGGCACATTGCCCTGAACATGCAAGCCTGATAGTGATTGCTGCAGATCGATGATGCAGAACCAACAATACGGTGTAGAATAGGCAGAGTGAGAGGCAATCTAGCATCAAGCTGATGGCCGACCTTTGAATACCCTTTCAACATTTGAACTATAAAAGTCGTTTTAGTTGGATCAGTATAACCTGCCAGCCTGTGATAGTAGCCTAAGGCAGATATATAGGTACTGACGGTAGATGGTGCATATTGCCGTTTGAAAAGGTAAGCAATAAAAAGAGCGAGGTCAGCAGGGCTAATTGGTATCTGGATACTGGCACTACCCATTGCAACCTGAAAAAACTCTCTGTAATGAGTCCAAGCTCTTCGGTAGGTAGGTAGGGAAGACTGCTGAAGACTCGATGAGAGCAATTGATGACCTATGACTGCCAGTTCTGTGGCAATAGGTGCTCTGGAATTGTAGTAGGGAAGCTGTCCATGGAGGGGGCAGCGAGACGCCGAAATCGCTGCATCTGTAATCGAGATAAGGCATCCGCTAGGTCATTCTGGACACCTGGAACATGTCGAGCTCTAAAGAGTATATTGTGCTGAAGGCATATCAAAACCATTTTCCAGACAAAAAACATCAATTCTTTGTCCCTGGATGTGCAACGGTTTATTACAGGAACGAGAGCCTCATTGTCAGTAAAAAATGTGATGCATTGATTTGCCATGCTATCTCCCCATAACAAAAGACTAAGAACAATAGGGTAGAACTCGAGGATTGCGATGTTCTTACGTTGCAGTGCACTAGGCCACGCCCCGTAGCACCAGTGGTCATCAAATACTGCACCATAACCCAACACCCCTAAGGAGTCAGTGTAAAGGTGCAAGGACTCACTGGATTGCCATATCTCATTCAAGAAGAATGACCGCCCATTGTACGATGAGAAAAATTCCTGCCACGTCAAAAGGTCAGCCTTGACCTCCCGCGTTAGTTTCCTCTTATGCCAAGGGAGTTTGAGGCCAATGGTGAGGTCAATTATTCGACGCAGAAAAGCCCTACCCGGGACCACTACTAGACATGCAAAATTAAGAGTTCCTGCCAAAGTTTGAAGGTCTTGCAAAGAAGCTTTCTTTTTTCTCATAAAACTCTGAATGAGTGCTCCACACTTAGTCAACTTATCAAGTGGTAGGCGTGCCTCAAATTTAACTGAATCAAGCTCAATACCTGCAAAACAAAGAACCTGAGAGGGTCCTTCAGTTTTTTTCTTGTGCAATAGGAACACCTAAAAACCCACACAGCTCAAGAAAGGTAGAGAAGGCTAGACTGACATTTGCCCTGAGATGATTCAATAATCAAAAAATCATCTAATATATATAGCATATTATGGATGCCCTTTTTTGTGCTTGGCTATCCATTGAATACTTGTACTTAGTTCCTCAAATAATTTACAGGAGCTAGCCAACCCCATTGGTAAGCATTTGTCAAAATAATATTGGTCTAACCACTTCATGCCAAGTAGATTGTAATCTTCCGGATGAATTGGAATTATACGGAATGCATTCTTGATGTCTGTTTTAGCTAAATGGCAGCCAATGCCTACCCGTTTAATCAATGCAATAGCCTGATCAATGGTAGCATAATGTACACTACTATGCTCTGGCAAAATGCCATCGTTAACTGAATAACCCGGGGTATGAAAGATGATGTATTAACCTGAACTCTCCTGGTGTCTTTTTGGGCACAACACCCAGTGGAGATACATTAAAATCAGGTAAAGGAGGATGTAAGGTTGGACCTGCAATCCGGTTAAGCTCAATTTCTTTGTTGAGTTTATCTGATACCGCAACAGGATTTTCCTTAGCTGATAACAAATTACTGGATGTTGACCACAACTTTGGGCCAACATAGTTAATGCGAAAACCTTCTCTAAATCCTTCAACAAGGAAGGTAGTTTTATCAACATCATAACCAAGCAGAAGTTCATGAAGCCTGTTTACCCTTACTGGGGTGGGAAGTGGCATCATTGGGGAGGGTTCCCTGAGATCCTTTCTGTGAGGGACGAAAGGAACACTTCTGTACGGAATGGCTGCCCTTACAATCTGGACAAGTGTGCTTATAAGAACAACCACTGGCACAATGAATAACATTGTGAAACTTGAAGCAAAATCCTTTAGGAACTGATTGCTTGTTTCTACGTTCTTGGGGAAAGCGATTAACAGGAGTAGATGAAGTGGGATGTGAGCACAACCAAAGCTCCCAGTGAATGGCCTCCCAGGGGTGGCCACTAGCATCTTTCTCCCGAAGGTACCTAAAGTTTTCGTCATAATACTTCCAGTGCGCACCCCTTTTGACTAAATCATGAATGGTGTTACTGTATTTCATGAGGTTGGGAGCATCCTGGGGATGACGAACTGTAAACTGCTACAAAAATTTGAAAAGCGCAAGCCCAGGCCTCAATATAGTGTATCTTTTTTGGCTTATTATGTTGTTCAAAAGTCAGTACTGGAGCATCATGAGAGTCGCCACCAGACATACGTAGCTGGTAGCTTTCCGTATCTCGACTGGGGGAATTAAAAAGTACCCCAAAGTCAATAAACTCATTAGCCCAGATTTTAGACTTAATCTTACCGGCTAAGCATGAACCCAGTGGAACACCTGCTGATACAAAAAGAGTTTGAGGTCTGGACTTGCCTGGTACTGGTAAAGCTGAGCTGGTACCATTAAGGTCATCCAAGACTGTCAAAACTGACGCCTGTACATCTGCAGCAGCCTCAGAGGAACTACTATCACTACGGGTACCTCCTGCTGCGACCTCTTCAAGGCTGCTAGGCAGACCCTGGCTGGTACTACTATCTTTAAAGGCTTGAAGGACAGCTTTTGTCACATCCTTTACCAACAAAGATCGGTCTTGGGCAGACAAATGGGGGGCAGAAGTCTCAATGGCAGGAGTAGGCACATCAGGCGCTTGGACCTGGTACTACGGCGAGGTGGCATTCTGAAATACAGAATAAAATGGGAAAGCAACCTGTCCCAGGCAGACAAATTACACTAAAGCCAGGTACCAGTAAAACATGGTGCACCGAAGACAGTAAAACATGTGCACCAAAGACAAAATGTTAGCACATGTCATGCTCATTAATGCATACAAAAAGAGGAGATGTGCTACCAACCGGGGTTGGAATAATGCATACATTAACTGAATGGCATGCTATGAATGTTGGAATAACGCATACAAGAAATCCAGGGTATGCTACCAACCAATTGCGGAGTAACAAATACAATAAATTATTGTATGCTACCAACCAATGTTGGAATAACACATACAAGAAGTCAAGGTATGCTACCAACCAATTTTGGAATAACACATACAATAAATAAATGGTGCTACCAACCAAAGTTGGAATAATGCATACCAGAAATTAATGTATGCTACCAACCAATGTTGGAATAACACATACAAGAAATTAATGGTATGATACCAAGCCATGTTGGAATAACGCACTCGAGGAAGTAATGGTATGCTACCAACCGATGTTGGAATAATGCAAGCAAGAAATGTGTGGTTTGCTACCAAACAATGTGGAAATAACAAAGAGAAATTAATATAATCCTTCCATTTGTCATTCAAACATACTGTAGCAATAACCACTGTTGGAGTGGGATGCAAGAAGTGAATGGAGTTCAATCGAATCCTCCAAACAGGCTATATGATATTATGCCACCCACCCATGTTGGAATAACCCATACAAAGATCAATGGTATGCTACCAACAATAAGGATGAACAAAGACAGTGAGACTGAATACTAAGAACTCGTCTGTGCTCCCAACAAACCATGGAGCAACACACAGAAATGTGTGACTCCCTGGAGTTGGAATCAAATACAAATAAAACAGTAATAACTAAATAACACCAGAGCTGCCAATTAACAAAAGAATGTCACACAAGAAATTCTTAAAATGATAACTGACACCTCGGTGCTAGTAGATAGGGATTAAATTTACCAAATGCAATAACAATGATACAATTCAACATCAACAAGAGTTAATTAGCTCATATCAACAACAACAAGTGATTATTAGCTCATATAAACATGCCATTCACTCATCACAAAGCCTGAGCATCTTCAAGGCATATAAAATGGCACCACGATAGCTACGATAGAGCAAATATTGGCCTGCCTTATTAAAATGGACGCCATCACGTTTGTCCAATACCGGCTGTCTGGGTTGCATCAGACGGCGATGCACCCAGAAAAATACGTTTGGTTTTCCGTCTAAAAACACTTTCATATAATTATTCAACTGGTGGGCTGCCCTGTTAAAAGTGCGATACTTTGCAGCTCGGGGAACAACACAAAATAAACCAACAACGCGAACAGAAAATTTGCACAACAAATCATCGATCAAATCATCTATCGCTGAGCCTACATTCAGCGCCGGTAGATCTCCGAGATCATTAGTTCCTATTTCCAGCAACACAATGTCGGGCATAAAGCGACGAACAACCTCCAAATCGCCTCTGTCTCTCAACTTCTGCACCGTCCGACCACCGACACCATACAACCGGATTACAGGGCCCGAGATGTTAAATTTACGATGGTCCCGTGGATCAAAACCCTTCTCTAAATCTGCCGAGAGCCTTGCAACGAAGGAATGACCTAATAGCAGCACTCTCGGGGAGTTTGAACACATGGTATGGGTAACTGAAAACGAACGGGAAGGCGGTGAGTGAGCGGCAAGTTGATAGAGCTAAAATCAGGGGAAGAATTGACGAGGGGAATCTACAGCAACAACAATGCTGGAACAGAAACAAGACTCCACCTAAATGTAAATAAACCCCTAACAAAACCCTGAGAAACCTCGACAAGTCAAGGATAACCAAATAATTATGAAAAACAAAGACATTATGCTCACCTTACAAGCTCGGTGAAATAGCTGATGAAGATGGTCCCAGTGGATGCAAAGGCGCCAAGCGAGCTACCTTAGAGGGGGGTGCTATCATTCGTGATAGTTGCACCCCAAACCTGTTGCACAATGCGCGCAGGCTCACAAGCTAATTATTACAACAATGGATAAGATTAAACGAGTGAAGGCATAAAGACTTGTTTTCGGCAAATAATGTATTTTTGCACGGATCTTCGAAGATTTGAAACTTAATTTCTACTAGGAAAAATCCATATAAGCACGCCTAAAAGGAGCAAAAAATATTATGGTTCAACGTGCAGATTACCATTTTTACCAATACAAAATTACGGAGATTCTGTGGTTAGAGGAGACAAGAACGAACTGGAAAGCATTCTCTATCTCAAATATGGCGGCGGAGGCTTTTTTGTTCCGCGCGTGAAATGAAGTTCTTGTCTTTCTGAAAAACGTTAGCTTTAGCAGGCAGAAAAACAGCGGGGTACATATATTTTCTTTAATTTTCCATTAGGTAGCATGTGAAATGTGTTGTGGAAAAATATAAATTCTGTTTAAATTATACGGCTAAAGGGGGATGTGTGTGTTGGGTGTGATGCAATGTATTCCTTTTTTCCTTTTTAAAGGTAGTGGTGTGGGTAGACCCCGTTGATGGTACTAAAGAATTCACAGAAGGCAAGTATATCGAAAATGTGACGATTTTGCGTTCGGTATTAAATGGGTCACTAAGGTCTAGGGCATACGTCGAATTAGAGTCGCGTCGAATATATTTAAAACAATAGATAATTTGTTATTTGAAAGTATAATGAGTCGGTATCTTTTGAAAAAAATGTAATCGGTTCGACCTTAATCCGACGTATGCCCTAGGCCTAACACTTATTTGCAATCTACAATTCGACTACCTCGACTATTGCTGCTTTTGACCATTTGTTCGAATTTATTTTTAAGAGCCGCATTTACTTATGCGAGCCGATATTCTAACAGTGGTATTTTTACAAAAGTCCCTCCTGTGCGAAAAATCTTCGCGCATTTTTTCTGAAACTTCTGATTTGGTGTCATTCGACCTTTTTTTTTGTCATTCAAGTTTGAAGAAAATTGTACGAGCGAAAATTGCAGAACAAGATAGAGTCAAAAAAATGACCATGAAAGTCAAGTTGGTGAAAGCAAACGAAGCCGAGCGCAAGGTGTATTTACTCATTTTGTTAGATCAGCCTTTCAGTGAATTTACAACCCAGCTAACTCATCGCTTTGACATAGAAGACTATAAGGAGGACTGTCAATTACAACTAATTCATTGGGGACTAATACTGGCAATACTGAAGATACAAACACTTGCGGATTCCATTATGGAACTGGTTGACAATGCTTTCATGGACTACGGTGTCAAAGAGAGACTAATTCGAGGCATTGCCAAAGTTTCTCCTACACTTCCTCGCAAACCGTGCCGACCGAGATGATTTTCATTTATTATATAAAGTATGATTTTTATCAGGATTTCGAAATATCGTATTCGCGTTTGTGAAAAAATATGTGAAAATTATTGTGAATTCATCCAATTGAAAATTGTTTACAAAAATCGAATTGACCATTTATCTTCTCGTGTTCAAATTTGATATCTTACTCGTTCCCTGCGCTCACTCGTGAGATATCAAAATTTGAACACTCGAAGATAAATTCCATATCTCCGCGTGCCCATTAGTGTATTATTCTCTATTTATTCATTTATAGAGTCCCGAAAGATTTGTACCGAGATAAATAAGTACTATTTACAATATGAGTGGCGAATATTGTAAAGAATATTGTAAAGTACTTATGATATTCTAACTTTTGTACTTATATTAAATTGAATGTGCATTGAAAATGAAAGAACTTTCGGGTGTTTACAAAAAACGCCAATCATTTTGCAGTAGAAAGCATGCGCAGAAGGCATGATTCCTGTCCCACATGGAACTAGCCGGACTAAAACAACATATAGTCTCTCAGGTGCAGCTTTTTTAGGTATTGCTCTACGAGAGAAGACCATGCTTGGACTTCACTAGAGTGGTCCCTTCAGCTTTTAGTCTGTAGGGGATATTTGAAACAATGTGCATTGAAAATGAAAGAATTTTCGGATGCACAAAAAACACCAATCGTTTTGTAGCAAGCATGCGCAGAAGGCATGATTCCTGTCCCACATGGAACTAGCCGGACTAAAACAACATATAGTCTCTCAGGTGAAGCTTTTTTTTAGGTACTGCTCTACGAGAGAACGCCATACTTGGACTTCACTAGAGTGGTCCCCTTCAGCCTTTGGACAGTAGGGAATATTTGTTATTTGAAACAAATATCCAACTGTTCAAAGACTGAGGGCTGCACTGGAAGGGTGTCCTATACAGAATACTAATTGGTCTAATTAGTAATCTGTATCAGATACAGAATACTAATTAGATCTATTAGTATTCTGTATCAGACACCTAGCCATGTGGTATCGGGGGTTACAAGTAGTGTCACCTGATCCGAATCCAGTGCAGAGATTGGATGAGCATCCTATGAATAATGGATGAATATTATAACGAATATTAACATTTCAAGAAATATAAATTACTTAATGAACGGCCGAATGAACTATCCATAATCAAGTTACACAATTTGGGGATATTGCAATCGAGCAAAGCGTCAATATTATCGCCTCTTGACTAGTACAATTTTACCTTGCCGAGAGTCCAAACTACTTGTAACACTCTGCAGATGATCCATTCGGAATTTCTCTCACTTCATGAAGAAACGTTTGAAGTTCACAAAGCTCTGATCCGCAAACTGTCCACAACACCACTACCCTGGTCCCAGGATGAAGTTTCCGTGTTTTCGAGCCAAGTTCAGTCGTGGCGGAGCTTTGCGCCGCGCGAGCGGAGCACCATACATAAGGAAAAGTGGTATCAGAATTCAGACGTATAACCATCAACTTGCTTTTGAGTGGTTTGAGATAATTTGTCATTTTTAATGACGTAAACAGTGACGTCATGTCACGTGACTTTGACAATAGACAGCTATCAACCTAAAGACAACGATTGTCAAGTTTGGTTGTTATTGGAGGTTTTGTTCTGGAGATATAATTTTTTCTTTTTCATTCCTGGATAAAACCTATAGTGTGTAATTCCGTGGAGTTGTTCCGCGTAGGAACCTTAGAGATGCAAATGAGGCGAGCCTTTCGTTTCCGGTTGACGGCAGAATCTATTGGAAACAAAAGGCTCGCTTGATTTGCATCTCTAACGTTCTTATGCGGAACAACTCCGTGTGTGTGTCCGCCCGACACACAGGTATCCCAACTTCAGGCCGCGGAAAAAAGGCTAGCACGCACGCATGCGCTTTAGAAAATGAAGTTTACTTTTAGCGGAGCTCCGGCGCTAGGAGACCAAACTAACTATGTTAAATAAAGCCCTCTAGCTCAGCCGATAATTTGAAACAACTCAGGCCATCTAAGATTAGCACATGATAATGTCATATACCAAGCTGCGTTACCATGGCAAAAACTTCATACATAAACTTCTGCCAGTAAGGTGGTGTATCTGACTAGTTGCAGCGAACTGTGTACAAAAGCGTCACAAGACATAATTTAACGAAAAAAAGCTAAAATGCTTGTTTTTTGCACCAAAACGTATTCCTATAGTCAAGAAAAGTCCGAAACAATGATTTTCTGATCATTCGTATTTATTGTGAGAAAAACAGACCATATTTTCAAATTTGACCGGGGGAGCCTGGAAACGAATTACACGCAAAAACGTGCTAATTTGTCGTATTTTTGGGACATTAAAACGTAGATAATATATCTAAATGCTCTTCTTCGGTAAGAACTAGATCTTCACCCCCTGGGAACGACACCAAATAGCAGACAGCTCAGCCAGCGACAACAGTTTTTCTAGATTTGTTTAGCTTTTGTATCTGTGCTGACGCGGCGAGATCGTAGTAGTAGCCGCGCAGAACACTAGCACCAACTGGAAACTCCACCCCACTCCAAGAGTCTTTGGTGACACGCTTAGTTGTTAAGCAGCCTGTGGATGTATGTTACTTTGATTTGATAATAATCATCACCTTCATCGTCGGCGCGTACGGCTACCACAGAGTTCTTCGTATGGCGTCTAATGGCAGTAATTTTTCGTCATTGGCCTCTGTGTCGTGGTCCGCGGCATCTTGTTGAGCTAATTCGACTCTGCTTATTTCTCCTGCGATGTGCTTATTTTCACATGCACTTGAATTCAGCTCAAGACACAGATCACATGTGTAGCATGATCGAGATCGCGCTTTTACCTTACGCGTGTGATCTGTGCATGACACCTGATGGACCTTTCTGACTGCCAGTTTCGACTTGATACGAAAACGACGCTGCGGTGGTATGTCGATGCTTTCTACATACTTGAATATCCTGCGACTGCAATTAGACTTCTCTGATGGATTTGTCAAGTGCTTTGTAGAGTATTCGTAAAGGTCTCGAGCAGTTTGTATAACAACTGAACGAGAGCGCATCGTTGCCGCGTCAGCCTTTCTCTTCACGAGACCTCCAGCAGCATCTTGGGGGCCTTTTGCGTGGCTGGTAAATTCATTAATGTGAAGCACCTCACATCAAACTTTCTTCAAATATTCGCTTATTAACTGCCTAACAGTTGTGACAAAAAATGCATCATGACCCCTGTCAGGGGAAACAAATCTGACGAGTCTCCAGGCTCCTTCCAACCGTGCCTATGAATTATGCTTACATGTAGCGTAGTTTCCTCTCTATCAAAGTAACTAGCTTGCGGTTCTTCAAAGAGAGTACACCTATAATTCTTTGAAAAGTCATGTACCACTAACACGTGCCCTTCAGGTAAGTTATGTCTCAAATTGTCATACTGCTGGCATTGCCAAGTAGCTCTAAATTGGTGGGCCGCAAAATCTCCAAGCTTAGACAACATTGCGTCAAACATTGCTCGCGGAGTGGTCACTTTATTTACCAACATTAACTTCTTTTAGCTGTTCGCAAGCTTAACATACTCGAACTGCGCCCACTTGCATGGCCGCAGTGGAGCGCCCTCTTCCTCATTCTTTTCATCGTCCTTCTCTTCAACCATTAGCGGTATCTTGTTCACATCACAGCTGCAGCTGCACTCCCGATCTAGGCAAGACTTCTGGTAATGACCATCCATTTTCGAACAAAGGCTTGCCGCAACAAGTTCACTTACGTGCCTGTAGATAGGGAACTTGGCCTGACCCTGAGCTTGCTGCTTTGGGTTTCTTGAGCGAAAATCCATTGCTGATTTGATAAGACCATTCATCTCCACATGAGGGCGACGACAGAAAGTCTGCCTGTCCTGAGGTCACGCTTGTTGGACAAAATACGGTCTCAAACCCAAAAGTCGTAGGCGGCCCTTTTCAGCGCTTCGGGGCAGTTGTGTCGGGATTTTCTTTTCGTGTATAGCCAAGATGCCTCTTCTCCTTTAAAGTGCCAGAACGACCAAATTTGAATGCATTTTTTCCAAAAAATTCTGGGGCTAATGTAGTGTTCAAGGCCTAAGGAGATATGCTTTAATATAAAATACCTTGGAAATTAACAGAGTTGTGTGTTTTTTAGCGTTGAAGTTTGGTTCATCTGAGGACGCCATTATGAAAGAACGTACCGGAAGTCAATCTTGGAAAGGCATTGAGCCCGCACTGCGTATCAGCGGCAAATCGCATGTAAATTACACACTTACGTCAAACACTTGAGAATCACACTCGAGAACTGTTATCTATAAATATGAATAGCTCCTTTTCAAGCTCAAGTCCTCAAAAGCTGCTTTCGCACGGAATTTTCAGGGAGATCGTCTTGAGTGTGTGACGTCTTGAGTGTGTGACGTCATTTTACATCCAGCCGAATTCATTTCATTTCCGGTACGCTTTTTCAAGATGGCGGGCGATCTCCAAATTCCTTATCGGGCTATTTTCCCCGGTTAACTCAGATATGATCAAAAACGACTTTCAAACATTATTACTAGATACTTCTTTTTTAATATTTCCACATCAAAGAAATTATACGTTTCTGGTCGTTCTGGCACTTTAAGATACATATTTTTTAGCACTGAAGCACGCCGTATCCTTCTCCGACCTACGCCTAGGCGCTTGGCGATGGTGCGGGACGTCTTCCCTTTGCATGCTGGCGAGCAGGCTGCTGTAGTGAAAGCTTGAACGGCTGCCATCGCTTCGGTTCTGCGGCGGGTCTTTTGCAAAGGAATTTTGGATATTATTAGCGATCTCTTGCTCAATCTGCTCGCTAGGGTATTTCAAAATACCATGAGATTGAAGTGCCTCTTTCGTTTCTTTATCCAACGAACAAAGATAGGCGGCAACTTGCGCAACTCGTCTAATTGGGTCTTTCTCTCCTCCTGCTTGGAGACGCTTTACTGACCTGCGCTTCTGTTCTCTGTGCGTAAATGTGTAAAGTGGGACCTCCGTTGTGTTTGATTGCTGATTGCGCTTTGCGGCTCTCTGACTAGCCTTACGCTCCCTTTCCTTTTCCTTGATTGATTCACTTCAAGCTTAAACTGCGTTGACCAGTGACACGGTGTTAATTCTCGTATTTCGAGCAAAAAAGGAACTAGAAAATTACTCGATTTTTAATAGGCGCGATAATACTAAGACAATGAAATAAATACTGTTATTGTTTTGAATATAATAATTGCTTTATTTGAGTTGATGATTTGGCAATCCAACGCGTATTTAGAAAGCAGTCAACAAGAAAAGTTTTTAATCCCTTGACTGAGTTATTTTTCTGTTAATCAGCTGTACAACACTTAGTATTATTTTCACTCGCCTAATTAGTGCATATATAAGGAATTAACTCATGCAGGGGCAAACTTCTAAGACAGAAATTAAAACTACTTTCTTCTCTTCGGCTCTACTCCTTCATCTCCCCGGCGCTTTTACGGCTGCAGCACCAAGTGGCGTGTTTTCGTCAGCTCCAACTGGTCGTTGTGACTTCAATTTTGATTGAGTGGCTTAAATCTCACTAGCACTTTCAAACGGTAATTATCCTTCCTGTTATTCAATCATCTACCCTTCCAATAATTCTAGTTTGTCTTATGTCAGTTCTATCTCTGTGTTTATGGACCTGGTATGGTTCCCAATTGTTTTTTCCGTTCTGTCCGTTAGGTGCAATTCCTACCGCCTATAACTCGTCGTCCCACCACGTGGTCTGCTTCTGTAATTTTCCTTACAATTCTGCTGCAGCTTCCATTCCCTACTTGCCTTTATATGTTGTTCAGGAGGTTTCTGTTTCTCTATTATTGTCTATCTATCTCTTTTGCTGCATAAACTAATTTGTAAGTCCCACGCACCGCTGGTCTTCATGCGGCATAATGCCCCATTTAATTTTTATTTATTTCTCCGCAGTTCACTATTCTGTACTAGAATCTAGAGAAGTTCCCCCGTACTATAGCAATGGTGGACCTTTCGCATGTCTTGGTGAACGACGTTTCCAGCAACCGAGATGCCCTTTACGGTGCCCTATTCTATCAAATTAATGCAAGTACAATCGTTAGTTTACAAAAGAACAGTACAGTGTCAAGGGGGTTTTCTTGACACAGAGTAGAAGTACTTGAAGACTCAGTGGTTCAGACTCAACAGCATTTATTCTGGCTTGCGCCACAACTTCAATAACGTATCTTGTACAACGGGTCTTTTATACCCACAAGGCTCTATTGTCTGTTACAATACGTGGCACGAACTCCGAGGTACATTTAATCGGACTTAGGTAGAAAACAGCTGTAGGAAACGAATCACAATGACCCTAACGACCTTTTGTTGGAAAAGGTGTTAGAACCATCTCCTGTTTAATTAAGCTGCGGCTTAAGCTGTGAAGCAAAGTAAAAGCCGAACAAAGACTTCACGCTTAGTCATGTTACGAGTAAACACATCCGTCTTAGCAGCGAAATTGGATCTTAAATGAAAATCTAAAACAAGGTCGTAAGGTCACTAGAATTCGCTTTAGAAAATAACAGAGTTCGGACAAGTAAAATATCATCGGGATATTTATCATGAAGTTCACAGGAGTAACTAAATCCTAGAACTAACTCAAGAGTTGAGTTGTAACCTAGTTTCCACAAAACGTAGAGGAATATTTAATTAACAGCTGTTGTCAAAAGAGCGAGATCATAATTTATTCGAGTAGCAAAAGAACTCAAAAGTAAGAAAGAGTCAAGAGATTTTTCTCTTGACAACAGCTTAAGAATACTAATATGCTCAGTTATGTTACCATTGTTTTACCGGCTGATAAGATGTCGGAACTCAAGTTGACCGGCAATAACAGAGGTTTATGAGCGAAAAGTGTAAGGCCTTGACCGGCAATAACAGATGTTTGTGAGCGAAAAGTGTTTAAGTGTGAGCTCAAAGAGTATCGGTACAGAGGTTTATACGCCTAGTGTGATAATAAATGTGAGCTCAAAGATTGATTGCTCAGAGTTTTTTGTAAGCATCAACAACATTTTATTTCATTTCTATGAATGTACATTTTTTTAAAGCTAAGCTAAGCGTCAAAGTGTTAATCTGTGAGCTCAAAAAGTTTCCTGGAACCAGGGAAAAAGTTAAAATACGAGTAATGCAAGCTCAAACATTTTTTGTTACAAGAGGTTTATACACGCAAGGTAAAAAGTATGGTCTCATAAGGGTATATTTTTAGAAGAGGTAAAGTGAAATGTGTGAGCCCATTGAGTTGCCTGGTACACCAGAGTATTTAATAACTTATACACGTTAAAAGTGAAGGCTAGAACGGTTTTTATCAAACAGTACATGTAGCTCAACCCACCTAATGGTGTTCTTTAAATTTCAAGACTGTGCACTAGCTATACTGGGCCTTGCTGTTTTTTCTTTCTATTCTCCTACTCTTCCGTTTCCGCCTACCACATGCACGCCAGTGACCAGGGGGCCTATCTCAGGCATTACCCTACAACCTGCTTCGGTGGGTTCGGTCCGGCACGGTAGGTGGGGCGTCCCTTCTCCCATTGCTGTATCTACACCGTAACACCCGGCCCTAAAGGGGAGCCCCATCAAACATTTTGCTCCCTATAGGGGATATTGCGATGCGATCAAAATATCCTCATACTCCTTCATATTTCGTTGCAAAACAAACGCCTCATATAATTTACATATTATTTAACTTCTCCGTGAATGCCGTACTTATGGGTTTGATGACCAGACACAGCGCGAAAACCTGGTTCCCAGCCACTTGAAAGTTTAATGTTAGGGCTATCAGAAAACCAGAACGTTGAATCTTTTAATTTAAACATTTTCCTAACATTTTGTAAAGTTCGTCACAGTAAAAAGTAATGTGATCAGCAGGATGTCTCTTACGATAGGCGCATAGAAACATTGAAGTTTTTAACTTTTCTATATTTTCGGTCAAAGATTTGCTAAAGATTTTTACACTTGAAGTGATAAGAGTTCAAGAAGACCGTTTTAAACTGATTTTGCATGTTAATGAATCCCGGTTTGTCGTCATCCAATCACATGAGAGTAAGTTTTGATAGTTAATGTATGCGCTAAAGTAATGATGTCCTAAATACAATAGCCATTCTGCCCGATGACAATACAATACAAGTAAATGTTTTTAATTTTCCCGCTATGGTCAATCGATGAGGTCGCGGTATTTATTTGTAAATCTCCGATTTTTTTGTTTTGTTTTTCATGATAAAAATAAATATTCCATCTTGGTGTCATGATCATGATCATTTTTAACGTCATTGTGTCGTAATTCTAAAGGTTATCATAGTTTTGACGGTGAATCTATAAAAGTTAATTAACTAAAAGACGCTATTGTTAATATCTACAATCCTCGACAGATTATCTTGAATAATTTGTTGACTTGACCTTTTAGCAAGCATGCAACACGTTACCTCTTTATTCGTCATCGTTTCTCCCCCGCTCCCCCTTCAATGTTGGTAAAAACGCCCAAAATCTTTTGCCTAGCCCATCCAACTTTGAGCGGGGGAGAGGGCGGGATATCAATTTTAGCCAACTAATCTGTCTAAGATTGTAGATCGAAGCCAGAGATACGCTTTAATGATTTTTTCTGCTTCAAAATTTCAAGAAACCAAATATGAATATATTTCCTAAGCAACTACACAATCGTAGACATTAAAAATGTTTTTTTCTTGGAATGTTTTACATACAAGATCGCCTCGCCTTAGTTAAATGCTCCAGTTAAGGTGACTCATTCGAAATTCAAAATGCACCCAACTGTGTCTAGAGCGCAAATCTGCATCGTCAAACTAACGACTATAACTTTTGTGTCTTTTCCTCTATTGTTATAATTATTTTTTCAAATCCTACATTAATGATGTATAAATATGCTACTGGGAACCGATCTTCTTGAAAACATTTTTAGAAGTCACAATCTAAATTTTGTGAGGCCCTAATTTCATATTGCGGACGTACTAGAAAAAACATTTGCCTGTTTTTTTGGCTGAAATTCCAGGAATCGATTCCAGTTGTAGTGATCTCAAATCAAGCGAAGTTACAGAAAATTCGTCGCAACAGAAACGCGGTAATAAAAATACCGTCAGTTATGGTCAACTATTGCCAAATTAGAACGCTGATTCTGCTTGGCTTGAATTGAATTTTAATAGTGCTCCGAAACTCATTATTTTGGGCTCTTCCGCCGGCACTATGTTGTATAGTAATGTATTAAACTTTACCGAAGGTCAGATTGTAAATACCATGAAATACTAAAATGTTCGAACATTATCTACCGGGAAAGAAATTGTGAAAGCGCAATGAATTTATTACAAGAATGTCGAGTTAAAATGTGTTGTTATTACGTATTATTTCTTGCTAAGATGTATATAGACGAGAAGCTCGAGGCATTGGTAATACTTAGTAAGCAAGTTTGAACATCATGCGTGCTTATTTGATATAGAAGAAAATTGTTAAAGTTACGGCGGTCGCCCTCTGGTCATGCACGCAGATTTGAAGCTGTCTTGTTTATGAATGGTAATGAAATCTCGCATTTTGCCAGGGGGAACACAGTAGGCCAACTCTAATCATCGAACAAAGAAAACGTTTATCGTCGACTCTTTTTTTGTTCCATAGGGACTTAACAGACAATTGCTATTTTCGGAGCGTGACTGCTATTGATAAGATTTGGCCTAATGAGCTCCCCCTGGAAAAACTTAGATTTATAAACAAGAGAGCTTCAAATCTGCGTGCCACACCAGAGGGCGAATGTCGTAACTTTGTAATTTTCTTCTTTGCCAAATAAGCAAATATAATGGTCAAACATGGTTACTAAGTTTTACCAATGCCACAAACTTCTCGTCTATATAAATCTTAGCAAGAAATATTACCTAATAACGGCACATTTTAATGCGACATTCTTGTAATAAATTTATTGGTCTTTCACAATTTCTTTCCTCGGTAGATAATGTTCAAACATTTTAGTAGTTCATGGTATTTGAAATCGGACCCTCGATAAAGTTTAATACATAGAGGATATTACATGGGCGCGCGGAGATACGAATTTTATCTTCGAGTGTTGATATTATCTCTCACGAGTATTTACAATCTGAACTACAAATTCAATGATTTTCGAAAAAGGCTTGTGGAAACACATTAGCTATTAAGTCGGTGGTTCCCAATTTATCTCTCATAAACTTTAGAAGTTTTTTTCATCAAACTACAAATTAAAATGACCAAGAGTGCACAAAACCTACAAATTCTTGTGGCATTAATTATAAAATGATCGGCAAGTTCCTTTACTATACTCCTGACTTACTTTCTTGTCAGACTCTCGTCGCTACCTTCCAAAGCTCGTATCGATTTGTAAGCGTAGTAGCTTACTTGTTTCCATTTTTTACTTCTTCATAAACTGCAGAACTCTCTCGTTTTTCAGGGGATCTATTTTGTTGCAAGTTCACATTGATATTTAACGTTCTACCTGTAATTGTTCCAGTATTAAATGAGAGAGCCAAATCCCGTTGTCGAAGCAGTTTGTTGCACCGTCTCTGCCGGCATTTTTGCATACGAACACACTCGTATTTCCTACTCGGCAGGGAGCTGTTCTGTCGTCGTACATGAACTTGCCGCAGCAATACTAGTGTACTAGCTGGACCTCTGAAGGACAATATGTTGGATATCCTCTCTTGTTGATTATCTGGCAGAGACGAGTATTATTGTTCACCTGAAGTTGACCTGAGCAGTTCGGGATTTGGTTCCTGAATGAACTCCCTTAAAATTTTGACGTCGTAATTCAGTTTTTCGTTTCATGTTAGCGTTTTCCTGCTGGTCTATGAATTCAGTAAGATCTTCATCAGTAAAATCTAGCTTGAACCTTTGCACACTTGCCATGTTTGATATGATAGAGAGCTGATTTATCCACTGCGAAATCGGAAAACTAAAGCAAAACATGGCGATTATTTTTTGCAGAGCGACTGTCAGCACGTCATTTGCATAAGCGCGCGAAAATACTGAAAGCTCATTGGTTGAAATTTGATATCAACACATGTGTTGAGAAAAATCGTATCCCCACTGGTGGGGGTGGGGATACCGATTGTATCATTTTGATGTCACTCAGTATCCCACTGCAGTTCATATAATAAATTACTTTATGATATGGATTCCAGTGTTTTACCGGAAACTAAAACACTCGTATTTTCCATATCTTCACTAGTGAAAATATACAAAAGTTATGTACCGAATGTCCCGGATGTGCGCGTTTGCAGTGTTTTCCTGACTTCGTCTGCAGTGAAATCTCGCTCGCTTGGTCACACGAGTTTTAAGCCACAAAACTAAGTTTTGTTCTAGTTGTAAAGAGAAAAACCTTATTTCAACTATGGCAGAGAAAGCTACCGCAGAGAAATTAGTTCTTAACGACACTGGGAATCAGAAAGATTGAGGGAGTATTTCACAAATAAACACTTTCGACTTTACCAAGTGAGTTGTTCAATTTGTAATATTTTGCCGCTATGTCAATTCTAATCCATATAATAAAAAGAACATTACACGGTGGCTTGAAGATATGGATTTCATTTTCTCGTGTCAAAAACAATATTGCCACTCGAAAATAAAATCCATATCTTCGCGCCACCGTGTAATATCCTCTATATACAACATAGTGCCGAGGGAAGAGCCCAAAATAATGAGTTTTCGGAGCACTATTAAAATTCAATTCAAGCCAACCAGAATCAGCGTTCTATTTTGGTCACAATTGACCAAAACTGACGGTATTTTTATTACCGCGTTTCTGTTCCGACGAATTTTCTGTAACTTCGCTTGATTCGAGATCACTACAACTGGAATCGATTCCTGGAATTTCAGCCAAAAAAACCGGCAATTTTTTTTTCTAGTACGACCGAATATGAAATTAGGGCCTCACAAAAATTTAGATTGTGACTTCTAAAAATGTTTTCAAGAAGATCGGTTCCCAGTAGCAAAATTATAATCATTAAAGTAGGATTTCAAAAAATAATTATAACAATAGAGGAAAAGACACAAAAGTTATAGCCGTTAGTTTGACGACGCAGATTTGCGCTCTAGACACAGTTGGGTGCATTTTGAATTTCGAAAGAGTCACCTTAAACAGCCCCGACCGCAAGAACTCAGAGCAAATACAAAATTCAAATTAGTTGTTAAAATTTTTCCTTTTTGGCATCATTCTTATTTCGACATAACTAGTAATCAGAGTAAAATTGATTTCAAAACGGCTTGATTTCTGGAGCTAAACATGTATAACTAACCAGATTTTCAGACAAAGGATCTCCTAAAAGCTCCTCGTCAAGGTATTCAGAACTAGGATCACACGATTTCCATTTTAGCCGTCGAACTCCGGATAACGGACTAATTGATCAACTGTAGGCAATAGAGCGCGAGTTCGAATCAAGCCCACCGCTTTGCCTGGGGTGTTGACCGCTCAATTTCTTCCGGATTTTCTGATTTTGGGTATATATGGGAAAATTTGTCATGGAACAAAACTATAGAACAGAACAGTAGAACGCGCAGTGCTAACCCAACTGTTGAGTCTAGAATGGCACTACATGGAGTTTTGGAAATGAGTTCCAATTACATGTAAATAAACATTTAATGGACTAGGAAGTTGTGGTATAGCCAATCATCATCATCATCATGTTTTCCCGCGTGACCGCGTCGCAGCCTTGGGGCGATCTTTCAAGAGAAAGTATCCTCGAGAAATTTCAGGAAGCCGTCTTTGTCCATCATCTGGCGTCTCGCTTGTATTTTATCAATGTCAAGGAGACGCTCTACTTTGTTCCATATCCTTCCATTTCCCGTACTAAAAAGAACTTGCTTTTGGAGGGAGTCATTGCTCAACCTACATACATGGGCCAGATATTTCAGATGTTGTTTTGTGCAAAAGTCACGAATCGGGAGAGTTCCGGTGATATTTCGCAGTTCTACATTTGAGATTTCCAACCTCCAGTCAAATTCACCTGATTCAAGGTCATCATTCCGATTTATCCTTTTCCGATCAGGGGCATTTCTACGTTTGTAGCCACCTCGTACCATCTTCCTCAAAAACCATGCCACACCACTTCCACCTTCCTCAGTTCCTCTTCTGAGAGCTCCCAGGCTTGGACACTATACAGCAATCGTGATTTTACACATGCGTTCAGGAATTTAACTCTGGTCGCTAGTTGAATTCGTTTGTCTGTTAGCCCGTGTTTCAGCTCCTCCCATTTCTGGAAAGCAGCACCTATTCTCGTATACAGGAATTGCGAGATTTTAGCAGAGTTGGTGATTGTGTATCCAAGATACTTGAAATTCCTGACGTTCTTCAGTTTCTTTGAGCCAATTGTGACCAAACTTTCTTTTTCCATCAACATCTCATCTACATTAAAGATCATTGTTTCCGTTTTGTCGTATGACATTTGCAGACCAAACCGCTTGAAGCTCTTATCATAAATCTCCAGCATCTCTTGCAGCTCTTCGGCAGACTTCGCGAAGATAACCTGATCGTCGGCATATAGGAGCTCAGTGATTTGTTGATGACCGGATAGTGGGGCCTTCTTTCGATATTCTCTTGGTGAGACTTCATTGGGAATGACGAAGTTCACATTGAAACCTGCATTCGGGATGCGCTGTAGTATCTCATTTCGTGCCACTCTTACAACAAAGTCCATGTATATATTGAAGATAGGAGGCGATTCTAATGCTCCTTGTCGACAGCCTACTAGTGTTTCGAAGTAGCTGGTTGACCCTTTAATGCATGCCTTGGTACCCGTGTATAATGCCCGCAGGATTGCTATCAAGTGTGAGCATCTTAACCGTACTTCGAGGCAAATAAATAGAGCCTCTCTTGAGATCCAGTCGTATGCAGCTTTAAGATCTATGAAAGCCACATACAAGGGCGTTTTGGATTTTTGCGACAATTGCAAAATATGACGCAGAATGAATATAGCGTCACATGTAGACCTGTTTCCGCGGAATCCAAATTGAGATGGTAGTAGGATCAGCTCGTACGCGTCTCTGAGTCTTTCGATAATTATCCCTGATAACACTTTAGAGATCGTTGCAATTAAACTTAAACCACGATAATTTTCTGGAAGAGATTTAAGACCCCTCTTGTAAAGGCACGTAATGGATGCTTTAAGCCATGTCGCAGGAACCTGGACACACGTCCATATCAATCCAACTAGTAGTAAAACGTAGTGTATCAGCCTTGTAGACGTGGAATACTTCAACTGCTCGGAGTATACTTTGTCAGTACCTTGACATTTGCCGTTCTTCAGACTTTTGATGGTATTCTCAATCTCCTTACGATTAGGTGTAGATTCGTCTATTGCAGGCAGGTCATCCGGTGGCAGTAAGTGTGGGAAGTCTTCAGGACTTTCTAACTCAGGCTGTGGGATGTAAGGACGGTCAGTTTGTATCCTAAGTTGGAATGGAACGTCCATAGATGTTCATTAGTTCTTGTTGCAAAGGTGGTGTTGAGGATGCACAGAGCATTACTTTCCGCTGTTTCTTTTAATTTCATCCCATTGAAGCTGGTATTGTCCTGAACATGATAGGGGCCTACACCTTTCCAGCTAGCGGAGTCGCAGTCAAATCCAATTGTAGCATTAAAGTCGCCAGCGACTATGGTCTTATATGACGGATGGTCTTTCTTCGTCTTTTGTATGGATTTATTCAGTTGTAGGTAAAACGCCTCTTTGGTGCTATCAGCATACTCTTCAGTTGGACAGTAGCAGCTGTATATTGCAAGTTTGATGCCATTCACCTTGATCCTTGCTACTGTCAGTCTCCCTTCAATCACATGTTGGACATCCAACAGTATAACATGTGGAGCCAGCACCACGGCCACTCCTGCTCTAGCTGTCTTCATTCCATTATACAATATTCGCCAGCCATTCAAAACATTGTCCTTAAAACAAATATCACCATTCCTCCTCTGACGGACTTCTTGCATGCATGTTAGGTCATGCCCTAGCCGTTTGCAGTGTTTCACACAGTCTGCAAGTTTACTTTCACATTTACAAGTTCTTACATTGATGGTTCCCAATCTAAATGCATGAGTATTTCCCCTCATGTTAATGGAACAACAGTTATAACTTCAATAAATAATAAATAATAATAATACCAATGTAGTATGGCTAGACTAAAGAAAGACGTCTCTTCGATCTTAGATACTGACCACACCTGGCTTGGTAACCAGGCGCCGAAAATGACATGAACACAGGGAGCCCAATACTACAGAAGTTAGACTGTCTTCTTCGTGATAAGTAGGGTCTTTTGGTTTTAGGGGAACAATGTGTTTTTCATGCTACTGTCTATAGCTATAGGGTCAGCGGAGCCAGGTCTCCTTCCCATAACTTATATAGCACAATGAGACCAGTGAAAATGGTATACCATTTTCACTGGTCTCATTGTGCTATATAAGTTATGGGAAGGAGACCTCGCGGAGCACCTGAGTGGGAGGACGATATATAAGGGTGGGAGGGTGGGAAAGAAACGGAGCTCCGCCAGGTCAGCACAATGAGACGTAAAAGCGCCGCGACTAATAAACGTGACCAGGGGCGCCTCCTTACCACAGGAGTAGCGACGAAGTGAGACGTATGGACCGCTGCCCTTTCAAAGGGAAACGTAAAAATGTCCACAAAGTGGGACAGGCAAATGGCAAAAAGTTTTTTCACGCTCTTAACATCTAGAAGCAATGTTAACAGAAATTACGTCTCTTGGCCATGCATTAATCTTATAGGTGTCGATTTACAATAAAAATTACTTTTTTGCTTGATCGCAGTACTGAAAAATAAAACTTAGTTAAATCATGCTGTTTAAATGTGACGGTGGGACACGCTTATTTATGTCAGCGCAAAAGGAATTCGGATTATTTTCGGATGCAAAAAGGTAAACATTCAATAAAATAACTCTTTCCAAAGCAAATTAAGGCTGATATCTAAAAATATATATCATAAAATCGGTATAATTTGAAGCGGTTAATTTTTAAAACGATCCTAAAAGATAAATATGGCAGGCAATTCGGCAATGTACACCAGTTCGCTGTAACTAGTCACCTGTGACCTGTCTTAAAAACAAATAAGCTTGGTCCTGACATACAAGTACTATTTACAATATGAGCGGCCGATTTGTATGGGATTTACAATTCCATACAAATCGGACGCGAATATTGTAAATGACTTATGATATGTCAAGACAACAACTCTTTGTTGAAAATTCTTTGTTTGTATTCTTTTGTTGAAAACAATTTGAAGTACTATTGAAAATCCAAGGCAGCATGAATTCAATTTAGTTGAAAAGGTTTTTAGGATTCTTTTGTTTTATTCATGACGATGAATAGGCCTTTTGTTGTAAATGATGTAATACACAAAATAATGAACTGACTTTTGTTATCAACTTTAGCCGAAAGTTGTGCAATGAAATTTATTCAGTCGATGCTAAGTACTGTAAAAAAATGCAGCGTAGCGCTTTTGGTACGCCAAACTCGTCACAAGTCGCTTTCTCTGCTCTTCAAAATCGTGTGTCGGATGGGACTTTCCGAAAGTCTAAAACACGGCAAGACAGCAGTTGGAGCCATTCGTACCGATACGAGAACAGGAGATGTGAACTATATGGTCGAGCTTTTTGAGACAACAATCGAGCACAAAAAGAAGGTTAGTTTTATTCTGAGTATAGCGACTTTGCTTTATCAGACTTGTTGTTAAATTAAATGTAAATACATTAAATATCGAACTATGTCCATGTGTTTAAGGTTTCCAAACTGGTTTCGAAAGCATTGCACGCAGAGGGATTGGAAAAGATACAACAATGGAGCAAGTGAACAAGACGAGGTCAAGAAATTGTTGGAAAGGCAGTGGAGGGAAAGCAGTTCAACTGAGTCAGACTCTCTGGTTATTTATTGAAAATGCGTATTTTTTAATGCTGTTAGTTTTATATAATAAGACAGCTTTCTGGTCAAATGAACACTAGTCTGCTTGCAGCCGTTCTTGAACTTATTCTTATACAGTTTATTATTGTCGACAAACCAACTAGCCTAATTGTTTGTAACATTTGTTTTACCAAATGCTTTTCTTGCTTAAAGTTTTGAGTAATGTTTTTTCATAGTCGTAATTTTACTCGAATAGTTCAGCAGTGAAAGGGTGGGGTTGATGAATAATGACAATAGTTAATAGATCTATTAGTATTCTGTAAATATTTATAGAATACTAATATCGATATTAGTATTCTATAAATATTTACAGAATACTAATAGATCTATTAACTATTGTTATTATTCATCAACCCCACCCTTTCCCTGCTGAATATTCAAGCCCTCCCCGCTCTTTTAGTTTGATGGATCTTGTATCCAGTTTACAAGGCTAGTCATGTGACCTGAATTGTGCCTTCTCATTGGATACTTGCTTCATGAATAATTGATGAATATTATAAGGTTCTGTATAGCCTCCTCCGCAGGCATCTCTCGGTTCAAAACAAAAGGAACTAAACATCGCGCGGGGTTGCTGTGCCGGGGCGAAAACGCGCGAGAAGACTAGGCATGCTCTCGGTTCAAAACAAAAGAAACTAAACATCGCGCGGGGTTGCTGTGCTGGGGCGAAACGCGAGAAGACTAGGCACGAGCGAAGAGCCGAGGGAAGGGGGAGAGGCGGAGAAAGAAAGAAAGAAAGAAGAGAGAAAATTCACCAAGCCGATTTCAAGATATTCCAGGCGACTTTTTTTTCCTTTGAAAATTCAAAATGTTTCACTTGCTTTCTAATTATTAATTTAATGGCTTTTTTGAAATAGGCTAGCGAAATCTCTTACGTATCCCAAGGTATACAACTACTTGTTTGCCAAATTTGATACCAGGAAGTGCTTTTAATTTTCCATAATGAACATCGACGCAAACTTCAATTTTTTGAGCAAATTCGCAAAATATCATTTCGAACACAACTAAAGGCTCCAGGGAAAGTTCCTGATGGCCAATTTTTTTCTCGCGCTCTTAACTTAATTGACCATATTAGCGAGATGCTGTCCGCGTAGGAAACAAAATTACGTCGCGGATAGCGCCTGGTAAAATTCTAAAGTTCACTACCTTCTTCCTAGTTCCGCTCAAGATTCTAAAGCTGCTGCAGTTGCAGATTTCTATAGGACTTAGTCCATTTCTCACATACAAGCATTCAATTTTGCTCCTGCTATTCTGGTTCAATGAGCGGAACTGGTCACGCAAGTTCTGTAGCGCGCCTCTAATTTTCCTTTTTTTTTTCGTATCCAACCGAGCTAATCAACTCCAGTTCCTGCTGGATAAGATGGCGATTAGACAAAACTTACTTCTTTTACTTTTTTTGAATAACAATTACAACCGAAGAAAACTGCAGCAGCTTTAGCGGAACTAGGAAGAAGATGGTGAACTTTAGATTTTTACCAGGCGCTATCCGCGCGTAATTTTTTTTTCTTACGCGGAGAGCATCTCGCTAATATGGTCAATTTTAAGTTAAGAGCACGAGAAAAAAAATTCGCCATCAGGAACTTTCTCTGGAGCCTTAGTTGTGTGATAATGATATTTGGCGAATTTGCTCAGAAATTTGAAGTTTGCGTCGATGTTCATTATGGAAAATCAAAAGCACTTAATTCCTGGCATCAAATTTGGCAAACAAGTAGTTGTATACCTTGAGATGAATTTTGGGGTAAGAGATTTCGCTAGCCTATTCCAGAAGCTACTAAATTAATAATAATTAGAAAGCAAGTGAAACATTTTGAATTTTCAAAGGCAAAAAAAGTCGCCTGGTGTATCTTGAAATCGGCTTGGTGAATTATCTCTAAACTTCGTATACGTATAGACATTTACCTAAGGATTAGCGCTTGGAGTGTCATTTTAAAAAGTTTAGATCGAATTTCAAGTGGAACTTTTGCTAATTAAAAACAGTGACCCCCTGTTTCGTTGCTATGGAAACTCTGATGATGATAAATCGTGCATCATCTTGAACTTTGATCTTTCCACTGCAAATGGTCAAAATTTCAATTCCGTAGGTAAGTATATTTCAGAATTGTAGTCGTCCAAAGTTGAGAGACCAAGTTCAAGAAAAACTGCAGATTTTTTAGTTTAAATCTTTTTAAAAATATTTTAATATTTCACAAATTTTTAAAACAAAAAACAAACTACATTGAATGTAGATGAAAACTTATAGTAACTAATAATAATAATGATAATGATAATGATAATGATAATGATAATGATAATGATAATGATAATGATAATGATAATGATAATGATAATGATAATGATAATGATAATAATAGAGACATTTTTTTCAACAAAAAAGAGTAAGAAGGTTAATGAAATAGTAGTGGCATGAGGGTATCCCATTTTGAATAGTGATAGTCAAGTTTATTTCTTTTGGTTGCAATAGAGAGTTCAGTTCTATAAACATATTTCACTCTTTCCCAAAAAAGCGAAATTTTTGTCATAAGCTTAATTTGTTTGTCTGGTTCTGAAAACATATTTCGATATATTCCTTTGGATATAAGAAATTGCTCTAGTGCATACCAAAAGGTTGTACTTTTAGACCCTGGAAAAACAGATGCTCGAGGGATACTTCCACCTTAGCGCAAATAGGAGATTCAACTATTTTCCTTTTGTAAAGGGATTTATTGCCGTATAAAATTCTATGGGCCATTTTCCACTGAATTCCCTGTGCTTTACATCAATAGTAACTTTAAGAGGAAGGGTATATATCTCCTCCCAATTGAAAATGCAGCCAGGATATGTTTGACCGTATTTGTTCTGGGCTATAGGGACAGTGGCGGATTGAGCCAACAGTTGGTCATAAAATAATCTCGACTTCATTTTTTCTAGTCTAAGGATGCATTCCCCAATTTCTAGGTGAGCAAGGTATTTGGATTATCTTCGGGTTGATTTATAACAAGCTCAGTATCCCTAGGACTAGATCGAATAGTTTCCTTCCATTAAGTAGGAAATAACTTGTACAATCCGTACAACAAAATAAAATCGCTCGTACTGAGATTCGTATACATTGCTCTTAATTCATCGTGAGATAGAAACTTTCCTTGCTTATTGATTATATCTTGAACCCTAATAATACCGGCTTTTCTATGATCATCTCTATTAGGCTGGCGCTTTTCCGATGAGTAGCCATTTATTGTTCCATATTATCTGATTCAGAATACAGTAAAAACCCGCATAAAAGAACAAGTGGATTAAGAACACTCAGGCTGAAATTTGGCCAAAAAGGTACCTTATACATAAGAACACATGCAGCCTGAAAACTGAAAAATTGTTCTTGCATAAGAAATGACTGCCATTTAGATTTAAGTACAGAAACCTACTGTGGTACAGTACAGTAGATCAATAGACCGTTGCACACAGATTTCCTACAGTATGTATCGTATGGGGATTTCCAGGCTGCATTTAGCCAAGTAGCTTATTTTTCTGCCAATCATATTCTTTATTTGACTGTTGGTAGTGAATGCAGTATATGATAAAAAGAAACAATTTTAAGAACACCTCAAGAACATTTCAGGCTGATTTTGCAGAAATCACCCAATATATAAGAACAAAATCAGCCTGAATCCCCAAAACACCTGTTCTTTTATGCGGGTTTTTACTGTATCCGCATGTTTCAGATTTTGTGATCCATCCAGCAGGAGGGACCGCGCCCTTAAACACTCTGTAGAATTTAGGGATGCAGACTGCCAAAAAGTCTACTGAACAATTACAGTGCACCACAAAATCCTCACCTACATGTCTCAAGTAATATCAAACAATTGTTTTCCATGTGCTCTGTTGTGGCTCTAAAAATCGTTTCAAAAATGATCATGCATGGGACTTGGTTTATTTAGCGTTTCTAAATGTGTCATTTTGATTCCGCCGTCTTTGTTTTGTTTTATTAATACAGAACGCTTAACTTTGTCTTTCGAGCCATTCGAGATCAATTCAAACATCAACTTTTCTACCTCTTTACAAATATCATCATCCAGGGTTAACTACAGGGTTCTACCTCAACCAATCTTGATCTTCGCCATTTCGCCTTTTGTTTAGAATATGACATTGACACCTCGCGTATTTTATATTTAACAAAGTCCCAGACAACTCTTTTATCTGGGATGTTAATGACTTCTTCCTTTCATTCTTGGAATTTATCATTTATGATCTTTAGCGTCATCCGCTAAACTGGAATTAAATTTCCAATAATAAGAGTCTCGCCCTTCGTCAAAAACGCCGTTGAAATTCAGAAGGATGGCTGCAATGATCGGATTTAATTGAGGGTATGATGTCAGAGGGTATGGTGTCAGATGTTTCTATATCCTCCTGTAATTCGTCGCTCACTAAAAAATAGCCGAGGCGACGTTGTCGAAAAGGCTTTTTTTTGTCTCCATGGAAACCGCTTAGTGTTAGGATTACTCAATCTCCAGATATCGATAAGATCGTTTTCGAGCATGACCTCCTCCACCAATTTTACCGAAGCTTTAGTTTCACGTTGTTGTTGTCACAGTCTAAATGACTCCTACAGATATTTAGATCGCCAGCTATGATTAATTGCGAGATATGATTGGTCGATTAAATTCGGCACATAATAGAGTTCAGTTGTTTATAAAAATCAATTTGTTCCTTTTCTTTTTCGGCGCGTAAATATTTGCGAGCAAAAACGGTGTTTCTTGAACAATAGCATTCAGAAGAATAATGCGGCCACTTTGGTCAGACTCTGTGGATTTGACTTTCAAATCTAAATCATCCCTTGTCAGAACCAAAAAAGGACCCATCACTCTGTAACGGGAACGAAAGATAACAGGCATCATACATTTTCTCTTGCAGACGTTTATATTATCTATGCATTTAAATTTATGGGTTGTTGATGGTGTTGGGCAATGGCTAGGAAACCCATCGGGGAAAAAATTGTGGAGATTTGAGGGTGTGTAGCGTGGAACCTTTGTCATGACAGATCACAAAGCGTTGTACAAACTGAGAAATGATACAAAAGAACTTCGAAATCCCCAAAAGACTTTTTTTTTGAGACGACGTCCCTTGCTATTGTGATGAAATGCCTCAGTTTCACAAATCAAAACTCATTTTTCTTCCGGTATTTTAATACCGGTATTTTAAAAAGGCACGAGCAACTCTTAACAAATTCAGAGAACTTCTTGAAAAATCCAACCGACTGAAACAAAAACTCAAACAAAACTCTTTCTAGCAAAGATATCGGCATTTAACGCTATTTCAAAATGTAGCGATGACATTTAGAGAAAAATTCATGACTTTACATTTTCCTGTATTCACATGTATTAATTTAGACTTAGCGTGCGCTCTGAGAAGCAAGGTTTGTTTTAGACTTGAATGAATTTTTTTCTCAGCTTAAAGCTTTCGAATTAGAATTATCCCAGCACATGCCTGCAAGTAATTTTAGGTCTGGATGTCTATGGTATTTTCGGCTGTGCGAACTCAGTTCTTTCTTAGTTTCTGTGGAAGAATTCAACATGGCGGCTTTGTCCTTCGCATAAGAAATCGCATGATTTGGAACTTCGCTGCAGATTAATCTTTTCCAACAAAAACACGCCTACAGGTGAGATTTCGACTTTCTTTTCAATGGACTGTGAAATGTTTGGAGTTTGAAAACGGCGTTATTTATGGCCCTTTATTTTACCTTCGCCTGCCCGTGGAAACGCGCTAAAATGCCGCGCTCTGATTGGCGGGGGGTGACCCGAACACTGACAATGCGATTTTTGCTGCGAGCGAAGCGAGTTCCATGAGAGAAAAATATTGGACCCTTGCACTCTTTTTTCCAATATTTTCAAAACATGTCCGCACCCTGTTTTTATACATACGTCAAAACTGTTTTACGCTTGAAGCAATCGCGAAGCCCGCGAGCATTTAAAGATAATAAACTAACATTTAAGTTTTGTTTGATTTTGCGCCATAGTACAAAATATTTAGAAAATTGAACCTGATGGGACACCCTCCGCCACAGCAGCGAGATATGTAGACACTAGCAGGCATATTGAAAGAACGCTAGTCCTAGGACAAGCAAAAACTTCTAAACAAAAATGAAAAATTGGCTGGTGTTTGAATGGGAAGAAGTCAATAAATTACAGCAATTATCGAACTGAGCCTTAAAGTGCCACTAAAGGCAGAAAACAACTTTATTTCATCAAAAAGTTCCATTATCCAAGCGAGCATTTGCGAAATAAAAATGTGTTTTGCGCACGCCGTGAGTATTTTATTGATTTTTGAACATTTCCGATCGGCGGTTTTCGTTCAATTTTCGCGGGGGCCGAACACTTATCGACTGTGACGTCAGAAGAAGACATGTGACTTGTTCACAGAAGAGAAATTATGTGGACGAAAGATTAATGCTGCGTCTTTAAAGACGAAAAAATACACGAGAAATGGTTCGCAAGTCCATGAAACTAGTATTGTGTGTCCAGCAGACTCCAAGAAAGATATTAGCGTCGATATTTTACGGTGTATAGCGATAATTCGAACAGAAACAATCCAAGGAAGACGTGAGCGCGAAAAATAGCGGCAGCAAGCGCTCCCCGGTCTGTTTATTGCTCGAAGAAACACTTATTATTTCTGTAATTCGCCGAGCTGAGAGTCTACAGCCTGAAGAACGAACCACCAGGAAGGAATAAGGAAGATATACCGCCGTGTGTGATGATATTGTTGGAATAGCGATCGATCGAGAGAGGAACTAATCGGCATGAAAGACGTGACACATTACTACGCGGAGAGTCAAACACAATAAGTTATCATGCAAAAAACTCGAAATACAAATGGTTTGTGAATCCGTTAATGTGCCTTGACATATTTAGCAGACACCAAGGAAGATATCAGCATCGATATTTTACTGTTGTATAACGATAATTCGAACAGAATCGGCCCAGAGATATCCTGCGAGCAGAGCTTCTGTAGTCAAGAGAAGCGAACAGAGGGAAAGCGCGACTCGAACAACAATACTGTACAAGGCAAACGCATTCTTTTCCATTCTTCCTTTAACTACGAATTTGAACTCCGCAAATATGGAAGAGGCAATAAATCATTTCAGGAGAGGGACGACTGTATCTGGGAATGAATAGTTTATATAAAGGAAGTGAACGAACTGTTTTAAACGAACCGGATTCTAAATGTAGCGCGGAACCTGTAGCGCTGAGGGATTATAAACGAAACGATTTTTCCAAGAACAACACCAATAACTTTATGTTAAAGAGTTACTACCGAGCCCAGATAGCCAAAAGACTAAAGTTCTTTCTCTATTGGAGCCATACAACGAAGTTATGGATGTGACACTTTTTATTGTCAATGTATGAAAATAATTAAGTAACAGGAAATCCATTTGGAGAACGAGCAATTTCATGTTTTGGTGAACAATATCTTTTACCTATGCTAAAATCAAAGATATTCAAATTCTGTTACCTTTTTAAGGTAGACACCAAAAACAAATTCCCATTGGGACCATTGGAGCCTGTAAAAATAATTTTCAAAGTTGAAACGTCGTGCAAAATCGTGCAAACAGGGGAAAACGTGTGACTGTGTTGTCCACCAGATATTGAAAACATCAGTCCCCTAGAAGTTCACAATTGAATGCCAATTTTAAGCATGAGCAAAGCCATGGGAATGAAAATATTGTTGTACATGTATATGTGTAACTCAATGGGCTATGCCATAAAAAAGCTATCTGTGTTAGGTTGATAAGGTTTCATCAAGTTTACAAGGAGACAATTTTTGTGAAATCAAATGTGTGGTTCCAGAAAATATCCATACCCCCTCCACGGAAGGGTGTTGGAAAGTGACCCCTCTGGAACTTCCAAAGAAAAATACAGTATTTGTATGGAAATGATCAGGTAAATTGACCCCCCTACCCTTGAAGGTAGCTGATTCTTGAAACATGCACAATGAATCATGGGACTAGAGCGCTTTCCTTATTTTAACATGGCGCTTGTGTAAAATAAATTGCTTGAGAGAAAGAAAAGTATTTTTACTGAATCAATGTATAATAAAACAATTATTGAATTCGGTTTTTGTGGATCTCCAGAATAAACAATGTCTTGCCAAGTCAGCCCTACCTCACGGCCTCGCCTGATTCCACCTACAGAAACTGTGCTTATGTATCCATTTACACCCATGGTGTGAAAGTTATGGTGGCTCAAATGCTCAAAGATTAAAGAAAAGAAACGTAGGGGGAATTTTGGCATGTTTAGCTAACCCTGACTTGCATTATGGGGGTATGAGGGAGGATGGATATTTCGTGGAACCACACCATTGTGATTACAATGATATTCAGGGGTCTAGTAGCCTGCGTCCCCTCCCTTAGCAGCTATGCAGGCTAGGGGTCTAGCTGCATGCTTTACAATGGAAAAAAAAAATCAAATATTGACTCGAGCTTCTTGTTGCATTTTGGGGGATGGTGGATTTTAAGGCAATCGTTGAGTTGGTATTACAATTGCTTTGCTTCAAATTGTTGCTCCCACTCTATTTATGCACTGTATATGCCAATTCAGGGGTAGCAAAGAGAGTACAAAATAAAATTGTTCTTAGATATTGAATAATTAAATAATTATTTTTCTGAATGGCCCACTTCCCCACAACGGAAAACATCTGTTCTGAACAGCCCCCCTTTCTGGTTCTGTCCCCCTCCCATGATAAAAAATTAATGATCCCTGTAGAAATAAAATCCAATGTTATAATCTATTTTGTTCTCTTATGTTTCTATCTGGCTCATTCAAAAACTGCAACTCTCCAAGCAATACTAATCATCTCCCAGTCAACAGATCATTTTCAGCATCAGCAGGGAATTCTTTTCATATCTTGTATACATGTGGGCAGGTAATGGCTTTCTATTGTTTGCCAGGTACGCGTACACTCCCCTGCAAACAGAGGCCTCTCACGATAGTCTAGTTTCGAATTCTCTGTTCTACCGCTGAATAGGCATCAGAGGCATGTAAATACAGTGAGAGTCTCAGTTTGAAGCAGAGAAAGTTACAAATACCAACAAGAAACTCATTAAGCTTGAATGGAGACAATAGACAAACTTGTGAAAGTGTTTCGATGGTATTCACAATTTTCTCAACTTCAAACTGAGGCTCCTTCTGTCTTTATGCACCACTCATGCCTATTCAGCAGTGGAACTGAGAATTCAGAACTGAACTATTAGTGCAAAAGAGACACCTGACTTTGTTCCCTGCGAGCAGAGGCTACTTTAAAATCACCTCCCTGCATTTTCTTTTACTTTTAGTGTTTTCCAACTACGAAAAACACAAAACAAGAGAGAAGTGGCCTCTGCTAGCAGGAACTGACTTTGCTGACATTTTCTCATCCACATTTTTTCTGGATGAGACTGGCTGGAATTTTTCAACAACTTGAAATATATCCACTGAATAATCTAAAAGCTTTTACAATTATAGTTTGCAGCTGGATAACTTTTCTCACAACAAGCTATTTATATTGACATTGAAATTTATTTTTCCTTGGGTGAGCAGGCCCCCTAAATTCCCCTACAAGAAAAACAAAAATAACCTCTGTGCAAACGTGTGCAGTCCTGTTTCCTGTTTGCACTATGTATTTGATTCAACTTTGAAAATTACTGTTACAGGCTCCAATGGGAATTTATTTTTGGTGTTACTACAATTACTGAGCTTGAAAAAGTGCTTACATAATTTGAATATCTTTAAAATTACTCTGGTAAAGGATTTTGTTCACCAAAACATGAAATTGCTCTATCTCCAAATGGTCCCAAATGCATTTCCTATTAATTATTTTCATACATTGACATTAGAAAGTGTCACATTCATAACTTCGGTGTATGGCTCCAATAGAGAAAGAACTTTAGTCTTTTGGCTATCTGGGCTCGGTAGTTACTCTTTTAACATAAAGTTATTGGTGTTGTTCTTGAAAAATCGTTTCGTTTAATCCCTCAGCGCTACAGGTTCCGCGCTACATTTAGAATCCGGTTCGTTTAAAACCGTTCGTTCGCTTCTTTTATATAAACTATTCATTCCCAGATCCAGTCGTCCCTCTCTGAAATGAATAAATTGCCTCTTCCATATCTGCAGAGTTCAAATTCGTAGTTACAGGAAGAATGGAAAGGAATGCGTTTGCCTTGTACAATTGTTGTTCGAGTCGCGCTGTCCCTCTGTTCGCTTCTCTTGACTACAGAAGCTCTGCTCGCAGGATATCTCTGGGCCGTTTCTGTTCGATTATCGTTATACAACAGTAAAATATCGATGCTGATATCTTCATTGGTGTCTGCTAAACATGTCAAGGCACATTAATGGATTCGCAAACCATTTGTATTTCGAGTTTTTTGCATGATATTGTGTTTGACTCTCCTCAAGTGAGCGTAGTAATGTGTCGCGTCTTTCATGCCGATTAGTTCCTCTCTCGATCGATCGCTATTCCAACAATATCATCACACGCGGCGCTATATCTTCTTTATTCCTTTCTGGTGATTCGTTCTTCAGGCTGTAGACTCTCAATTCGGCGAATTACAGAAAGGATGAGTGTTTGTTCGAGCAATAAACAGACCGGGGAGCGCTTGCTGCCGCTAATTTTCGCGCTTACGTCTTCTTTGGATTGTTTCTGTTCGAATTATCGCTATACACCGTAAAATATCGACGCTAATATCTTTCTTGGAGTCTGCTGGACAGACAATGCTAGTTTCATGGACTTGCGAACCAATTCTCGTGTATTTTTTCGTCTTTCAAGACGCAGCATTCATCTTTCGTCCACATAATTTCTCTTCTGTGAACAAGTCACATGTCTTCTTCTGACGTCACAGTCGATAATTGTTCGGCCCCCGCAAAAATTGAACGAAAGAAAACCGCCGATCGGAAATGTTCAAAAATCAATAAAATATTCACGGCGCGCGCAAAACACATTTTTATTTCGCAAATGCTCGCTTGGGTAATGGAACTTTTTGATGAAATAAAGTTGTTTTCTGCCTTTAGTGGCACTTTAAAAGCAGAGATAAGCACTAGAAAAGACGGTCGTATAACAGTAATATATAGATTTAGCCACTGGCTAAAAGCGGAGCTGCCGGTTACATATTTTTGTGTTAATGAGACAAAAGGCAGCCATTGTACATAGCCGGTTACCATCATACCACATGACCAAACACTACCATCCTCTTGCCACTTAGATAATTTCACCAAAGTTTGGTTCTCTGAGGTTCATCCCTTCCAAATATTTAAACGTTTTCTCGTTTGATGACGTCATCGATGACGTCATACCATGTGACTACGCCATCGCATCCTCATTGCCACTTAAACAATTTCGCCCAAGTTTGGTTGTCTGAGGTTCATCCCTTCCAAAGATATACACCTTTTTCAATTTGATGACGTCATCGATGACGTCATACCACGTGACAATGCCATCGCACTCCCCCTTGCCACTTAAACAACTTCACCCAAGTTTGGTTGTCTGAGTTTCATCCCTTCCCAAGATATATACCTTTTCTCGTTTGATGACGTCATCGATGACGTCATACCACGTGACCAGGCCGTTGCACCCCCCTTGCCACTTAGACAACTTAATCCAAGTTTGGTTGTCTGAGGTTCATCCTTTCCAAAGATATATACCTTTTCTCGTTTGATGACGTCATCGATGACGTCATACCACGTGACAACGCAGTTGCACCCCCCTTGCCATTTAGACCGCTTTACCCAAGTTTGGTTGTCTGAGGTTCATTCCTTCCAAAGATATAGACCTTTTCTCATTTGATGACGTCATCGATGATGTCATACCACGTGACCACGCAGTTGCACCCCCCGTTGCCCCCCTTGCCACTTAGATATTTTGACCCAAGTTTGGTTATCTGAGGTTCATCCCTTCCTAAGATATATACCCTTTCTCGTTTGCTGACGTTTGGGTTGCCTGTGTCACGGCGGACGAACGGACGGACGCACAAACCGGAAGTCCATAACAGAATTGGTTGATGCATATACACTTTTGTTTTGTTCCTTTTCCTCCTGCATGTAGATACGGGCTCCGCGGGAGCTCCGCTAATATTAACTTAACAAGGCTTGACTTGACTGTTTCTTTCATGCAAATTTGGATTCTTCAACATTCCAGCATGCGAAAACTGCCCGCTCGGTCGAAGAATCCAAATTTGCATGAAAGAAACAGGCATTAAAATAATGCTAAAACTGGTAGAAAATGCGACGAATGGAACCGCAGAAGTAAGACATATTACAGTACGCCTTTTTTTGGATAGCTGCCCTAAAATATAGGGAAAAACGCAATTAAGAGCTTCAATTCGGACAGCTCATTTAATTCGAAATTTGGCGTGATAATACGCTATTTTCCTTTTAACTTCTGGCAAAAAAATGGCGTAGAGCTAAAGATCATGATGTCTTCTACTTGTGTGCCGAATTTGGTGGCATTTCAGGCAAGTGACAAATTAGATGCTAGTGGCACTTTAATAGATCTATTAGTATTCTGTAATTTTTTTAGAATACTAATATCGATATAATAGTATTCTAAAACATTACAGAATACTAATAGATCTATTAACTATTGTCATTATTCATCAACCCTACCCTTTCACTGCTTAATAAAGGCTCTTTGAAACCAGTTTGAAACCTTAAAAAATGAAAATAGTTCTAAATTCAATGTATTTTACATTTAATTTACCAGCCCAAGTCTAAAAAGCAAAGTCGCTATACTTTGAATAAAACTAACCTTCGTTTCTTGCTCGATTGTTGTCTCGAAAAGCTCGACCATTTCTTACAGTACATGGTAAGCATCGAATGAATAAATTTAATTGCATCCACTTTCGGCTACAGTTCATTATTTTTGTATTACATCATTTACAACAAAAGGCCTATTCATTGTCACAAATGGCGCGTTTAACCAGAAACATATAAGTTATATGTTTCTGGTTTAACCCAATTCTATAAAACAAGAGAATACTAAAAACCTTTTCAATTTAATTGAATTAATCCTGCCTTCAATTTTCAATAGTACTTGTCATCCAAATTCCTTTTAACAAAAGAATACCAGAGTTGTTGTCTTGACATATCATAAGTACTTTACGATATTCACGTCCGATGTGTATGGGATTTAACAATGTCTCGCCTGCGGCTCGACATTGTAAATCCCATACAAATCGGCCGCTCATATTGTAAATAGTACATAATATCATGGTAACGGTTTGAGTGACGTCGATCTGATCACGTCAGTGATCAGAGCCCAGTTGTCAGGTATGTAACTTTCTCATCATCTTTTATTACTGTGCACTAGGTCTTCTCCATCATGCCACGGTACTGATAGGTGTCTCATATGATGGTCACCCTGTGGCAGGCGTCATCCATCAACCATTCTATGGGTATGAGGAAGAGTCACGTGACTTCACTAATCTGGGACGGACCCTGTGGGGTATCAATGGTATTGGTGCTTTTGGATTCCAGACCAAACCAATTCAAGACGGCCGCCGTGTAATTTGTACCACTCGGTCTCACCTTACACAAAATGTTACTGCTGCTATTGATGCAATGAATCCGGACACTATCTTGAGGGTTGGTGGTTCAGGTATGTGTGGGTGCAAAAATGCCGACAGTACACATTAAAGCAGCCGTGCTTTATAAAGCAAATAGCAAATATACGTAGTTTAAGTTTATTTCCACAGGCATATATATACAAAATATAGACCGGAATAAAACGTGGTAAGAGACCCTAAGAAACCACAAGGCTTATCCGAGTAGGGTCCCCCATGTATACTTATATGCTTTTTACTTTTCTAAAATAGCAAGCGTCACGGTAGGTACGATCTAATTGGTGTTTGGTCATCACTTTTACGGTTATTTTGGGGTCTTAAAGGGACATGGTCACCGAAAACATCAAAATTATAATATCACCAATAATAAAACTAACAACTCAAATTTGTAAAGAATGCTTTCAACTTGACATGGTGAAAATTTGAGGTCATTTCGATGTAGGATTGCAAAGATATTCGCGGATTGTAATTACAGCTTACATGAGGAAATCCGACTCTTTTGAAATCGGTTTACCTCAATTTTTTTTCAAACATACTAAATTTGCCATCTTAATTCGCTCATATCTCAGCAATCCTTCATCGTAATCCAATGAAAGTTTCCGTACTTCTTTCTTTAAACTGACTCTTTCAATTTCAGAGAATATTTTTGTATTTTGTGACAATAATTATTTTAGTGTTTTCTAGGTGACCATGTCCCTTTAAGGTTACTGAGAACCTTCGCGCACGTGCTCGAAAAAAAATTCATACACGTCCTTAGTTTAACCAAAACATGTCGACCTATATATCGTTGGAAAGCTTATAGAATGGACTAGCTGGCTATGGCAAAAGAAATCATTTTTTCAGAAATATAATTTTTTTAAAGGTTTTATTAAAAATTCGGGTGTGACATTTTCAAGAGATAACGCTGTCGAACTGCTGGACCTGGACTCCCAAGTAACACATTGTTTTAATCCTTAAGGTGTTTCTTAAAATCCGTGTCTGCGTTTTTTTAAATTTTGCTTTGTTCAAAAGTTATGGAACTATAAATTTCGAAAGGTCAAATTTTATAGAATTTTCACTCTCTAAAAATTTTAAAAATTCATAACTTTTGAACTGAACAAAATTTTAGAAAACGCAGACACGGTTTTTCAGAAACACCTTTAAGGATTAAAACAACATGTTACTTGGGAGTCAAGGTCAAGCAGTTCGACAGCGTTAGCTCGTGAAAATGGTACAGCAAAATATTTCATCAATGCTTTAACAAGAATTACAGGTATCAATAAGTGATTTCTTTTTGCCATAGCCCGCTAGTCCATTCTATAAGCTTTCCAACGATATATAGGTTGACATGTTTTGGTTAAACTAAGGGCGTGTATGATTGTTTTTCCGAGGACGTGCCGCGAAGGTTCTCAGTAACCTTAAGGGGCTTATACGCGGGTCAAAACCATTTTTTGCAACTATAGACTCGTGAAGGAAAAAAAGATGAGACAATCAAACGTGACGATTGTCTTGTTTGTGACATTGTCAGAGTATTGACCGTACTTGTTGCCATGGCAACCAAATTAAGGGGGCTCGATGCTAATTTTGTTTTTTTGACGTTCGTGAAAATGTACCAAAAGCCGATGAGGTTAAAGTGCTACTAATGCTTTTTGAGCAAATCCTCTAATTATGTAGTGAGTTTCTGTGAAAAAAAATTTCGATTCGGTTAAATCCTGATTTTTTACGGAACATTTCATATTGGAAATTTCCCGCCATCTTTGAAACACTTGCCAGTCGACTCCCAAACGGATCGTCTTCGCGCGGCCAAGATACAAGTCATGCCCAAATAAGGACGTTCAAGGTTCAAGTCGTCTTCTCAGTTTTACAGCATATTCTTCGCAATAATTCCCTAGTTTTATCGTTCTTTTGCGATGATGGTATTAGTGGAAGGTAGGCCATTTATTGATATGTATTTCTTTGTTGCTTATATTATTAATCTTTAAAGTTTATAACGTCAGAAAATTAAATGCGAGTGGAGATTTCAGATTTTAGTGACACACGGTTGCCGCCATTACCGTTTGTCACGCATTATTTCCGTCGAATAAAATAGCCTCTATCTGTCTTCTATGAGGGTCCTTTATGGTGTGGATTAGCTAATATTAAATTTCAATGTCATACCACACTATTTATAATAGTCGGATGATAAAGGACCCACGTTTAGAATAGCAAAGCCATTTTGAAAATGGTCTTCTTGAACGGCGCTACCGAAAGAAACACAGAAAATGTCGGGTATTGTAGCGACTAAACTGCGAATAACTTGTGTGCAAATCCGAGTACTCTGTTGCACTCATAACAAGCTTTTCTCGCTTTAAAAACATTAAAAAGAATGAAAGATTCCCAGTGCGCTTGTTGTGACAGGTAGCTCGCGCACCGACTGTCTTTGTAATGAGCCTGCGATCTCAAAACAAACAAATGCAGTCAGCGGAGTTAAGTGTTTCAAAGATGGCGGGAAATTTCCAATATGAAATGATTCGTAAAAAAATCAGGATTTAACCGAATCGAGAACATTTTTCACAGAAGCTCACTACTTGATTAGAGGGTTTTGCTCAAAAGTCTCTCAAAAGCATTAGTAGCACTTTAAACATGTTAGATATTGTTCTTCTCACAAATTTCACTGGAGCAACACGGAACCGAGAAGATGAGGGTGGGGGCACTACCCCTTTGAATTATCGTCATGGAGAAGGGAGTCAGTCCTCAACACTGGTTATAGCGACCAACGTAAATAAGCAAATAACACTAATATTTCAGAAACCTTATGTTATCCCAAGTGAGGACGCTAGAACGTTTTGCCATCTTAATAAAGAGTTGATTTTTCGGGAATATTACAGACAAAAGCTCATGATGTAAAAGCGTGAAACGAGCTTTGTATTCGACCCACTCCATTTTCTCAAGTGTATTTTAAGATTTTCCTAATTTACATATTCCGAAATCCGGCAAATAACAGGGGTTTTAGAAAGATATAATCTTCATGGAATAGCTTTTGGGGATCTGGACTGTGAGGTTTTATCATGAAGCGGAATAATTTATGAATTATTCTGACAACAGTGAATATCGGTGCGAGCGAACTTCTACTAAATCCGTAAAAACCTCTTCTTCTGATTCTGAAGTCTCTTCTTTTGATTCTAAACTCCTTTCCTCTGATTCTGATATTTCTTCTAGTTCGCTGCTTTCAAAAGAATCGCTGCTAGTAGTACTCCCACTTTCCTCCGCCGTCTCGTCCGCCATTTTTAATTTCATTTGAATTATGCGAGCTGTTACAGTGCGAGCGCTGTGATTGGTCAGTTTTTGGCGCGAAGGGTTCTAAAAATAACATTACTTGTGAAAATGGAGTGGATATACCCCAATTACAGCTTTTGTTACAGACCAGATTGGACCAAAATGTTTTAAGACAAAAAAATTCAAAATTTTTATTTGCGGTGCATGGCCCTAAATTTGCTTCCCCCGCCCCCGTTTCCAGGTATCAACAAAACAAACTCATCGATTAGTTGAATTTGAGGGGTAGAATGGTCGTCCTGGAAATAAGGAAGCTCGCGAAAATATGTCTTCGCAACCACAATCTCTCCCTAATTATTGCAAATTACAGAGAATGTATGAGAATAAGTCCTTGATCGTCTCGCTCTCTAATTTTGAAGCCAACCCAAAGTTGCTCTGTTTAGCTTTCTGGGTTTGACAATGCAAAGGTGGTGCGGCTCTGTGTGCGCAGTACACCAGCGTACTGTGCAACAAGCTTTGATTTTTTGGGAGCCGATTTATTTTCCGAGGGAGGGGAGGACTCCAATTTTGGGGCTTACATTTAAAGGGGGGGGGGGGGGGGGGGGCCGATTGGGGGGGGGGGGGGGCTATATTTAAGGGGGCAAAATTGTTTCGGGCGCTGTGTTTTAGACTGGGTGATGCTGATGATACTGGATGAGAGATTGATAGCTGCAATTTTATTTTTATTCACAAAAAGCATAAAGTATTAACTCAAGCGTTGGTTAATGCGGGTGCACGCTCGAGAATCATCCTAATAATGATATCTATTTTCCCTGCGTTCTATACTTTTACGCTCGTTGAAGCTTCCCAAGCAAGGTACTATCCCCATCGACTTTTCGGACGAAACACTATGTGTCAGAAAACGATCAAGTTTCGGTTGCCGTTCCTCGTACAGAAACTCGTTTCCTCAAGTTCCTTACGATACTGATTTAGGGGGAGGATCATAAAAAATGAAAGTGAAAACCTCATAAACCTGTGGATTCTGAAGATTCCGCAGAAACGACACACCATATCAATGAACGCCAAGTAAAAAAAATACATGTTTCTCGTCCTCGCCCACATTTTTATTATCCTATAAAGCAAGAAATAACTGGTGCTAGTCTACTGGAGTTCATCAAATCATCATCTATGCCTAAATTATCTAAACCGAGAGCAGTTTTGAATTAATAATAAACAATAATAAAATGCGCGCGCTCCATTTTCTCACAAATCCGGACGAGAAACATTTTTTTTTTCTTTGCATTACTTGGCCTAAATGCACTTTTGAGGACTAGCTGCGGCCTATTTTGGCCAATGGTGGATAGGTCGAGAACACGTAATTCAAAATTGTTAGCCCCACCCCCGTTAAATAATGATAACTCCCTTATTTAATTGACCTTATGAAAGGAAAAATTCATCGACTTCGTAGGAAATGTTTTCTTTTCATCAAAACAAACCAACCTAAAATTTGAAAAGTATGCCAGCTCTTCGAGATTTTAAGGTGTATGGAGCCAGCAATTTTGCAACCATACCAACCAAAGAGGTAGTGCAACCACCCCTCATCTTCTTAGCCTGCGTAGCTGGCGGTTTAGTGGGGTTTTAGCAGGTTTTTATCCGCGAAATCTTCGTAGAAATCTTCGGTAGTTTGCTTGTTGTTCGATGAGTAGGCCGCGCGAGCGCTGGGGCAGAGTACGCCTGGTTAAAAATGCGCCCTGGGGGGAGGGTGGGTGGGACAAAACGCAAGAAATAAACCGCCTGCAACCAACCCCATGACATTTTCGAAACGGGGGGCCTCTGATTGGTTGGTATTTAGAGAAAGTGTCAATCAAACCTTTCAACAAGTCGCCGCAAAAAAAAGTCGCCGCCGGTCAAGCTAAACACGATCGAGTTCAACAACAAAACATGGGAACGAAGACGAGTTCAAGCGAAATCTAGAAGAAAGTTTACAATGTGAAAGAGTTGGGATATAACAGGGTTTCTGGGTCGCTGAAAGAAGCGCAGAGAGAAGCTGTGACATGTTGAGTCTTTGGTAGAAAAGATGTAGCGGTTGTACCCGACAGGTTTTGGGAAGCGCTCTGTCTTTCAGTTGTTCCTTAAAGTACTTTAAAGTGAAAGGGAGAGTATCAACCGGCGAAGGATGCTCTGTTATTGTTATCACTTCTTTGCAAAGCATGGTGGATGACCAAATCAAAGAGGCAGAGGCAATAGGCCTCGCAGCGGCTCTCTAGGGAACGCGAACCTGGAAGACATTGCCACTGCGGATCACTTGTGATCGCTTCAGCCGAAGAAGTTTAGAGAGCCTTTCCTCAGTTGCTGAAAAACGAACAACGATTTGCACAAACATATATATCAGCGATCATCGTTGACGAATCTCATACAGTGGAAACATGGTCGGGAATGAGTTAAAATCGCGCGAACTTTCCTAGGAACAGGTTCCAGAGTACTGGACGATCCCGAGCGCTAAGCGCAAGTCTTGTGTTGTACGTAAAATGCAAGATGCATTTATTTCTCTAGAACTCGCTTGTAGAGTAAATAAAATACGTTTTAAGAGCGGAGTCGCGGTAATATCGCTTATGGCCCACAATAACACAGAAATCGATTTTTCAAAAACTATACCAGAATGAAGCCTTAGGGTCACAATGTATGAAAATATTATTCTAAGTTCCATCAGCGAAATATTTTTTTCATCAGAGGACTTCTACCGATCGGGGCTTGACTTGCCAAAAAATCGCATGGAAATTTGGCACAAATTCGCATTAATTTACATAGCTTAAAATACAATTTAAGCAACATCTAGGTAAATCTAGTAGCACTCAAACATTTCTTCTATTGTCTAGAGCAATAAGAAATGGATTAAATCGAATCTACGAATTTTGCGAGTATTTTCAAATTTATCAATTTGCGAAGCCGTGTTGAAACTCGAAATTTCCCAATTTTCATGTGCTCTAAATCGACCATGGTACACGGCTCTGGACACTAATGACATATTTTCTGAAAAGACCATTCCTTCCTCTTTTCATTTCTGCAAAAACATTTTGGGGAACTTTAATTGGCGAGTTCAGAGGAAAGCGAATGAAAGTCACTCTGCAGGGAAAAATTATAATTGACCTTGTGAAGTTAGTATCAAATATCTACCATCTCCGTGTTTATTTGATATTTTATCGTCCCTTCTCCACACACAAAATACATTATAAGGTACTTGAATACTTGTTTACTTCATAACTGGCGAAATAAAGGCATAATTTCTGTTTTACATACCGATTATAGCTCCCGAGTGCTAGGCGTCCCTTTTGTTATTATTTCATGTCCACGTGCGATACCAAACTCCATACAATATCGCGCTGGGATGGCCAAATGATAAAATCAGAGCAGCAAATCCCTTAACAATGGCAAGAACAAATTCTACTCTTCTCAAAACGGCCCTATGTGACATATCGAAGGAGTTCAAATCAGATTTTTGTGGTTGCCGAGCTAGTCGTGTGCTGTCGACCTGTCAAAACAAACTCGCTAGTACCCAGACCTCCACACCGCCAACATCATGCACAGGGACTACTAACACACCTAGAGAATGCACGGACGGCACTCGATATTTTTTTTTAAAGCACTCTCACAGGGGCGTAGCCAGGGGGGGGGGGGGGGCACAGGAGGGGCTGTTGCCCCCCTTTCTCGGGAGATTTTCCCATACATTTACTGTATTTGCTGGATAGAATTTTCGTCCCATTTTTTTACTATTCCCCCCCCCCCCCGAAAAAAATAATTCCTGGCTACGCCCCTGTCTCATAATCAAGAAAGCAAGAATTTCGGCTTGCACACCGCATTTGTGCATTGGCCCACCTCCTTGGTACTATTACATCTGATGATGTAGTTTCTATCGAATATTATAAACACGCAACTTTGACAGGGGCTTGGCGCTCACGTTTCAAGGACTAACTTTTTTCAAAATTCCGAAATTCGCGCGCCATTTGTAATTCTGAATCGCGAATATTTAGGAGCTGGCAAAACTAATTAGACCATCCTATCAAATAACTATTTAAGAATATGTAAAGTTTAAAAGAATTGCCCGATGGATCGAGAAATGGGAAGTAAACGATTGTTTTCGAGGTTTTTAGTATTCACTGGCCATCGTTTACGTGACGATAGTTCTTTGTATGGAGACACGCAGAACAGCTGCGTAGTTGCGTGTCAGGCTACCTTTAAAAAGGAGTGTCCCTTGCTCACAAGAAAGTCCTGTGCACCATAAGTTTCTAATAAAATAAACTACCCGCTTAACTACTGCTGCAGCTGCAGGTTTCCACCAACTTTGTCAGTAGGGTGACATAAGGTGCTTTCTTGCGTACAGTGATGCCTTGGACATCCAAGTCAAAGTACTCACAGAAGTGTCGCAACATTGCGACAGTAACACTAGTGAGTTTGTTATTATGAAACATGGTACATAAATCAAAATTGTCACAAATGATGGGGTGTACCAAATCAACTTCCTTGAGTATCAGTTCGCGTGTCTCCAAATACTGCTGTTCTTCGGTAACTGCTGCGTCATCTGCTTCTCCTTGCAAATCGACCTCCACTTGAGTAGCTTGCTGGTGACGCAATCGTCCAGCAAGCCTCGAGAAATACGACTGCACTTGCTGTTCCGTCAGAAACTCGTCGAATGCGAAAAGCCGAGAGCCGTCCGTTCCTCTAGAAAAGCGCATATCTCGCGCAACAACCACCAGATCTAATTTATGTCCTGTTTGTTGACCAATTTGAAACTTTTCGTCGAGATACTTCTTGATCTTCTCACTGAATCGGACATGCTTCTTCGTCTGTTTCAAAGCCCATCCTCTTGGTAGAATTTCACAGGAAGCAAGATCTTCACTCACCGCGTCGAGACACTGCATAACTACCTGTTCGCTGGCTCCTTCTGTAAGCTTGTTGTGATACATCATCTTTGCTTGGTCCATTAGCGTCAGACGTTCAGGGCGAAGCTCACATGTCCCATATTGCAAGTGCTTCTCGAGTGCTGAGTGCCTCTGGTACACTTTGACACACCCGTCATTAGGACACTGGAAGACACCTGTTTGGGGTTCGTCATATGACTCCTGTTCGGGTTCAGTCGACGGTTCGCTAGAGGGTAGCCGATGCTGCTCAACAGGTCTGGAAGGCTTTCGAGTCACAGCCATGTCGGTAAAGGAACCCGCGCTAAAGGGCTTCTGGAAAGTGGGATAGGTCTGAATGGAATCTGCGTAAAGAAAACAATGAAAACCAGGCTTGTGTGACAATTGATGGATAACGCTAACAGAGGTAAAACCGATAAGCACACTGATACTCCTCTTTTGAGTCACGCTAGGCAAATTGGCAACACAAATTTAGTTACACTATAACATCTTGATCATGCAGTATAGATTTATTACCATGTGGTTGTAGCGTTACAAGCTTGCCATTTCCAATGTCATTAGCGCGCCAGACTCTGATCCCGCAGCTCGTGTACTGGAAGTTGTTGAGAAAACTAATTCCATCCCATTTTATTGATTTCTCTTTCAGACCTGCGGCGTCTTCGACAGTAACCCGCACTCCTCTGACTCCTCCGTTGGAAATGATAGCCTCTTTGAACTGATCCGCTGTTTGGATATCGTGTCCTTCGTTTACCCATCTACGCGCATGTGCTTTTATCGTCGCGGCTTTGCGGTCACAGGGACCCTTGCCCCCTTGAGGGTCGCTGAAGTCGTATCGGGATATACTTATTCCCGTTCTGTCGCTAGAGTATCTGTAAGCTGAAAGCACGACTGCACTATGGTAGCAGCCGGCGTTATCAGACCTGAGTAGCGCAGTACTAATTTCCGGGTTCTCGCGCTTGAGCGTGCGCAAAATGTGCTCAGCTATGCTGATCACGACTGGGCTATCTTGGTTACAGTTTTTCAGTATATGTACAAATGCCTGGGTCTGTAGTTTTCCTTCGTACTTCCTAGCAACCACACTAATGTGCCAGGAGATTCCTCGTTTGGCAAACCAATCCGTTTGCGACTCCCTATACTTCTGTGGTAACAGTTTCATCGCCCAGTCCATGGTGATCATAACAGATGAAGCATCAAGTTTCTCTACCGCGTTGGTCCTGGCCATATCTTGACATGCGCTTCTCAGCAAATGTGCCTTCCAAGACTTCACGTCTTGAACTGCTTGTTGGGTTCTGTAGCGCAAATCCTCCATAGCATCCTCTGTGAAAGCCGCCATGTTCTCTTTGTCATCCACAAAACCTCGAATGTCCGACATAAGTATCTTCAATGCTTCACATTTGGTACAGGACTGGTCGTGTTCATGTTGACAAGGCGTACAAAACAGAGGCTCCTTGGGATCACTCAATGCGTGCGTGATACAGTGATCAGCAATCGGTGATGACAGTGACACGTGGACCTGGAACCAGTGACATAGATAAAGAAGCTAGGTGTTAGGTGTTGTAGACAGGGTGCTATCAAACCTGCGCAGAGGTCTAACCGCCATAACTCGATTCAGTTAGAATATGTTTTTGGATATTTCCTGTTATTTATTTTCGGTCAAAAATTGAAATCGCTTGATGTTGGGGGTCACAAACGCGCATATACGTCGCGGCGAGGGCTGGGGGACTCTAAACACACTTCCGTATGCGGAGATGGGGATGATTTACCTTATAATCAATCTTAAGATACTGTTTCAAGTCTTGAAGTGATATGCGCCATTTACTGGAGACCTCTCTCGACAGCGGGCCAAATTCTTCAAGCTGCTTCACCACCTCCGAGAGGGTATCGAAGCCCTTGGCGCCCTCTGCGGCAATGTAATTAATCCCTTGGAGTGACTTTCTGGATGTGGCGCTACAAGCTGATAGTATTTTCCTCATAGTGGTTCGGCCAAACGGTTGAAAGGCCACCTCCTCGCAGTACTGGGTGTACTGTTGGACAATCCGCTCCGATATCATGGTGCGTATGACATTGGGCGTTTCTAACACCTCTCCAGAAGACAATTTGAGATATTTTTGCCCAAAAGGTAGATCTTGTACAACGTGCCCGCTAGTAATAAATGTCAAGAAATGATCAAGTTTAGTGTGGTCAATCCGTACACGTGGGCTATGGGTCGAGGGAACGGGCACTCCTCTTCCATGGACACTTTTGTGCTTTCTTGCGGCCTTTATCCTATAGTTGGTAATCCCCGGTAAGTATTTCTCGATAACTTTATAAGGGGCGAGGTCGGCCATTACTGATAAGGCCTGGCGTCTTGTATCCCACGATGTGGCGTGCCGGAATGTCTCTGCCAACGCTTCTAGGTATTTTCTATCTGCTGGCGTCTCGTCCAGATCAAGCGTTTTTTCTACCATTCTGGACTGCTGCAGAGTTCGCCACAGTGGCGCAGCATCGCCAGGTGAAATTACCTCCAGAGCTGCCACAATAGTATCGCTAGCGGCTTTGGTGCGCGATCTTCTGGTATTCGCCTTGGTGTCCTCCCACCTCTTTTTGACCTTTCGCACTTTACTGGCGTTGCAGCTATCAAGAAATGCATTTAGAAGGTATCTTTTGGCGTCCAGGCTGATTACAACGGTCTCGTCAGGGCTTTCGTCGTCATCACTGCTGTCACTACTAGGAGCATACATGCTAGTATTTCCTTCTAGAGTCAGAGACTGAAGAGCGCTGCATATCTCGCGAGGATCACTGTTGTCAGATGCCTGAAAGTATAAGACGAGCAGGAAAAATGGAAACTTTGCCTAACAATTGAAGCGTGACAAACATTATTACTAACAAGGCATATTGTTTAAATGTCCAAGCGCGCTACAAGCTAGGACTCGATTTATTACCTGTACAGAGATATCTGCTAAAGTACTCAAGTCATCACAGGAGTCGGGCACTGATTCGTCACACGATGGGACATAATCATGTGGGCATTTCACGATTCTGGCATTATCGAGTGCGGGTTGCTTCGGATTGCTGACATTCTCCGAGATTGCCCCAGTTTCGTCGCCCATCATCTCATCGAGTCTTTTTCTGCATACGGTGCATATTACTAGAGAACATTTATAAAAATGTCTTTATAAGCAGGCGGGGCGTAGCTAAGGAGAGGATGACCTCCCCCTTCCTTTTAGGGTAAAACAGAAGTGATGGAAAAAAGTAAAAAAAGTCCAAGGTCATCAATCATATTTTCACTATTCTTGGTCGCCCCCAGCCCCAATTGCTGGCTACGCTAAAATCAAGCAGCCCAAGATCAGGAAGGGCAGGCCGAGATTTGACATAAGGGGTTTATTTCCAGGGGTAGGTGTATGAGTAGGAAAAAGAAGCGACTCGGGGGGGCACACTTGCCGGATTCTGGGGCACGCGTCAATCCTAGGCACACCTTCATGAAACAGTGCTCGTTAATCCAAGGCACGACGGGAAGGGGGACGCCGGAGGAGACAGGGTCACGCGCTAATTCAGGGCATTGCACGTTATGAATTCAAGGGGCGCGCGCGTTTTCCGATTCAGGGGCACGCGTCTATTCACGGGGGTATGTGTTCATGAGAAAAGCGCACGCGTCAATTAAGGGGCCCGCTGGTGCAAGTTCCGGATTCTTCTGTACGTGTTAATCCAAGGGACGGGCACACGCCGGGCGAGACAGAGGCACACGTTCTAGACTCTGGGACACGCGTTAATCCAAGGCGCGGGGATGCGCCCTCAAGATACCAAAAGGGCACCATGCTCAGAAGATTGAGATAAGCCTTATACTAACTAGACAACTTTCCAGTTAACTTAGACACTACGCATTTCCAATCACATATACACATTCACTCTCAAATCTACGGAATTTATCGATAAATGTACTTGTACATAAAGCAAGCAAGTATGAAAAAGGAAATACGAATAGAGTATTATTTTACTATGGCGCGTGTTTAGGAGGCAGGCCACAGCCCCCCCCCCCCCCCCCCCCCCCCCCAGTTTTATGCGGCTTGCTACGGCGCTGAACCATCACACATCGTTCAATCTGATTTATCCTACCAGATCCTACTGGAACGAGCGTTCCACACTCCATGTAGAGACGCAGAGACTGTCCTCTCGTTATGCCGCGCTCCCCCTTTCTTGGCTTCTGGTGGCTTGCCCAGGTACTCGGGATAGAGCACATAACTCTGTTGCTCCGCCATCGTAACCCGTATTGGTCGCGGTGTCGCGGGCAAATTGTCATGTTCAGTTCCTCATTACTTGTCTCAAATATTCCTTACAAAAAATATCAAGCATACAAATTTGCTACCGGATCGTTACCTTTACAATTGTAAACAATTTCATGGAAGGTACCTGCTCGTGCAAGGATAAGTGTGGATTCTGTGCTCAGACTTGCGTCCCTGACGTCGTACGTCTTCAAGTGTTCTCGAATAACTTTTGTGCATTCCCCGATTCTTATGCATTGCACGAGAGACGGATTGTACACGCTTGTTCCACATTCCCCACCGACCAGCCCAGAAAATGCACAACTGCACAAGGACGCCATCTATCGTGCTGGAAAAGTCTTAGATTCACACTCTAAAAAATGCACTTCTATACAGCTAGAGCGAAATTGTGTTTTTCCCACGCATTGTCTATGAAAATGTTATGTCGCACAGACAAAAAAGCGAGCTGCTAATTAGTGATACATCTGCCAATCAAACACTGAATAAAGATGGGTTAATTTTCAAAAAAATCAAAAGGTCGTAGGGACGTTGTATATGTATTTGATTTGCGCAACTAACAGGGCAAATAGAAAAAAAAGACAAATATATGGATAGACAGATAAACCTACACAGATAAGCAAATGAATAACGGCGACTGATAAACAGATATTGAAAGCAACAACTAGCAGACTAGGGGATCGACCAGATGTCGGCTTCCCTGTGCTGTTGGCGGTGTGGAGGTCTGGGTACTAGCGAGTTTGTTTTGACAGGTCGACAGCACACGACTAGCTCGGCAACCACAAAAACCTGATTTGAACTCCTTAGATATGTCACATAGGGCCGTTTTGAGAAAAGTAGAATTTGTTCTTGCCATTGTTAAGGGATTTGCTGCTCTGATTTTATCATTTGGCCATCCCAGCGCGATATTGTATGGAGTTTGGTATCGCACGTGGACATGAAATAATAACAAAAGGGACGCACTCGGAGCTATAATCGGTATGTAAAACAGAAATTATGCCTTTATTTCGCCAGTTATGAAGTAAATAAGTATTCAAGTACCTTATAATGTATTTTGTGTGTGGAGAAGGGGCGATAAAATATCAAATAAACACGGAGATGGTAGATATTTGATACTAACTTCACAAGGTCAATTATAATTTTTCCCTGCAGAGTGACTTTCATTCGCTTTCCTCTGAACTCACCAATTAAAGTTCCCCAAAATGTTTTTGCAGAAATGAAAAGAGGAAGGAATGGTCTTTTCAGAAAATATATCATTAGTGTCCAGAGCCGTGTACCATGGTCGATTTAGAGCACATGAAAATTGGGAAATTTCGAGTTGCGACACGGCTTCGCAAATTGATAAATTTGAAAATACTCGCAAAATTCGTAGATTCGATTTAATCCATTTCTTATTGATCTAGACAACGGAAGAAATGTTTAAATGCTACTAGATTTAACTAGATGTTGCTTAAATTATATTTTAAGCTATGTAAATTAATGCGATTTTGTGCCAATTTTCCATGCGATTTTTTGGCAACTCAAGCCCCGATCGGTAGAAGTCTTCTGATGAAATTTTTTTTTCGCTGATGGAACTTAGAATAATATTTTCATACATTGTGACCCCAGGGCTTCATTCTGGTATAGTTTTTGAAAAATCGATTTCTGTGTTATTGTGGGCCATAGGCGATATTACCGCGACCCCGCTCTTAAAGTTACCTGCTCTTGCCTTGCTTTGTTTTGAAAAGGTATCAAGCAAGGAAACGTCGTTCTCTTTGTTAACGTCAAGGGATTCGCGCGATTAACTTGTAGCACCTATATTTTCGCGGCTCTGTTCTCCCCGAATCAGGCGTTCTTGTGCTTTAAGGTCGTTTGTTATTTGCAGGCGTTTGGGATCTTGACTCGCTCAAAAACTAATCTTGCCTGGGCCCGATTCTCAGTATGAGACCTAAGAAATCCCTGTTTTTTATGCACAAAAGAAATTGGCAGAGGTGGAATGTCCGTCTTCTTTTTATCTGTGAACTTTCCTAATGTTGTTTTGAAAAGAAACAAAATCGACAAAGGGAGCTGGGATTTTCCGCCATGTTACCATTTTGTTTGTGTTTTACAAGAGAAAGGCAAATTCCCACCAATGTTTACAAAAGGCGCTCTTTGATTGGTCCGCTTGACAGCTTTTTGACAGCAAACACGCGCGCTGACCACACACCGTGACCTGGAGGCGTTTCGAAAATGTCATGGGGTCGGTTGCAGGCGGTTTATTTCTTGCGTTTTCTCCCCGCCCGCCCTCCCCCTAGGGCGCATTTTTTAACCAGGCGCACTCAACCCCAGCGCTCGCGCGGCAAACCGAAGATTTCTACCGAACATTTCGCGGATAAAAACCTGCTAAAACCCCACTAAAAACCGCCAGCTACGCAGGCTATCATCTTCTCGGTTCCGCATTGCTCCTGTGAAATTTGTGACAAGAACAATATCTAACATTTTCACCTCATCGTTTTTACTATGGCAACGTTTTATTAAATTTTCCCCATTTTCACGAACGTCAAAAAAGCAAAATTAGCATCGAGCCCCCTTAATTTGGTTGCCATGGCAACAAGTACTGTCAAAACTTTGATAATGGCACAAACACGACAATTGTCACGTTTGATTGTCTCATCTCGTTTTCCTTCACGAGACTATAGTTGCAATAACCGTAAAGTGATGACCAGCCAGCTACACGTACATGAAGTGCCCAAAGATATTGTTGTATTCCCATTTATATTGATCCATTGCCTTCACGTTCCCATAGAAACCAGAGATAATCATTGTTGGAACAAAGCGTAAGAGCAAATTGACAATCGCTAAAATTGGCCTTCATAAAATAGCCCTTTGCGTACCCCTTTCTTTTCCTCTCTGTAAAAAGTTGAGGTTTCATTGTATTTTCTTTTAAACACGAAACCGCGCTATAAAAGGGATAGGTCCGCCCCCATTTCACACCTTTTGAATTCAAACGGTAATTCAAAATGGCCGGTTAGCCAACTTGTAGAGGAGGAGAGAGAAATATTCAAAAATACAACTTAATGTTGCCCATTTTCGTGCTAAAAAAATAGAGATTATACATGGCAAGAACTTGATATCGTTTTTATTTAGTTTTCGTGTCATAATGCGACCGAGCGAGTCTTCGATACGATTTTTATTCACTGGTGTTATCACATGGTATCTGGTAACAGTATATAATAAATAGAGGATATTACATGGCCGCGCGGAGATACGAATTTTATCTTCGAGTGTTGAAAATTTATCTCACGAGTGAGCGCAGCGAATAATGTAATGTTCTGTTTATTATATAAACATCAATGAAATACCAAATTCAAATTTTATTTGAGTTAAGCTTAAAAATCGAGCATTCAGCAAAGGCAAGTGTGATATTTTCACATGTGAAAATAACATGATATTTTCACGTGTGAAGATATCAAGTTTTCGCGCGAGAGATCACCTGGTATTTCATTGGTGTTTATATAATAAAGAAAGTTATACAACATACTGAAAACAATTCTACCTATAAAAGGATAAAGTATCAATGTATTTGTTTCTAGCCAAACAATGGTCAAGATTTTATTACAATTCGAATAACGCGCCGATTTCTTCGAGCCACTGAAGAAGCGATTTTGTGGAGCCCACAATAATCTTTTACTGCAGTAATTCAACCATATACATGCGTATGAGTGTTCTTCGGGATTCAAGTGATTCTGACAAAAGAATAAAGGTCGCGAGAGGCCGCCGATTTCGAAGCCCGTTGTTATTCAGTATGGCGGGCCGACGTCGATCGTGAGAGACTAACCATGAGAGATTTTATTGTTTTCTTCAACCGTTTGAGGAAGGAGAAAGTGCAATTAATGGTCTCAAGGAATCTCTCAAGCGTATGAAATACCAGAATTTTGTTTTACCTTACAAATGCTTCCATTATTGGCGACGAGAAGGCCGCCTCCATTCAACGAACGCTACAAAAACTAGCTCTCTTCAGTCTACTCACTGGCACAGTGTTCGCTCCGTTTTCTGAACAACACAAGCGTTCTCGGCCAAGAGAATATTGAAAATTATCCTGGCAATGCATAGAGTGGAAAATGCTTGGAAAGGATCACTAAAGCCGGGAATATTTGCATCAAGCTTTGAAGACGAGCTCATGTTATGAATGAAGCCGTTAGATAAGTTAGAGTTGATTACCGAGATTCGAGGCAATAACCCAAATACATCCCAAGGGTCGTAGGCCCGCCCTCGGTTGTTGCCGAGAATCGAGGTAATTAACGGACTTAGTTTACAGTTTACAGACGCGGTTTCCATTGTTATTCGCAGGGTAATAACTCGGATAATGACTCTCAACAAATTAAAAGTCGGGGAGGGATTTGAATTCTCCAGGGAAAGGTTGGGGTTGATCAATAGAATTGAATTGAATTTCTAGGTAAATATATGGCTCATTATGGATTCAAGGTAAGTATATGGCTCATTATGGATTCATAGGTAAGTATCTAGATACTTACCTATGAATCCATAATAAGCCATATACTTACCTATGAATCTATAATGTGTGGTTCCAGGAAATATCCCCATCCCCCCGGAAGAGTGTTGAAAAGTGACCCCCCACCTCTCTGGAATTTCCGAAGAAAAATACAGTATTTGCATGGAAAAGATATCCCTTCCTATTACCCTTCCTGTGAACCACACAATAAGCCGTTTTTACCTAGACTTCAAGGGGCACTGTCACGGTTGTTTCATCAAATGTTTTAAAATAAAACCAGTGTTCTACAGAAAACAACTCCGAACCTATATTATGCTTCACATTAGTCTTAGAAAGAAAAAGAAACTTGTTCAGCCTGTTCGAAAATAAAAAATGCCAATTAGCAATCCAATTCCATCCGCTCGATTATACACGAAAATACTCAGGGGCGTAGCCAGCACTTATGAGAGGGGGGGTTCCAAAATTCAAAAAATTAAAAACTCCATGTAGATCTCGGGGAAAAACTAGCGTTTGAAGAAATTTGCTAAATTTTATTGGAGCTTTTATTTGTTGGCTATTAAAAATTTACAATTTTAGTAGTAAGTCGGTCCAGAACAGAGGCGAGGAGGGGTTCCGTTGCGGGAGAGGGGGGGTTCCGGCACCCCTGGAACCCCCCCTGGCTACGCCCCTGATACTCCAAATTTGTATTGATCTAGCAGCTGAAAGGTTAGTTAAAAAACGTAGACGATTATTTTGTTGATTTCTAGCGAGTTTGACTGCATTTAAGCTACTTAAAATGACCCCAAGTTTGGACAAAATTCATGATAGACCATGACAGTGCCCCTTTCACAATGACTAATTCAATTATCGACCCAAACATTTAACTAGTGAATTCAAATCTACTCACCCCGAGAAAAAAACATCCAATAATCTCAGTTTATGCATCTATACTATCTGTCTATAACCAATATTTGCTCCTGATTATCCTTTATGCGAATCCCGTTGAACGCCACAAAACACGATTTCCGAGAACGCCTTCACTTGAACCATAATTGAGAAGCGTTTGTCCAGTCTACTTGCTTGGTCTCCTTGCCCATAGAGTGTGTTTAAGACGGTAAACCTGAAATACTTAAATTATGGCTTAATCAATTGGGGTACCGCACCCAAGTCCTATATTGATAAACTTCTCCTACTTCAAAAACGTGCTCTACGACTAATCCACTTTACTGATAGGAAAGAGCATGCTATCCCCCTTTTTGTTGATGCTGGCATTCTACCAATTAACTTCTTATATTATGAATCTGTTGCGAATCTTATGTACGATGTTGATCGAAATATTGCGCCAAAAATATCTTAAACTTGTTCTCTCGAACATCATCCAGACACCATTACTTCACCCGTTCTGTGTCCTCCCAAAATTTCAACAGACAAAATGCGCGATTGAATATACTAAAAAATGCTTTTTCACGTGTTAGAGTCAAAATCCCCCTGAACCTCAGGCATCTTCCCAAAATATGATTCAAAAGAAAATTAAGAGAAATTCTGTTAGATATTCTAATGTCTAAAAATCGATATAATATCGATGCAGATGAAATATCTGTATTGATTTCAAAGAAGACATAGATTATGCTCACTTTCTCATTTCTTTTTTTTCCTCACTTAATTCCTTTACCTTATTGAAATCTCTTTTTTGAATTTAAGTTTTAAAGTAATATGAAATATAAATCTGTGTTAATCACAATTAATTACTCTGAGAAATCTGTAAGACAGGCCCGCCTCGATTAGTTTGTACTACCTGCGGGTCAGTCCGTTTATTAATTTTACAAGAAAACAGCCCGTCACTTCGTGACGCTAGAAGACTCAACCTGAGTTCCAAATTCTATAAACTGCTGATTTACATTACTAATGACCTCCCTTCAAGAAAGACCCCTGCCGCATGCCGAAATAAATGAAGTGAGCCCCAGAGCCATTTTTGTATGTTTTGCACTGGTCCCTGAATTTGGTGGAGAAAATGACGCACGTGTCGTGTGAGTCAGTACGGCTCTCAAATCTGTCTAAGTCCGAAGAACCCGCTAAAATTGAAAACGCAAGCCTATTACACAGAAAAACCATTTGACTAAACACGCCCACTTGAGAGATTTCCTTCTTCTCTTCGGGTGTGTGTCCCTGGCTTTGCTTAAATTTGTCACTCATTTCGCCTTAGCGCGCGAACAGGAAAGCAAGGCACTGGTGGTGTACGTTTGTTTCCCTGGCTTTGCTTAAATTTGTCACTCATTTCGCCTTAGCGCGCGAACAGGAAAGCAAGGCACTGGTGGTGTACGTTTGTTCAAGCTGAATGAAATTTTTTGTCAACTTAAAGCTTTCGAATAACAATTATCCCTGCACATTCCTAAATGTTCTCGTTATTATTTTACGGTGTCTATGTAAATATTAACTTGGACTCGCAAGGAGCAAAGGAAACTGTTTTGTTAAGATCAAGTGACACATAATGATTACAAGAAAACAGCCCGTCACTTCGTGACGCTAGAAGACCCAACCTAAGTTCCCCCTTCCATAAACTGCTGATTTACATTACTAATGACCTCCCTTTTTGTGTGTTTGTTTTGCACTGGTCTCCCTGATTTTGGCGGAGAAAATGACGCACGTGTGTGTGTCTTGGTGAGTCAGTCCGGTTCTCAAATCTGTCTAAGAACCCGCTAAAATTAAAAACGCAGCCTATTACAGAAAAACATTTGACTTAGGAATTGTTTGTATAATGCTTATCAGTAAGGCACTGAGAGAAGAAACAGGTAAAGTTAAACTGCTCTAAGAAATTTCTAAGTTTATCATAGGAATATTTAGAGAATATCATTAGCGCGCGCTCTGTAGGCAGTGCCAGGTGTAAGTTTGTTCAAACTTGAATGAAATTTTTCTCAGCTCAAATCTTTCTCGAATTAGAATTATCCCTACACACAAATGTAAGTACACACAGATGTAAGTAATCTGTAATAGAACCATTTAGGTTTGAATTTCTATGGTGCTATCGCTAAGGGAACTAAGGGAACTGTGTTCTTTTTTAGTTTATGTGGGAGATTTCAACATGGCCGCGATGGCGGCTTTGTCCCTCGCTGAAAAAATCGCTTGAATTAGAACTTAGCCAAAGGTGAATCTTTTCCAACAAAAACGCGCCCACTGGAGAGATTTCCTCCTTCTCTTCTGGTTTGTGTCCTTCGTTTTGCGATACAGCGTCAGGATTTATACTTAGAAAATATTATTCATGGCTTTGTGGCATTTCGCCTTAGCGTGCTTCCAGAAAGCAAGGCGGTGTACGGCGGTGTACGTTTGTTCAAACTTGAATGAAAAATTTTTCTCAGCTTAAAGCTTTCGACTAATAATTATCCCTGCACATTCCTGCAAGTAATCTGTAACAGAACCATTTAGGTTTAGATGACTATGGTGATTTCGGCTGTGCGAACGAGTTCTTTTTTAGTTTCTGTTGGAGATTTCAAAATGGCGGCGATGGCAGCTTTGTCCCTCACTTAAGAAATCGCTTGAATTAGAACTTAGCCCAGGGTGAATCTTTTCCCCAAAACACGCCCACTGTGGAGATATCCACTTTCTCTTCAGGTTTGTGAACTTCGTTTGGCGACACAGCTTCAGGGCCAAGCGGAGTGAGTGCGGACGATTTAGCCGATCAGAAACGTTTGCGCAGACAACCCGATTATAATAGTATAGATACTTACACCGATTGCGTTTGAGCGTTTTACCCAACAGTTCGCACGTTATGTTTGAACGTTTGAAAGTTGCGTTTCTAGGATGAAACGAGACGTTTCTATGTCGAACCAAAGAGTTCTGTTCTCTCTGATTGGTCAGTGAAAAATACACATGGCGGTTGCCCTTGGAAACGTCCGACTTTTTGTCTCACAACGCAACTTTCAAACGTAACGTGCGATCTGTTAGGGTAAAACGCTCAAACGCAATCGGCTGTAAAAATATCTCATTAAAATGAAAAATGAAATGAAATCATGCCCAGGTTTGCATATCTAATCGTAGAGAGCAAACAACGAGCGCAAAGTACCTGAAACTTGCCTTCAGTTTTTCCAACTTGAATCAGTTCCATCCGTTTTGCTCCACAGCGTTATGCAAATTGAGCTGTAGTAGCTGTAGCTGTAGAAGAGTATTCTGCCGGACATGCGCATTGCATCTTAGGAACCTGTCTTGTTTGGTTATCAATGGCGGAGAAAGAATACCGAGTGTGTCGAAACATGCACCAGTTGTGCACCGTGTAAGGATTAACTTCACTCAAGAATCTAAGAAATAGCTAAATAGGCTTTTGGTCTGTAATTGTGGCTGGAATCAGCGAGTGAAAGAACACAGTTTCACTTCTAAATTACCGAAACAAACACGCAAAGTTGCTACTCACTTACGAGACTGACACCAGCATGTTGGCTTGCTCGGGTTTTTCGATGTGGATATCTGATATGCAACGAAGGCTACTGCTCCGAAACCCTGTCTTATGGTAAGTTCTAGTTCTATAGTTTGTTCATAACATACAAGAATGTAAATCGGTTGTTCTCTTTCAGCGATCCAGCTCGAAAATATTACGATATTATGTGTAAAAACCTCACTTTAGACTAAGTTGACAGTGAATTTCCCGTAATCGTAGAAAGAGTATCACAGTTCGGACATTTGGACTAGTTTTATCGTCCTTTCCTTGTTTATTCTTTGTGGATTTTATTAGCCCCAAAATCAGAGAAAGTTTTCCGATAATTTCTTGAAAGTATGACCACACTTTTACTCAGTTTAGTCTCTGCCAAAATTTTTATTGAATTTCACACTCGACAAGCGTGTTGAAAGTTCAATACGCGTATCGAACTCATAACTAAGTATTTTCTAAGTATTACTTTCTCACTTCGAATGTTATTTTCTCGCTCCGAAAGTGATTTTCTCACTCCGAATGTTATTTTCTCACTCCGAATGTTATTTTCTGACTGCGAATGTTATTTTCTCACTGCGAAAGTTATTTTCTCACTCCGAAAGTTATTTTCTCACTCCGAAAGTTATTTTCTCACTCCGAAAGTTTTTTCTCACTCCGAAAGTTATTTTCTCACTCCGAAAGTTATTTTCTCACTCCGAAAGTTATTTTCTCACTCCGAAAGTTATTTTCTCACTCCGAAAGTTATTTTCTCACTCGCGAAATTAGGCCTGGGCCTCTCTCGGTCAATTGCTCAAGCCCTGAGCCCGAGATTGGTCATCAATACAGATCGTTCGGGTGATCGCGATTTCTCGGTTGGTACGTACCCAACCGGAAGTGTATCATGTTGGCACCCGTTATTATAACATCTGTATATACCTATCCACACTATCATCATCTATCCACACTATCATCATCTATCCACACTATCAACAGCTATCCGGCCACACTGTCAACAGCTATCCACACTATCAACAGCCATCCACACTATCATCATCTATCAACAGTTATCCACACTATCAACAGTCATCCACATTATCATCTATCCACATCAACATCTATCCACACTATCAACAGTTATCCACACCGTCACCACCTAGTCACACCAGTCCACACTATCATCATCTATCCACACTATCAACAGCTATCCTAATAATCATCATCACCTATCCACACCATTAATAGCTATCCACACCGTCACCACCTATCCACACCATCATCATCTATCCACACTATCAACAGCTATCCTAATAATTATCACCTATCCACACCATCAATAGCCATCCACACCTTCACAACCTATCCACACCATCATCATCTATCCACACCATCAATAGCTATCCACACTATCATCATCTATCCACACTATCAACAGCTATCCTAATCATCATCACCTATCAACATCTATCCACACGATCAACAGCGGAGTGAGAAAATATAACTCGTCGGAGTGAAGAAAATAACTTTCGGAGTGGACTTAACATTCGGAGTGAGAACTTTCGGAGTAAGAAAATAACTTTCGGAGTGAGAAAATAACTTTCGGAGTGAGAAAATAACTTTCGGAGTGAGACAATAACTTTCGGAGTGAGAAAATAACTTTCGGAGTGAGAAAATAACATTCGCAGTGAGAAAATAACTTTCGGAGTGAGAAAGTAACCTTCGGGGTGAGAATAAAGTTCGGAGTATGAATTAAAATTCGGAGTGCACTTATGGGCCACCGTACTTCTTTGAGTTACTCTGCATTAAAAAAGGAAATATGTTTAAAAGCATAATAAAAGATATAATGGAGAGTAAGTAATTCAGAAGTAACTTGCTGTGCATTGTTTGTTGCAGGTTCAGAAGGTGTGGGTCTTCATTTCTATATCCAACTTACAAAGGGATAATGCCATTCTTGGCTGGATGACCACAAAAAAAATTGCACCCTGCATCCAAATGAAACCAAAGAGCACTTCCTAGCACAAGTGCTGGTGGTTCAGATGTTAGATAAGCACTACAGCATTTCATCAATTTTATTTCAGAAGTACAAATATACCTAAGAGAGAACTATACCTAAAGAGAGTTCCCTTTCTGGGGAGTAGAGACTACTCAAGAGTTTTCACTACAGATAGTTTAGTGCTCAGTAAAACATCACAGTGCTGTATCAAAATCCCCTTTTATTTGCCACCTCAAAATCCAATATTTTCAACAGGTGGAAGTTTTGTCAACTGCCCAATTTTCTCTAATGGATGGTGAAGCTTGTCCAGACATTTTCTAAGGTTATGACACAAACACACACCCTAATCAACATGTTTGTTTGGTCATTATGACATATTGTAGTTTTTGACTAACAGGTCAGTCAAAGTACACTGAATGATGCTCATTTTGATTTGTAAAGTGGTTGGAGTTTTCCAGCAAAATCTATGTGCAGAACAACGGGTCAACTTATATTTCTCAACCCAAAGCTATTATCTAACCCCACTGGAAGGCCCCGAAATATCAGGGTATTAAAACTGATAGGATAAAAAATGAAATCGTTACTATTGTTAAACATTCGTCTATTTTCCGGTTCTTGCAGTCTGAATTTCAGTCTGAATCAGTTTAAACAGTCGCAGATGAAGGTCCACAGATCCTCAAATCAAATAAGTTTATTTGCACTACACAGACAGCTGAATAAACCTTTTATTTTATCCTTCCCGCTTTCAGAATACCGGTAAAAGAAGCAAAACAAACGAGAAATAGAAATAGCGCGCTATTTGATTACAAATTCGCGATACTCAACAGTGCTTTTCCCCGAGTTGAGTCTGCAATGTAAACATGGACGGCAGCGGTTGTTGCGCACGGCATGTGCAAAATACTCCTCTGTTGTCAGGGCGTGGTACAAACGAAAATAACCAGTAAGGACGTAGTTGCTTTTGTCTCTATTATTTTCGTTCTACAAAGGAGGTCTTTTGTCTCTAGTCTATTATCCTCGTTCTTTGTGTTGAGGTATAGGGTATTGTTGTATTATCCAACCAGAGAGGAGCTTTAAGCAGCTACGTACCGACCAAAAATGACAGCGCTTTAATGTGTTGCGCTTTTACAAAAGGCCACTTGATTGATTGGACTGGCTGTTGTACGGAAACAAACGTCGTAATTCGGGTTCTGGTGCACTCAAGCTGTATATGTTTTTGTTTGGAAACCTTTGTCAATCATGGTTGAATAAAAGTTGTCATTCATTTTCCTCTGCATCACAACTTTATTGTGCATGCTAAAAATTCATTGCAATAAGTTTCTCCAGAAACATATAACTTAGTTGAAACATGTAACGGCGAACCAAGCTGTGGATTATTCAAGATGAATTTATGACCATATTTGGTCAAAAATGAACTCTCGACTGCTAACCCAAGCAGGTTTTCTCTTCATAATATTTCATTTTTCGCTCATACAAAGTAAAGCAACAGTGTTAAGTGATAATTTACTAACATTTAACATCTTTGAGTCTTGAAACAACATTATTTTCAAAATCTGTTTAATTGTTTATTCTGCGAATATTCCGCAGCTTGGCACTAAAGTAATGTATGCTTGTTGCACGTTTCAACTCACTTATATGTTTCTGGTTTCTCTGGGTAACGCACTTCTATGAAAGCAGCTAAATAACTAACAATAGTTCATATTGGAATCCGCTATCCTTTTCAATTGTAAACTGTGCTCCTTTTCAAAACTGTTAAATTCAATGAGAAGAATGCATTTCATTTGTTCCTGTTTTCTGAAAACCTTGTCAACTGTTAATTTAGTTAGAGTTAATTACCAAGATTCGAAGGAATAACCCCAAAACATCCCAAGGGCCGAAGGCCCGCGGGATGTATTGGAGTTATTGCCGAGAATCGAAGTAATTAACGAGGTAATTGAATACAATGGCTTGTATTGTGTGGTTCACAGGAAGGGTAATAGGAAACGTTTAAAAACGTCAACTGTAAACTAACAGCAGTTACGAACTCGCCGTCTTTCCTTGGAATTTTGTTGGACTACTAGTTGGTCGCACGCCACAATAACTATGCTGTGGTTAAAAACAGTAATAGTCTTGTCGATTTAAAAAAGATATTTGAAATGTAGTGAGTGCGGTTAACAAATCGAAGCCTTACAAATTTATAACTCCACAGCCTACTTTTTGTTTATAAATTATCACGAGAGAGAGACCCTCCGAAAGCTGAAATTGTTACATGGAATCTGAAGATTCCTTTACTATATGAAAATGTTTGAGAATACGTTTTGTTATATTGAAGGATGAAAATTTAAAGAATATCGTGTTGGGTTGAAGGGAAAATTCATCAGCACTGAAACAGAGCTCTTTCCTGTTCGGCGATTGAGTGACAACTAAAGGTGACAATCGCCTGGCGCTGGCCCCTTTTATAGCGCGGTTTCGTGTTTAATAGCGGAACTCCTGTGGAGCCCCATAGGCTAATGTGTGAAAATAAAACAAAATGAAATAAAAGTAACCATTCGAGCTGCTTTCGAGTGGTGGTTATATTTTCCGATGGACAGCCGCTGGTCTAAGTACCGGGGGCTTATTTCTGAGTGTACACACCTTGTATTGCCATGGTTACCATATTCACCTTGGGCGGCCCTTGTGCAAGACAAGTTACAGTAAAAAACCCGCATATAAGAACCTGGATTTTAAGAACCTGTTAGGCTAGAATAATCTATGCGAACCCTATGTTTCCTTGTATTTTAAATCAAATAAGAACCTGTTTTAGACTTTAAATTCTAGGTTCTTATACGCGGGTTTTTACTGTACAACTCTGCAGTTTCTTGTAGCTTATATCACTGTTATTGGGCACAAAACTCTGAAAGAACTTTCGGAGATGTTCCGAAAGGATACATGTAGCCTTTTGGTTACCTGTCTTTTGTTGCTGGCAGAATGGACTGGGATCAGTGAAGGATGAGTAATCGATAAAGTGGTTTATTCAGCCAGGATCATAACAGAAAGAAATTAAGGGGTTTAAAATCAAGCTATGAATCATTCTAGATTACAAAAACAAGGAAAATAATTTGCAGCTTTCTTACAGCAAACATGGTTGTGACGTCACACACTTGAGTGATCGGCGAGACAGTAATTTCAGATAACGTTTAGAAAAAAGAACATGTTTTCGGCAAAATCATTTATTGGGAAGTCAATATTACTTGGATAGACATTTGGCAAAGCATAAATATGATATTGAATTCACATAAAGCATGAGACTCGTAAAATAACATTGTTTTCGCTATTTACCTGAGCTGAACTCGGCACACAGTTCGATAGTCACAAGTCAATTCGATCGGCAGTCTCGTTTTGGAAAATTTTGAAAAAATGCCACCAAAAACTAATTCTGGAGCCTCGAGTAATGTTTGACAATTCCACAAGATGTGGATTCCTTTCTTCTTTGCCAAATTTGCCGTAAATAAAGCGTTCTAATTCGCTCTTCGCTTGCTAAAGCATCAACATATGCCATAGTTCCGCTGCCAAATGCCAGTTCTTGCTCGGGAGAGATTTCGTTTCAGATCGGGCAGAATGACGCGACATACATCCGGGATTTTCAAGGTCACCGGCGCTGGATTTGAACGCTAATAAGCTAGAAAACGGAGCAAAACGGCAATCCTAGAATCTAATACTGCAAATTTTGAGAAAGCTTCTGCCTTTAGGAATTTCTACACTAGGGATTTTGCCATTGAAAGATCAATAAACAATTTCCATGCAGTATGTTTAGTTCAAGTTAAACTTTGAAACAACTTTTAGGAGCTTGAAAACTATGTATTTTCTAGTTTTTTTAGTAAGGAGAAAATATTCAGTTAGTTTCCCCTCAACAAAGTGCTTACATAAAATGCTACAGAAGGGAAAAGTTAGTACTATATCCTCACTGCATACTATTGTTCGCATCGCAATAGGAGCTAAGGTATGGGGTGATCTGCGAGTGCGGAACAAGTAATATGCAGCGAGGCCTGGAACATGCGCTGGTCAACCGCCGATGGGGGACGGGGGGTGGGAAAACGTCTGAGCACTTCAACTGAGCGGCTGAATGACTGAATTAATTATTCCTGAGCGTGTTTCTATACGAAGCTCTCATTAGTATGCAGTGAAAATAGGGTCGCTGCTCAACGTGTCGAGTCAAACTGGGCATCATGGCCATGTTAGGGGGACGGCAGTTGGCCCAACGAAGGGTTATGATCCCTGTGTGATGGATCTGAGTAGAACAACGCCCGTCCGGGCATAAGGCTGGGTGGTTAAAAACCCAACTGTGAATAGCCTAAAGGGTCTCCTAAATAAAAGACGGAAACGAACGCAAAAGAAACAGAAACACAGGGAACCCAACCCTTCGATGAGCCAGGACGCAGACTATGTCTGTCAGGACCGTTGTTAAATGGTCCCCCCAACAACATCGAAGAGTTTGGATCCCAAGTGTTATTTCCTGCGATGATAACTTTCAACGTACCACGTTTTGTACACACTGCACCCTTTTCGAAAATATAACTCTACATGCCATGCGCGGAGTCTGCGCAGACACTGTTAACCCCTGAAACCTTCCACGCACCACGTTCGGAGTCTGCGTACACACTGTTCCGAAACCTTCCACGCACTACGCCGAAGTCTGCGTATGATAGATAAATAGATTATTAATTATTCCTGAGCCTTCCACGCACCGAGTGATGGCCTTCCACGCACCGAGTATATGCGTACACAATATTACCCTTATGGTAATCACTCCCACGCACCGAGTGCGGAGTCTATGCGCACACAATATTAACATTGTGATAATCACCTTCCACGTACCGAGTGCGGAGTCTATGCGCACACAATATTAACATCGTGATAATCACCTTCCACGTACCGAGTGCGGAGTCTACGCGTACACAATACTACCCGAGAATGACCTTCCACGCACCGAACGCGGAGTCTATGCGCACACAATGTTACCCCCCGTGATAATGACTTTCCACGCACACCGAGCGCGGAGTCTATGCGCATACAATATTACACTTGTGATAATAAACTTCCACGCACCCCGAGTGCGGAGCTTTGTGCACACACAATATCACTTTCTGATAATAACCCTAGTCTTTGTGCACACAATATCACTTTCTGATAATAACCTTCCACGCATCCCGAGCGCTGAGTCTTTGCGCACACAATATCACTTTTTGATATTAACCTTCCACGCACCCCGAGTGCGGAGTCTTTGCGCACACAATATCCTTCCACGCACCCCGAGTGCGGAGTCTTTGCGCACACAATATCATTCCACGCACCCCGAGTGCGGAGTCTTTGCGCACATAATAGTACCCCCCGTGATAAATAATCTACCACGCACGAAGTGCGGAGCCTATGAACCCCAAATTATCCCATGCTTGTATACTACTAACGCTATGGAAAATAAATAAGCTACTATGGCCACCCAACGGAGAGGGAACAGAGACGCGAAAATAAACCTAACTAGAAACGGTAACGGAAAACACAATCCCCGCAACGAGACAATGTTCATGACGAAATAACCACGGAATAACGTGGAACAACCACTTCCCAATGCAACGAGTAACTGCGAGCGATATGTGTGAATACGGCAAGGGCGCCTAAGAACACAAAGCACCCGTACAAAACCTATGAAAAGCACCCGAAGATAATATATAGATTTAGCCACTGGCTAAAAGCGGAGCTCCCGGTTACAATGACGTCATCGATGACGTCATACCATGTGACAACGCCATCTCACCCTCCTTACCAGGGTGTTCGGAAGCTTGGTTGCTAGGGAAATTGGAAAAGCTCTAATCGGCGAAACTTTACAATCATGACCAATTTTGCGCCATGACATCATCAAAGGACAACAATACCAACGATGACGTCATCGGGCCACGCCCATGGTCACGTGACCGGGAGTAGAAAAAGACTAATTTGACTTCAAATAGACGTTTTTCGAATACTTTTTGCTATAGATATATTTTTCATGAGCATCTTCATAAAGTTAAGTATGGACGGATTTGCAATTTAAAGTCGTTTTTTGGCTATAACTTTCGCAATTTTTATCCTAAATGCTAATCCATACTTAACTTTGTGAACAGTATGCTTTTCTATCGATTTGCTTTAAATTTTTGCGAAATATGAAGATTCGCGTGAGAATTAGTGTTTTAAAGAAACACGAATTGATGCGCTAGGAGGCTTGGTTACCAAGGAAGTGTAAAACAAATTTATATTTTATTTTTTTCCACCAGAAAATAAAAAACCAAGCAAGCAATACAGTATACAGTATTGTTTAAGAAGCGAAAAAGAAAGTTCAAACCCGAAAAAGAAAAAAAATCGAAAAAGAAAAAAGAACGCACGCAGGGCTTGAACTCAGTACCTTCTGTTTTCTAGCCCAAGACCTTACCAAACGGCCACGAAGGCTGGTCAAATGATGTATCTTCAGAAATTGTATATAAACCTTCACTCGACAGACTGCAAGTTCGTAGGCTGAACAAAGCTACAATTTAAGCATTTTAGACTGTTTCTTTCTTCTTTAACGCCGTAGAAACAATAACGGTATTATTTCCTTGCATGGTATGATTTTCTTCTATACAGAGTTGCTAATTACTTTTCAAAATGGTATAATTTTTGTCAAAGTAGCCAACTTTTTCGATCGCCGAACGAACGCCGAGCGATATTTTCTCTTCACAAAAGCTACAAAAAGTAAAGAACTCCAGAAAAACTGAAATGCAATAGATACAACAATGATAGAAGATATATAGACTGTTTCTTTTTAGACTGTTTCTTTCTTCTTTAACGCCGTAGAAACAATAACGGTATTATTTCCTTGCATGGTATGATTTTCTTCTATACAGAGTTGCTAATTACTTTTCAAAATGGTATAATTTTTGTCAAAGTAGCCAACTTTTTCGATCGCCGAACGAACGCCGAGCGATATTTTCTCTTCACAAAAGCTACAAAAAGTAAAGAACTCCAGAAAAACTGAAATGCAATAGATACAACAATGATAGAAGATATATATTCGATGCTAGTTTGGCCATAATTTTTGGTACTTCAGTGGAATTTCGGGCAGTTTCCAGTGGCGACATTTTACAAATCCCGCGCTATAGTTTGCACTTAGACAACAAATCACGACAAAACGCTCCAACAAAACTATGTTTTTCAATTCTTTTGACAATGAAAATGAACGTTTTTTCTACATTGAACCAAAATAATGAAATAAACCTTAGGAAAATGAAGTTACTTTAGAAAAATCATTCCTCCAGAATTAACATATGTTGGAAATAAAACCATCTTGATGTTTGATTTTGAGAAAAGACTGCCGCCGAAGTCACGCAATCTACGCTAGCAACGAAACGTCTTAAACAACTTAACCCAAGTTTGGTTGTCTGAGAGTCATCCCTTCCCAAAATAATACCTTTTCTCGTTTGATGACGTCATTGATGACGTCATACCACGTGACTAGGCTGTTGAACCCCCCTTGCCACTTAGACAACTCCACCCAAGTTTCAGTTGTCTGAGGTTCAACCCTTCCAAAGATATATACCATTTCTCGTTTGATGACGTCATCGATGACGTCATACCATGTGACTACGCCATCGCACCCCCCTTGTCACTTAGACAAATCTACCCAAGTTTGGTTGTCTAAGGTTCATCCCTTTCAAGGATATAGACCTTTTCTCATTTGATGACGTCATCGATGACGTCATACCACGTGACCAAGCAGTTGCACCCCCTTGCAGCTTAGACAACTTTACCCAAGTTGGTTGTCTGAGGTTCATGCCTTCCAAAGATATAGACCATTATTCATTTGATGACGTCATCGATGACGTCATACCACGTGATCACGTAGCTACACCCCTCTTGTCACTTAGACAACTTTACCCAAGTTTGGTTGTCTGAGGTTCATCCCTTCCAAAGATATAGACCTTTTCTCATTTGATGACGTCATCGATGACGTCATACCACGTGACCAAGCAGTTGCACCCCCCTTGCAGCTTAGACAACTTTACCCAAGTTTGGTTGTCTGAGGTTCATCCCTTCCAAAGATATAGACCTTTATTCATTTGATGACGTCATCGATGACGTCATACCACGTGATCACGCAGTTGCACCCCCCTTGCCACTTTGATACTTTGACCCAAGTTTGGTTGTCTGAGGTTCATCCCATCCTTAGATATATACCCTTTCTCGTTAGCTTACGTTTGGGTTGCCTGTGTTACGCAGGACGAACGGACGGACGGACGCACAAACCGGAAGTCCATGACAGAATCGTTTGATGCATATACACTTTTGTTTTGTTCCTTCTCCTCCTGCATGTAGCTATGGGGCTCCGCTCGCGGGGTAGCTCCGCTATTATTAACTACTTACTAACCGAGAGTGAGGGCATTACGTGAAATATCAAACTGAGGTTTGGCGTATCGACCGAGCGATAGCGAGGTTGATACGCCAAAACCGAGGTTTGATATTTCACGTAATGCCCGAACGGTCGAGGTTAGTAAGTTGTTTATTATATGGCACTTTTTTTCAAACTTTATACGAACCGGAAGTCGCCTCGTTCATTTTCCCGCCGAAATAACTCAGACACGCGCCCGCGTCGCGCTCGAGTTCATTCAGAGTTGTTCATATTCGCCGAGTCAAATTGATAGAACAAACCCGTGTGTGCAAACCACGCCAGACATGCTCTAAAGTAATCAATCTCTTATGGATGTCAAATACTTCGGAATCCTTTGTTTTACAGAAATTTTATAATGTTGTTTAGTCATTAGAGAAACTTTTGAGGGAGTTACAGAAGTTTCAAACGGCAAGCAACCGGGAAGCAAGTCTTCGACGTCAGCTCAACTTTTTTTTAGCACCATTGGGGAAAACATTGCTACTTTTGCACTAAAAGGCCTTTAATAAATACGGAAGAAGAGTTAAACCTGAAGAAGCTATTTCACAAGCTATCCTCCAGAAAATTGCGATGGTTATTTTAGCCGGCTTTTGTGCAAAAGCAAACGTCAAGTAAGAATGAATTTAACTCGAATGAATTTAACATTGTTGAACTCGCTTTCTGTTATTATTTTTAGCTCTCAAGTTTATCGAATTCCCAATAAATTTTGACTTTACATGTAGCTTTTACCTTTTGCTGCTATTTTGACTCCTTTAAGTTCTCATTTTCTCCGGAAAGACTCGAATTTCTTAGAGTAACTTTTTGGCTCTGCTTTGCTTTTGTAAACAGGTCATTTCTGATATTCAGGCCTTTATTTTCCTCTTGTCACAAGTTAGAATTGTGTTATACTGTGTCAAGTATTCCTTGTTGTGAATTTCGCTGAAAATCTTTTTGAATTTGTGTTATTTTAAGGAGATGAATTTTTGTCAGTCGTGAACTGCGAGTGGGCATTAAGAATTTCCATAATGCCCGTGGGCATTACGGAGAGTTACGCCCGCTCGTTAGCCAATCAGAGCGCGCGTACTATCGTTGCCATATAATAACATATAATTATCACTTGATAAATGATACTAGATATCTAACTAGATTACCTCCCTCTCCTTTCCTGAGCCCTTTGATATTGCGATATTATCTGATATTATCACCTTAGATTCTATAGGTAAATCCATTGCCTGACGAGGGAATTCCACGCTAAATTTCACGCGAAAAACCGATATCGCTCGAGTCGCGCAGCGACGAGAGCGATATCGGTTTTTCAAGTGAAATTTAGCGTGGAATTCCCGAGTCAGGTAATGGATTTTCTTTGAATCCCATACCGGACATTTTTAGAAAATTAAGTCTAAATTTAAGAGAATTGATAGTGGATTTCGTGCGCTTGAAAGCCGCGCTAATGCGAAAGCGATGGAATCTCAAAATGAAAGTCCCTTGAAATTAGGCTTTGCTGCAATAACGAATCTTTAAAACAAGAAATTACAATATATAAATGTTTAGATGAGAGAAAATTCATTCAGTTCAGTGTTACAAGTCTAAAGTAAGCTTAGGTATTAGATAGTTTTAAGATTTGTCGACACACTGAAGTGACCTGAAGCCAATTTGAAAAAAAGCGATCGAGTCTACAAAGTTTCAAATGATTTGAATTAGTAAATTTATCTTACTGATCGAAAATGTTTTAACTTTTAAAGCTTACTTGTTTGATTTCTTGTTTCCTTACGGCTTTCTATACCGCAGCTCCTGTAGTGTTTTTCGTTTTGCATGAGTTTTCCACCTCTAACATTTGACATAAACTTTTCATCGATAACATAACTTTCATCGAACGAGCCAACAGCTTCTCGTTGAAATTATCTTGTAAAGTAAATATCTGGACATTGCCTTGCATACCCAGTGTAGAAATACCCGAAACTTTGGAGGAACCAGAGAGATTTTGTTTCCAAAACTTGTTGTGTTGACCAGACGAGAGTTTGAGCGTTTTGTGTTTTGTGGAGGCGCGTGTGCCCACGTTTCACAAAGCGCGCGAAAAACTGTGATACGAAAAATGGAGATAAATACATTTCCCCTGCTTTTATCGTAACTAACTTCTATCAAATACTATAAAACAAATTTGATTTTTGTATGTGCTATCTGAATAATAGTCCGTGGCTGTACTAACTAAAAAACTCGCCGATTTTTTAAATTTAAATGACGGGGGCCCTGTGTAATTGAGGTATTCCACAAAAAATACCTCTCCTTCTTAGCCAATCAGCGCGCACGATAGAATAGAGGTATGGGATTCTAGTAGATATCTAACTAGATTACCTCCGTTCCTATGCTGGACCCCACGATATTGCGATATTATCAGATATTATCATCTTAGATTCTAATAGATATCTATTTAGATACCCTCTCTTCCTATGTTGGACCCCACGATATTGCGATATTATCAGATATTATCATCTTAGATTCTAATAGATATCTAACTAGATTACCTCCCTCCTATGCTGGACCCCAAGATATTGAGATATTATCAGATATTATCATCTTAGATTCTAATAGATATCTTTTTAGATACCGTCCTTTCCTATGCTGAACCCCACGATATTGCGATATTGTCAGATATTATCTTCCTAGAATCTAATATATAGATTTAGCCACTGGCTAAAAGCGGAGCTCCCGGTTACATATTTTTCTGTGTTGATGAACCAAAAAAAAAAATTTGGCATGGCCTGTGGAAGTAAGATAAAGAACCTCTTTCAGAAAATACTAGGGTACTAACCCTTCCCAATGGAATGGTTCTAACAAAGAACAAGTGCAATAAAGAAATAAAGGAATTATTTGTCATGAGTTTTTTAATTAAAATCACAATATATGTACATTACATGAGCAGTGTATTTTTAATAAAATGTGTCATTCCAGAAAATACAAATACAAACCATGTTATGAGCAGAGAATAGGTGGCTGCCAATTTGGTCTTTCTACTCATACCTTCTTTGTAAATTTATTGAAATTCCACTGAAAAAGAACATTTTTTTTTCTGGGGGAGGGATGGGCTGAGGCCTCAGAGGGGAGGGGCATCCTTGATCTAAAGCACCGTAAAGGGAGGACCATTCTCATTTGTGAGCATTTCAGGGGGGTCACACCAGACTTTTACATGTACATGTTGCTTTACATGAATTAATTGTCCATTTAAAACTACTTTGGTTATAACAATACTCATATATTATATCTTGAATTCATGATACATAGTTTTCTTGAAGGACTTGGAACATAACATATACCAATGTGAGGAGAGGGCTGTACCCAGAGGGGGGACTCTAAGCAATTATTGGATGAGGTTTTTGTGATCTCCAGAATAAACAATGTCGAGACAGGTGGAATCAGGCGAGGCCGTGAGGCCGAGCCTGATTCCACTTGGCGAGATATTGTTTATTCTGGAGATCACAAAAACCGAATTCAATAATTGTTTTATTATACATTGATTCAGTAGAAATACTTTTATTTCTGTCAAGCAAGTTATTTTGCACAAGCGCCTTGTTAAAATAGGGAAAGCGCTCTAGTCCCATGATGCATTGCGCGCGTATCAAGAATCAGCTAGCTGATTCTTGAAGAATCAGCATGCTGATTCTTGGAGACCCTCAAAGTGCGTGATTCCCAAAGTAAAGCGCGCGCTCTTAGCCAATCAGAATCGATATAGTGAGTACAATGTATAATAATAAGGTTAAAATGCTAGGGATGTCAGGAAACTCGAATTTTGACCCTAAAAATACCTGGTTGGAAAACATTTCCACCCTAAAAAATACCCCTCAGTCTGGAAATACCCTAAAAAATACCAACAATGTTGACAGATTAAATGTTATTCTGGCCGTTTATTTGATATACATCAAATGTATCCTCTGGAGTTTCAAATACACGAGATCCTTCTTTCAAATATTTTGTACCTATGTACCTTATTTGTGTGAGAACCCCCTAAAAATAGCAGTATTTTTTCTAACCATACCGTTTCTTATTTTAGAACCCCTAAAAAATATCAGATTGCCGATTTTAACCCCTAAAAAATATGAGGGTCAACCCTAGCATTCGAATATAGGGAGTCCCCCAGGGGGTTGTACCTTTTCAAGTCCCCTGCAGATGGGGGTACCCTGCAAGCAGTGGTTTCCTCCTCTCTTAGGCCGACAACAAGCGAGGGAGAGAAACCAGTGGAAGGAAGTGCTTATTATTGATGATGGCATAGGGTGGGGGGAGGGGGGTTGCCTCCTCCTGGTGGGGGGTAAAAAATTTTTTTGCTACTGCCAAAGGAGGGGCTAAACAGAAAATGAAAGTGGAGTTGCACGGAACACTGACCCCCCCCCCCCCCCCCCAAAAAAAAAAAAACAACAACAACAACAACAACAAAAAACATAAATAATGAACACTCCCTTAGCAAGTACCTTGTGACAGCATTGTTTATCCTTCAAAATTTCAAAATTTCTCCTCTCAAAATTTTAAAATAATAATAACAGCACTGCAGATGCATTAAATTGATTCTGTCTTGACAAGTATTTAGTAATCATAACACATGGACGGAAGAGGGGTGGGGGGCTTCAAGCAGCCCCTTTAAATTTCAGCAGATTTTCAACTTTTCTGTCTTACTTATTGCTCCCCACCCCCTTACTTCAAAATCTGTTCTGCCATCCGTGTAATACTTATGTTAATATCAAGTTAATTTAGTGTTTGCCTTATGACATGACCTGTCCAAGAGCCATCTCCCTGGCTGCTGCTTTATCACTGAATTGAAAGAGAATAGGTGTCACTGATAAGCCTGATGAAACTTAAACATTGATCTTCTTTTTTCCAGTCTAATTTACAACGCATATGGCATGGATATCATTATACATTTTAGTATCAGAACATACTGAAGTCCCTTAAGCCATAAAAATGATCAATACATAAAATCAAGGATGAATATAACATTCAGTCTTTCAGATTCGCCACTTTGTGAAAAGACTGCATTGACAATAGGTTGCATTTTTATCACTCCCTCTTACCATGTTTCTGTTTGATCGTCCTAGAGGGAGGTACACATATTGCCTCTGTTGCCCAACAATGGCAAACGTATTTCAATCCGCTTCATGTAAAGGGGAAAAAGTGATTAAGAGGAAATCCACCAAGAAATCGAGTAATTTTTGGTCACAAAGTTGAAACTTAGATGGAGTATTACAAAACCAATTTCCTTGTTTGTAGCACTTTTATAGAGTTCTTGATAAAATAAAAAATTGGCGAAATCTAAGAAATAATGTTTCAAAGTTGTGAAGGAATGGTGCTGGCTGTTGGTGGTCATTTCATTTCATGCTTTTCAACCTGTATAAATTGTATGGGTTTGGACAAATTTCAGGATTCATTTTCGATTGTTTGGTGTTGTAAGAAATGAATTCTTTTAGATTCTATCAAAAACAGTATGAAAGAAGTCTACACTATGATTTGTTTACAATTGTTACTCGATTTTCAAATAGATTACCTTACTAGGTTGTTTGTTTGTCTATTTTTTACTTAGAAAAAGTATTTGCATTACTGAGGATACGGATACTTTCACACGGTATTTTAATTTGGTATCCCCAAGATATATTTGAAAATGTTCGTGCCTTCCGACAGTGAACAAAGTAATCTAATGATTAAAATATCCACTTGCCTGTTTTATGCGGAATACACCGTGAAGCACACCCTATCATAACCAGAAAAATATCTTGGGAACCTACAAGATGCGTTTGGAGATTGCATTGCATAGTGTTTTTCCAAAGTTCGACCACGCTCAATTCAAGATGGCTGCCTTCGCAAGCAAATAAGCTTAAATCATAAATTCTCCCAAACTTTAAATACCACATAGCTATGGCAACGGAAGTACTGTAGAATCGTTGTCAAATTGAAAATCACTTAAAAATGCGATGGTATTTCACTTGGAATCCTCAAATAAACAGTAAACACAATGAACTTACAAGAACCTACAAGATGCGTTTGGAGATTGCATTGCATAGTGTTTTTCCAAAGTTCGACCACGTTCAATTCAAGATGGCTGCCTTCGCAAGCAAATAAGCTTAAATCATAAATTCTCCCAAACTTTAAATACCACATAGCTATGGCAACGGAAGTACTGTAGAATCGTTGTCAAATTGAAAATCACTTAAAAATGCGATGGTATTTCACTTGGAATCCTCAAATAAACAGTAAACACAATGAACTTTCCGTCATTTTCCAAGTAGCGTAGCGAGCCGCCGGGGCGCGAAAAAACGTTATTGAAAATTTTCGATAGTTGTCGAACGTCACTTTTATACTTTTGAAAGGGTAAAACTTTTTAAGCTAAAACTACGGTCAAATTTAAACGTGGCAAGGACCTACCTTGAGAATGTTTTTTTTTCACTTCACGGCACGACGACAGTCTTCGTCCGAGTTTTGACCTTCCCTCTCCGATTATCTGGCGCTGTCCTTCTATCTTTCCTTCTGAGATTCCGAGACATGTTCTAGACGCTTTTTTCGTTAGTTTTCGTCTCTGCCTTTCTAAATCATCTCCAGGTTTCGGCATTTTGGCTAGGGCTACCTCCATCTTCTTGTTGAGAACATTAATTTCCCGTTCTCTCTCGATCAAGCGGTCGCATTTGTCTTCCGACATGTCATTCCCTGCTGTATTTCCCCTCCATTCTCCGTTCCTCGCTCTTCTTTTCCCTTGTGAAACAACCGTGTTCATCGACATATTATCTGTCTCCGCTTCATTGCTGTAGACTTTTAGTCTAAAATACCTTGATTTGACAGCTTGCTTTAGAAACGTTTCAGTTTTTGATAAAGGACAAGAAAATATTTTTCCTTCACTTGTCGAAAATTCAAACACGAAATAACAAAATCTCTAAACATCCCTACAAATAAAAATCGCCAACTAAATTCAAGCGCGCGCGTGCTCATTTTCCCGCTCAAAACTGGTGGGTTGCCTGTGCGACGACGGACACACGGAAACCGGAAGTCCATCACAGAATCGGTCGATGCATATACACTTTTGTTGTTCCTTCTTCTCCTGCATGTAGCTATGGGGCTCCGCTACGCGGGCGCCTTCGGCGCCCGTGGGAGCTCCGCTATTAGATATCTATTTAGATACCCTCCGTTCCTATGCTGGACCCCATGATATTGCGATATTATCTGATATTATGTTATTAGAATGTACTAGATATCTATTTAGATACCCTCCCTTCTCTATATTGGATGCCAAGATATTGTCATATTAACAGATGTTATTTTAACAACAATTATAGAACGAAGCAATGTGGAAATGAGGGACCAATTGGGAATAAAGCATTTGTAGTACGAAGCAATGTGGAAGTGAGGGACCTATGGAAATTAAACATTTGTAGAACGAAGCACATGAGGGACCAATTGGGAATAAAGCATTTGTAGAACGAAGCAATGTTGAAATGTAGGACCCACGTAAATAAACCATTTGTAGAATGGCAGCAATGTGGCAGTTTATCTGCATTGCGATGGTCAATACATTGTTGATCTTTTGACAAGTAGTTTTTGAATGTGCCTTTGCTGGTGGATCACGTGACCAAAGTTAAGCCTTTATATTCATAACATCGATGCACCGCCCAAATACGGTCAACTCCAATGCTTGTCTTCTGCATATGACATATTTAGCCTGTTCTGTCATATATCTGTCATTTGTGCGAAATTCGTAAAAAGTTTGCAATAGTGTTACATTCTCACTGGTCCCATTGTGCTATATAAGATATGGGGAGAGGAGACCTGGCGGAGCCGATGATGGCAATGGCAGATAAAGGGAGGGAGGGTGGGGGAAAAATGTCCGAAGGCACCGCTAGGTCCAAGGGTAAGCACAATGAGACCCACCACACCCGCCACTAATACATGGCGTCTTACATAGACGCCATCCAGGCTCTCGTTCTAAAACCAACTGACTATGCTAATCAGTTGAAATCTAATATACGCACTGCTGGGGGCCCAGTGAGAATAGTGTTACATTCTCACTGGTCCCATTGTGCTATATAAGATATGGGGAGAGGAGACCTGGCTCCGCTTATCCGACACTTGCATGGAGACTCTCACTATCTAACCTGATAACTCTGAAATATCCCAAAACTCAGAACTAGGTATATCCCAAAACTCAGAATTATCCCAAAACTCAGAACTATTCGTTAACCTAGAACTATCTGACAAATAAGAACTATCCAATAACTCAGAACTATCCAATAACTCAAAACTACCCCATAACTCAGAACTATCCCATAACTCAGAATTATCCTAAAATTCAGAACTATGCAGAACTATCTCATAACTCAGAAGTGTCCCATAACTCAGAACTATCCAATACTCAGGACTATCACTCAGAAATACCACAGAACTGAGAGCTGCCCCCCTAAATTTATTTCCATAATTGTAAAATAGCCCATAATACTGAAATATTCCATAAACCTGAGATATCCAATAACTCATAACTATCTGATACAAACATTTAGTAAAAATGGTAATGCAAGACTAGAACAAGCTGATAGTTAAGAAAATCAATCTTCTTTATGTCAACTCACATCTATAATTCCATGGTCATGAGGATAAACCTCCCCAAAACTCAAAAGTCCCTCCATTACTGTACATATACTGTACGTATGGGACTCATCTATGAGGGTATGTGCCGAGGTGCACGGGTTGCTGGGTTGTGGGCCGCACCCTTATTGTGAACACAACAACAAAAACAGCAAAAAGTCATTAATTGCTAACTGCATGAAGTGTACATAAAATTTTCAATGAACTTCAAAACCTCTAAAGAAGGGTGCAATCCCAAACCCAGCAAACCCAGAATGCTCCGTCCGAGGACAGCGCACTGGACTGATTCCAAGTGTCCCGAGAGACAAAAGAAATCAAAATTGTCCAGAGGACATTAGATAGCCTCTCCAGGAGTGCTGAGAAGGGGTTGCGACCCGAGAAAATAACAAACAGTAAATGGCTATTTACTGAATAAAACATACGTGTCTATATATAGAGAGCTGAGCAATTCTCTAGGCCATGCTTACGCCAATCCAACTGAGTAAAATAAATAACTATTTTGGAGCAGAGCAATCTCGCTTATAGGCCATGCCTAATACCAAACTGAGTAAAATAAATAACTGTTTTGGAGCAGAGCAATCTCGCTTATAGGCCATGCCTAATGCCAAACTGAGAAAAATAAATAGCTGTTTTGGAGCAGAGCAATCTCGCTTATAGGCCATGCCTAATGCCAAACTGAGTAAAATAAATAACTGTTTTGGAGCAGAGCAATCTCGCCTATGGGCCATGCCTAATGCCAAACTGAGTAAAATAAATAACTGTTTTGGAGCAGAGCAATCTCGCTTATAGGCCATGCCTAATGCCAAACTGAGTAAAATAAATAGCTGTTTTGGAGCAGAGCAATCTCGCTTATAGGTCATGCCTAATGCCAAACTGAGTAAAATAAATAACTATTTTGGAGCAGAGCAATCTCGCTTATAGGCCATGCCTAATGCCAAACTGAGTAAAATAAATAACTGTTTTGGAGCAGAGCAATCTCGCTTATAGGCCATGCCTACTGCCAAACCAAGTGAAATAAAACACTAGAGAAGCTGCAAATGGAATAATAAGGTGCAATTATAAAGCCCGTGAATGTTATTGCAAGGTACAGGTACATGAGTCTAAACTTAAAGTCTAAACTGTATTAAGCAAGGGAACTAAGATGCGAACTAAACTAAAGAAACTGCCAAATTGAATGAAGGTGCAACTATAAAACGCGTGCATGGCGCACAGTTTCATACACTGAGAATTTGTTCGCGGGCTCACAAAATTAGAACATTGTGAAAACCAACATGGCGGCTTCGAAGCGTGAAATTGCTGCACAGTCAAGAAACCCAGGCTTTTACCGTCAGCTGAATGCATCCAGTGGATGGTTTATAGAACCAGTGAAGAAAAGGAAGTCTGTGAAAGTCTCGAAAGAGTTTTACGGCGTTGAAAGGATTATTTCAAAGAGGAAAAACCGAGGAAATGTGAGTAGCGAACCACGAGTTTGAATTTAACTTACTTAAGTTACTATTTTAACTGATCTCTAAGAAAACAATCTGTTGGCCTCATTCGCGTCTAAACGAAGCTACCAAAATAGTAATACACTGATTGTGGTGAATGCTAATTTCTTGATACGAATGTAACTCCATTCTTTGCATATTTCACCTACATGTATGAACATCAGCAGAGCTTACTCTTATTGTTCGTTCTTTAAATTCACAGACTGAATATTTGATCAAGTGGAGAGGATACAGTCTTTATGACTGCACATGGGAGGACGAGAGCCACCTCACAAATGACTTGAGAAGGTATTGAAACTTTTTTTTTTTTAAGATTGAAGTAGGGGCTCTTGTCATAGCAGACCATTTTTGCTTTCTTGTAGGACTTATGAGAAGCCTGTGATTGAGCCATCAAGACTTCAAATGCACTCTGATTTATTTTGTTACCATTTGAGTTTGAAGTTAAAATCAACCAGCCACTCTCCACATTTATTTTGTCTTGACCATGATTGTTTTCGCTTTTTGTTGGGAGGTAAAGGTCGGCCAACGCAGGACAGGAAAGGATTTTTGTTTGACAAGGCCGACTTTGCTTCCTTAACTTTCCACTTGGCTGGGACCAGTGCTTGGACAAGAATGGAGATGGGGTTGCAATCCAGTTCCCAGTACGGATTGAGCCCCATCTTTCTTGGTCACGTCAGCAGTTAGCTTTTCACAGTGGCAAACTTATCTGCAAGCCAAGAATGCCATTGAAAAGCTAACTGTTGACTTTGTCAGGCAGGCTTTTTCTATTTTGTCTTGAAATCTATATGGATATCTGATTACCAGTTCATTCTTGTCCAAGTGCTGGTCTTTGATTTTTTATACAAATTATTCATTTTGAACACTGAAAACAGTCCTTCCAAGTCATTTGTGAGTAAAATGCTTGAGTTATCCTTTCCATGCTGTAGTACTTATTGGACTCCTTTCTTCAATGGCTCTGAGATAAATCCACTGGAGCATTCAACTGTCAGTAACATGTTGGTATCTTGACTGTGCAGCAATTTAGAAAAAGACTAAAATTAGAATTTAGAAGAAAGCAATGCAATGGTCTGTAATAATTTGACTCTATTAAAATCATGCTTGGCATGTGAATACATTTACATCAAATGTATAAGTTTTTAAATGGAAAAATTTGCCTGGCCTATTATGAATTTTATACTTACTTAAATAATTTATTTTTATAAAAACTTCAGCCAGAACACTTTCAGAAAATTTATATTTAAATTATACATTTGTAAATATTAAAAGAAATTTTAAATGAATTTGCAGTTCCTTTTTTGCACTGTTATTTCCCAATGCACATTTCAATGGTACTATAAAGATAGATAGATAGATAGATGCCTTATTTTAAAACGGTATCTCTTTCAATATTACAAACAGATAATATTGTTATCAACAGAGGCCGTTTATACGCTATGATAAAAAGTAAAATATACATTATGTACAAAAGTATAATTATTTACAATCTAAAAATAGTTAAAATTTAATATGCGATAAATATGGATAAATAGCAGGAGCCGTTTATACACCACGTTAAAATAGTAAAATATACATTATGTACAAAAGTGTAATTATTTACAATCTAAAAATAGTTAAAAAATATGCGATAAATATGGATAAATAGGTAAAATTCTAAGTGTTACAATATTTGTTAAAAACTATGCAGCCATGGTAAAAAAATGCTCTTTTCGTGCATTCTAATTTTACCGCTGGAGGTCTTAGGTTATTGCTCTGTCTAGTCTGACGCACGCTGATATCTCTATTAAAAATAAAATAATTCTGTAAAATTTGTGGACATTTACTGCCTAAGCAACGCTTAACTAGCTTTAATATATGTTCTTCACGTCTGCTTTCTAGTGTTGGATATCGTAGGTGTTCAAGAGCATTATCACTACTATCAGACTTCATTATGATACGTGAGGCCCGTCTTTGGACCTTTTCAATGCTATTACTATTTGTGAGTCCGCAGCCGTTCCATACCGTGTCGCAATAATCTAAAACTGGCAAAATAAAAGATTTGTATATGGTATTCGCGGAAGCCATACTGATATTTTTTCTAGTGCGACCGAGCATCCCAACTCTTCTACCTGCTTTAGCAATTAAATATTTTACATGTGCTTTCCACGTAAGGGTTTCATCTAGGATTACCCCAAGCATCTAGGATTACCCCTATGTATGGATTAAAATTGATATTGAATCCTCAGGAAAATTTGGAGTTGTGTGACATTTAAATTATTCTAATTTTTGTTAGAATAAAAAAGGGCCTTACTCACGAGAAAAACAAATGTACATACTAATGTACAGTTCAAGAAAAAATCCATATCCCCACTACAGAGGAAAATTTTTCTTTCATATCCTCCCACTACAGAGGGAATGCACCCAAAGACCCAAGCACCCTACACCTCTGGAATTTCGAAAGGAAAATACGGTATTTGTACAGAAAAAAAGAATGTAAATCCCCCACCCCTCTGGAATTTCCAATTATTCCCCTTGTAGTTCGGGTCAAAGATCAGGGGTGGATGGGGGGGGAGGTGTCAATTTTGAATAGTATCGCTATCCTCCTCCCCCTTTCTGAAATTCCTGGATCTGCCATATGACAAACAAGGGCCAATGAATTGTTCATTGAGATTAGCTATGTTTTTTTCTTTTTGTTCTTAATATCAGTTTCCCAGTACTGGGCATTCCGTTTTGTGTATGTCCCCGGTACTCTTTCTTTGTCCTGCAACATCCACTGCCGTGCCTCCAGCTTTAATATGTCACCCACAGAGTTCTGTTTATTTGATTTTCTGTGCACCACAGCCCTGGCATTGTCATTGTTTTTCTCGACCCCTTGCCCTGTGAAAACCTTCACGGTCTTATATATTTGTAGAAAGTGGGGGATGTGGGCAACAAGAATGTGAATGTATGGGGTGACTCTCTTTCTTTCATATCCTCTCATTTTGCCATTCAGTGAAATAAAAAGCGTCACCCAACTTACTGCTTGTTTCCAAAATGTAATTGGACTCTTGTCTGGGGACCAGGCTGTAACAACTGCATAAATGTTACCAAATTCAAGCCAGATGTCTCTCACTGTCTGTGCAAGGGCAGGTAATTTAAACAGTGAAATGAAATTTTCTGACTTTGGAAATTCCCGAAGTAGTTTCTTTTTATCGTTGCCTCTCAGACTTGTCCATTTGTAAATTCCTGTATCATTTTTATCATCATTTTTGGTTTGCCATACATCAAATGTTAAGCCACATGACCTTATTTGTTCAACAGTTTGGTTTAGTTTCACCCCTTTCTTGTCCCCTCATTTGCGGTCTAGTTCCAGTTCTTTGTCCCAGTCCAGAGATGCTTGAATTACATTTTCAAGCAGGACATCAGTAATTCTTAAAACAAGATGAAGTTCATCAGGGACAACATGGTTCAGTTCTATTTTCAAAAGAGGTTCTTTCTCACAACAATATGGGGAGCTTTTCTTTTTGCTGTTGCTAATGATCTCGGTAAGTGTTCTGCAGAGAGGAGGGCTGTTAAACTCTTCCAGGGGCTTTTCAACTTTCCACCTGTCCTCCTTCGAGACTTTGCACCACGCACAAGCATATCTACATGTTGTTGCCTTCAAGCCTAGCATCAGTAAAATAAACTTGTAGTCCCCACCAAGAAAGCACTCTAATTTAATATGCTTGCCCTTGACAGTTATATGGCCTCTTGATATAATTTCATTCATTTCTGATAGTAATGGAGCAAATGCCTCCTTGATTGTTTCATATTTTTCCCACCATCAACCCCTGCTAAAGTTCTGTTGCCCTTTGCAGACATCACCTGCTCTCCAGTGTCCAGAATAGAAAATGAGAGAAGAATACAGTTGGTTTTGCTGGTCATTTGAGCATCTCCATTAAATTTGATTCTGATTTTATCAGTCTCTGGGTTGAAATCACTGTTGCTGTCCAGATAGTTTCCTATGTGTTCTTGCAGTAAAGAAGATACAGTTTGCACCCTAGCACCTCTGTGGGAACCAGGGAGTGCCTCCAGATGGCAAAGATCATTAAGATTGGTCCTGCATTGTTGAATTAAATAAGATTTAGGAAGACCATTGCAAACATAAGTAAAATCATGATAAAATCTGTCTCCAACACAAAACTTGTCAAGCAAAAAAAGAACTTTTTCCACATTACTTTTCTCCTCACCAGACAATGCTTCAAAGCCTTTTTCATCATGGTTTGTATTTTCCTTGCCGAAACTCAGTTGTCTATTTTCTCCAGTCTCAGTGTTTTTTATCACCATTGCTTCAATGTTTATCCCTAATGAATGTGCAAACCAGAGGGCAGACTGTGCTCTTGTCAAGAAGCATTTTAGTGTTCTAGAAGGGTTTTTACTTTCTGACAAAGGCTTCCCTTTGTATACAGAGTTATTTTGAAAGAGTGAAATGTAACTTTTCAATTCCTGATTTGCTTCCTCCAGCTCATTGATTTTTTTGTCCCTCTTTTTAATTTCATTAACAAGAGAGATATAGAGTTCCTTGGCATGCCTCTCTAAATTACCATAATTCTGTTTCCATTAATTTATTGAATCGTGTAAAATATCTAGTTCCTCTCTCCATTGTTTGGCTGTCTTGATGCGATCTTGCGGAATGTTAAAAGTTTTATGTCTCTCATCAAGATGTTTTCTGGCCCTTCCTTTGGTAGTTCTGTAAAGAGCTGCAACTTGCCCGGCATATTTTGCCAGCTGGTCATTTATACTCTCCCTTATGCAGGTATCCTCGACAAACACAAAAGTGTTTCCAACTACACTCCATTCAAAGAGATCAACATATTTTGAATCTGCACTCAGCTGAGAAACTTTACCATGAATTATCTCATGCCAAAATTTAAGAAGAGGATAAGGGATTTTTGTGGCGATCAAAGGTTCCTCACGTTTTCTAGTTTGTAAGTAATGAAGCTCTGACTCAGTAAACTCAATATCACTTAGCTCTTTATTCAAACACAAAGAAGAGTACTTACATAAATAGTCCGACATGGTCTCGAGCGAATAAAGAGCAAAAAGCTACCGCAAACTTCGCGCCAAATCGGCAAGGGATGTTGATTCTGTACCAATCTCTTGATCTTTCAACGGTTTTAGTGGGAAGTAGAAGTCTGGGCTCTAATTAGGCTTTACAAAGGACGATGGGAAACAAAAATGGCAGCTAGAATGGAGAAGAAAAGCGATTTTTTCGCGATCATGTGTTGTTGTTCTTGACCCCTTCCGCACGCCGATCACATATTCGAACTAAATCGTTGTCCTAACCTGCATTTTAGCGGCATGTTCAGCTAAAAAGGGAACCATTTTATTGCCTGTTCTTTTCTGACCTTAAAGAGGATGTTTACGACGAAAACATCGCATACGGAACTGTGGAAGATTTGCCCATCCGTCACAAGTGCAGGTTTTAGTGCAGGTTTTGCACGCGAAATGGCTGAAAACACTGCTTTCTTGTACGAAACCATTGGCGAAGAATCTTAAAACTTTAATTGGAAATGGAAACACGTTAATACTGTCTCTGGACATCGAAAACAACCCACAATTACGAAAGATGAGGAGAGGGAAAAATCTACTACTGTGGAAAAATAGCGCCGATTTATTGAACTGCTGTAAAAAGAAAAGTTTGTCGAGGTATCGAAGGTTTTTGTATTATTTTCCGTTGCTTCTTGTTGTCCATTTAATGTCGCTACTGCGCATGCTCAGGCTTATCACTGTAGAAAATGTGCGCCATGGAATAGATATTAAATGTTATAGCAAGATACAAGAACATGAGTCTAAACGAGACTGGAACTAGAAGATACCTGACGTAGCTCCAACACGTGGCGGCGAACCAAGCTTGAAAACAACAAAAAACAAATTGCAGACGACACCAATGAAGAGAAGGAGACTTGTAAGTGCTGTAGGAGGGAGAAATGAGTGGAGACGACGAGGAACGATGACTTTAATTGCAGAATTGCGAAGTCTTGTGAAGAGCAGAATGTAAACTAGAGTCAACCAGAGAACGACTTGCCAGGCTCGAGTTCTAAAACCAACTGACTATGCTAATCAGTTGATATCTTATATACGCACTGCTGGGGGCCCAGTGAGAATAGGACTATATCTTCAGATGTCAGTGCTTTTTGTTTTAAGATGATAACTTGCGTATTTCTACAATTTTGAGGGATGTTTCTCCTAGTTGCCTAAATTCCTTCGCCATATTGGATTTGAACTCTCCCGCCGATGAATATTTAATTCACACAACTTGATCGGTTTACAGCTCGTATTACGTTAAAAACGATTGCAAAATAAAAATATCACCAAAATATCACAAGAACAAACGTTGGGAATGGCAGTTTTAGTTTTTTTTACAGTTTCTTAGTCTAGATCTCTTCAACGAGAAATAAATTTTTGTGATCCAGTCATAAGATTTGGTTTATAAATCTTTTAATGGTCTTGTACCAACCTATTTGCAATCCGTCTTTACAGAAAGGAGTACTATAACTGAACGCGAACTGAGAGACACCGTGGGCAAACTTGCTGTTCCTTTGCCCCGCACAAACTTCCTAAAAAATAGTTTTAGTTACCAAGGTGCGGTGCTTTGGAACAGCTTACCACCTGATTTACGGCAAATCGGTTGCCGACGTCATTTTACATGATTTTAACATTTTTACTTTTTACAGAACACGGCATTCATGTAAAGCAGAGAGTTTATTCATAGTAAGAATAGAATAGATTAGATTGTTATTATTAGTATTGTATTTATTATCATTAGTTGTTGTTATTATTATATGTTTTTTAGTCTGATGAAATTTACCGTGTATCAATAAAGTTACTATCTATCTATCTATCTATCTATCTATCTATCTAAGTGCTCTAAACTAATTCAACTGTCCCGCTTTTAGCTCACTCAAATCCGCATACTAATTAGAAGAAATCAATCCGTATCTCCCGCGGGACTTAAAACAAAGGAGAGTGAAACAAAAACAAGCACAAAATAAATAAAATATTCCCACTGGGGACCAGCAGTACATATATAAGATATCAACTCATTAACATACTCAGTTGGTTGAGAACGAGCGCCCGTCTTAGACGTTCCTCCAGTTCGACTCAAGTCTGCACTCTACACTTCACAAGACTTCGCAACCTACTTCTACAATTAAAATTTACTTGTTCTCGTCGTCTCCTCTCATCTCTTCCCGCTATCAACACTCAAGTTCTTTATTTTCTACTGGCGTCGTCTGCACTTCAACTTCAACTTGGTTTTCGAACGTGTTCCTGTCGCAATCTCCGTTCAAGCCTGACTCGCCACCCTTTCTGAAGCGTCCACGAAGGAACACCATGCCTGCTGTCTCTTCAATTCTACTTCCCCATCCGTCTCAAGTCCATCCATCCCAAGATAAACCTTGGGTTTATCACCGTCTCCAGAACTCCGACAGATTCGGTATTTAATTTCATTGTTGGCGTTTTATTTTTGCATTCTTAACGTATTGTTTGCTTTGGTTTCCAGCTTGGAAGTTCTGATTCCTTTAACTCCCGGCAACCGACCTAGAAAGCCCGGACACATATTCTCCCTATATTCAAAGATACTGTGAGTATTCGGTTGCCCTTAATTATTTTCCCACGTTGTTTTCTCGTCGGTTCAGGTATTTTTCTTAGCATGTGCTCGGCTCTGCGTTTTAAAGAAGTTTGACAACAGAGTTGTTCTGCAAAGCGAAAAGTCGCTGAAATTTTAGTGTATTTCAAGGATTATATTGTTCAGTTGAGTTTGGCTACAGAGTTGTTCTGCCCAGCGAAAAGTCGCTCAAATTCTAGTGTACTTTAAGATGATAATATTATGTTGTTCAGTTGAGTTTGGCTACAGAGTTGTTCTGCCCAGCGAAACGTCGCTCAAATTCTAGTGTGAGTTTGGCTACAGAGGTATTCTGCCCAGCGAAAGTCGCTAAAATTCTAGTGTACTTTAAGAAGATAATATGTTGTTCAGTTGAGTTTGGCTACAGAGTTGTTCTGCCCAGCGAAACGTCGCTCAAATTCTAGTGTGAGTTTGGCTACAGAGTCGCTCAAATTCTAGTGTACTTTAAGATGATAATATGTTGTTCAGTTGAGTTTGGCTGCAGAGTTGTTCTGCCCAGCGAAAAGTCGCTCAAATTCTAGTGTGAGTTTGGCTACAGAGTTGTTCTGTCCAGCGTATAGTCGCTGAAATTCTAGTGTATTTTTAAGATTATGATATACCAGCGTGACGAAAGTAAAGCGGTAAAGTGAAAGTAAATGCTATGACAATTTGCCATAATAAGGTCTTTTTTATGATTCTGCATCTTGAAGGCTGGTTTCAGTGAATGTCTTTGTTTTCTTACAGAAATAGCTTATAGATTTCAATGAACGTTTTATCGAAGTACAATATTATTATTGGCACATAGTATTTTAGGTGACAGGTGGAGTTAACACCTGCGCTAACCTCTTAGGAAACAGCTCGATCCGAGCAGATTATGTAATCAACACCGGGGAAACATTGTAAGTTAAATTTTTGACTTTTAGCGTGGTATATTTATTACTTAACCTTATGGCGAAGGTCCTCAAATTTTGGTTGTACTAATTTCTGGATAACCCTTCCTGAATTTTGGGAGGACACCAGGCCCTGCCTCCCGCAAGGAGGTACAAATAATTGTACTAAAGTAATAAAGTGTTACTGCTTGGTAGTGTGTGTTATTCTTTAGGGTGAAGAGTAAATGCTATGACAATCTGCCATAATAAGGTCTTTTTATGATTCTTTAAAACTGCATCTTGAAGAATGGTTTCAGTAAATGTGTTTGTTTTCCAACAGAAATAACTTATCGATTTAAATTGAATTTTTATCGATGTGCAACATTATTGGCACAAAATATTTTAGGTGACAGGTGGAGTTAAGTTAGAGTTAATTACCGAGATTCGAGGCAATAACCCCAATACATCCCAAGGGCCGTAGGCCCGAGGGATGTATTGGGGTTATTGCCGAGAATCGAGGTAATTAACGGACTTAGTTTACAGTTGACAAGGTTTTCAGAAAACAGGGACAAATGAAATGCATTCTTCTCATTGAATTTAACAGTTTTGAAAAGGAGTACAGTTTACAATTGAAAAAGATAGCGGATTCCAATAGGAACTATTGTTAGTTATTTAGCTGCTTTCATAGAAGTGGGTTCCCCAGAGAAACTTATTGCAATTAATTTTTACCATGCACAATAAAGTTGTGATGCTGAAGAAAATGAATGACAACTTTTATTCAACTATGATTGACAAAGGTTTCCAAACACGAATTACGTCTTTTGTTTTCGTACAACAGCCAGTCCAATCAATCAAGCGGCCTTTTGTAAAAGCGCAACTCATTTAAGCGCTGTTATTTTGGTCGGTACGTAGCTGCTTAAAGCTCCTCTCTGGTTGGATAATACAACAATACCCTATACCTCAACACAAAGAACGAGGATAATAGACTAGAGACAAAAGAACTCCTTTGTAGAACGAAAATAATAGAGACAAAAGCAACTACGTCCTTACTGGTTATTTTCATTTGTACCACGCCCTGACAGCTAACAGCTACTACAGATCAATTTGCATAACGTTGTGTCTAGCAAAAAGGATGGAACTGGTTCAAGATGGAGAAACTGAAGGCAAGTTTCAGGTATTTTGCGCTCGTTGGTTGCTCTCTACGATTAGATATGCAATTAACCTGGTCATGACTTTATCTGTATTTTCAGGTTTACGTCTTAAACACACTCTATGGGCAATGAGACCAAGCAAGTAGACTGGACAAACGCTTCTCAATGGTTCAAGTGAAGGCGTTCTCGGAAATCGTGTTTTGTGGCGTTCAACGGGATTCGCATAAAGGATATTTAGGAGCAAATATTGGTTATAGACAGACAGTCAGCATAGATGCATAAACTGAGATTATTGGATGTTTTTTTCTCGGGGTAAGTGTATGGATTTGAATTCACTAGTTAATGTTTGGGTTGATAATTGAATTAGTCATTGTGAAAGGGGCACTGTCATGGTCTATCATGAATTTGGTCTAACTTGGGGTCATTTTAAGTAGCTTAAATGCAGTCAAACTCCCTACAAATCAACAAAATAATGGTCTACGTTTTTTAACTAACCTTTCAGCTGCTAGATCAATACAAATTTGGAGTATTTTCGTGTATAATCGAGGGGATGGAATTGGATTGCTAATTGGCATTTTGATTTTCGAACAGGCTGTGAACAAGTTTCTTTTTCTTTTTAAGACTAATTTGAAACAGAATATAGGTTCGGAGTAGTTTCTGAAGAACACTTGTCTTATTTTAAAACATTTTGATGAAACAAACGTGACAGTGCCCTTGAAGTCTTGGTAAAAATGGCTTATTGTGTGGTTCCAGAAATTATCCATAGGAAGGATAATAGGAAAGGATATATTTTCCATACAAATACTGTATTTTTCTTCGGGAATTCCAGAGAGGTGGGGGGTCACTTTTCAACACTCTTTAGGGGGGGGGGATATTTTCTGGAACCACACATTATTGATTTACAGGTAAGTAAATGGCTTATTATGGATTAATAGGTAAATAACTAGATATTTACCTATGAATCCATAATAAGCCATTTATTTACCTATTAATCCATAATGAGCAATATATTTACCTAGAAATTCAATTCAGTTCTATTGATCAACCCCAACCTTTCCCTGGAGAATTCAAATCCCTCCCCGACTTTTAGTTTGTTGAGAGCCATTATCCGAGTTAATTCCCTACGAATAACAATGGAAACCGCGTCAACTGTAAACTAACACCTGTTCTAACCTCCTAGGAAACAGCTTGATCCGAGCGGATCATGCAATCAACACCGTGGAAACATTGTACGTAATTTTTATTTTTATTTTTCATTTATTTTTTATTTTATTTTATTTATTTATTTATTTATGTATTTTATTTATTTTTATTTTTTTTATTTTTACCTTTTAGATTGGTTTATTTATTACTAAACCTCATATGGCAAAAGTCATGTGCGATAATTTCTGGATAACCCTTCTGAGTTTTTGGGAGGAAACGAGGCCTTGCCTCCCACAAGAGAGGTGCAAATAATTGTGCTAAAGTAATAAAGTGTACTGCCTGGGAGTGTGTGTTATCCCTTAGGATGGGGCTATACTACGCTTTTGGTGAAGTTCGTCCAGTTGTTTGCAATGCAACTAAAATCTTGTATTATATATCATATCGAGTTGTCTTTGTCACTCATGTCGAATTGTTGGATTGACCCACTTTCATTTACAGAATTCACTAGACGAACAAAGTTAACGTATGAATTAGACTCTTTCATGATATGCAACTCTCTGCCCAACACTCCAGGAGGGATCTTCTTCGGTCCTATGGACATTTTGTCCAGTGCTCTGTCCTCGGACGGGGCATTTCTGGGTTTGTTGGGTTTGGGGTTGTACCCTTGAGTTTACATCATAAGGTCCTCTTGTGTCAATAGACTGCTTGAATATGTGTATATGGGCAGGGGTGCAGCCCCGGACCCAGCAACCCTTAAGCATTTTAGCCTGTAAATTGTTACACTATACATCCCTACTCATTGACTAGTTGTACAAAGTCATCATATTTTCTGAGTTTTGGGAGGAAACCAGTGCCACTAAAATCTTGCATTATATATCATATCGAGTTGTCTTTGTCACGCATGCCGATTGTGAAGTGTTAGTTCTATCAGGATTATCCCACCTTCGTTTACACAATTCACTAGACGAACAAAGTTAACGTATGTATTAGACTCTTTCATGATATGCAACTCTCTTCCCAACACTCCTGGAGGGATCTTCGGTCCTATGGACATTTTTGTCCAGTGCTCTGTCCTCGGACGGGGCATTTCTGGGTTTGTGGGTTTGGGGTGTACCCTTGAGCTTACATCATAACCTCTTGTGTCAATAAACTGCTTGAATATGTCTATATGGGCAGGGGTGCAGCCCCGGACCCAGCAACCCTTAAGCATTTTCACCTGTAAATTGTTACACTATTTACATTTGAAAAGACCAAGGGCAAAATAGTAATATATTCTCACTGGGTCCCATTGTACTCTATATAAGATATGGGAGAAAAGGCCTGGCGGAGCCAAAGATGGCAATGGTTTGTAATGACTAACCACCAGATCTAAGGGTGAGCACGATGAGAGCAACGGCCACCACCAATACATTATAAGATTGTACTATATAGGTTATTAAAAAGGAGGTCTGGTGGAGCCAAAGATGGCAATGGTAATGACCCGTGGGAGGGAGGGTGGGGGAAAGAAAGCCAGAGGCACCAACAGGTCTAAGGGAGAGCACAATGAGACCACAGGCCACCACCAATATGATGTCTCCCATAGACGTCATTCCGGGCGCTCGTTCTCAACCAACTGAGTATGTTAATGAGTTGATATCTTATATATGTACTGCTGGTCCCCAGTGGGAATAGTTATCTGAGTAACTACCAATCACAGACAACCCAGCTAAAAGCTCGCTCGGGTATTTCAAATGTTTTGGTTGCATATCATTATCGGGCTATAAGCCTGATGTCGCACAGAACAATAGAATTCTGCGTGATCGACGAAGAAACTCGGCCAACACACATATCTAAAGCAACGGCGTCTGTACTAAAGTCTTCTGTTCACCTTCTGTCGTAATTATTTTGTATCTTGAATTGAAGATAGGCTCCATTTTGAGCCACGAATGTCATTTTAAAACCACTTCGCTTGCCGCCATCTCAAAAAACATGCAGTCCGATCAGAGAGATTGACAAATCATGCGATAAAAGGAGCGCTCTGATTGGCTGATGCAGCCTTTTCATCTGTATGGAGAATTTGGAGTCTCATCCGCATCCGATTTTTGCAAACAATTATTTTATAAAACAAATAAACCACAGTTCCCGTGACGCCATAGGCTTATGAAACCTCGATGTGGTTTGGAGAATTCTCGAGCAGGTGCAAACACTCGCCTGCGGCCCGTGTTTCCACTGATCTGCTCTCGAATTCTCCAACGACATCTCGGTTTGCATAAGCCTATGCAGTCATCACGGGAATCGAGCGTTTGATCCGCGCGCTCCAGCTCGAAATCGTCCTTAACTGATAGCTTTCTTTCTCGACCTGTTAACTGGCAGAATTCGCAGCTTGGTTTACTGTTAGGACTACTAAGACCCCGTTCACACGAGACAATACAAAACCGGACCGGTACAATTCTGTTACGGTACCGTCGCGCGTTCACACAAGACGTGCGGTATCGGACCGATTTTGGCATGGCTATGTCCGGCACGGCCCCGTGTGAACATTGTTTGAAAACATGCCAGAGTTGTAGCGGTACCGTATGTACCGCCTCGTGTTAACGGGGTCTAAGGCGGGTTTCCTGTGGTCCTCTAAAGGTCATCCGACCCCCCGGGACACCGTGGTGCATTTGCACACCACTGGCTTCCCTGGGGTGGGGAATTTGAATGCGTCTCAACTTTGCCCAGAGTGTTATACCTTCTCCCTGAGTGTTATACTAGACCGCCACTCGGTGGGTACGGTCCTGAGTAACCGTAATTTTGAAAATGATGACGACCCTGGGGACGAGGTTGCCAAGATTCGTGACGCACATGCCTAAGACGTAAAGAACTGAAGGCTTCGGATCTATGCTCGTAATGCATTACGGTGTAAACGGATATTAAAAAGTAATAAATAAAAAGAGCTACATATAAAAGAAACCTATACCACGTAAGAAATGTACGACCGACCATAAAAATAAAATCAAACGTCATAAAAATAAAATCAGTCGTCATAGAAAAAAAAAATGAAAGACCATAAAAATAAAATGAAAGACCATAAAAATGAAATCAAACGTCATAACAAAAAAATGAAAGGCCATGAAAATAAATTCAAACATCATAAAAATAAATTCCATGAAAATAAAGGAAGCGAGTACACTTTTGACGTGTTTGGCCCCTCATAACCCAATTCAGATCACGTGATGATTCCTTTAGGTGTGAACCAGTGTGAAAAAGATGTTTAGATGATATTTATTGCTTCTAGTACCCCTGTTAAAAAAACATTTGGCAGAGAAATCCAAGACATGAAAGTTAATATATATGACCACTAGTGGTTGTATCAGGTACAATACGCTACGGTCCTGTGATACTTATTGTGTAACGTTGGATGATATTGTAATCCCTACTGTCTGTCAGAAATTTGCTATAATATTATTGCATGTATAACAATCAGTCCTTCTGTAAGAGAAGTACTGTCAAGAGAAAATTGGAGTTCCGCTTTAGGCAGTGCCTAAATGTATATTAAATGGCAAACAAAATGTTTAATGTTATAACGCGTTTCGATAAGTGGGGCCTCAAATCGGCTAAAATTGCACAATATCACAGGGCCAAAAGTGTACGACAATCGCTCTTAATACGCAAAAGTAAATCATTACTGGGATTTTGTGTGTGCTATCGATGTGCTGAATAATAAAACCATTATCCTGCTCGATGTTTGCAGAATATCATCTGATTTAGACAACTCGGGACTGCGTCCCTCGTCGGCTAAGTATCAGACGTTATTATTCAGCACATCGATGCACTGCCCAAATATGGCCAATAGCTGTCTTCCGCACATGACATATATCCTGCGATATCCGTCTCTGAGGGAAATAGGAAATGTTGAGCTCGTATTTAATACGCAAAAGTAAATCATTCTGGGATTTTTTGTGCTATCGATGTGCTGAATAATAAAACCATTATCCTGCTCGATTTTTGCAGAATATCGTCTGATTTAGCCAACTCGGGACTGCGTCCCTCGTCGGCTAAGTATCAGACGATATTCTCGCAGGATAATGGTTAAATATGTTACTCTTTGGGGGCACCTACACTTGGAATAATATGACTTACTTGTTTATTCGATATCATTCCCATCATCTCCCACGGTCAGGCATTCGCCATTTTCCATTTACCTATAGGAAATACATTTTGTAGTTTCGCTATAACTGAGATAAAAAGTGGGGTTTTGAGCAGTTCTAGCAACTTTCGACTTTCACTGCAAGGTGGCCCAATGCTCACATGACCTTAATTCGTAATATGTTACTCTTTAGGGTCATCCACACTTGGACTAATACGATTAATATGGTTTCTGAGTTTTGAAAGATGCAAAAATGCACTTAAAATTCACTATTCACCCCAAATATTTACAGAAATCTACCAATAGTTATGCTCCTGGCAACCGTTGTCATGGTTACGGAAACCAACATGAAACTAGTGCAAAAGAAAGAACTCGATAAATTTGTTACGATAGCGAAATATCTACGATTTACGTCGCATAGTCAAAAGTTATAAATATTTTTGTAGTTTCGCGATAACTGAGATAAAAAGTGGGGTTTTGAGCAGTTCAAGCAACTTTCGACTTTCACTGCAAGGTGGCACAATGCTCACATGACCCTTTTTCGTAATGTGTTACTTTTTAGGGTCACCTACACTTGGAATAATATGACTTACTTGTTTTTGAGTACACAAAGTACGCAAAAAGGCATGTTGAAAATCGCTGTGACCACAAATGTTTAAGTCCAAGAAACTCATTAGCCGGGTAACCGTTGCTATGGTTACGATAGATCCCACATAAGACAAGTGCAAAAGAAAGACCTTCATGGATAACAAATGTTGTCCAAATTACAATCGATTGACACTCCAAAGTCAAAAGATATGCTGATTTGATGTTTTGCAACATGCCAAAAATGCTAAAATTTGGTGGCTGAAAAGACCCCTAGAAAAATCTAGCTGTTGCTCAAAACTGTTACCACAATTTGGGTGAACAAACTACCTAGCGATAATCTACAGTCCATCAGAATCTGCAGTCTGTTTTTGTATTTTAAGTTGGGTGAACGAAACCATTTTTTTCGGGGGTCAGCTCCCTGACTGAATGAAGCACAATAGGATACTTTACATTTTAGAGTGGTTCTGTTCTTTTATGCGACCCAATGTATACCATTATATTAAATCCATGATGTAGCAACCACGACTTCGTCTCGCGAGAGGGCCACGGACAACAGATACAGATTTTTTTTTGGGGGGGGGGGGGGGGGGGGGCGTGGTGACATGGGCCCTCGCGCCATTTTGGTTGCACTTCATCAGCAAAAATGACCCCCCCTCCCCTTCCTCTCCTCTTACAATCATGGCTCCGCGACAGATAGGCCTGCATCTATGGATTGACTTGACTTATTTTTATTCAAAACTCTTTTTTTTTTTTACATTCCTTAGAAAACCTTATTGATTGGCTGGTAATGCTACCGGTGATTATCATTGAAAGGATTGGGAGTGCGCGCTGGAGTTTTGTTAAGGTTGTGAAAAAATTTAACAAAACAAGTTTTTTTTGTCGGAAACTCAGGCTCCGTGATTATCGGCGAATAGTCACGCCACTAGAGCGAATTTAATATGACTGTAGTGAAACCAACCGAATAGTGATTACACCAATTCTGAACAAAACATATAGGAGTAATTACAAAATAATTACGAATTACTCACGACAGTCATCTGAAATCCGATTCCGATTCGTGACGTCACTGCAGATTATAAAGATTGATGCACTGAAATGACGTTATAATGCAAGACAATTTGTTTGTTAGTAAAGAGCGAGCCACGAAGCCTTTTCTTCGCAATGTTTGATATTTTATCCTTAAAAGATAACTATAAGATATTGTTAATCCATATTAACGCGGTAAAGGTCTATTACAAGAACCCTTTTAACTAGTCTTTATTCAAACTGCACTTTATATTAATGGATCCATCTCACCCTGCCCATAATGCATTTCTTTGTTTTTGCTTAATTTAACGTGTTTACAGTCAAATAGTGTGAGTTGCACTTGCATGTTACACTTGCATGTTGGACATGCATTTCGGATGCATAATAAAACAATTATTGAATTCGGTTTTCGCATGATTATAGTGAGATTTGTCAAGGCCTCGAGTTAGTAATCCGAAATAGCTGAGTTTCAATGAGCACATAATGGAAAACAAAACAGTTCATTTCAGAAGTTATTCTGCAGCAACGTTAAAACTTTCAATATTTTACTTTTGATTTGCGAACCTCTCATTTCAGAGGCACTTTTGTAATTAGAGATACTGAGACACCGTTTCGTAGGGCGAAACGTAACAAAAATTCAAACGTTTTCGGAGATTTCCGCGAAAACCTTTTGTTCGAAAGAGGCTTCTAAAGTTATTATTTCCTTTTGACGCATATCAAGGTATTATAAGATGGGACACCTTAGCTGGACCGAATGATGATATCTTTATCTTAATTTCAGGATACAAAGTGCTTCTCTTGTTAGATGGTGATGCGGATGGCTATATATTTGCAACTCCCGGTTGTAAGCGCTGGGATACCTGTGCTTGTCAAGCCATTTTAGAATCCATAGGTGGGAAGTTGACTGATGTTTGTGGACACAAAGTTGTATACGACATCAATGCAGAGTCTTATGTAAATAAGTTAGGAGTAGTGGCAAGTATAAAACAACATGACTGGTATATTAACATGATACCAGAGTCAGTAAGAGAGGATTTGAAGTCTAGCAAGCCAAAAATAAAAAAAAAGCTTTGAACAGGTTTTCTCCGGTAATTCAAGAATAAACACGTACCTTCCCTTTAATACCACTAGTATGTATGCTTACATGAAACTAAGAATAATTAAACCTATGTACCTCTGCCTTGTATGCAATTCCTGAATGTTTAACCTGTCAAGTAGTACATTTTGAACAGACGCTAGGCCTGAAGAAGGTCGATACTGCTGACCGAAATCGTATACAAATCGTGTATAAATGAAAATTATAAGCTGTTAATCAATCGTTCAATTTTTAGCGGAGCTCCTTGCCGAAGGCCGCCGCAAAGCGGGGCACCATACCTAAGAAAACAGCGTCAAAAAGCAGATAATCGCAAAATATAGCTGATAACTGCAAATTGGGTATCCTGTGGAATTTGCTAGGGATCGATCCGATTTTGGACGTCTCAGCAAGTCCCGGATGTTGTACGTTTGCGTGTCTATCCTACGTCACAATAGCTATTGTGACGTCAAGCATGCTTTTAAAACTAACGGGGAGGGGGTTAATGCTCACGTGAAAGCCACAAAAAGACGACAGGGCTGCTAGCGACTGAAAAAAAAACAGCCTACAATAATTCGTCAAATAAGAACTACCTGAAGGAAAAGCCATGGAATCATGGCTTGGAGGGAATTAAACTTTGGTTAAAATTACCTCTAGTAGAAGAACAGAAAGAAATGGAAGCACCAGAGAGGCCTAGACGGAAATTGCGCCCGGGAAGACGGAGAAGAAACTTGGCAAAGCATATCACAGCAGAAAAGAAACCCACCAAAAAAGACATGCTGTGCTTGCCATCATCTCTTTTGAGACCACTCGATAGTCTAGGATTAACATGGAAACGGTTTCGTAAATTTTCGGCTCTCCTCGACAGTTGTGAACGACACAACGCCTGACGAGCGCCGACACCGTGCGTGGTGATTGCGTAGTGTAATTTTTTGGAACTTATCTCTGTTGGAGATCTCAAATCAGCGGAAATCACATACTTCACTTTACAGGAAGCGGAAAAACTGGAAACAAGTTTCAAACTTTCTATTGACTATTGTTATGACCACCACGTGACACGAGGAACTGAAAACAATGTCTTCGTGAAACTCAAACGATTTTGTGGGTTTGTTCTTTTGTGGATAAAGACATGCTTTGCTTGCTTTGTGAACTGGAAACTCACTGTTCGCTGGACAAACATTCAGGGTAAGCTTATTTACCTGTATGAGAAAAGTTTTCACTGGACGATCTCTTCAGTGCAATGAGCCCAAAGGAAAGTTGATTCCTCAGTACGATTTAGAAAAGATGATCAGACTTTCAACTATGTTTTGGCCATTCATTTGAATATAAAATTAATTTCTTTAATTCTATCTTAATCTATAATTTCTTGAATAGATTGAACCTTCGAGTGGTTAATTAATTTGTTTTGGATTCTGAGTGAGTAATTGGTCAATATAATAAATTTGATATCAATAACATTTTCCTTGCTCAAGGAAAGTTAGCAGAGTGCACACAGAAAGACACTCACGTTTTCTTATTTTTGTTGGATCAGAATAAAGTGAGATCCTCTGTTATGTTTCTGTCTTTGTTTCATTTTCTTCACCTCTTTCTAAAACTCAACAGGAATATCAGTGATCCAAGTTTTTCAAAATTTTCTCAGGGGAAGCATTAGCCCCCTCAAACAGAAATTATTTTGTTTTCTGTCTCATTCCTATTTTCTCTTTTGTTGCCCAAAACCTCCATGTGAGTATTTGAAGTGCAATTAGGTGAAATTCAAGTACCTTTTTTTGCTTTTCAGGGAATCTTGTGCACCTGAAACATGGATTTTGGACCCTTCTACAAAATTGCTCCACCCATAATATGGAATTATGTATTTGGAACATTTTGGACTTTGAAGCCTACTGCTTAACACCCTTATGGCCCACGGCTGTTCCCGAGGGGACTTTTAGTTCAAGCTCATTATTATTCATACAGCGTATTAATTTGAGCCCACGGACAGCATTGGTAGCGGCTTCCCCCTGGCTCAATGAAAAAACAAAGATGGCGCCCAAGGCACAAACAGCTTCCACGCGTATTACCCATTTGTTTACGGTTCAAACGAAGTGTTTTGGGACAAGGATAACCTTGAAATAGTAGCAGACTAAAAGATATAATGTCAACCAAATTCGAAGAGACAAAATAACAGCAATCTAATGCGCATTGACCTCAAACCACGCATGAACAATTGGACACACGTATTCTATCATATCTAGTGTTCTCGGGCCACCAACAAGGTTATGTCAAGATTACAGCCACGATAGCTTGACTTTGTGATTTTTCTGGGAACTAAGGATCAGCACATGCTATTTGAAGGGTCTTCAGCTTCAGCAAGAAGAGGTAGGTTCGATGCTAGGAATTCGTTGCAACCCGTTTTGATTTTTTTTCGACGAGTGCCACAAGTGGTACTAAGCTACACACAGGCTCTCGTCGAAAGATAAGTAAGCTTTCTTAAAGCGTACAATGCAATGGTTGAAAGTTTCTCATTATCCCGCAGATCTGTGTTTTATCTCTGGTATTCAGTAGATTAAAATGAAAGTGCACTTGCACCCTATTAAAAATGTTTGGAGTGGTAGGATTTTTAGGGATTCTCTGTTTATTGTTCACAACAGATGTAAGGAAAGATACACCTGTTGCAACCCCTGGCACCAGAGAAAACAAACTGCAGCTGTACCTTATTGACTATATGTCGAAATTCATCAGGTTAGCGGGGGAAAGGAATACTTCGATCATCTGATCTCCAAAAATTAGATGAGATGAAAATATCGATGTTTATAGAATTTATCTAAACTGCCTTTGCAATCCTGAATTCAGTTTGTTTGCTACATTTTCCCTTTCAGAGCCTTTGTTTTCTTCTTCAGGATCCATGCTCTAGACAGAGGAGGCAAAATGTTGCTTCAGGATTTTCTTCAAGGCACCACAACATGGAGTGACACTGTGGATTTGTTCATAGTACTTTCTTAAGAAATGACTACCCTCCTTGTTCTCCAACGAACCCTAATGAAAATGACCATTATTTTCTGAATGAATGAAAGGGTATGCATCACCGGCATATGGAACTTTTGTAGAAATGTGTGGTTTGTGAAAGATGTACGGAAATATGAGCGAAGCTTCTTGATGTAACTCTCTGAAAGGGAAAAGAACACGACAAGCCCTTGTATGTTGACCAAGAAGTACATTGTAGGTACAAATTTGGTCATGGTGTTGAAATTCGAGGCACTCATTTATTCTTTGACACTCTGATGAATGAATAATATGTCTGCCTCATTCTCATCTCATTTATTATAATCCTCGAAGTCACGCGACTGGACCAGATGAAGGAAAAATACAAGGAGAAATACTGTTTTGATATCATCATTGCTTTCAACTCTATTATTCTGGCTACATCACTTTTATTAGCTACCATAATATACAAAGCAGTGATCATGTCCAAGATCTAATCTTACTAATGTGTCAATACTGTAGGCCATTACAATGGCATAGTTAAACTTAGAGAGGCAAGTTGTGAAAAAAGAAGAATAGTTTGCATGTGATTGGGTTATTATTGTGTATGTAAGGTCTAGGGCATACGTCGAATTAGGGTCGCATCGATTTATTTTTTTTCAAAAGATACCCACGCATTACACTTTCAAATATGTGGGGGGGGGGGAACAGGAAATTTTCGAACAAGTTATTTCAACAACTGAATTATTTACAGGCTCAGTCAAGTGGATATGTTGAAAATTGCAGCTTGCAAAAATGGCGCTTAACTAATATGATTTTTCAGAACCCAAATAACGGAATAATATGCTCATCCCCTTTTTTTATAAAATGCTGCCACATGTTGCTATAAATACCTTTGGGGGGGAGGGGGCAGTTCTAGAGTTGAAATGAAAATTCCTTTATTACTAGGAGCATGCGTTTGACATCATGACAATAGAAATTTGACAGGTGCTGTCTTCACACACATGAATAATAGTAAATTTGTTTTCGAAGAGGGGGGAGGGGGGTCATGTAAATCATATTACTTATTAGAGGGGTGATCATTTAATTTTGACCTGTATTGCCCAATCTCCCCCCCCCCCCCCCAAAAAAAAAGGCAAAACGTAATGAGTGATCCCTTAGATCATCTAGAGTAGTGAACTTGACACACAGGGCAGCCACATGGTTAAACAAGACATTTACAATGCTTTATCAGCCTAGGGCTTTTTCTTATCCGTCCGCCACGCCTATTAACGTCCCTGGGACAGGCGTCGTCAGTTTTCATTGCCGTGTATTTGCCGTGCATTTGCCAGAAAACGCGTTCTCTTGTCGAAGAAAGCTTTCACGAGGAACAGAAACGCTGGTTTGAGTTTCGTTATCATTGTTTGTGGTATAGAGTTGATGCTTAGTCGCGAGACAACTCGTATTTTGTATTCGACACAGTCGACTGTTCTCTTGGTTTTATTGACTCCTTGACTTATTTAAGCGATCGCACACTACACGTTCTCAATAAGTCCCTCGAGACCTTGTGACATCTTTACCTCGCATGGTACGATGTTTCAAGGCTAATGCGCAAATGTGGTTTAACAATGAATAACAGAACGTCAGTGAGAAACATTTTGTTGAATTAATTGCGTAGTTTTGTTTGAAATTCAAGTATCCGAAATCACGAATTCCTAGCAAGCGCAGACTATGCTCGATGTTTCCACAAAACATGAAAGAATATCATACATTAGGTCTATTAAGCTGGAAAAATCACGTTTTCGCACTATAATTTTTTAAATCCGCGCTTTAAGAAAGTAGCGTGAAACAAAGGTTTCGAACGTTATGTGCTTTGTGGGCTCTCTAAATTTCCTAATTTAAACCTCATTATAAAAATTATATTACGCTTCAACGCCTTGGTGTCCGTAGTTTTTTAAATGTCATTGAAGACCGCTTTATTTTCACTAATTTTGCGATACGAATTTATTTTCTTGAACCATATCACTGAAGCTTTTTATCTCTGTACATTTCATTTCTTCCTGTGCTTCTTGCATGATATGAAATGGAACAGTTTTGCATAAATTGCGCGCTCCAGTGATCACCAACTAAAAGTCCGCTCAGAGAGCTCTTGAACAGCCGTGGGCCAGGAGTATAGTCCGGTCCATTATTTTTTTAAGGGGTCTGCACGCAAGTGTAGTAAACTGGTGTTATTTCCATTATGAAATCTAGGGCAACCGTAGGAAAGTAAGGCCTGAGGAGAGTGGTACAATAAACGTTTATTATTGTTATTATTATTAGAATCGGTTGGCTTGATTTTGGTTTATTTTGGAAGAACTAATTGTACGTCATGAACAGCTATGAAAATCGAAGAACTGTAATGCCAAAGTTCACCACTATGGAACTACTACAATGAAACTGTCTACCGTGCAATTCTATAAAAACCCTCAGCTGTATATTGTACATAAACTGAACTTAAAGTGCATATCACCCTGAAAAGAGCGAAATGGGACAAATAGTATAAGACATTAGAAGTAACTTACCGAAAACTGTTGTCGATTTCATTGAACCAAATGAATATTTTACAGATGTTGAAATTATTTCCTTCGACGAAGACGGCCGCGCTGAAAAGGGCCTGGGTCGAATGACGTGGCGAGAGGCATTGTTCTCTTATAGTGTCGAAAAAACATTTCAAACATTCAAAATACGAAATAATTTACATATATAGATGTTGACAAGCGTATCAAAATGAGTTTCTCTTATGCATCCGTGGAAAATTATGTATTGCAGTGCACTTCTCTTGAAACTACATTTGAGTGACAGCTGAAAACAATACCTCCGGACACGTCACAAGAAAGCTCGACTCGGTAATCCCGTTATCGGCCTGTTAGCCACAGGGTGACCAAAAGAGCAAAATCGGCTACTTTTGGCTGGGGTTTTATCCAAATCGCACGTATCATACATCAATTTAAAGCTTGAAACGCATAGAATTCGTCCCATTTCGCTCTTTTCAGGGGTGATATGCACTTTAAGGCCTAGGGCATACCTCCTAGGATTAAGGTCGAACCGATTACATTTTTTTCAAAAAATGGCAACTCATTATACTTTCAAATAACAAATTATCTATTGTTTTAAATGTATTCAACGCATCTCTAATTCGACGTATGCCCTGTATATTAAGGCATGGATGCTTTTCACAAAAATGCGAAAAACGCTGAAAAAAATTCCCGAGGGTATATGAAATATCTTGCGTAGAATGTTTTTCGTTAAGGTTGCTCCACCCGGTGAGACGTTTCATTTGATGTATTTGGTTACCATATAAACCATATCGGGTTGCGTGACTTGTAAGAGCGTGACAAAGGCACAATTTTGTTTCCGTTCTTTGCATTCGACGGGGATGCGACCAATGGTTTCCCAATGGGGCTTATTATGACCAGTGTCGGGTGTACATTACCATTCCAACGAGGCAGGCTGTCCAAGTTATCCTCATTTTAAGAAAATGAGAGGTATCATTACATCATCACAAATATAGCTATTGGAAAAGACATTTCCAGCCAGCCTCGTTAGATCAATAATCTACAATAGATAACAAACACGATCACACACTCAGGGGAACAATTTAGCTTATCCCCGTCAAATGCAGAGACCATGGCTTACTGTATTGCCTGTATTGCCTCCGGAATCCTGGTAAAATATCTCATAATTATTTCTCTGATATATCTATCAATAATATTATCTTTTTATTATCCTGATGAGGTGAGGGAATTTTTTGGGGACTACATGGGAGAATCTTAACATATTTCTCAGTAAAAATAAATTCACCTGTCTCTCCCCCTCCCCAACACATAATAAATGCATAATTAGTGCCTGTGTTTCAAGCCCACTGAACAGTTAAAAAAGTAAAATTATTCCACCTGTACTGCGCTACAGCATCAGGATTTATATTTAGTGAGTATTACTTATGGCTTTGCTTTGTGAAAATGTGTCATTTCGACTTAGCGCATGCTCTGGAAAGCAAGGCAATAGACCTTATTCAATAATGGCCGCTTCTCATTTGCATAAGGACTGAAAATTTAAACCTATTAGAGATTTTGAAAGGAAAATTATTAAAAGCTATAGCACTTGATGACTTCTAAAAGATGTGTTGAGTTGAACTGAAACCAGTGAATAATGGACGAGATATAAGCATCTGAAGTAGTCTAAATACACCAAAACGAGGCTAGTAAGGCTTCTAGCGAAAATTCCATACAAATCTCTGTATGTTTAAGCTCCTTTAATTCTGTAAATATTTAATCAAATGGTACGAAGTTTTCAGAACATTTGTAGTCTGAATTTATCTCTTGAAGAGCATGATTTTTGACTGAAATAAAAGTCTCTTTCATCTTTATCTGGAAAAAGTGAATTATGAATTCGGTGCATGGTGTATGTTTGTTCAAGCTCGAATGAAACTTTCTCAGCTCAAAGCTTTCGAATGAGAATAACACCTGTACATTCCTGTACATTATCTGTAATACAGCCATGGTCTGGATATCTTGTGCAATTTTTTCTCATGTGAAACAGGAGCCAGTTTTTGCCACCCCCAAGTTGTCCCTAGCCCAAGATATCTCACCTCATGTGAACAGGCCCTAAGGGTGTATGAACCATCGACCTACATTTTTATTAGATATGTGGTCCTCAAAATGTTTTGTCTTTTTTGAAAAGGCAATGATATTAGTCTAAATATAATAAATGTATTTTTTGAAACTACAACTACAACTCTCTTATTCCGTATAATAGTTGGGAACTCCGCTTTTAGGCAGTGCCTAAATCTATATATTATCCTTTTTTGCTATATTGAAGGAATCAATGTAGTTAAGGGGTGGACCATTAGAAGTTTGGGGAGGGGGGGGGGGGGGGGGGGGGGGGGGGTTGGCAATTCCCCAAAAAAAATTCGCGCAAGGCCAATCCTTCCAAAAAAAAAATCTTGCAGAGATTCAAGCTAGAAAAAAAATCCTACAAAGACATGGCTTGGGCTCTCTTTAAAAAGATGTCTGAAGTAGTTATTCCAGCAACTCCTCTATCATTTGCATTCTTTTACTTCACTTCACTTAATGCTAATAAAATTTCGCGCATAAAGATAACATCAAATATATAGTCGGTGAGAACTCACGCAACGAAAACACTGCCCTTGCGCCGTTTACAAGAACAAGTGTATTTTGCCGAGGAAAAACAAACTCTCCAAAAAATGCCCTGCACTGATAGGCTTGGCAGGCAGTCACTATGTTCGAAAGAAGACCACTTAGGTAAGCGTGAGTTCGACGTTACAAGTATAGAAATTCCTCATTTGGACCGCTTCACACAAATGAATAATAATTATTTCGTAATTTGCGGCGGGCAGTTGCTCGCATGAATAATAAAACCTACAGGCTTTGTTTACTATACACAAAAATCGGAATGTTCGTCTGCCCTTTCCCTGAGGCTTGATGAAATGCGTTTATCAAAATCTGGGCGCGCTTCGGAAGAAGCATATTCTACTAGGTCTACTAGTGTCTGCAAAAAAAAATCGTACATGGTCTTCGAGTCCGAAAAAAAATTCTTGCACAACCTGATCCCCGAAAAAAAAATTTATGCGCAAAACGATTGCCACCCACCCCCCCCCCCCCCCCTCCCCCAATTTCTAATAGTCCACCCCTAATGAAAATTCGATTGTATTTTCAGAATAGGATGAGGTCCCAAAAAGGACAAATATGGTGCACGTCCTCTTAATTTGGTTGTCATGAAAACATCACCTGTCAAAATTTGCTAGTACTAGAATTAATATTGATGCAAAGTTTCGTTGCTGTAGCTGTTTTCGTATTCGAGATATTTGCATAATTATTTCCTGCCCGTGTACTAGCCCCAAGTCAAACCTTAACACACCTGAGTTGCGAGAGCGAACGAGCCTGAGGCACTTAAGGTTAGCCGTAGATATTTATAAGAGATTGTATTTTCCAGTTGCCTACAATTAAGGTCTCGTGAAAGGTAAAAATTCAAGAATCCATAATATGACTTTTTCCCTGAAATTCATTTGATACAGTCCTAAAGTATATTTCTAAGACCTGAAATGATGCGTCAACTGTTTTCCTTCGCTTCAATTGCCATTTTTTGTACTGCCCGCCACACATTTACTGTAATTTTACTGTAACTTTACACGCTTTTTCTAATACTTAAATTTTAGGTCAAATTTTCACCTTCGCGAAGCTCCTGACCCCGCACGATTTAAGATATCGGCGTCAAATTTTCTGTGTCGTTAGACAATGATACTAGCTAACAAACCGTGTCAGGGAATTTTTTATTTTTTACTTGAATAATATTTTATGATAAATTTTGCGATCACAAATTGAAAAAAATTCGACTTTTAACTTCTATGCAAGATATAAAAAAAAAAATGAAACGGTTTTGCAGTCCATTTCTCCGTGAGTAAAATCCGTAAAAGTGTGAAATTGTGCAACAAACAGCTAATGGTCTGGAGCTTCTCAAGTAAACAAGGTAGTTTTTAGTTCGGGGACTTAAAAATACTAGAAAAAATCAAACTTCACTAAACTAAACAACTTCATAAGATAGAGCAATCTTTTAGCTTTAAAGCGATATATAGCTGATTATCATAGCATAAACTGCGACGCGACGAGAATTTTTTCCGAAGACACCCCTCACGGATTTACAGAGACCTTAAAGTTGGACGAGAAGCGGCTTAATTTACGGCCGTTTGGGAAAGATGATGTTTGTTTTGTCATTATTTACATGTAAGTTTGTTTCTCATACTCTGATAGCCTGTTTTCTTGGAGACCCTGTTTTGTCCTAGAGGCAATAACTAGATCATAGCGGAGTTTCGGCCCGCGCAAGCGGAGCACCATCTTTTTTTCTGTATAAAAACCTATAGCGTACGCCGTCCGTCGTCGTCCGCCCTGTGTTATTCCTTTAAAATTAATATCTCGAAAAGGATAAAACGTGAGAAGAAAACCATTCTTGGAGAGAATTATATAGAGAGCAAGAGGCACATAATGCCTGGCTGACGTCACGTCACGTCATTTCCAATGTCGTGAGACTACTTTTGGCGGGAAATGTCCAGATCCAGCGCGCGCGCCTGGGGGTCTGGGACGTAAAGTGCCACTCAAGGCAGAAATGAAACTTTTCCACTAAAAAGTTCAATAATACTCTTACTTTCTGAACGAGTATAAAATATTTTATCTCTAATCTACATTAATAACACAATACCAATTAGGAGCGAGCGTTTCTTTATTGATAGCTGATGTGGCATGTATATAGACAATAGATAATAGTAAACAACGTGAGCGTGGTATAAGACGCAGTAATTGATTTTAGACACTTAATTTTTGGAAAACAATATATTGAAAATGAAAATCAACGGAAAAGCTCAACAAAAGAAAAAGACGCTTCGAATGACTTAGCATATCATTAAGCTCTTTTAAATACTGACATCCTAACATCCCTAGGGACACAACACAAGTGTACATTCCGAAACGCGATAAAATACATTTATCCCATGAAACGTTTGCGATAAAGTAACGTCCTTTGCAAGCGCCGCGAATATTCTATGGATTTTCGAATATTTATAGTTGGCGCCTTTTCTTCGTTCGTTTTTTTGTGTTGCATTCTGGGATAGAAAAAAGACAGTAACACAGGTGATGACGTAAAATGACGCTCAATGCAGACAAGGTGTTTGGTTTGCAGAAGAGTTTTAGTGGCGTGAGATCGCTCGACGAACATGTGAAGCGAAAAATACCCTGAACTATGGTTCGAAAGTACTTGTTTATGGCAAGCAGACCTCAAGAAAAATGTTGAAGTCGATATTTTACAGTGCTGAAGCACTTTTCTGAGCAGGAAAGAACTTTGGCTCCGAGAATCTGTTCGAGTGTGCGTATCAATTTGGCCGATTTGTTCGGCAGGGAAATATTTTTTCCTTCGTTTCTTCTTTAGATGCAGGCACTAATTTAGTTCCAGTTTTTCTCTTAGCCTGTCGTGCTGTTGTGTGGTTATTTTCCTAACTGGAAAGTGCTTTTTGCCTTTTTTTTAGCAGAAGTGAAATCAATTTCACAAACTGGCAACTAAGGCACTTTCTTCACATAGGCAGGCAGCCATTTGCATTTCTCTTCAGTGCAAGTCCTTGAATTTCCAATCGTGTACCCTGCCTCGGTCGCGAAAAGCAAAGCACCTATATGCGAACACGCTTCGCTTAACCCAGCCATACAGTCCCAATGAGCAAGAATCACGTCGCCAGTCTTCTCACTCACAAACCAAGGTTTCAGCGGAGTATCTCGTGCTCGTTGGGAATGGTTTACGCGAGAATGGACCAGAATCCTGTCGTCCTTTACTTTCTTGGTCAGAAGACTACCCACCCAACCAGACACGAAAAAGTTGTAGGCATCTAGACTTGTATGCCTTCATTTGAGTGTTGGTTTCCGGATATTCGATCGCTGGTAGAGCTGTCAAATCCTCTGAATAATCAGACGGCTTTAATGTATTTTCTCTGAACCTTGACTTGGCAGAGGACTCCAGAGAGTCAAAATACTTTGAAAAAGTCGGAGATATATCGCCGTTGTTGTTCGCACTAGACACCATTTTGGATTTGCTTATCATCCAACATGGCGCCGGATACATACGTCACACCGTTTGACCACGTGGTTGCACACGAAGAATTGCTGAAATCCTGCTCGCATTTATGGTCAAGCATTCGAATGGTAGCGGAGAAATCAATGAAATAAACCTTGGTTGGGACCGTCTGAGTGCGAATATGCAGTACGCGTTTGTTTGATAGCTGACCGAACGAACTGTTCGAACCTGCATGCACGGAAATTATTTTTTCTTTTCGCTATAAAGTCGAATGGGTACTGGAGGAAGCGAAGAAAAGAACATAGAGTGATGTTGGGATCGTCCGAGTGCAAACATTTACCGAGACTGCGTTTATAACTGACCGGGGAACAAACCGCTGTGCAAGCGCAAACATCTTTAATCTATAATTTAAGTAATAACGGAGCTCCCGCGGGCGCCCAAGGCGCCCGCGAGCGGAGCCCCATAGCTACATGCAGGAGAAAAAGGAACAAAAAAAAAGTGTATATGCATCCAACGATTCTGTCATGGACTTCCGGTTTGTGCGTTCGTTCGTTCGTTCGTTCGTTCGTTCGTCCGGAATGACGTCATCGAAACTAGAAAAATCAATATCTCAAGAAGGCAACATCAATAGGTGACCAAACTTGGGTAAAGTTATTCTGGAGGCAAGGGGGTGCACTACCAAGGTCACGTGACATGACGTCATCGATGACGTCATCGAAACTAGAAAAATCAATATCTCAAGAAGGCAACATCGATAGGTGGCCAAACTTGGGTAAAGTTATTCTGGAGGCAAGGGGGGTGCACTACCAAGGTCACGTGACATGACGTCATCGATGACGTCATCGAAACTAGAAAAGTCAATATCTCAAGAAGGCAACATCGATAGGTGACCAAACTCTGGGCAAAGTTATTCTGGAGGCAAGGTTGGTGCACAACCAAGGTCACGTGACATGACGTCATCAATGACGTCATCAAAACTAGAAAAGTCAATATCTCAAGAAGGCAACTTCGCTAGGTGTCCAAACTTGGGTAAAGTTATTTTGGAGGCAAGGGGGTGCACTACGAAGGTCACGCGACATGACGTCATCGATGACGTCATCAAAACTAGAAAAGTCAATATCTCAAGAAGGCAGCATCGCTAGGTGACCAAACTTGGGTGGAGTTATTTTGGAGGCAAGGGGAGTTCACTTCCTAGGTCACGTGACATGACGTCTTCGATGACGTCATCAAAACTAGAAAAGTCTATATCCCGAGAACGCAACATTGCTAGGTGACCAAACTTGGGTAGAGTTATTTGGAGGCAAGGGGAGTTCACTTCCTAGGTCACGTGACATGACGTCTTCGATGACGTCATCAAAATTAGAAAAGTCTATATCCCGAGAACGCAACATTGCTAGGTGACCAAACTTGTGTAAAGTTATTTTGGACGCAAGGGGGGTGCACTACCAAGGTCACGTGACATGACGTCATCGATGACGTCATCAAAATTAGAAAAGTCTATATCCCGAGAACGCAACATTGCTAGGTGACCAAACTTGTGTAAAGTTATTTTGGACGCAAGGGGGGTGCACTACCAAGGTCACGTGACATGACGTCATCGATGACGTCATCAAAACTAGAAATGTCAATATCTCAAGAAGGTAACGTCGCTAGGTGACCAAACTTGGGTAAAGTTATTTTGGAGGCAAGGTGGGTGCACAAACAGGGTCACGTGACATGACGTCATCAAAACTAGAAAAGTGAATTCAGGAAGGCAACATCGCTAGATGACCAAACTTGGGTAAACTTATTTTAGAGGCAAGGGGGGTGCACTACGAAGATCACGTGACATGACGTCATCGATGACGTTATTAAATCTAGAAAAGTCTATATCTCGAGAAGGCAATATCGCTAGGCGAACAAACTTGGGTACAGTCGAGAGAACATCCGGAGTATGTGGGTCTGGAGCTCTTTGAAATGCAACATAAAAAAATCTGAATTTGCAAGTATGGCAATGGAGAACAAGAATGTTTTCTGTAGCAAGTGACATCGCGACACGTCACATTATTAATCTTTTGCAAGACTTTTAATTTTCCCTAGCAACGCATATATGGCCCAACAAGATAGGTAAACGCACCCTTTTATAACAATATGTAACCGGGAGCTCCGCTTTTAGCCAGTGGCTAAATCTATATATTAACACTTAGCATAATGCTAATATTGCAATGGGATCAGCGTGACCCACCACCTTGCTGCTCTAAAGGCGGCTAATTGTCGGCATCCGCCGCCTCCGCTGGGAGGTCATTCCAATGCGGAACTGTTCTTACAAAGAACGTGTACTTGAAGGCATTAATATCAGCGCCAATAGCTGTAAACTATATTGGTGGCCTCTTGTGCTTGAGTACCCTGGAACAATTTCTTTTGGGAACGGTATGGACACGAGCCCAGAATTTATTTTGAAGAACATATCTAAGTCCCACCCCAAACGCCTAGTCTTCAGAATGGGCCAGTCCAGCGACTCAAGCATGCTGGTGACGCTGCTCGTTCGGGCGTAGTCGCCGGTAACGAAGCGAGCCCCAATGGCGGCGCAGTCTTTCTTCGTGTAGGGTGACCAAGCCGTGGTGGCGTATTCGGCTATGGGTCTTACTAAGCTCAGATACGCCCGCGCCTTGGTGTCTCTGCTACAGGAAGACAAGTTTCTCTGTAGGACGCCCAGGACTCTGTTTGCTTTCTTCTTGACCTCTTCGCATTGTTTAGCCCAGTTTAACGTGCTGGAGATGTAAACACCCAGATATTTCTGAAATTGAACTCCCTCAAGTGCCACGTTGCAGATGGTGTATTGACGGTACGAGGGAAATCTCTTCAGAGTGACTGACATTACCATGCACTTCTTAGGTGCGAATGACATTTGCCACGTGGCAGCCCATTCTTCAAGGGAGTTGAGATCCTGCTGAAGGGCTGCATGGTCCAATGGGGAGGCGATGTTGCGGTACAGCACGCAATCATCCGCGTAGAGCTTGATACTGGATGAAACACTGGCGGGTAAGGTTACTGAGAACCTTCGCGCACGTGTTCGGAAAGAAATCATACACGTCCTTAGTTTAACCAAAACATATCAACCTATATATCGTTGGAAAGCTTATAGAATGGACTAGCGAACAATGGCAAAAAGAAATATATTTTTTTTTTAATTAGAAATTTTTTTAAGGTTTTATTAAAAATTCGGGTGTGAGAGTTTCAAGAGATAACGCTGTCGAACTGCTAGACCTTGACTCCCAAGTAACACATTGTTTTAATACTTAAAGGTGTTTCTCAAAAACCGTGTCTGCGTTTTTTAAAATTTTGTTTTGCTCAAAAGTTATCGAACTTTTAAATTTCGAATGTCAGATTTTGTAGAATTTTCACGCTCTAAAAATTTAAAAAGTTCATAACTGTTGAACTAAACAAAATTTAAAAAATCGCAGACCCGGTTTTTGAGAAACACCATTAAGGATTAATATATAGATTTAGCCACTGGCTAAAAGCGGAGCTCCCGGTTACATATTGTTATAAAAGGGTGCGTTTACCTATCTTGTTGGGCCATATATGCGTTGCTAGGGAAAATTAAAAGTCTTGCAAAAGATTAATAATGTGACGTGTCGCGATGTCACTTGCTACAGAAAACATTCTTGTTCTCCATTGCCATACTTGCAAATTCAGATTTTTTATGTTGCATTTCAAAGAGCTCCAGACCCACATACTCCGGATGTTTTCTCGACTGTACCCAAGTTTGTTCGCCTAGCGATATTGCCTTCTCGAGATATAGACTTTTCTAGATTTAATAACGTCATCGATGACGTCATGTCACGTGATCTTCGTAATGCACCCCCCTTGCCTCTAAAATAAGTTTACCCAAGTTTGGTCATCTAGCGATGTTGCCTTCCTGAATTCACTTTTCTAGTTTTGATGACGTCATGTCACGTGACCCTGTTTATGCACCCACCTTGCCTCCAAAATAACTTTACCCAAGTTTGGTCACCTAGCGACGTTACCTTCTTGAGATATTGACATTTCTAGTTTTGATGACGTCATCGATGACGTCATGTCACGTGACCTTGGTAGTGCACCCCCCTTGCGTCCAAAATAACTTTACACAAGTTTGGTCACCTAGCAATGTTGCGTTCTCGGGATATAGACTTTTCTAGTTTTGATGACGTCATCGAAGACGTCATGTCACGTGACCTAGGAAGTGAATGCCCAAGTTTGGTCACCTATCGATGTTGCCTTCTTGAGATATTGACTTTTCTAGTTTCGATGACGTCATCGATGACGTCATGTCACGTGACCTTGGTAGTGCACCCCCCTTGCCTCCAGAATAACTTTACCCAAGTTTGGCCACCTATCGATGTTGCCTTCTTGAGATATTGATTTTTCTAGTTTCGATGACGTCATCGATGACGTCATGTCACGTGACCTTGGTAGTGCACCCCCCTTGCCTCCAGAATAACTTTACCCAAGTTTGGTCACCTATTGATGTTGCCTTCTTGAGATATTGATTTTTCTAGTTTCGATGACGTCATTCCGGTCGAACGAACGAACGAACGAACGAACGCACAAACCGGAAGTCCATGACAGAATCGTTGGATGCATATACACTTTTTGTTGGTTCCTTTTTCTCCTGCATGTAGCTATGGGGCTCCGCTCGCGGGCGCCTTCGGCGCCCGCGGGAGCTCCGCTAAAACAATATGTTACTTGGGAGTCATGGTCCAGCAGTTCGACAGCGTTAGCTCGTGAAAATAGCACACCAAAATATTTAATCAATGCTTTAAAAAACATTACAGGTATCAATAAGTGATTGCTTTTTGCCATAGTTCGCTAGTCCATTCTATAAGCTTTCTAACGATATATAGGTTGACATATATTGGTTAAACTAAGGACGTGTATGATTTTTTTTTTCGAACAACGTGCGCGAAGGTTCTCAGTAACCTTAAGTCGTTAATAAACTACAAAAACAGGATGGGCCCTAACACAGTTCCTTCAGCGACCCCGGACTGGACTGGAGACCAGAGAGATGACGTCCCGTTAACTACGACGCGCTGCCGACGGTTGGAAAGAAAGCTGCGAAGCCAGGCTCGAGTTTTCTGCTTATCCACCATTTCAATGTATGTCTTAAAACCTATTGCATTCCGTATTATTCAGAAATTACACAACAACTGTAACTATTTGGTAGGCACAAAGGTAGCATTATAGCGACTGTTACATGTTCTAACTTCACAGACTCACACACACAATGAACTAACTAGGCTAAAACGGGCTCGTTTTGATAAGGCATATTCAAAAGCCGTTTCTGCGATTGCTTAGGACTTTGGAGTTTATCTACTTGTAAGTCGCCAAACGAAGTTCACAAACCTGCAGAAAAGGTGGAAATCTCGACAGTGAGAGTGTTTTGGTTGGAAAAGATTCACCCTGGGCTAAGTTCTAATTCAAGCGATTTCTTAAGAGCGAATGCACACAAAAATCGAGCAATGGGCGGTCAGAGCTCAAAATTGTTTTACCCTCATTTTAAGTTTGTAGCAAGATTTTAGTGAGATTAAGACCGTTATAGAGTTTTTTTCGCAGTCCGGGGGATTTTTTCGATTTTTTCGAGATTTACGTTTTCGCCGGTCTGAGGCCGGTTATTTAAGCGAAATTCAAGGGGCCCACAAATTGCCTCGCATAGTTTTTATAACGATATTTGCAGTGGATTTAGCACTTAATTTTCGATCAACAGATAATAGACAATTGATCAGTGGTGAATTTCCGGATTAAGATCATATTTATGTCCTCGATTAACACCATTCTTTCGAAGCCACTTGACAACACAGTATTTTACTGGCTAAAGTAAATGCCGAATTTAGGTACGGGGCCATTCTTCAAATCAGCCCAAATTCTAGAATTAGAACAAGGAGAGGTAGTATTTTAAGAATATATAAACATTTCTTTGGCTTTTTCCTTGAGCGCCCTAAAACTGAAGGACGAATTCGGTAGATTTTACGCTAATAGCGGGTTATTTGACCCGCCGACCTGTGCGTATCAAGTTGCGGAGAGTGAAATCAAACTAGAAAACAGTCTCTATTTCCTAGTTAATAGAATTAAGATTGTGAGACTTACGTTTTGGTGGAGTTATTTCAAGGGATCCAGTGTGGTCTTTGCAGCAAAACAATCTCGGCGTTGTATTAAAATAGGGAACTCCAACGGTGCGCGGTAGGCATGTCCTCCCAGTCCAAAGTAAATAACAACATAACTGCTTGAACTTTAGTTCAGCTAGTTTTTTTCAGGATAAATCCTTGTAGAGAAATATCAGCACTCTAATGGAAACAGACGAACATCTATAGATCTTGCTCGGTTGTGTAGGATGTCAGGGACGACGTGAGAATTCACAATCCTTTGGAACAGAATTCATGATTCTCGTGTACTGATTTCTCAAATCACCACACTTCAGGCTTTATCCTTACAAATGTTCGCATCCTCAAATTAATGTACTGTATGTGGTCGATAACTGCTCATGTGCCTGCAGTCAAAACTGAAGAGTGCTTGCTGCTCATAGTTAGCAAAATCATCTGTGCTTGAATCTCGCCTGTCGCCTATGCTCGCACTAATAAACTGTATTACTGGCGTGACAGGCACGTGCGTGGCGTCTACACAAATCCATGCACGTAACACAATTATTAAAATCGTGATCGATCTTTTCATCGAAACGCTCAGAATTCCTGTGCTCCTTCAAACCACATAATAATGGGAAAGGCGCGGGAATTTGAAGGAAATTCAGGTGGAATTTGGGGGGGGGGGGAAGAAGGGGCTGCTCGATCAATTCATTCATTGGGATTATTTTTATTGCCTGGGTGTGGTGGTGGGGGGGGGGGGGGATGTGGCGGTTGGAGGATCGCTCTCTATTATTGGGAAAGCGATCATTTGTACTTTTTTCGAAAGTCTAGTCTACTCACGTTAAATTGCGCGAAGTCTCAGACCCCGTTCACACGAGACCGGTACAAAACCGGACCGGTACAATTCTAGTACGGTACCGCCTGTTCATACGGTACCGGTACAATTCTGGCACGTTTTGCAACAGTGTTCACACGGGACCGTGCACGCCTAGCCGTGCCAAAATCAGTCCGGTACCGCAGCTCCCGTGTGAACGCGCGACGGTACCGTACCAGAATTGTACCGGTCCGGTTTTGTACCGGTCGACTAGTGTGAACGGGGTCTTAGTCACTGCAGGTCAAAAGAAATAACTGTTATCGAGGTATTCGAGGGCTCGGCGGAAGCCCCTATACAGGGACCGACCTAAAGCTGGTAAATATATATATATATATTCCCCTAGTGCTCGCGGGAACTTTCGATTTTACTCACCCCTAATATAAAAGGTACCAAAAATGGCGTCGTTTTGATAAAAGGTAAAAACAAGACGTATTTTTTAAGAGAATATCCAGTTTCTCGACCCCTTACCCTTCGTTATACCTATTTTAGACTTAGAGCAGAAAAGGTACCCCTTTCTTATACCAAAGCCGAGAAAAGGTACCCCTTTGACTTTGAATCGGCTGTGTTTTTTTTTTTTAAAGAAACGGTTTTGCTCCCGCGTTGCGCGGTTGAAAAACCGGTGAAATACAGGCCCTTTTTTATTCCAAAATTGCAATTTTCCCTACCCTTCTTTATGACCCAGTCCAGCCTGAAAACCCTACCCCTTTCGGGCCGTATAGTCCAATAAAGGGAATCCCCCCCCCCCAATCTTTGCGCGCCCAGGGTCCTCTCACCTCCCCCCAGGGGAAACATGAAATAGGGAGTACCCCCCCCCCCCCCCCCCCCATCCCCATCCCCATCCTCGCGCGCGCCAGGGTCCTCCCCTCCCCTCCCACCTTTTCCTCTTTCCCCTGGGGAGGCGAGGGGAAGACCTTGGCGCGCGAGGTCTATGCCCCAGCCCATGGCCACTAACAGGTACCCTGGAAAAAAGGAAGTTTTTTCGAATTTTACACCCCAAAAGGTACGGCGAGCACCCCCGCCCCCAAAATAGCGGAGTCACCCCGGAGGGAATCGAAAACGGTATGAAGAAGAACATCGTGGTATTTTCTTGGGGTTCATGAATTAGGTACGCTGAACCGGAGGATGTATTTGATGAATATCAAAATAAAAGGCTAGAATTAAAATCAATTGTCAATACATTTTATTACACCGAGGTTTTTTTAGAGTAGAAATTGTTTTTTCTAGCCGGTTGAGCGACACGAGGGAAACAAAAACCACATTGACACGTGACTAGTCACGCAACCACATGAAATAACAATACCAGTACCGGTAGCTGTATTTCAATCTTTCCCACTATACAGGACAGCAAGGCTTGCCAGCCGAAACGATCCCGTTGCTACGCATATTTGCAAAACATCAAGAGAAAGTGGTTCATATACATGCGCCTTTTCATTCGAATTTGGATGCAAACAACATATTTCGGGAATGTTTTAATGTATGCGGCCCGGGCTCATGTCTACCGCGTTCACAAAGGGAGTTCTCTATTTACCACGCCGAAACCGATTATTTTGCTGCAAAGACCACTGGATCCCTTGAAATAACTCCACCAAAACGTAAGTTTCAAAATCTTTATTCTATTAACTGGGAAATAGAGGCTGTTTTCCAGTTTGATTTCACTCCCGGCAACTTGATACGCACAGGTCGGCGGGTCAAATAACCCGCTATTAGCGTAAAATCTACCGAATTCGTCCTTCAGTTTTAGGGCGCTCAAGGAAAAAGCCAAAGAAATGTTTATATATTCTTAAAATACTACCTCTCCTTGTTCTAATTCTAGAATTTGGGCTGATTTGAAGAATGGCCCCGTACCTAAATTCGGCATTTACTTTAGCCAGTAAAATACTGTGTTGTCAGAGTGGCTTCGAAAGAATGGTGTTAATCGAGGACATAAATATGATCTTAATCCGGAAATTCACCACTGATCAATTGTTTATTATCTGTTGATCGAAAATTAAGTGCTAAATCCACTGCAAATATCGTTATAAAAACTACGCGAGGCAATTTGTGGGCCCCTTGAATTTCGCTTAAATAACTGGCCTCAGACCGGCGAAAACGTAAATCTCGAAAAAATCGAAAAAATCCCCCGGACTGCGAAAAAAACCCTATAACGGTCTTAATCTCACTAAACATCACCAGAAATTTAGGACATTCGTGAGTGGTCAGCGGTTTCACCCATGAGCGCCTTCGCGAATTCAACGTGAGGGCGCCGCTCAGTTGGATTTTTCAAGGATATATTGGCTTTAGAATTACTAGAATTAAATAATTATTAAAATAATTTAAAAATATTTCAAAAAAAATAAAAATTAAAAAAATTAAAAAAAATTAAAAAAATTTGGAAAAATCATCATAAATGAAAATCCCATAAATTTCTAAGTTCTCTACTTTTTCCTTTTTTCTTATTCTTCTTTATTTTCTCTTCTAAACAAGGCTTTGAGTGATTCTACGCTAAAAATGGGGGAAACCGCTGGCGTTCCCGCGCAATTCGCGGTCTCGCACACAGCCTTCGCGAGAACGTCAAAATGATGGGCTTATTTGGGGCATTTGAGGACATAAAATCTAGCTTTGTCTATGTCCCTAACTATATTAGGGCCTGTTGTTCAACATGGCGACCAAAACGAGCTTCGCTGGACAGTTTTTATTTGTGTTTTCGCCTTCCGAATTCGACCGAGTTTTGAAGATTTAGCGAGGCAAGATGGCTGAATTTCAAGGAGATTACAGCTACTGCAAAGCACAAATGTTATTAGACACCATTTGATCAATTTTATTGCCAAAAACGATGTCATTGAGAGAAAGTACAGGCCTTGTGGAAGTCGACTTCACTTGAAACTACTTCGATCGGGTAAGATTCTGGTTTTCCTTACGAGTTATAAACTATATATTCTTATTTTGCGCTCGCAAAATAGTGTAGATGTATGGAGTTTAGGCCGTGTACGTTCAATTTCTATTAGACACCATTAAATCAACTCTACAATAATTTATTTTAGCGTTAGGTTGTTGCTATAATAATGTTTTTTACGAGGCCGGTTGAAAGAAATTGATTCATCGCTAACAGCGCGAGAAAATCTAAGTTTTGTAGTTTTAGTCCATATGTTTTCTGTATTGAATGTGCCACTCACTCAAACATCTGAGCCGCTGATTTATTATTCAAAATGGCGGACGTGTCCGAAATTTCTGGTGATGAATCTTGCTACAAACTTAAAATGAGGGTAAAACAATTTTGAGCTCTGGCCGCATTTTCCCGAATTTGCTCGATTTTTGTGTGCATTCGCTCTTAAGGTGGCTCCCGAGTATTTATTGGAGAAATAGACCTCAACTTCTAGCGTATGTTTGACCCTGAAAAAATATTCCGATTTCCATAATTGTTCTCACAGAGCTAAAGCAACTTCTGCACTACCAAATGGTGTAGTTCATTGGATATATTAAGCTCTTCTATTTGGGATATTTTAAATTTTGCAAAGGAGGTGTTTTAAAATAATTGGTATAACTTGAAAATTCGACCGTGAATGATCTTATTACCAGCTAAAATCGCATCTATAGTAATAAGGGTTTACTCAGAGAAATGCCCAGGTCAGCTTTTCCCATGCGATTTAAGTTGTAAACGATGTAATAATTTTACCTCTAAAATTGTCTTATTCCACTTCTGTTTAGGGTGCCGAGCGCGGATACCAGAAAAGTACAGGGGCTCTTCAGGATTATATCGGCTAATGTTCACTCTTAATTATATAAAAGAGAAAATAGAATCGAGTATCTACAGAAAGCGGTATTTAATAAACGAATGAGAGCAGCTTCTTGTCCAGAATGTGCTGTTAGTGCTATAATATTCAATTCGAGCTCGAAATAACTAAATAGCTGGAATTGTTTCATAAGTTTCTTTCGTGAGAGGTAGAGTACAACTAACTGAGAAGACTTACCAAGTTTGGGCTCGTCTTTCCAATACAATGTTGAGAAACATTATCCAAAAGGAGTCAGTGTTTCGTTGCTCCAAAACAAACGCCAAGAAAACCCACATGTTATGAGCGCAGTGTTCTCGCCTCAGTGAAATTCGCTAAATTCTTCACGTGCGACGCTTCCTAGTCCCGAAGTAAGACAAGTTAATATCCGGTAGCTTTTCCGATCCCGCGGGTCGAGAAAGCGTCGCACGTGAAGTATTTAGCACCATGTGCACTGAGACGAGAACGCTGAGTTCATAAACATATGGGTTTTCTTGGCGATGTGTTGGAGCAACGAAATACTGACTCCTTTTGGATAATGTTTCTCAACATAGTATTGGAAAGACGAGCCCAAACTTGGTAAGTCTTCTCAGTTGGTTGTACTCTACCTCTCACGAAAGAAACTTGCGAAAAAATTCCAGCAATTTAGGTATTTCGAGCTCGAATTGAATATTATAGCAACAGCACATTCTGGACAAGACGTTGCTCTCATTCGTTTATTAAATATCGCTTTCTGTAGATACTCGATTCTATTTTCTCTTTTATATAATTAAGAGTGAACATTAGCCTATATAATCCTGTAGAGCTCCCGTAGTTTTCTGGTATCCGCGCTCGGCACACTAAACAGAAGTGGAATAAGACATTTTTAGAGGTAAAATTATTACATCGTTTACAACTTAAATCGCATGGGAAAAGCTGACCTGGGCATTTCTCTGATTAAACCCTTGTTACTAAGGATGCGATTTTAGCTGGTAATAAGATCATTCACGGTCGAATTTTCAAGTTATACCAATTATTATAAAAACACCTCCTTTGGAAAATTTAAAATATCCTTAACAGACGAGCTTAATATATCAAATGAACTACACCATTTGGTAGTGCAGAGGTTGCTTAAGCTCTGTGAGAACAATTATGGAAATCGGAATATTTTTTCAGGGTCAAACATACGCTAGAAGTTGAGGTGTATTTCTGCAATAAATACTCGGGAGCCACCTTAAGCGAGGAACAAAGCTGCCATCGCCACCATTTTGAAATCTCCCACAGAAACTAAAAAAGAACTCAGTTCGCACAGCCGAAAGCACCATAGTCATTCAGACCTAAATGGTTCTGTCACAGATTACTGTCAGGAATGTGCAGGAATAATTGTTATTCGAAAGCTTTAAGTTGACAAAAAATTTCATTCCGCTTGAACAAACGTACACCACCAGTGCCTTGCTTTCCTGTTCGGGCGCTAAGACGAAATGAGTGACAAATTTAAGCAAAGCCATGAATAATATTCTCAAAGTTTAAATCCTCACGCTGTATCGCAAAACGAAGAACACACACCCGAAGAGAAGAAGGAAATCTCTCAAGTGGGCGTGTTTTTGTTGGAAAAGAATTACCTTTGGCTAAGTTCTAATTCAAGCGATTTTTTCAGCGAGGGATTCGCGGCCATGTCTCCCACATAAGCTAAAAAAGAACTCATTTCCCTCAGCCGATCAAAAGCACCATAGACATTCAAAACTAAATGTTTCTATTACAGATGACTTACTATTATGTGCATGGATAATTTTAATTCGAAAGATTTGAGCTGAGAAAAATTTTCATTCAAGTTTGAACAAACTTACACCACTGCCACTGCCTACAGAGCGCACGCTAAGCCATGAATGAAATTCTTTAAAAAAAACCTATGGCTATGGTAAACTAAAAATTTCTTAGAACAATTTTACTTTACCTGTTTCTTCTCTTCCCTTACTGAGATATAATAAGCATACAAACAACAAAGTCAAATGGTTTTTCTGTGTAATAGGCTTGCGTTTTCAATTTTAGCGGGTTCTTCGGATTTAGACAGATTTCAGAGCCGTGCTGACTCACACGACACACGTGCGTCATTTTCTCCCACAAAATCAGGGACCAGTGCAAAACATACAAAAAAAGGCTCTGGGGCTATTTCCACTCATCTAATTAGTGCGAATATTAAGGAATCCATTCATTAGCATAATCACTTTGGTTCCGACTCCCGCGCCCAGGCCGACTCTCAAAACCTGTGTGCGGACATGAGGGTTACCATGTTGGTATTTGGTCTCTTTGTGCACACCCATACTGGCGAGGTTCCTTTCTTTGCCCCTCCCTCCCTCCCACTTTCCTTTTTCCGTCCTAGCCTTTTGGGCTCCGCCCGGTCTCCTCCCACTAACTTAATAGAGCACAATGAGATCAGTGAAAATGGTTTACCTATTTGGCAGTAATCTGGTGCACATTAACCTTATTTTTTAATTTCTAAAGCCCAACAATGGAACCAAGTTACAGGCTGTCACAACCAAACTTTCTCCAATTTTTTAAAAAAATCATGAATTATTAATAAGAACAACACAAAAGAAATAATAATGATAGGATCGTAGCCTGTTGTACAGCCACTAGTGGTTGTAACTTATTTGCATAGCAACTTCCATGAAAGATATCTTAAAGCTCTGCCAAATTAACAAGCAATGAATGGCATCTCAGCATTTTTAAGTAGTTTACAACATCAGCATCTGTGTTGTATCATCAGATCTACATCACCTGCCTGCGACTCGTGTTGCAAATCTGCTCATGTTGTACTATCCAAAAAGATTAATAACTCTTACATATCAGTAAAAAACATTTACTGCACCACAAAGGGACCGACGGGGGACTTGAATTTAATGTTAGCGAATGAGATGTAGGTCAGAAGTTGATTATTGGAGATTTACACTTTGTGATGCATAGCAATTTGCTAATATCATACGCGAGCAAATAATATGACTAAGCACCTCTCTAAAAGCAACCCTCCTTTCCTGTTACTGTTATTCTCTTATCCGTTTATGTTTCACATCATTTAAGACATTTTAGTGTGTGGTTAGAGGGGGTATCTATATTTTTGTTATTCGGCATGAGGGGGGTGGGGGAGGGGGGCAAAAACGTTTTTAAAGTCTGTGTGGAAAATTGTTTTAAGATTTCAAGTCTTTATAATCAAGCCCCCTCCCCCTGATAAAGAATAAATGGAAGAAAATGGGAAAAATGTTCACTGCATTGCATGTTTTGCATGTTTATGTATAACTTACAGCCAAATCATATTTGGCATCTGGTAATGCATTTTTGTCAGGTGTGTGAAACTGAGAAACAGAACAGCATCAGATTACCAGTACCAAATCAAATGAGAATAAATGTTTTTTATAATACTAAACATGTACAATCTTTTATTAAGGCCCTTCTGGTTTCCACATAGAGGTCGGGGACCCCGGTTCGGCAGGGTTACTCACCTTTTCATATAATCTCTCTTATTTGCTTTGCTAGTCTTCACATGAGAGGTGGGGTAAACCAATGCAGGCGGACAACCTGCTTGTCAGGGTGGGGTTGGTTTTCTCCATGTAAACTATCAACCCAGGGATGCTGGGATGAGGTGGTCCTGACATCTGTTTCTTAATTTGATTTGAATGGGCTGTTCCATTTTATATCCGATGCCCATCATTGTGTTTGCCCTGGAATTTCCACAGGGGTAGTGTTTTTTATCCTAAAATTCTACAGGGTCATTCATGTCACCTCGGAATTTCCACAGGACTTCATTTACAACTGGCAGCACCCCCTATCGAGGAACCTGGAATTTCCATAGGAGTTGTTATGTTTGACCCTGGAATTTCTGCAGGGGTAATACTGTTTTGAAACCTAGAATTTCCACAAGGCCATTCTTTTACCATGGCATTTCCACAGGTCTCCATTTTTTGCAAACTTTGGAATTTTAACAGGGGCCCACAAGAGAATGTGGAATTTTCACAGGGGGGCTTGGAATTTACACGGGTAGAGCAATTTGTTAAAATTGAGTTCCTCAATAAAGTGTTTTGGAAAAGCGCAATACAACAATTTTTAAATTGTACGTTTTAATCTTCAGGGACTACTTTAATTAATAAAAAGGATAATATTATCAAGACAATAAATTTGAGTTCATAAGTAGTCTACAAAGTAAGGGTTTTAGGACGGGCGGATCAGGGCGGATCTGCGGACCTGCCCTAGGTACACGTGATCATGTCATACATATCATGTCATAGGCATGAAGTGACATCATAATGAAAACAATAGGTTGCCAAGACTTTCCCGCTCAAAAGAGGGGTTTGTTCAGCTCAAACCAGAGATTGGGATGATAATTATTTAAGAGGGTTCAGGCGTGAATATCTATGAGTTATATAACATGTTTGATTAGTTTAGCTTATTTAAGGTTTTATGGGTTAGTTAGTATTTAGAAATTATAGTATACTTTTTAATACCAATAGCTAGATAAGAGAAAAAATGTAACATAGTTGTAGTTGTAATGGTTTTAAATACCTTTATTTAGGAAAAACACTTCTCTAAGCTTCTCTGACTCTTTACGCCTCAACTCTCTAGCTTGACTGACTTTTCAACCGATTTACATCGTCATTTCTACTACGTGTTTCTGCGCGCTCTAGTAAACTGTCTCTTGCTCGTGCATCTTACTATTATTGTCATTCCACTACACTGCCCCCGTCTCTCTAAATGGCAGTGAATTATAACGTCTCTTTAACTGACTCTAATCTTGACTTAAATGTTCTGAAATTCTCAATGTTCAACTTTACTTTATACTACAATACTAACTCTTTTTCAAAACTTGAAAACTTCACAATAAAACAAATATGTAACCAGTATCTTGAAGTGTCCTTACAACTTTAACACTTGTTAGCACTGTTCATACTAAGTCGCCTTTCTGTTTCCTCTACTCGTGCCTCTAGTGCAGACACTGTATTCTGTAGGTGTGTTGCGCAGCACACCCAGTCCCCATATCTAGGAGGGGGTTTCCGTTCCCTCCGTGGATGCCTGCCCCGCTCAGGTGACATAGACACATCGCTCGCAGGTGATGGTGGTGTTGTTGTTTCCACTGCAGATTCCCGTTCCTCTGATGACTGTACTCTATTTCGTGACTTGAGCCCCTGGAAATGGGATACTTGTTTCTTGAGCCAATCAATGGTCTCCGTACTCTGCCCTGTTTTATGAGGTATGACCGAGAGCTCCTGCTCAGTCTGTTCCTCTGTCTGATCACTTAGTTGTTCTTCCCCATCACTCTCTATTATCCTGCTGTCTGTACCGCCGTCTTCTGACCCTGCATTCTCCTCCTGTCCCTCCTCTCTCCTTGCTTCATCCTCTACTACCTGCCCCTCTTGCACCTCTGCTGTGTCCTTCTCTGCTTTCCGCTTGTACAACTTTAAGTTATTGAAATGCATTGTCCTTACTGACTTTTCGGAGAGCTTTATGATGTAATTTACCTCAGTTAGCCTCTTTAGGATCACATACGGTCCCTTCCAGTACCTGTGAAATTTTGCTGCTTCTCCTGGCTTCAGCTGCGGGTTAAACAGGAACACCTCGTCTCCAGGCTGGAATGCTGTGTGCTCCCCTGTCATAGTACTCCTTCTGTCTCTGCTGTGCTGTCTGTACATTAGACCTTACGTGACGGTATGCCTCTGTCATGTTTGCTTGGAGATCATCAGTAAACTCGCCATATGATGCATAGTTGTGGGCTGGTGTTTCCCCAACCATGATGTCTAGGGGAATCCTCATCTTTGCCAAACATCAGTCGAAAGGGAGTGTAGCCAGTGGTCTCATGGATGCTGCTACGGTATGCCATCAAGCATGCTCCAATGTAGTCATCCCAGTTGTCTGGATTTTCTTCTACCTTGACTATAAGGAGATTCTTCAGCGTCTTGTTGAAGTTCTCTACTTGACCATTGCCGCTAGGATGGTAAGGTGTTGTCCGGCTCTTCCTGATGTCCAGTAGTGCGCATATCTCATAGAACAAATCTGACTCGAAGTTGCGCCCCTTGTCTGAATGAATGCTATCTGGCACACCAAATCTATGGATCCAGTTGTTGACGATGGCCCTTGCACATGTCTTTGCTTTCTGGTTCCTTAGAGGGTACGCCTCTGCCCATTTAGTGAACGAACATTGCACTGTAAGAATGTACATGTGACCCTCCGTGTCCGGTTCAACGGTCCGATCACATCTATATGTAGTCGTTGCATCGGATGTGATGATGGAATTGCATCCATAGGAGCTCTTGCTTTTCTTGATGGTGCTTTGCACTGTCCACATGTTTTGCATGAGTTGCAATAATCTCTGACTGCTGTCGAGAGTCCGGGTCTCCAGAACCGTGCTTGTAACTTCGTCTTAGTCTTCAGCATTCCCTGGTGACTTCCTTCTATGCCGTCATGTACTCTTTGGAGGGACGGTTTCACCAAGCTCTCTGGTAAGATGACTCTGGTTACCCAGTCCTTCCTATTCTCATATGGCTTTATTCGAAGTACATCGTCTGTCAGCTCCAATAATTCATATTGTGCCCACACTGCCTTCGTCATCGGGCTCATCATTTGGAGTTCCTTCTTGGGTGGCTTGCTTCCCGTCTCTTGTATGTACTTTATGACACAGGAGATGTCGGGGTCTTTACTTTGGGCTTCTGCAATGGCGCTCGGTGACCAGATGTTAATTCCTGTCTCTGTTGTCTCCTGTTGCACCGAGAGTGTCGCAATGACAGGGCTTGGTATACCACTACAAGATGGGCATGTTTCATGGTGCTTTCTTGGCTTTCTCGACATTGCATCTGCGTTCGCGTGGTCTCTTCCATGTCTGTGAGTTATCTCCATGTCATACTCTTGAAGTCTCTCTAGCCACCGCGCTACCTGCCCCTGGGGCTCTTTGAATGATCGCAGCCATGTAAGGGCGTGGTGATCCGTCCGTACTTGGAACGGTCTTCCCAGAAGATAATATCTAAAGTGGTCTACGTATTCTACCAGTGCGAGCATCTCCAATCGGGTAGCGCAGTAATTCCGCTCTGCTGCAGAAAGTGAACGACTGCCGAACGCTATGACTCTCTCAGTGCCATCTGGTTGAACCTGCGACAGGACTGCTCCAATGCCCTTGTCCATGCTTGCATCCGTGTCTAGGATGAACTTCCCTGCATCTGCTTCAAAATTGGGATATGCCAAGACCGGCGAGCTGACTAGACGGTTCTTAAGCTCCTCGAAAGATTGCTCTTGTTCTTTGCCCCACTGGAATTGCTGATCTTTCTTCAGTAGGCGGCACAAGGCTTCGGACTTCACTGCAAAGTCCGGCACAAATTTTCGGTAATATGATGCCAAGCCTAAGAAGGTCCTCACTTCAGCTACGTTGGTGGGTACCGGCCATTCCCTGACTGCGCGTGTCTTCTCGGGATCCGCGTGTATTCTATCTGAGGATACCACGTGACCAAGGAATTGGACGCTTCGTTTCATAAAGGTACACTTAGACATCTTTAGTTTAACTTTCGCGGCGCGCAGTCGCTCAAATGCACGTCGTAATCGCTCTAGATGTTGCTCAAACGTGCTGGAGAAGACAATAACGTCATCTAGATAAACTAGACAGTCTTTCCATGCAATTCCCTTTAGCGCTAAGTTCATTAGACGCTGAAAGGTCGCCGGCCCATTGGTCAAACCAAAGGGCATACATTTCCAAGAAAACTGGCCTTTGTGGGTGACAAATGCTGTTTTATCTTTTTCAGCTAACGGCACCTGCCAGTAACCTGATGCCAAATCGAGACAAGAAAACCACGACGCACCTTGTAGGGATTCTAGGATGTCGTGAGTCCTTGGAAGCGGCTGAGCGTCTTTCTGCGTCACTCCGTTTAAACCTCTGTAGTCCACACACAGTCGATAGCTACCGTCCTTCTTTCTCGCCAATACAATCGGGCTGCTCCATGGGCTGTTAGACTCCACAATCCTTCCCTGGGTCAGTAAATCGTCTAGCTGTTCCTCTACGACGTCTCTCTTAAAAGGGGGTAATCGCCTCGGTGCCTGCTTGATAGGCTCTGCGTCGCCTGTCAAAATATGATGTTCTATCATATCAGTCATTCCTAAATCCCCCTTCCCTTCTGAAATGATATCCCTGAACTCTTTTAGTAAGGAATCGAACTGCGCTTGCTGCTGCGGCGATAAGACATGAGAATCTGTACTCTCAGTTCCCCCTCCCCGCGCAAACTTGCGAACACCGTCCTGTTCCCCTACGTTCAAATCCTCTTACAAGTCGCATGCGCTCAAAAACCCTTGCGCTTGATCAACAGGCTCGAACTGTCCTATAACTTCTTCGGGCTTTAAAGAAATAACGCCTTCAGAAACGTTAGCTAAACGAACCAATGTTTTGCCCTCCTTAGGAATAACCAAGGCGTGCGCCACAAGAAGTCCTTTGTCGCATGCGTGGAATCCTTCAGTCACCCCAGCGGACCCATTGTTCCGTTCATACCCACCCTCGAGTTTGGCCTCTACCGAACATTCCATTCCGGGTTTTAATTCGAACTTGTCGTCTAATAAAAGCCTGCATACTTCGGGACACGATTTCTGAAACTGGATCGCCATATCCTGACCTCCCATCGAGAAAACCCCAAGGTCGTACGAAATATTGCAACCGTGCATTTGGAAAAAGTCTGACCCGAGTATTACATCATGACTGACCCCTTTCACTACTATTACTGGTACCACTACGTTTATAACACCCAGACGAAGACGGATGTTGGTGCGCCCCTCTACCTCTAAATTCTGCTTGTTTGCTACCGTTAGTGTCGCATTCACAGTTTCTAGGGTATCTGACGCAGCCCCCCCGCTCTTTTGCCAAGTGTCATACTCTAAAATGCTCATTGTGGCTCCAGTGTCTAGCAAAATCGGGATATTGAGATTGTTCACCCAGCCATTAACAAATATACCATTCCACTAATGGTCATCACCGTCCCCTTCTCAGCTTCCCCGGACTTCACATTCCCATTCAAACTTCGGGGCGTTTGCATTTAATGGCGCTGGGACTGACTGCCCCTCGACAGCCCCCTCCCCTCGTTTCCCGATTCCCGTCGTTCCTGGCAGCTTGATGCGTAATGCCCATATGCTTTGCATTGGTAGCACTGAATATCGCTTAAATTCGGACGCTTAGGTGGGTTTTGAAGTTGCTTTACTTGCCCCTCCAAATTTCCTAGGCGCTCGCTCATTTTTTCATCATTTCCTTGATTTCTTTCAAATCATCGGTCTTTTCGCTTCCGCCGGAAATTGCGTCACAGCTGATTCTCTTCGGTGCCGCTCTTAAATTATGGGAGGCCTTTCTGGCACTGAGGAGACCACGGAGAACACGAATGGTTTCGGCCATGGTTTCTGGCTGTGCGAGATACAATTTCTCTCGTATTTCCTCAGACACCTCAACGGATTCTACAAATTTATCCTTTGCCAATTCTTCTCGAAATTCTACAGTTGCTGCAGGATATGCTGAGTCGGCCAATTCAAGCAGCGAGTCTGCAAACGCTTCTAAATCTTCCCCCTTCTTTTGGGACCGGGTTTTCAATAGCAACTTGTAATCGCCGATCGTTTTGTTTGAGTCAAACCGATCTGCTAACTGTTCAGCGAACTCATTAAATGACAACTCATCGGATAATCTGAGGAGCTGAACAGCTCGTTATGCTGGCTGGTCTAGCAAGGTCATCAGAAAGTCCTTTTTCTCAGCATTGGGAATCTGAACCAGGCGTGTGTATCAAATTGGGAAAGCCACATCTTAAAGCTCTGCCCCATGGAGAAATTCTTGGGTACTTTTGCATGAGGTATGTAATTGTTTGACTTACTGTTGGTCTTGTCATCACGTCTACCATCGCCTTCAGTAAACTCTCCACTGTAAAATTCTGTGCTTCTTCGCCCTCTGTTCCTGACTCTGCCATCTTTGAACTTCAACTTCTGAGGCTTCCAGTACCGCTGCCACCAATCTGTAATGGTTTTAAATACCTTTATTTAGGAAAACCACTTCTCTAAGCTTCTCTGACTCTTTACGCCTCAACTCTTTAGCTCTCCCTTTTAAGAGAGACGTCGTAGAGGAACAGCTAGACGATTTACTGACCCAGGGAAGGATTGTGGAGTCTAACAGCCCATGGAGCAGCCCGATTGTATTGGCGAGAAAGAAGGACGGTAGCTATCGACTGTGTGTGGACTACAGAGGTTTAAACGGAGTGACGCAGAAAGACGCTCAGCCGCTTCCAAGGACTCACGACATCCTAGAATCCCTACAAGGTGCGTCGTGGTTTTCTTGTCTCGATTTGGCATCAGGTTACTGGCAGGTGCCGTTAGCTGAAAAAGATCAAGATAAAACTGGCCTTTGTGGGTGACAAATGCTGTTTTATCTTGATCTTTTTCAGCTAACGGCACCTGCCAGTAACCTGATGCCAAATCGAGACAAGAAAACCACGACGCACCTTGTAGGGAATAAATACCTTTATTTAGGAAAACCACTTCTCTAAGCTTCTCTGACTCTTTACGCCTCAACTCTCTAGCTTGACTGACTTTTCAACCGTTTTACATCGTCATTTCTACTACGTGTTTCTGCGCGCTCTAGTAAACTGTCTCTTCCCCAGTCTCACGTTGACCATGGTACCATGGTTTTTCACTGTCAACCATGGTTTACCATGGTCGACCGTGCTTGAACCATGGTGACTGACTGTGGTGAACTTTTTGTATAGACCATGGTCGACAGTTGACCATTGTCAAAATTATGAATTCCTTGATTTTAAGAAATTTTGTTTTATTGGCATGAAAATATCTCTATCAATTTAGTATACAAATTTTATAACTTTGTTTAGCATTTTTTTCTGTTTTTGATTGTTTCAATTTATGACTTCAGAGATCATGGTCCACCATGGTAGACCATGGTTAACAATCAACAAGTCATATTTACAAAAAGTGATACTTCACATGTTTATAGCATTTACTTGTACTGCCTACAATAGAAGCGACTTTTTAAAAGGACACTGATAATTTTTTTAAGATTCCCTGAGTGTTGACTTAGAACTGCAGAGAACATGGTCTACCATGATAGACCATGGTGAACACTCCCCTTGTCATATTTACAAAAACAGAATTAACTTTTCAACGGTTTGAAAAGTCAGTGCCTACAATTTAGTAGACAACGGTTAAGGGTGCTCACTGATATGTATTTTAATTTGAATTGTTTTCGACTATACTTTGTATTTATTTTGTATTTAAGCTTATTATAGCGAATTTCATATGACTTTAGTGAAACAAATCGCAAAGTGATTCACCAATTCTGAATAAAACCTACAGGAATAATTTACAATGCAACCAGAGTTTGTAGAGTTTGTATGACTGTTATAGTGAAACCAATAGGTGAAATGATTAGCGGCGAATAGTCCCTGAGATGGGAGGTTGATAAGACTATCGACACGAGGCGTGTTTTATCGAAGTTTTAGTACATACCACTGCCACAAAGAAACAAGCAAAAAAACGAAATCTGAATGATCAAATGCAGATTTCTACGGCTAATTCAGACAACTGGACAGCAGACTCATTTTAAAATATGCAGGATGCAGAATGATATGAGCCCCGGACTATAAAATATTCCCTTCGATTTTGTCACATCAGCTCGTGTGGAATGTGAATGCGAAATGTGAGCCCGTCTCACCATCTGATAACAAGAAGAGATCGCACGGAACAGCCTTAAACAATAAGTTCTGCCATTAATTATAGGTGTGTGTGTACTTACTTTTCGGGTTTCCATTGAATATCTGCAAAAATCCCCATGGGCTTAATAGGTACAGGAACTATAACGGATGGAAGTTCGACACGTCTTTCCACTACTCCGGACATTTTGTTAGCTATGCAGCCAAGCCTCTGACTCTCTGGCTGACCCCAATACCGCAGGCTCAGCGACCGTTTACATCGATTTGAATCAGCTGAAGATGGATGGCAGATCGAGGTGAACTGTTCTCTTTTATTTAATCTTCACTATGGTTTTATTTAAGCTCAATTCAAACAGCCATTCATTGTAACAGTTCACAGTAGTAGAGGAAGTTTTTGGCGCGATCGAAGTCCAATGTAATTGCACAATGGCCAAGGAAGGTTCATCGTTCGATCACGCACGCACGGGTACGTACGACCACTGAACATGTCATATTGCACATTGCGAGTTTCTTAGTTTACCCAGGGAATTGTTAGAGAAATGGGAATTCTCTCCGATTTTTCTTTTCATTTCCCTGGTTTTCTTTAACGTATTGGGCAATATGCCGTTAATTATTCCCTTCGATTTTGTCCAGCTCGTGTGGAATGTGAATGCGAAATGTGAGCCCTTCACACGATCTGATAAACAAGAAGAGATCGCACGGAACAACTTAAACTTAATTATGTGTGTGTACTTTCTAAGTTTCCTTGGATATGGTTAGATCTCAAATTGAATAAAAGATTAGGGGCTGTGTTTGAACCCATGGCAGTTTGTCAGAGTAAGCATGTAACACAATGTTTCTGTGCACAATGTTTATGTTTCTGTGCACAATGTTTATGTTACTACTGAACTTAATACAGCTCTTGATTCAGACTTTGTTTCACTGACAGAGTGCACTGAGAAAGGACCTGATGCTAATAGAAAATGCCTTGAGTTAATACATGTACCATCAGAGATGTGCTGATATGTTATAGAAAAGAAGGCTCAGTGAAAGATTGGTCTGGATTGGAGTCTGAAGCTCCTTAACTGTATATGCAACACAGTAAGCAATCCATTTTGATAAATTTTACATGTTTGCTATGAATGACTGCACAGAGATACAAATGTTATCTTCGAGTGTTCAAAATTTATTATTTGAGCCCCGGAACATGAGATAAATTTTTAACACAAGAAGATAAAAGCTGTAACTCCAAGTGGTCAAGTAATGTTCTGTTTATTAGACATCAATGAAATACCAAATTCGCTTGAAAATCAAGCATCGAGCATTAGGCAAGTGTGTGATTTTCACATGTGAAATAACAAGTTTTTTTTCACATGGGAAGATATCAAGTGCTCGTGCGGGTGATAACCTGGTATTTCATTTGTGTTTACTCATTTTGGTTTCTATTTTGTTATAATTTTGTTTAGAACAAAACATTGAGAAGTGTGCTTCGCATGTGAAATAACATCATAAAAAATGTTCTTTTGCCATCATTTTGCCCCAAACAGTGGAAACATTGTGCTCTATTGAGTTGACAGAGGCAGAAAAGTATCATAAATATTTTTAGGGGGGAGGAAAAGTTTTACAATTTGACACACTTGTCTGACTTATGGAAAAATGTGTGGTTCCAAAAAATATCCATACCCCCCATGGAAGTGTGTTGAAAAGTGTGTTTACAACCTCCTAACAGGATGTTCAGCACATGCAAATGGTTGAGGAATGACCTTTCAGTTTTTTTTATCTAATAACACTATCAATTAAAAATATATTGTTAAAAGAAAAAAAACCTCTTATTGTTCTTTTTTATAGATGCTTCTCCAGCCAAAAACAATGAAAGCGAAAGACTCAAGCCTTCCTATAATATGGACTTGTGTATTCAGCAAAGTTTGAAAATTTACAGTTGTACAGAAATAATGAAATCCATATTTTGTACATATGGAAGTTGATTTCTCCCTGCGCCGTCAGGTTAGTAAACCCACCCTTGAGTGAAATCTCATTCTTCTGTGTGTCTGGCATGAACGCTTCTTTACGAAAGGACATTAAATTTAATGTATGTATGATGTTTGTATGTGTGAATGTAATTGACGATATTTCTTGAAAATGGTACTAAAATTTAATGCTATTAATGTAACATATAAAGGTAGGGTTGTGCCGATAAATGTAATAAAATATATAATATATATAATGTTTAGCGTTTTGTAGTTTTTTATTAATGTTTCCTATGACTCCGTGACCTCATTAATCTAGAATTTTATGACCAAAAGCAAATCAAGAAGTTTGTCTTGGGTTATTCATCATTGTCAACCTATCTGCTTATGATCAAGCTGCAAAACTGCAGGTAACCGATGCAGGTAATTCACTTAACAATAAAGTTCTAGATGTACGGAAAGTTTAAATAAATAGATTCACATTGAGTTACTATTCTAAGTAGTATTTCTGCAAACAGAAGTTAAGAAAAAGATTGGTTTTACATATTGCTGACTGCTACACATGTAGGAAATGTGGTTTTAACAAGTGTTGATCATGGTTTGCAGGATAATATGCTCAACCATGGAGTATCGTGTTTGACCATGGTTTTCCATGATTGGCTACGTTTCTTGCAACCATGGTCCACCATGTTTGACCATGGTAGCTGGACCATGGTCAACCATGACCTACCATGTTTCGCCATGGTTGACCATGTTTCAAATCAACATGAATAGCTGCAGGAGATTTGTGAAGCAACCATGGTCAACCATGTTCGCCCATGGTAACTGGACCATGTTCGACCGTGGTCAACCATGGTCTGCCATTGTCTATATGTCGCTGTATTCAAACCATGGTTGACCATGGTTGAATCTGGTGCCATTTAACGCACATGGTCGACCATGGTCAACCATGGTATTTTCATTGCCAAACCATGGTTGACCATGGTCCAAAACCATGGAAAACCATGGTCAAATCATGGTCGACCATGGTTCAACCGTGGTTGTGAGACTGGGGTAATGCTCGTGCATCTTACTATTATTGTCATTCCACTACATAGTTTATAATATCATATACCTATTATAGGGATAGCGCGCATATGCTCCAAGATCACGAAACAACCATGGATGGATACTAAATTTATTTAAACCAAATAGGTGTAGGTTTACAAATACGAATACAACACTAATGTAGATTTTATATACACGAGTATGTTCTAGACTGTAATACATATAAACTATATGGAAATCCTATAATGTCCATAAGCTAGAGTGGATATAGGAATGCAAAACTATAAATTTCTCGATACAAGAGTAGGATCTAAACTATTAAAGATATATACAACATCACAGCTTTATGCGGAAATATTCTAAAGAAGCTCATATCACTCCGATCTTTCCTCTCATATTTTTACTAAACAAAGGAAAACTTTTTTTAAAGAATTTGTAAAGAGGTTAAACGTCATTGTAAAAGCGTATAAACGATTCAATAGAGTTTTCCAAAGCTATCTGTCAAGTCCTTTTGTTTCGTGACTGACCCTTTCTTCGAACATAATCCGACAACCCGTATTTTTAATGACACGGCGCTTTATAATTCTTGCGTGATACGCTGAAATCTTGATGTTTTCCTCGCATTCACTTGGTATTCGTGACTCTGACACCTCGGAGACGATTGAAGTCGTTAAGAATAAGTTTATAATAGCGTTTCTTCTATTCCTTGTTAGAATTTTGATGATTTTTAGAGGTATAAATCATCTTGATTTGTTTGTTACGGTCTTGTGATTATGGTAATCTTATCTTTTTTTTTGCTGTTCACTACCGTGTAGCGTTCAACTGTCTTGTAAAAGGTTTTATCCACCAACATTGTGGAATATTCAAACTTGTCTTTGGCTTGATTGGGATACTGGTCTAATTCTCTAATGTGAAGCTTGAGCTTGTCTGTCTTGATTGGGATATTTCAAAACGTTTTATTGCTTACAGATCTGACGGTGGAGTTGTCGGCTATTAAACTATACATTTAACATTTGATTGTTTCGCTTCTTGTCTTTCCGCGTTGTACTGATCACACTGTATATGATAACCATTTGAGATGTTTTCTATGTCCCCCTCTTTGTGGCTTAGTCCTCAGTTTCTGGCCCGATGCGATGGTTGAGCTTTTCCGTCTTGGTTGCGATATTTCAACTTGTTGTCCTGATTTGTTACAAGCTTCATCTGACGGCGTATTGTTGTCGGCTTGGCGGTCGGCTTGGTAAACCATATATTTAACTTTCGGTTGTAGTTTCGCCTCTTGTTACTACCTTCTTCGCTTGATGCAATCCAACATATGAACATCAGCGAGATGATTCGCTAAACGAACAAGATATTTAGCCCCACATCCTGGGATTGGACAATCACGGCAGACGCGTTTGTAAACCATGTTTACTCCTCGAAGACTTTGATTGAAATGAGCTATTATCGCCGAATTTCTCATTTATATAGACAGCCAGCAAGGCCTTAATGAGGCCAAACAAGCGAGAAAAGGGCCAAGAAAGCCTAACCCGGGCCAAACGTGCGGAACAGGCGAATCGGGACAAAACTGCTGAGTCATGTTCACTTTGCCTCCGCACTAGACATGTTTAGGCCTGCCCGGTGACGTCACAATAAACGTTTAGGCTCCACCAATCAAAATTCGACCTTTTGTCTGTTTTCGTATAAATAGAGGTCGCCCACCTCGATTTATTCATCCAGTCGTTGGCCTTTGAAGTGTGCGGATCAATAAAGCAGAGCTCTCCAGCAGATACAAGGATGGTCTTCGTTTGCGATATTTGTGAGAAAGAATTCACACACGAGACTAATCTTGCGCGACACAAGAAAGCTCTTCACGGGAACCGCTCATTTAAATGTGAGAAATGTCAAAAATCGTTCAACCGAAAATATATTCTAAAACGGCACACGAAAAAAACACGTTCAAGAGAAAGATCACAAGTGTCAACACTGTGACCGTAAGTTTTACCGTAAAGACAAGCTTCATGAACACCAGAAATTCTGTGAGTTTGAGAAGGAGGAGCGTGGTGTCAAGAGAAGACATGTGTCTAACACAGAAGACGATGGAGATCAGCCACCTAAAAAACAAGCGAAATCCGAAGAAATAACTACCCAAGCGGGAACTGGAGTAAATTCTGCCGACTCCGAGGAACAATCTGCTGACCCCAAGTCGAAAAAATCTGTTAAGGCAAATACGGACGTGGATCTTTGTGACTTCACATCGGCCATGAAGGAGTCTCTAAAGACTTTCAAGTACAAGCCACGCATCCGAGAAAAACATGATCTCCGTGTGTTTCTTGCCAGCAAGAAGACGTTTCTTCTTCGTCGTCTCGATCAAGAGTTAGCCGCCAAGAAAGTTCTCAAGTGGTGTGTGAGCGTGCAAGTCAAGTTTATCAAACCAAAGGCAGACGGCTTGGATGTGTACTCCGAACCTCATTTTCGTAGTTTGTGTATGACTAGCGTCAATTCCCATGACATAGAGCAACAACTAAACGACGTAAACCAAAAGATTTTAGCCGCGTTTACCACCTACCAGAGGGAAGGGAGTGGTTGGTCACTCTCTGAAATTCTACATCTAGATTTGAATGTAGCCCTTTACAAACCTCTTAAAGGCTCCAGTTATCTTCCTCTACCGACAAAGTTAAAGAGCAGAAAAGTTGTGGTTAATATAAAAAACAATGACAACAAATGCTTTATGTGGAGTGTCCTGGCGGCTCTGCATCCTGCAGGGCGGCATTCCGAACGAGTACAACACTATGAAAACTATGTTGAAGAGTTGAACTTGACGGCATTGAGTTCCCTGTGGCCATCGACAAGATCCCAAAGTTTGAGAAGCAGAACCAGATCACCGTGAATGTGTTTAGTTATGAGCAAGGAACTCCATTTCCCGTTCACATAAGCAAGGAACGCTTTCCCATACATATCAACCTACTACTATACTCTATGGGAGAGAAACGCCACTATTGTCTTATTCGAAATTTGAACCGATTTCTGTCCACTCAAACGCGAAATCGCAACCAGATGTTTTACTGTCCATACTGCCTCCATGGGTTTGTGCGCCAAGACCTCCTAGATGATCACCAGCCTTTATGCAGTCAACACGGCGCGCAGAGGATCGAGCTGCCCAACGAAGATAATATGGTCCTGCAGTACAAAGATTTTCACAAGCAGTTGCGAGCCCCTTTATAATTTATGCAGATTTCGAAAGTTTAACAACCAAGATACAGTCCACCTCTCCTGACCCAAACAAGTCATCGACAGAGAAATTCCAACACCACCAGGCTTGTGGCTTTTCTTACGTAGTGGTATCTGAACGGGATGATTACTGTCAACCCCCTGTAGTCCATCGCGGTGAGGACACCGTTGACAAGTTTCTTGTGTATTTACAACTAGAAGAAGAGCGAATAAAGGTTCTACTTGAAGACATCATCCCCATGGATCTCAGCTCTGAAGAAGAAGAGCAATTCCAGTGTGCCACCCTGTGTCATATTTGTCGGGAGGAACTGGGAGCTGACAGAGTGAGAGATCACTGTCACGTGACTGGCAAATTCCGAGGAGCTGCTCACAATGCTTGTAATCTAAACTTCCAGTTCAGTGGCCGCATTCCTGTCGTTCTCCATAATCTGCGCGGCTACGACTCGCATCTCATTATGCAGGGTCTCGGCAAGATCAAGAACAAACCCATCAACTGCATTCCCAATAACATCGAGAAGTACATTTCTTTCTCGCCCTTACAAAACAGAAATATATTTTGCATATATTCTTCAGATATTCTGTTATATGTCACATATATGCTACATATATTTTGCTACTGACATATATTCCACATACATTGGGCCACATATATGAAGCATATATGCAAAAGGTAGGGCAAGATTTATAATGGGGGCATATATATGTCACTTATAGAAAACATATATGTCAGATGTAGGCAGATTTCTATAAGCATAAACAAGAGAAGTTTTAAAATTTCACATACGTGAACTGATGATTATGTGAAAATACTAATGCGTTTTTCAAGAAAAAGAAAAATGAACAAACTTCTCAAATTCTTCTCAAATTATTTCTTGAAACTACTTCTATTTGATAAGGTAACATTTCATTCTGGCGTATTGTCTGATATAATCGCACACATTTTGTCGATTTATTAAAAAAAAAAACGAAATTGCAAGCGCCGGTTTTAACCCCTAAGAAGTACGGCGGTCAATGGCACCAGTGTGGACAGATGATTATATTGTGATGATTATTTCTCGAAACCATTTCTTTTTCATGCCGTTATTTAAAAATAATTTTCATTTTGTGACTTTTTAAAAAATAGAATCTACTAGAATCCTGCGCCGCGTTGCAATAAACTAATAACAAACTAAAATACATGACAAGAGTGATATGCTCGAGCGGAACCTGGGCCGACTCCATCTCGCATCTGATTGGCTCCATAAAAGGCGCATTCAATTAAATTCGTTAACGCTCGTGGCTCTTATTTCGTTTAAAACGTTATACACGGAATCATGGTTGTTGGAGCTCTCTTGAATACGGCATTATTTCTGGCAAATTTGATGCCCTGAAACACTCAGTTGATCATCGTCCTAGTACATAATTGTTTTCTGGCGTTTTCTTGAGGGTACTACCGATGAAAAGCAAGGTATCACTTCTTTGTTGAGGTGAGTAACAGCGCGGGGCTATAATGTAACGTTTCTTGTTGTGCCGGGATAAACTGACCACTAGAAGTTGCACTATGGGCCGTAATATTGCAAGAAAAAAAAAACATAATCTTTAAAATGCAGTTCGTTTACATGTAAGACTGTTTAATTCACCTCATTTCAGACATTGTATTGATCGTATCCCTTCCTGGACGATCTGCGTATATTACCGGCGGCTCTCTCGAACCGGCGGCTCTGTTACTAGAAGTCAATGAACTGAAGCAAACCATTGTTAACCTACTTTAAACCGGCTTTTGTCCAATTAAGTTTACTTCTAACATTAGTAACTAGAAAATTAGTTGCCTTTTGTCGTGTTTATTGGGTATAAGAGTTCATTGGATTCATTGGATTTCATTGATTCTTTGCAATTTATGAACGCGTCAGGCTATGTGCACAGAGTTGGTGACCAATTGCGTTACACTAAGAAAACGCACCGCGAGCGGTGCGTTTTGGCACCGGTGCCTTTCAGCGGTGCGTTTTGCGATGCCTTTTCGCGGTGCGTTTTGCGATGCCTTTTAGCGGTGCGTTTTGCGATGCCTCTTTGTGCTGATGCTCGTTCTTGTTCTCTTGCTATTTTAATTACTATAGCAATGTCAACAATACGGAAAAACGTCTCTACTAACTGGATAAGTTTCAATATAGAGGCTATTTTGTCGCATTTGGAGAAGGTGCAGAACGTGATTACAAGGTTCTTGCGATCATTGTGAAATCGCGGATGATGCAGAACGAGTTTAAAGAATTAGTCATCATCAAAATGACTTTGCTTGTGAGGGATTTCTTCCGAGTTGAGGATACTTGAGGATACATCATCTCACCTTGGGAACCAGAGATTCTACTTAATAAAACGGCTCTTTTAAGAGCCACCTAAGAGCCACCTAAGAGCCACTTTAAGAGCCGACCTAAATAACAACGATATCGACGCTTGTGTTGTTTCGGAAACTCGTCTGAAAAATGACATTCCCGACACAGTGGTTAACATCCCAAATTACAAAATCTACAGAAGAGATAGGAACTGGTCTGGACGTGATTTAAGAAACAAGGGTGGAATCGCTATCTACACAAGGAATAATCTCTCAGTCATTGATGTCTATCGCTCTAATTTATACGAGTTTATTTGCCTGACTGTGTCGCTACCAAGTGGTCATTGCATACTATTATCTGGTCTTTATCACCCTCCGAAAACAACATACCAGGAATGCGATTTAATGGACTATCTTGTGAACTTCTTTGACACCATGCTAGACAAGTACCCAAACACTACTATTGTTTGTGGTGGTGATCTTAATCGTCTGGATCTCACGAGATTGAAACGCCTCACTGGCTGGAACGCTCTGGTGGACTTTCCAACACGAGGAGATTCATTTCTTGATAATTGCTTAAAAAATAGGCCAGATCTCTTTGGAAAAACTTTTCCTATAAAGATGCTAATTAACAGCGAATGTCTGAGAAAATCGAGCAAAGTGCGGACACAACTCAAATTCTAATCTACCCTCAAAAGTGTCTATAAGATCGCTTGTATGATACAAGTAACATGCTGGCCTTTATTTTTTCCAAAACGGCAGAGTTTAAGAATTATTCGAGAAATTCGATTTCGCCGCCGTGGTGACCCAAAAACACCTTCAAAACAGTGCACTTCGAAAACGTTCTCCTATTTGTTTGTTTCGAATCGCACACCGAGGAAACTTCACGGGTAACAAATACAATGGGTATTTCTTAGAGTGAAGCTAAATTTCTGAATAAATCTTAACCTTTTGACATCAAACATGTACGTCTAACAAACAGGTTGTCGCATTGGGGTATTTTCACTAAGTTTCTTAAATGTCTATTTTATCTACTGGCAAATCCCAAATCCATCGAAACCTCCAAATTCCTAAAGGTAAAAGGTTATTCTAGGTAAATATAGCAAAACCAGCTGGGGTTATTTCGCCAGAGCTTCATAATATTTAGATGAATTTTGAGTTCACAGGCGTACTTCAGGTTTCTGTTGACATTCCGATCAACGCGCTTGAGTTGTTTTCAAGAGAAATCTCCACTATTTTAACCATCATTACGAATAAAATTACTAGGATTTACCTTGTAATTGTCTCATATTCGGTTTTCTTGTAGTTGGCTTCTGCATTCTTCAAAATGAGCCAAGTTTATATCTGCTTCACGCGCTTGCCGTACACTTGTTACTGTAAAAGAGAAGCTCAATTGTCCAAATGTTTCAATCCAACTAAATTATTCGAATGAAAAACCCGAAATATCAGTACCTGAATGGTTTACCAGGGCTTTGGGTGCGAAGTTGGGCCTTTGCTTTCCCTGGTATTTACTCCAAAGCGCTCTGCGAAACTCGTGGAAGACACAAGAGACGACGCGCTTGCTACACTTTCTGTCACGTTTGCCTTGCGTGACCTCTAACCCGATGAGCCTTATTTGGGACTTGTTGATCACCGTCACGTCACACAGCCGTCACATCTCACTCGTGGCATCCACTATGAGATTCGCACAGCACTTCGCTGAGCTTTGCAGTAATACCAGGAAAAGACTTAGCACCCACAGCCATGCTAAACCATTCAGGTACTGATATTTCGGGTTTTTCATTGGAATAATTAAGTTGGATTGAAACATTTGAACAATTTAGCTTCTCTTTTACAGTAACAAGTGTACGGGAAGCGCGTGAAGGAGATACAAACTTGGCTCATTTTGAAGAATGCAGAAGCCAACTACAAGAAACCGAATAGGAGACAATTACAAGGTAAATCCTAGTAATTTTATTTGTAATGATGGTTACAATAGTGGAGATTTCTCTTGAAAACAACTCAAGCGTATTGATCGGAATGTCAACAGAAACCTGAAGTACGCCTGTGAACTCAAAATTCATCTAAATATTATGAAGCCCTGGCGAAATAACCCAGCTGGTTTTGCTTTATTTACCTAGAATAACCTTTTACCTTTAGGAATTTGGAGGTTTCGGTGGATTTGGGATTTGCCAGTAGATAAAATAGACATTTTAGAAACTTAGTGAAAATACCCCAATGCGACACCCTGTTTGTTTAGACGTACATGTTTGATGTCAAAAGGTTAAGATTTATCCAGAACTTTAGCTTCATTCTAAGAAATACCCATTGTATTTGTTACCCGTGAAGTTTCCTGCCTCTGCGATTCGAAACAAACAAATAAGATAACTTTTTCGAAGTGCACTGTTTTGAGGGTGTTTTTGGGTCACCACGGCGGCGAAATCGAATTTCTCGAATAATTCTTAAACTCTGTCATTTTGGACAAAATAAAACCCAGCATGTTACTTTTATCATCCAAGCGATCTTATAGACACTTTTTGAGGGTAGGTTAGAATTTGAGTTGTGTCCGCGAATGTCAAATTTTGCTCGATTTTCTCAGACATTCGCTCTTAAGACAGATCACCTTGGATTTATCGTGCCAGCTGGAAAGAAACTCAAGCCTATTCGACAGAAGGTGCAATTTAGGGATTGTCGCGAGCACCGAAAACAAGCTTTATATCTGGCTCTTGCTTCGGAATGCTGGGATGACGTTATGGAGGCTGATAACATCGAAAAAGTGGTGAACATCCTAGAGTTAAAGATTCAGTCAACCATTAACAGGTGTATGCCATTACGAACGGTTACCATGTCAACGCGCGATCCAAGATGGATGACACCTAGTGAAATACATGCTACGAAACAAGTCTCGCATTTCGGTTTCACGCACCGATCAACATCGAGAGCTCAGTAAAAGGGTGTCGGAAGTCATAAGTGAAAACAGGAGGATGCTTCTACAGGCCGGCAAGACAGGGAGTAGGAAGTGGTGGAAAAATGTGGACACTATATCTCAACGGCGGCGAACTACTAATGTTTCACTGGATAAAGAGACCGCTGAAGATCTGAATGACTTTTTTGGTGAACTGTGTACGGACACAGATTATGTTGAGCCCGCGTTACTTGATATTAGTCCTAAAGTGCAAGTCCCCGAAATTAGTGAACGTTATGTTTGGAACGCATTGAGTAATTTAAAGAGAACTGCGACTGGCCCTGATCTTATTCCGTATTGGGTGTGGAAAGAACATGCAGAAATATTTACTCCAGTTATTACTAGACTCTGGAACTTGTCTCTTGCAACGCACCAATGGCCTCGTTCATGGAAAAGGGCAGATATTAACCCATTGCCAAAGGTTGATGTTCCAGCGGTGAGGGGGGACTTCCGTGGGATTAACGTAACTCCTGTTATTGCAAGAGCCCAGGAAAGAGCAGTGTACAAGATCCACGCCCAGGGGCCGGTCGAAGAACAGCTGTCTGATAGTCAATTTGCATACAGGGAAGGGGGGAGCTGCACTAATGCTTTATTGCTTATTCAGAACAAGATCTGCAAGTTTCTAGATGATCCTAAGTGTAAGGCAGTTCGGATGTTCGCAATGGACTTTAGTAAAGCGTTTGACTCGGTGAGTCACCAACTTCTTGCTGAAAAACTAAAGAACTTACCACTCAATCCATATATTATAAACTGGTGGTTAGGCTTCTTACGAAATAGAAAACAGAGGGTTATTTATGGAAGTTCTTTTTGTAATTGGAAAGCAGTAAACAAAGGCACGACCCAGGGTAGCGTATCAGGACCATACCTGTTCAACATATTTCTTAACGACTTGGAAATTAAATTAGGGAATGAGACACTTAGTTTTAAATATGCCGATGACTGCACAATTATTGCTACGGTATATCATGATATTGATCACTCGACGGAATTAGTAAATCAGTTTGTAATGTGGGCAGAGCAAAACAATATGAAATCAATCCTACAAAATGTAAGGAACTAATTATGTGTAAAAAAGGACACACTGTAGAAGGCTACAATAGTATTTTAGGTATACCACAGACTAGCGAAGTTACCATCTTAGGTCTCACATTCCAGCCCAACTGCAAATTTAGTACTCATATCAAAGAAAAGTTGTGTAAAGCTAACAAATGTTTATACGTCATTAGATGCCTGCGCAAAGAGGGCTGTAGTCAAGCAGAGGTTGATCATTTATTTTTATCTATAGTTTTACGTAACATAACATATGCATTATCTGTGTATGGGGCCTCTGAATCAGACCTTACTATGGTCCAGCAGTTTTTACATCGATGTTTCAAACGAAGGTATATATCTAAGAACTTAGAGATAGGGGAGCTACTTAAGGTTCAAGACAAGAGTATTTATAACAAGGCTAAACGAATTGTGAGTCATCCCCTCAAAACTTATATCCCAACTATTAAGAATATTAGTTACAACTTAAGGAGGAAATCGCCTGCAATGCCCGCCATCAATACGGATCGTTTTAAGGATACCTTTTTCAATAGAATCATTTTTAAGTATAATATTTTGTAAATAGTGTACATTTTATATTTATGTCCTTTTTAATAATATCATATATTCATACTTATGTAAATAGCTTATTTATCTAAATTTAAATGTAACATAAGATATGTAATTTTATCTTCTGGATCAATAAAGACATCATTATTATTATTATTACTACTATATCAACGGAAGTGAGGTCTAGTTTGATTCGCACACACTAGCGAGTTCCAGACATTTACGCTCGTGATAGCTAGCTAGCGTAGCGCCTAGTTCTTTCCGCATTTTGCTTGAGGTTTCTCGAACTAACGTCTTGATTATAACACTAGGCGTTCTGCACCAGTTTTTCACATATAATTGAACACTTAACTGGTTCAAAACTATTGTATATGAAAAGACAAGTTGAGACCGACGATAAAATTCATTGCTAGGGTTCGTAATCCAAACACTACGCCAAAACGCATTGCAAAATGCACCACTAAAAGGCATCGCAAAACGCACCGCTAAAATGCACCGGAAAAGGCATCGCAAATCGCACCGCAAAAAGGCATCGCAAAACGCACCGGAAAAGGCACCTCAAAACGCACCGGAAAAGGCACCTCAAAACGCACCGGAAAAGGCACCTCAAAACGCACGGTAAAGGCATCGCAAAACGCACCGCGAAAAGGCATCGCAAAACGCACCGTGAAAAGGCATCGCAAATTGCACCGCGAAAAGGCATCACAAAACGCACCGAACGAGTGTAAAATTGTAAGAGAGGATTGGAAATTCGGTTCAGACGCTGGATTTGTATTTCGCTTGAAAAAACTAAAGCAGTTTCAAAAATATAATTCATAGCAAGTTGAAGCATACTTAATGCGCACCTTGTTGACAAAGAGGCTTTCGTTTTAACCAGAAAATACACACTTTTTAAGCAATATCATATTTTGTGTACATCTACCGGAAGCACAATCCTGACATTGTTCAGACGCTAGATTTGATATATTTTCAGGTGGTAGTTGATAATAAAGTAGATAATAAATTATTGTATAACAATCTATAGTTCATGTGCATCTGATTGCATGTTTTTGTTTTTCAAAACGGAGCTTAGATCATTCTATAATCTATGTTAATTGAATTTAGATAAGGAAAATGTTACGCACGGTTTTCAGTTTTCGTGACATTTTTTCCGTAGTAATTTTGTAAAATCTTTGAGTTTATTGCCACGTTCTCATGCTTTAGCAGTACCTTTATTGGTATGTCAAATATGTAATTATAATATTGTTGCGATCAATTTATTTCTGACGATAAAAGCTTATTTTTGGTGCCGTTTGCAATTGGTCACCAACATCGCGCCGTCATTGGAGAACGTCGCCGTCATTGGAGAAACTCGTATCTAATCTAGCCAAAGCGGGCGATGCCAAGTTTGAAGTTCTCAAGAAATACACTGCGGCACCCAAAGTCCCGCTACTGCTGAGGAAAGGTGTCTACCCCTATGATTATATGGATGATGTGTGCAAGTTTCAGGAACCACAACTCCCTCCGAAAGAGGTCTTCTATAGCAAACTCACAGATCAACATATCAGCGACGAGGACTACAAGCATGCACAAACAGTGTTTACCACATTTGGGCTTCAAATCTTGGAGACTACCACGACCTGTACCTTCTCTCCGACGTCCTGCTCTTGGCTGATGTGTTTGAAAACTTTCGAAATATCTGCCTCAACTACTATCAGTTGGACGCCGCCCATTTCTTCACTTCTCCTTCCCTTGCTTGGGCTGCCTGTCTCAAAATGACCGATGTGGAACTCGAGCTCTTAACCGACCCCGACATGTATTTGTTTATGGAAAAGGGAATTCGAGGCGGTATTTCTATGATTAGTAACCGCTACAGCAAAGCTAACAACCCGTATGTGCCTGACTATGATGCTGCAGTGGAAACAAATTACATATCATACCTGGACGCTAACAATCTGTACGGTTGGGCTATGAGCCAACCCCTGCCAACCCATGACTTTGTGTGGTTGTCGGAACAGGAGGTTCGTGATTTTGATGTAATGGAGGTGCCAGATGACAGCGAAGATGGGTTCATACTCGAAGTGGATCTCGAATATCCTGTAGAGCTACATGATCGGCATTCCGACTACCCCTTGGCGCCAGAGAAAATGAAAGTCACTGCGGACATGCTATCCCCCTACTGCCAACAATTCAACGAGGAGCTTCATCTCGGCGGCGCACCCGTCCCGAAACTCGTCCCCAGTCTCCAGGATAAAACACGGTACATTCTACACTATCGCAATCTCAAGTTATATCTCTCCCTGGGACTACAGCTGACAAAGATTCACCGTATATTAGGATTTTCACAGAGCACATGGCTTAAACCCTACATCGATTTCAATACCCAGAAGAGAAAGCAAGCCTCAAATGACTTTGAGAAGGACTTCTTCAAGCTGATGAACAATGCCGTATTTGGAAAGACCATGGAGAATCTCCGCAATAGAGTGAATGTCAAGCTTATCACCAACCAAGAGAAACTCACCAAGCTAAGTGCATCCCCCGCGTTTGACTCGTTCAGAATCTTCTCTGAAGACCTTGCCGCTATCAACATGAGAAAAACGAAGTTGTACCTGAATCGCCCTATTTACGTTGGTTTCTCAATTCTTGATCTTTCAAAAGTACTTATGTACGACTTCCATTACTATTACATGGTTCCTAAGTACGGGAGTCGCTGCAAACTCCTATTCACAGACACAGATTCTCTCTGCTATGACGTCAAGACAGAAGACCTGTACCGTGACTTCCTACAGGACCTGGATCTTTCGATACCTCAGAGTACCCCACTTCCTGTATAGCGCGCGAAACAAGAAAGTCCTTGGCAAGATGAAAGATGAAACCCATGGAATCCCTATTGAAGAGTTTATTGGTCTCCGACCCAAGATGTACTCCATCCTTTACACCGAAAACAGCAAGCCTGTAGAAAAGAAAACTCCAAGAATATCACAATATCATCTCTTTGACAAGCAAGTCCAAATGGCTCGGATGAATGAGATCCGAAGTGAGAATCATCAACTCTACACCATCACTTTAAACAAGATCAGTCTGTCACCTTATGATGACAAACGCTACATCCTTTCTAATGGATGCGATACCCTAGCCTATGGACACTATAGGATCAACAACTCTTGAGAACACTAATATCATGTGTATAGTATTTTTTGCAACGCATGTGTATATTAGCCCACAGCCTGTAATATATAGATTTAGCCACTGGCTAAAAGCGGAGCTCCCGGTTACATATTTTTCTGTGTTAATGAAACAAAAACAAGGTTGCCATTGTAGATAGCTTGTCACAGTATGCTTTACAAGAAAAATGTCTCTTGATATGTATACAGTGTCTTCTTTGGTATGTTGCTACACTGGCACAATAAAGCTTGGCCTGTCGAAGTAGGGTAAAGAAACTTCCTTCAGAAAAAAATAGCATACTTAACCCCTCCTAATGGAATGATTCTAACAAAGAACAAAAGTGCAATAAAGAGAAAAGTAATTATTTGCCATGAGTTTTTTTTAAATTTGAATAACAATATACATGTCCCATTTATTACATGAACAGTGTATTTTTACTAAAATATGTCATTCCAGAAAATACCAATACCCTACCCCTTTGTTATACCCCCAGCCTGAATACCCTACCCCTTTCGGGCCGAGCATCCCCGTACAATCCAATATATGGTATACCATGAATGAGCAGAGAAATTCAGAATTAAAAAGTTGGTTGCCAATTTTGGTCTTTCCACTCATACAGCTGCACCGTCTTTTTTAATTTATTAAAAATTCCACTGAATGGTAAGGGGGGTGGGCCTAGAAGCTCAGGAGGGAGGGCATCCACTTTTGAACATATTTTCTTGTTTTCCCACACCCCACATTGCCATACATAATGTCTATCTTATGTTCTGCCTCCCATGTACTACAGCCATTGTTAATATTATTTTTGCCTTATGCCATGGATGGCCTGTCCAAGAGCGATCTCTGGCTGCTGCTTTGTCACTGAAATTGAAAGAGAATAGGAACCCATTAAAAATTGTTGAAACTATAACACAGATCTTTTTTTCCTGTCTATTTACCAAATGAAAGCATATAGCCATGGATATTATTATACATTTTAGTAACAGAACATACTGGAGTCCCATTATCTTTGTAAAAGCCATAAAAATAATGAAAACATAAAATCAAGGATGAATAACATTCAAACTTTCAGATTCACCACTTTAAAAGGAATGTATTGAAACAAGGTTGATTTTTTACCCGGGGGGGGGGGGGGGGGGGACTCCCATATTTTTTGACCGGGGATGAATCGTCGTATTTTTTAGGGGTTAAAATCACGGGGCCTTGGTCTCTTTTGGGGATGATCTTAATCTTCAATAAAATTAGGGAGATTGGTATCTTTTAGGGCCGAAATATGTGTCCAAATTGTTTTCTCTCATGATGGTGCTTCTAAAAACCGTGTAAGAAAGAGAGATTACTCGATGAGAAGACGATAAATTAGAAACAAACACGGAAATTTCTTGATGGGTATCTTTTACCTGTTACCTGTCTCCTTCGCGCCTACTTTGCACATAAGGCCTCATCTTTTAGGGTATCTTTTAGGGTAAGAACTTATTTGAGCCACGCCATGGCCCGCCATGTTTGGTATCTTTTAGGGGTGAAACTGAAAATTTCCGACGATCATCCCCGGTCAAAAAATATGTCCCCCCCCCCCCCCGGGAGTCCCCCCCCCCCCCGGGATTTTTTAACACTCCATAATTACCATGTCCCAGGAGGCACACAGGGCACACACACAAAAGCATTAGTTTTTGACACACTTATGCTATGATAGTATTTTATGAAGTATTTTATCATATGGTAGTATTTTAGAAATTATTTGCTTCCGATCGATTAAAAATATGCTTAGGAATGTTTTATGTGGATAAGTGTCCAGCAGGCACTAACTCGAGGATTTATGGTGCGTTAACAGTGTCGCGGCCGTAGCGCTTGGGGCCAGGGGGCAGTTTTCCCCAAACAACCCTTAAAACTCCCAATTTTGCACCCTGCATTTCAAAGTTCTCCCAAACATGCAGTAAATTCACATCCAGTTTTTGGAGGCTTGCTACGGCCCTGAGTGCTATGTGTGGTTCCCTCTCCCTCACTCCACAGAAGTGTATGTGTGGTTCCCTCTCCCTCACTCCACAGAAGTGTGTTGAAAAGTGACACACCCCTCTGGAATTTCTAAAGAAAAATAGCTGAGTATTTGTATATAAAAAACCATGTAAATTGACCCGCAACCACTCTAGAATTTCCAAGCCCTTCCTTGAATACTTTCTGGAACCATAACGAAGGGGGTACCTTGATATAAAAGTGATTCGGTCTGACATATTTTTGGGGGTATGAAATTTGTAGTAAAAGGATTTTTTTGGGTTTAAAATTTACCAGCTATTTGGGGGTTGGGGGGTTGATCGAAAGCTAAAGCTATTTCCGGGAAACATTAGCAGCTCACAGCATCATGTGTATGCTGGTATTAAATGGCATTTTTAGACTTAGAAAGTTGGATATTATGTTTAAAATTTATGGCTCATTTTTTGGGGTATGAAATTTTGAGCTCTGTCGGACCCCCAGTCATTTCTATATCCAAGTACCCCCTGGGAACCACACATTTTATGCGTGTTTGGCTACAGTCATTACTGAGGATATTCCACTTAGTGTGATGATTGCAGGGGGCCCGGCCGGCGGTGCAAGCTAATCCTCACAAGATGACTTATGAAAACATCACATGAAATACAATGATTGTAGGTTCACTTTTTTCATTTTTATGACAAGTATTAACTATCTGTGAATTGTCCTAGGTTTTTATTGAACTGAAATAAAATTGCATCTAAACTCAAGCTTGACAAAGGCCAAATATCATGAGGGAGAAATATCTTGTTCTAAGAAAACATGCCTAAATTATTTTCAGATTCCCCTTCAACTGTGTCAGTTGTTCCCAGCATGTCTGGTTTTATAAAGTATACTTACATAGAAACTAACTTTTTTATGATTTGGGAGACAAAAATAATCTCAAATAAACTTGCGCTACCTAAGATATATGCTTGAAAATGTTCGTGCCTGATCCGACAGTGAAACAAAATAATCTAATGATTACTTGCCTGTTATATGCGGTAAACACTGTGAAGCCAGAAAAACATAGTGGAAACCTACAAATTAAGGTTACAGGATACATTCGCTGGGTGTGCGTTTTCAAAACCTTGTCGCGGCGCAAATATTCATCGCATCGCCATAACCAATACATCATTTTAAAGATAAAATGTGAAATTTATCTGCTGTTAAGCTTTTGTAGCAGTTTCATGAAAATTATTTACGGCGCACAGCAAAAACCGCGTTTTCGACCGCCCCTGATAAACGCTTTGATAGGCCGCGGCAGTTTACAGGCTTGGCAAATCTGACTGTGCAATATCAATCAGCACATTGTTGTCTCTAAAAGTGTGTCGGGCTTTTTCAATGAAGGCTTTGTTTAGGAATGATCGAACGATCAAGTTGATCTTGTCTTTAATAGTTAACTAGGACCCTATCGTGATGAATAATTTTGAAATACTGCGAAATTCACAAAAGCCCGACACACTTTTGCTCCCCAACCATTTATCTATCTCATGGCAAAATTTCAAAGCATTCCGTTAAAAACCTGTTGGTCTATCAAAGCATTTATACACTAGATGTAGCGAAATCTTAGAGGCGAGTTTTGGGCTTCTAAAGTTGTGTAAACATAAGAGGGATTAGTGACGAATCTGTCATCACGCACTTCACTTCCAGCCAATCACGGCAGGCACCCCCGGTGTGCCAGCAAGGACATACTTTTTCGCGCGGAATAGATAATGAGGCTTCTTTCCGGTCTCTTGTATTAAATTGTCAAAGCGAACATTTATTATCGTCTTGGAATTCGAAATCAAACGGTATGGTTAAGCCGCGTCCAAAACCGAGTTCTAAGAAGTGCCCAAACTTTGAAAAGGGAAAAAAGAAAGCAAAGCAAAGGCGCGCGCCGAGAAAAACGACAAAGACAAATCGCTTTGGCTTTCAGACGATTCTTTATCAAGTCCAAATATCTTTATTCTCGAACTTGATGCAATTGGTGGATCTTTGTCCGCTGTTCTTCGTCTTCAGCATTCTCCTTGGATTTGGGTTGATCGAACCACGAGCCTTTGTCAGACAGAGCGAGTTGTTATTTCATGTTCTCCTGAAAGCTTAAAGATTTGGCTTTTTTTTACTCCTTTCGCACGCTTTGAGACCCAAGGACTGCGGTTAAGCTTTTTCGCTTCCCCATGATTGAGAATAGAGAATTTTCAAAAAAATCGCTTCTACACGACACTTATATACTAAACCAGTGAACAACAATGTGTGACAAAATATGGCGGACCATAACAGTCACCTAAATGTCCCGTATCTTACGCGAAAATGCTAATGATGTGCGCTGAACCGAGTAGATATCACAATAGGATTAAAGGATTATCTCGCCTGTATTGAAAGACATATTTCTCGGGCATTTCTAGTTTTCTATACATTTCTCACGCTGCTTTTAAGATTTCAGGAATTTTTTTCGAGAGAGTAAAGATCAGGCCTCGATGAGGAAGAACTGTGATTTTCGATAATTTCGCAAATAGAAGGCCGCGAATGTATCCTGTAACCTTAAATCAAGCAGTCAATTATTCCTCAGTCAAACCTCAGGGCTCAGCGAAATGGATAAATATTCCAAAATTCTAAGAACAACAGGTTCAGAAACTCAAGAATTATTGTACCATTGCCTAATCGGAAGTTCGGAGATTGCATTGCAGAGTCATTGTTTGATGACCAAAGCAGGGACGTCAACTCTCCCGGTTTTGCCGGGAGTCTCCCGGTTTTTAAGCAAAACTCCCCGTTTTCTTTTGAAAAAAAAAAAAACGATTTTTTTTGCTTCTGGACCTTAAAAGAACGCTAAATACAGCGAAAATATAGACATTAGGTCTTTCCCTGCCTCAAAAGCCCAATATTTTGGTGTCTCTAGGTTTTTCGAGCTGCAAGGTTGACGTCCCTGTCAAAGTAAAGTTCGATCATGGCTGACTTTGGGCAAGCAAATACCTAAATTATCCCAAAGTACAATAATTATCGCTCAAAGCTATGGCAACGGAAGTAGAATCACTGTCAAACTGAAAATCACTTAAAAATGCGTATTAACACTTGGAATCCTCAAACAAACAAGTAACGTAAATCTCCGACAGCCACCATCGTTTTTAATGAACTTTCATCATTTTCTAACTAGCGTAGCGAGGACGCGAAAAAACTTGGAACGAAAATTTAAAAGAAAATTAAAAGTTAAAAAAAAATAAAGTTTAAAAACTACGGTTGAATTTTAAAGTTTTTCGTGAGGACCTACCTTGAGAATATTTGCACGGCACGACGACAGTCTTCCGAGTTTCGACATTCGTTCTTCTTCCCGCGCTGTCGTTCTATCTTTCCTTCTGAGATTCTGAGAAGGAAAATGTTCTGGACACTTTTTTCCGTTGTATTTAGTCTCTGCCTTTTTATCTTCAGGTTTCGACATGTTGGCTAGGGTACCTTCATCCCCCTACTGAAGACATAATTTTCCGTTCTCTCTCGATCGACGGCCGTTGTTGTCTTCCGTTGTCGTCTTGCTCGCTGCTGGTTCTTCTCTCTCACTCTTCGCCAGCTGACTTCATTTCTTTTTCCTTCGTGAAACTCCCGTGTTCATCGACATATCCATCTCGACGCTTCGACCTCATCGTGGTAAATTTGACTTTTAAAATACCTTGAAATGAGGCAGCTTGTCACAGAAACGTTTCATTTTTTTCGTGAAGAGCAAGAAAACAAATTCCTTCTCTTGTCGAAATTCTGCCCTAATAACAGAGGCCTCTTCTCTCTCTGCATTTCGCTGGTTGAAAAAAAAAATCCCTTGCAATTGAAACTCATCGTCTGATTAGTTGGGGTTAGGTACCGGTGTGCATGCAGGTCGCTCGACCAAGCGCACCCGAGGAACCATAGCAAGCGGGCCACAGCTCCCCTCCCACACTGGGAGTACCCGTCACACTGATTGCTCAGTGGAATATACTTACCAATCTACTTCTGGGAGGGAGGGCGGGAGCCGAATTCAATGGGTGCCCAAGGCAACATGGCGGCTTTTCCATGTCTGTAAGTGCCAAAGACGCCGGTGGTAAGCAGGGCGGCCGTGATCTCATTCAGGGGTCGAATAGAGTCGACCCCAGGGCTACGCGGTGACTCTGGTTTAACTTCGTCTAAATTTCATTTAGACACATTTGAAACTCATCGTCTGATTAGTTGGGGTTAGGTACCGGTGCGCATGCAGGTCGCTCGACCAAGCGCACCCGAGAAACCATGGCAAACGGGCCACAGCTCCCCTCCCAAGAACGGTGCTTGAAAAGAAGAGGGACTATGGTCCGGTTTCCATGGGACCTCGCCTGACCCCAATGATACCCAAGCACTAGTTCCGGTACCGACCGCTCTACCGAACCCAAATATGGCTATTTTATAAACCACAGAGCCATGTTATCAATTGTCGCAAACCATGCTTACGAACGCTTGCCACCAACTTACGCAGGACTTACGATCGCCACGATTATGTCCAATAACACCCATGCAAACATATCCTGAGAGAAGGGCGAACCTTACCATCCACTTGTGCAGGAAAACCATGCGCAAAGCCTCCTGGGAGAAGGGCGGACCTTGCCATCCACGTGTGCAGTAACAACCATGCGCAGAGCAACCTAGAGAAGGGCGCACCTTACCATCCACGTGTGCCATAACCGCAATGTGCTGCCATCGATATGTGTGCCGTAACAACCATGTGCAAAGCATCCTGGGCGAAAACGGACCTTACACTCCACGTGTGCCGTAACCACAATGTGCAAAGCAACCTGGGAGAAGGGCGGGCCTTACCATCGATGTGTGCAGTAACAACCATGCGCAAAGCCTCCTGGGAGAGGGCGGACCTTACCATCGACGTGAGCAGTGACAACCATGCGCAAGCATACTGGGAGAGGAGCGGAACTTGCCATCCATGTGTGTAGTAACATCCAGGCGCAAACATCCTGTGAGAAGGGCGGACCTTACCATCCACGTGTGCCGTAACCACAATGTGCAAGCAACCTGGGAGAAGGCCGGACCTTAACATCGATGTGTGCAGTAACAACCATGCACAAAGCCTCTTGAGAGAGGGCGGACCTTACCATCGACGTGAGCAGTGACAACCATGCGCAAGCATACTGGGAGAGGAGCGGAACTTGCCATCCACGTGTGTAGTAACATCCAGGCGCAAAGCATCCTGTGAGACGGGCGGACCTTAGCATCCACGTGTGCCGTAACCACAATGTGCAAAAAACCTGGGAAAACGCCGGACCTTACCATCTAAGTGTGCAGTAACAACCATTGCAAGGCATCCTGTGAGAGGACGGACTTTAACATCCAAGTCTGCAAAAATAACCATGCGCAAAGCATCCTGGGAGAGGACGAACCTTACCATCCAGTGTGCAGTAACAACTATGCACAGAGCATCCAGGGAGAGGGCGGACCTTACCATCCCGCGAGTGCAATAGCAACCATGCGACACCATCCTGAGAGAGGGTGGACCTTACCATCTCGCTTGTGTGGAACGTTATAACCACCATGCGAAACCACCCTAAGAGAGGGCGGACCTTTCAATCGCACGTGTGCCGGAACAGCCATGCGCAAGCATCCTTGCAGGAACAAACATGCGCAAAGCATCCTGGGAGAAGAGCGGACCTTACCAGCCACGTGTGCAGTAACAAAACGGCGCAAATCAACCTTGGTAGAACGGCGGACCTTGCCATTGCTGTGTGCCGTAACAACCATGCGTAAAGCCTCCTGGGAGAGGGCGGATCTTACCATCCATGTGTGCAATAACAACCATGCGCAAAGCATCCGGGGAGAGGGCGGGCCTTTTACCATCCATGTGTGCAGTAGCAACCATGCGCAAAGCCTCCTTGGAGATGGCGGATCTTATCATCCATGTGTGCAATAACAACCATGCGCAAAGCATCCTGGGAGATGGATGATCTTATCATCCATGTGTGCCATAACAACCATGCGCAAAGCATCCTGGGAGAGGGCGGGCCTTACCATCCCGCGTGTGCAGTAATAACCATGAGCAAAGCATCCTGGGAGAAGGGCGAACTTTACCATCCCGTGTGAGCAGTAACAACCATGCGCAAACCCTCCAGGGATATGGGCGAACCTTACCATCCCTCGTGTGCAGTAACAACCATGAGCAAAGCATCCTGGGAGAGGGCGGATCTTACCATCCATGTGTGCAATAACAACCATGCGCAAAGCATCCTGGGAGAAGGGCGGACCTTACCATCCCAAGTTAGCAGCAACAACCATGCGCAAAGCTTCCCGGGAGAAGGGCGGACTTTACCATCCTAAGTGCGCAGTAGCAACCATGCGCAAAGCTTCCTGGGAGAAGGCTGGACCTTACCATCCCAAGTGAGCAGTAATAACCATGCGCAAAGCTTCCTGGGAGAAGGGCGAACCTTACCATCCCTAGTAAGCAGTAGCAACCATGCGCAAAGCTTCCTGGGAGAAGGGCGAACCTTACCATCCAGCGTGTGCAGTAACAACCATGCGCAAAGCATCTTGGGAGAAGGGCGGACCTTACCATCCCAAGTGCGCAGTAGCAACCATGCGCAAAGCTTCCTGGGAGAAGGGCGGACCTTACCATCCCGTGTGCGCAGTAGCAACCATACGCAAAGCATCCTGGGAGAAGGGCGGACCTTACCATCCCGTCTGCGCAGAAGCAACCGTGAGCAAAGCCTCCTGGGAGAAGGACGGACCTTACCATCCCGTGTGCGTAGTAGAAACCATACGCGAAGCATCCTGGGAGAAGGGGAAACCTTACCATCCCGCAAGCGCAGTCACCACCCTGCGCGAAGCATCCTGGGAGAAGGGCGAACCTTACCATCTGCGTGCGCAGTAGCAACCATCGCGCAGGTTTGCCCACCGGCTATGCAGATGTGGTGTCCCGGTCTACATTACATGTCGTACGTTTTTGCTTTCCCTGTATTATTTCCTATTTTGTAGAGGAAGCTTAATAAATAACCATACGCGAAGCACCCTGGGAGAAAAGCGAACCTTACCATCCCGCGTGCGCAGTAGCAACCATACGCGAAGCATCCTGGGAGAAGAGCGAACCTTGCCATCCCGCGTGCGCAGTAACCAACCTCGCGAAACATCCCGGGAGAAGGGCGGACCTTACCATCCCAAGTGCGCAGTCTCAACCCCGGGCGAATAATCATAATAATATTTCTTATATAGCGCACATACATTTCTGTTCTGCGCGCTTTACAATGGTAGTAATAATGAAAATAATCGTTTAAATCATATAAAAACTGGGTATAAAATCTTACAATGCTAATGGAGAGAAAAAAAAATACATATATATATATATATATATATATATATATATATATATATACACACTTGTTTGCAAAAACACTGTCTACCTGAAAAAAATACATATATGTATCCTTTGTCTTTTTATCAACCACTTTTGACAGGCGGCGTCTTTGCTATTGTTCTCTGCTGCGGTCCGCTCACCGTGGCGCAGTGCGCTAAACCACTGGAAATACATCCCGGAATGAGAAGATCGTGATTCCCAGGTTCAAATCACCGCCGTGACAAGGCTTTCGTTTTTTTTTTTCACCATCACTTCAAATCTTCGTTATGATATTTCCTTGCTGTTTGCTTTATTTGCAACAACAAAAAGTTAATCATTTCTTTTGATTCTCTCTGTCATTGCTAACGTCGAAGCAAACTCCCACTGTAATTAACATTACGCAGCATTATCATTACCTCTGCACTTCAATTTACTTTAATAGTGCGACCTATCAAATGATAAACTATTTGCACAGCGCATTATTTCATAACTTATTGCGATTTACAGGCTTTTACTGCTGCCTCAAAGGCCACCGAATCACTGCGAAGAGAAATGGTATTAAGGTCAAGACTATTCCAAACCCGCAATGCAAAGTCCTAAAAATCACAATTGATTGCTTGCTTTTTGGACCAATGTTGTCCAAAAATTGGATTTACAAGCAAATTATTTTTGTTGTGTGATATTTCCTTCTGAAATATGGAGAAGAATCAGATATGAGAGAACCAAACAAACGTGGCTCGAGACTACTGATATTTCTAACAACCAAAGTTTCCCACCTAGTTGAGTAAGTTGAATAAATGGCGCTTAGTGCTAATCCATCCGATGCAGAGCGTGAATGTTGTGATCAGGTGTCCATGGTTCGAGTCAATGCAGAGGCTTTTCATTTTCTTTTCGCTTTGTTCACTTTGTTAAAATTTTATTCCGTGTGCTTCTCCCACAGAATTTGTTTTGTAAACTAAGCGTTATAGCAAGGAAGTTTTATGTAAAAGTAGCAAACAACGTAATTACAGTCAAAAGACATGAAGCGTGCCCCCCTAGAGTTGAATATTGGCAATTCATTATTCCATTATTTATTTCATTATTCAATCCAAAAATGCAATTTTCAATTCAATATTGAAAATTTTTAAATTAGTCCGGGTGAACAATTGCTTATTCCGAATTCACAATTTGAACATTTAACATTTTAAATATTGAATTGAAAAATGCGGTTTTGGATTGAATAATGAAACCATGAATATTGAAATAATGAATTGAATGTTCGACTCTAGGGGGGCACGCTTCATGTCTTTTGACTGTAATTACGTTGTTTGCTACTTTTACATAAAACTTCCTTGCTATAACGCTTAGTTTACAAAACAAATTCTGTGGGAGAAGCACACGGAATAAAATTTTAACAAAGTGAACAAAGCGAAAAGAAAATGAAAAGCCTCTGCATTGACTCGAACCATGGACACCTGATCACAACATTCACGCTCTGCATCGGATGGATTAATAGCACTAAGCGCCATTTATTCAACTTACTCAACTAGGTGGGAAACTTTTGGTTGTTAGAAATATCAGTAGTCTCGAGCCACGTTTGTTTGGTTCTCTCATATCTGATTCTTCTCCATATTTCAGAAGGAATATCACACAACAAAAATAATTTGCTTGTAAATCCAATTCTTGGACAACATTGGTCCAAAAAGCAAGCAATCAATTGTGATTTTTAGGACTTTGCATTGCGGGTTTGGAAAAGTCTTGACCTTAATACCATTTCTCTTCGCAGTGATTCGGTGGCCTTTGAGGCAGCAGTAAAAGCCTGTAAATCGCAATAAGTTATGAAATAATGCGCTGTGCAAATAGTTTATCATTTGATAGGTCGCACTATTAAAGTAAAGTGAAGTGAAGTGCAGAGGTAATGCTGCGTAATGTTAATTACAGTGGGAGTTTGCCTCGACGTTAGCAATGACAGAGAGAATCAAAAGAACTGATTAACTTTTTGTTGTTGCAAATAAAGCAAACAGCAAGGAAATATCATAACGAAGATTTGAAGTGATGGTGAAAAAAAAAACCGAAAGCCTTGTCACGGCGGTGATTTGAACCTGGGAATCACGATCTTCTCATTCCGGGGTGTATTTCCAGTGGTTTAGCGCACTGCGCCACGGTGAGCGGACCGCAGCAGAGAACAATAGCAAAGACGCCGCCTGTCAAAAGTGGTTGATAAAAAGACAAAGGATACATATATGTATTTTTTTCAGGGTAGACAGTGTTTTTGCAAACAAGTGTATATATATATATATATATTACTAAAAATAATAAAAAGGGTAGTAAAAGCTAAAATTATTACTAAAAATTATAAAAGGGTAATAAAAGCTAAAATTATAAAAAAGAAACATTACACATTATACGCAATCTTAAAAAGATGAGTCTTTAAAACTTGTTTAAAACTGTTCACATTGGAGGAAGCCCTGATCTCAAAAGGAAGCGCGTTCCAAAGTCTCGGCGCTGCAACTGAAAAAGTCCGTCGCCCATAAGTAATTAGATTAAAATTAGGTTGCTTAAGACGTAAAAATCTTTAGAAGACCGCAAGGCACGACCCGGTCGGTAAAAATCCAATAGTTGTTTAATATATGGTGGCGCCAAGTCATTTAGGGCCTTGTAGGTGATAAGGTTAATCTTAAAAATAATCCTCTGTTCTATAGGCAGCCAGTGCAGTTCCTTAAGAGTTTCCGTAATATGATCGAATTTTCTTTTGCATGAAACGATACGGGCAGCAGCATTCTGCACCGACTGCAACTTGGCGAGCTCTTTGTCAGGAATTCCAAAAAGAAGTGCATTACAATAGTCAAGCTTTGTACCAATAAAAGTATGGACTAGAGTTTCACAGGTGCTTCGACTAATGTATTTCCTGACTTTAGAGATATTACGGACGTGGTAGAATGCTCCTTTCACAACATCATTAACATGCCGGGTTAAGGACATCGTGTTGTCAAAAATGACGCCAAGGTTACGAGCATGGGTCGCAGGATTTATAACGTCATTACCCACAGTAAGGGAAGGCGACGACGTTGGAGGACGGAAACGAGAGTGAATAAGTAAAAGTTCTGTCTTTCCATTATTTAGTTTTAGTTTGTTTATTGTCATCCAATGATTAATCTCAGCAACGCAGCATTCTAGGCGCTTCTTAGCAGAAGACAACTCTTGATCATTATTGCATGCGAAGGTCGTATATAGCTGGGAATCATCAGCATAAAAGTGAAAAGACAGGCCATGTTTCCGTACAATATCACCTAAGGGCGCAGTGTACAGGAGGTATAGGATAGGTCCTAAGACCGAACCCTGGGGTACACCGGAGCGGAGAGGGCAAGAGGATGAAGAAGTGCCATCAATTTGTACGAATTGTGATCTATCACTTAAGTATGATTCAAACCATGCTAAGGCGTTGCCCTTAATTCCAAATCTAGATGACAGTCTGTTTAATAGTATTGCATGGTCTACAGTATCAAACGCGGCTGAAAGATCTAAAAGAACGAGAAAAACGCAGCAATGACTGTCAATGGCTTTAATTATGTCATTCTGTACACGTATAAGAGCGGTTTCGCAGCTATGGTACAGCTTATATGCAGATTGCAATTCCTCATTGAGGCCATTTTTACAAAGAAACTCCCATAGTTGCACAGCTGCAACTTTCTCAATTGATTTGGAAATGAACATGAGATTAGATAAAGGTCGAAAATTAGGGAAAAGTTCATGGTCAAGGGATGGCTTCTTTAAGTTTGGGGATAGTGCAGCCTCTTTAAAGGGCTTGGGCATTACGGCACTTTCAAAGAGAGGTTCACTACATTGATTATAACTGGTAAAAGTTCATCAAAACATAGATTAAGAAGGGCAGAGGGCAAAGGATCAAGACAGCATGATTTCTTTGAGATCTTTAATAATAATGGTTTCAGTTCGGGGATGGTGGTGGGAGCAAAGGCCATGAGTTCACAGCCAGGGGAAGCATCATCATCAAGGAGACAGAGTGATGTAGAATCACTGGGCAAATCAGCAGAGTCAAGCTCCTGTCTAATAGCCGTGATCTTGTCAGAGAAAAAAATGCAAAATTTATTAACAAGATCAACAGTAGACTCACAGGAAGGGTAACGTTTCTCGGCTGTCAGGTTTAGCATACGGTCAATTGCAGAAAATAATACCTTATGATTATTTTTATTGTCAAATATTAAGTTTGAATAGAAATTTAATTTAGAAGATTTTATTAAGGACCTTACATGTGCACATTGTTCTTTAAATAATTGTTGGTGAATTGTGAGTTTGGATTTGCGCCAACGTTTCTCAAGCCTTCGTCGTTCACGTTTGGCTGCGGCGATCTCATCATTGTACCATGGTGCTGATGGACGCAATGTTATAAGGCGCTTCTTTAGAGGTGCGTGTTTGTCAATCAGACTCAGCAGATCAGTATGGTACTGTTCCGCCAGCGCCTCAATGTGAGTAGCGGGCGTTTGAAAGACTGATAGTGCCTTGAGTTCTTTGGAAAATAATTCCATGTCAATGCCACGAAGCTTGCGACTACACTTCAATACTTTCGGGGGAGCAGGTTTAGCTATGGCAAGTTTGCAATGCACTGCATAATGATCCGAAAGGTCTGGATCTTTAACCGCACAATCAAGTACAGTATCCTCATTTGCTCTGGTAATGACTAAATCAAGTGTACCCTTTCGTTTGTGTGTAGGTTCATTGACATGTTGTGACAAATTGTATGAGTCTACTAGATCAAGGAATCTTGCAGCCAGGCGATCAGTTGATGGTTCGTTAACATGGAAATTGAAATCACCCATAACAAGAAGTCTGCCCGAAGACACAGAAAAATGCTCAAGCAAATCATTAAATTCCTCAAAAATCCTGTAACTGTGAGGCGGTTGACTTTTGAGGGGGGTGGGCGATAGACGACAGCCACCCTAACAACTGCAGTTGGAGTGTGGAGAAGAAGCTCCAAGTGTTCAAAAGATGAGTACTTTTTAGATGTCAGCCGTTCAACCTTCAAGCATTTGTTATATAGAAAGCCAATACCGCCACCAGATCGACCAACCCTCGGTATATGTATGAACGCATAGCCACGAGGACTCAACTCATTAATCACACAGTTTGAACCACCGTCAGATTTTGTCCATGTCTCAGTAATACCCATTATATCAACTTGATGTTCAACTACATAGTCTTTTACAAAAAGCGCTTTCTTATTGATGGAGCGCGCATTGAGTAAGCACATTGAAAGAGGACATTGGTTGGTATCATGTACGGGCAACCGTTTGATGTTAATCAGGTTCGCGGGATTACATGTCCGTGAGCGAGGTACGGTTTGCTTGTTATAGCAACGAGTTGACCCGATTGTTGGAATGTTGCGACCTTGCGGACCAGGGTTTAATTTGAACACGAGGTCACCCTTCAGGGGGAGATGAAAAGTCGCAGTGGAGTTGCTATAGTAACGACAGGGATTGTTTTGCCTTTTGATTCTGGATTTCGACCAGAAAATCGGTCTAGAAAATTCAGGATAATAGGACCAAAATAAGTTTTCAGGCCTGTGTTTCTGTTATCATCAGCCAGTGAAAGTGGCAGAGACATGAAAACGCCATCATGTAGACAACTAGAGTTAAGTAGCTGTCGTTGGCATAGAGGCGCCAGGCAAAGCATGATTAGAAATACCGCAGTCAACCTGCCAAAAAACATCATTAGGGTGCACTTTGTTGAATTGTTGTATTTATTATGTTATTGATTGATGTTTTTATTTGGTGTGTATATATATATGATTTCTGTAATTGGTGATCGCAAAGAATTATTATTTGTTGTTGCACTTGTTTAACTTTGTGTTTGGAATTTATTTATTATTGATTAAAAATAATATTTAAAATATATATTTGATTATTATTATACTGTACTATAATTGATATACTTTATAAAGTTGTAGCAAAATATAGGAGTCACCCAATATATACAAAAACGTTATATTAATAAGGCTACCCTGGGTGGCAAAAGAAGAAAAAGTGTCCCACGGGCTGTCCCGAGGACCGCGGGCAGAGGAAAACGGGGCTGAGAAAAGACAATGCAAACGATATGTAAATTTCAGTTTGGAAGTTTATGGACGATTGATTACACTTGGAAAATCCAACTGCGAATTAATTAAAGAACCAGAAGGGAAAATATCATTTGGTACAAATGAAAACCCCTGAAATCAAAATAATAAAAAAAAATCCAGAACTCGACAGAGAGATCTATCAACAGAGTAATAGCGCAAGATAGAGTAGGAGATGTAGTGATAAGAACTAAGAAATATAAATACTCAGCAGTTTAAATATGGCGGGAAAGTAAAGATTGGAATGCTTCAGATGCTTGAGCGTGTGTAACCAAAATACAGTGGAAATCAGATAAATTCAGCAAAAAAATCCATGATATGCAGTAAAAACAAGTATAAACACGATATCAGGCTAAATGTTACCACAAACTGGTACGCAGTCACTATCCCAACCTCTAGAACTGAGTCTTGTCTTGACTTGACTCCCGGGCCCCTTAAGTCGTCAGCCAAAGCTTGAAAATCAGCAGAATCCACGGGAATAGCCCACTAAGAGGTGATTAAATCTTCGATTTTGTTCATCAAAAGGAGCAGAGGAGGGCAGATTCGCTAAAATTTTCAGATTTTTCACTTGATCGGAGGAGCTTACAAAAACCCAACCGATCGCTATCACTACCGCTGACCACCTTGATGGGCGTAGCATCCTGGGCGAATGAGGGGAACCTGACCATCCCGTGCGCGAAGTAAAAATAAGCGTAAAGCAACCTGGGTGAAGGGCGACATTTACCCTCCTGCATGCGTAGTAACAACACAGCGTGAAACATTTGGAGAGGGGCGAGCTTTTCCCTCCTGCTAGCGAGGTACAACAACTAAGCCTCATGGCCGAGCCAAGCTTTCCATCCCGCGTATGCCAAAACCCAGCCTATATTGTCGCTTGTGTAGGGGACTATCCGATATGGCCTTTATCTCGGCCAGCTGGAAATATTGTCCCAACCCCGGCTGTGTGAAAAACGACCTGCGATTTCGTCTATTATTATCTCTTTTTTTATTATTATTATTATTTTGCTGCTTCCACTCGCTAGGAAAAACGTCGACCGCTCTACAAGCATTTCCTTGGAATGCCATAAACATAATAGCGCTTGACACTTCCTTCTGGCTGACAGCCAAACATTTTCACCTCCCCGTCAGCTGGGAAGAATTGGAGCCGAGGCTGTCCCCAGCAACTCCTAAACCCAAACTCACTGGACTGGATGCTCGATGTAGAGCTCCGAGGATGATTGCAATCACCCAGCTTCTACTCTAGGAACTGGTGGTAGACAGTGCTACAACAAGAAGTATCAGCCATAAACTATTTTGATGTACTTGCCGTGTTTGAGGACCAGACTCTCCAGCAGGAAGACCTCACCGTGAATGAAAACCCGTGTTTGGCCGGGGCTTCGGCTCGAGCTGCTGGATTTCTCCCACTCGTACTTGCTGTTTTCGTTGCACTGCAAAATCTCGCCAGGACGAGTCAAAACTGAGAGACCAGAATCTCTTAAATGCTCCAAATACATCGAGACTTCAAGGATACTTCTACCACCGTTTAAAGATGACCATGCGCTTAACCGGCTCGAGCAACTTGAGAAGCTAGCCATTGAATCACAAGAAAGGCGGTAAACAACAACTTACCCGACCCGCCAAAGCGAGAAGTGGCCATTGAAAACCCGCAAAACAAAAACTCTACAGCTGCTACGTGTGTAGTCATTAGTAAACATTATTCTTCTGACATTTTGAACTCCGGAGAGGGTGAAATAGCGTCGAGAGAAGCCGAATTCAATGGGTGCCCAAGGCAACATGGCGGCTTTTCCATGTAAGTGCCAAAGACGCCGGTGGTAAGCGGGGCGGCCGTGATCTCATTCAGGGGTCGAATAGAGTCGACCCCAGGTCTACGCGGTGACCTCATTCAGGGGTCGAATAGAGTCGACCCCAGGCCTACGCGGTGACTCTGGTTTAACTTCGTCTAAATTTCATTTAGACACATATAAAATTCAAGGCGCGCGCGTGCTCATTTTCCCGCTCAAAACTGATGGGCTACCTGTGCGACGACGGACACACACACAGCCGGAAGTCCATGAACATCAAGGTCGATGGGTATACACTTTTCTGTTATGTTTCCTTCTTCTCCTGCATGTAGCTATGGGGCTCCGCTACGCGGGCGCCTTCGGCGCCCGCGGGAGCTCCGCTATAATCGTTATATTCAATGAATAACAAAAATATGAGAGGAAAGATCGGAGTGATATGAGCTTCTTTAAAATATATCCGCATAAAGCTGTGATGTGAGCTTGAGTGATTGAGTGAGCGTTTTATCACAATTTTCTTGTTTCACGTATTCCTTCACAAAATAGCCCTCAGGCACTAAAAATGGGGTACGTTTGCGCCATCACAGTTTCTAAACGAGCATGGGCACCCCCTCTTTTTATTTCATATTTTCATTCCTTATATACTAAATAGTAAATAGACAAATTAAGAAAAAAATTCTACGACAAGTTTTATTTCAGGGGAATTACCTTAATGGCGGTCGAGCAATTCGTGATTCAAAATTCCTGGATAAAGCAGCGTTTATTGGGAGATGGCAGGACATTCACAGTTCCGAGGTTGTTTCTATACACGGGAGAAAAAAACTACTCGGGATGAAGGTAGGAACTAAAAGTTAGTTTACTGTGTTAGTATAACATCAAGCATTTGACCTTTGAATCCTAGCTAGAAGGGCTAGAACAAAGCCGGCGTGACATTGAAACGCGAACTTGTTTTAGCTTCAAAATAAAATATGCATTTGAGTTAAAATGCGACCCCGAAAATCTCCAGAATTCCTTTAACTTTCTAATAATAACTATTGCTTGAGCCGTGTGTGTTGAGAAAAACATTAGGTTTCTGCACGCTCAGTGGCATTTCTCGAAATCAAAACAAGAACCACGAGGTAGCTAAAGAAAAGTGAGTTAAACAAACGCCTGTCACATTACATAAAGAATAACATATTATCATTATTCTGATTCACAGGTGAATAAAAACGCTGAAAAACGTACTGTATAATATCGAGCGGCACACAAGAATACCTCTGCTCGCTGCTGATCCCTGCTGTTGCTGTACTACTTTACAAGTACTACTTTACTTTACTTGAGAAGATGGTGATGGAGCCGTGTTCTCTTTGCTGCCTTGGATCCTCGGCAACAGGACAATGACTTATGGTACTGAAGTTGTTTACTTAAGCCTAGTTTCCATATATGAACAACAACAACCAAAGGTTGAGATTTATGTTAAACGCCGTGGAAAAATGTTGTTTTGCTGACGTTTCGAGCGTTAGCCCTTCGTCGGCTCCATATAGTCGTTTCCATATAGTCTTATCTGTCGTATCTCTCTCATCAGTCGACCGTGAAACAATGAAAATTGGAATTCTCTATTTCATATCCTCTTATTTCATAGTGTACTACTCTGTTGCTGTTGTTGTTATTGTTTACTAATTTATTTATTTTCTTTATTGTTAGTTAATTATTCTCCTTTGTTTGTCTCTCCCTTAACTATAACTCCTATGAATTGTAAATGACTATTATCTGCTTGACCACTGTTACATAACTCGATTAGCTCTGCTATTTTTAGGTAACTGTGATCCTCTAATTACTTTAATTCATAACTTTTCTTGTACTGTATCCTGTTACTACAGAGGGCATTAAAGTATTGTTGTTGTTGTTGTTTCACAGTTGACTGATAAGACGTCAGATACGACAGATAAGACTTTATGGAAACTAGGCTTAAGGATTTCTTGTGCACAGCAGAAGTTATTGAATTGGCACTGTCCACTATTTAGAGTGAATACATAAAACCTTATGATAATATGCTAGTTAGCTTCTTAGTAAAAAGATACCAGTAAGAACAATAGGAAAAAAACAAAATACAAATGTTTTTAGTATCAACCTTCATTAGCCTCGATGCATAATGCATGTCGATTACATCCTAGTGTATGTGATATGCAGGTGAAAAGGGAGGGTCAAAAAATTTGGTGCAAATGATAAAGGGAGGGTCATTATTTTTTACGCAAATGTTGTTAGGGTAATACAGGGCCATAGTGATTATAGGGTCAGGGAGGCCTGTGCCCCCACAGTTTTTCCCCAGTAAGTTCCCCCAAACATGCAGTAATTTCACATGCTGGGCTCTAAATTTCCAGCACGCATCGTTCGCAAGAGAGTTTAAACTTTCCCTAAAAGCTGACTTAAGTTGTTTATATGTTGTCTCCCCCCCCCCCCAGTTTTTTAGTGTTTGGAGGCTATATGCTACAGCCCTGTAATAGGATCTCTAGATTTACCAATAAAACTGTAAGTAACACTGAACTTGGCAAGATAATTATTATCTGGGATTTTAGCAACATAATGTACAGATCTATGTTAAACATAAATACACACATAAGAGAAATTATAAATTCTGACTACACCAATATTTCAACTGTACAAGATACTCTAATAGTATCACTCTGCCCTACTTTATCTATCCCAAAAATATTGGTCAGAATTTTAAAATTCTCTTGTGTGTATTTATTTATATATTTTTTTTATTAATTGAGAAATAGTCTGTTGAAGTTTAGGATATTTGTGAGTATTTTATGTAAAACATACGTACAGATGAAGTAACTTTCAGATTCTTTTTCCCTAAACAAAAGACATATCGAATCTTGCACTGCTAATATATAGATTTAGGCACTGCCTAAAAGCGGAACTCACACGGCGACAATAATACACACAACTTCACTGACCATATGGCCAATCACTGGAAAAGGTGACCCTGTAGTACCTACAATTTTACAACATTTTCACTCAGTTATCTAATTTGCACGTTCTGTAACACCCCACCAAAACTCTAGTGGTTGAAAATAATTTTATTTTACATTTGTTTATCTCAGGTAAACAAATTTTCAAGTACACATGGACACAAGCTTTTTGTCCCACTTTCCTTTTTTTTCTATTTTTTATTTATAAAATAAGTATAATGGCATTGAGAATAAGACGTTAGTAAAGTGTTGTTTTTAAAAATACATTTACATGTAAAATCTCTTTAAGAAAACGATGAGATGTGTAAGTGTTTTTGAGATATTCTCCTCTAAATGAAATGCCACATGCAACTCTGGTAAAAATTTTCCTAATTTAATAGTTCTTATTGCTTGAGCGTCAGCCAACAATCATGCCCCTCCAAAAACCTCAAAAACAGGACCAATAAACGAAATTCTATATTACTAAGTTCCTACTTCAGTGCAAGAGTCAGGAAAATAAAACAAAATACCTCACATCAGCATCGAAAAAGGAATAATTTATATCCTCTGTTTTATTCCCCTGAGGCTCGTTTAATTACTGAGGCAGAGTCGACCTTTGAATGAGATTACCTAAAAAAAACTTCCTTCGATATTGTGTGGTTCCAGAAAATACCAGGGAAGGGTGTTAAAAGTGACCAACTCTTGAATCTCCCCTAAAAAAGAAAGGAAGATCAGGTAAATTTTACTGTAATTCAGGCCCTGTGCTCACCCCAGGGCCTGCAGGCTTTTTAAATGGTGCCTCATTAACATTATGAGTTATTTTACTTGTTCTGGCATTCCTGTTGTGCGACTACTCAAACCAAGGCTACCCAAGCACATTTTCTTACAAATTTGTTAATCATGATCAAGCATATGATCAATAGATACAACACATTTGTGTGTTCCCTGCTAGCAGAGGCTTCTTTTCTCTGCATTTCGCTGGCTGAGGTTCGCGAGGAAAAGAGACTTCTGCGCTGGGTCGAAACTCCCTTTGTTTTGCAGCTGTCCACAACCCCACGAACCTCAGCCAGCGAAATGCAGATTGAAAGCCAGCGAAATGAAAATTGACACACCCCATCCCTAAAATAAAACGTTGCCTTAATAATGCATAAAATAAAGCATTTAATTTTAATTCAATTCAATTCTGCCAAGAGACACATAAATTTTATGCTGGTCTTCTTGTCTTGAATAAAAAAACTTGTGCCACATAACATCCTTAACACGAAAAGCCACGCTGGTCATAGAGAATTCACTGTAATTCCAGTGAGTGTGGTTCAAATCCAAAATTACCAGGAAGGTAGATCAAATAGCATCAATCAGCAGGTAAACGTAAAAAAAGAATAACAATATAAGGGCATGCCCCTCCCCTGAAGCGCACGGGAAGTGTGGATCACAGGAACCAATAGGCAATTATTTCTGTGACATCATTTGCAGAAGGAACAAAGAATCAGGCTACTTGGCAGAGCTAGAGAATAATATGCTTTGAATATCAATAAGATGCAAAAATTAGATTATGAGCACATGCAGTAAGGCTGAATTTAGAGAAATCAAGTGGGCTAATGAGCATTTTCCACCAATGATTTAAAGGCTGCATATAAGCTTTGAAAACATAATGAAAAGCACAGGATAAGTTCATTTGTTAATTTTTATGCTTGTTGAGGCTTTTTCAAAACCTCATGAAACCAATTGGGCAAAACGCTTGTTAGCTCACCTGTTTCTTAAAATGTGTGGTTCCAAAAAATATCCGTACCCCCCCAACGGAAGGGTGTTGAAAAGTGACCCCCCTCTGGAATTTCTGAAGAAAAATACAGTATTTGTATGGAAAAGATAAAGTAAATTGGCTGAATTGGCTTGTATGGAAAAGATAAAGTAAATTGAACTTGACATGCTAAATGCAATACCCACTGCAGATATTGCATTTAGCATGTCAAGTTCATGTGACATAGAGAATTGATTGTTTGCTCTCGGCCAATCAAATTTACGATAGTGAGTTATAATAACAGTGTTTATTATATCCATTTCAAAATCACTAGCAAATCCTGAAATCTGATTGGCTCTCAGCAGTGCGATTTGAGCACGAATCACATTATCTGGAGCCCGAATCACATCTTTATCTTAGGCAGAAGAATGAATGTTACAGAATGCTACACTAGAAAAAATTAACCAATCAGATTTAAGTATTACAAGGCGCTGAGCAATTAAATTTGCAGGCAAATAATTTCAGAAAAACAATTTTCCTGCACTTTTGGGTGTGGAATCTCCCCTTTCTCCTTTTGCTTGATAACAAAAATCACAATAAAACAAAACTTTGAATAACTTTCATTATTTACAGTACCTTGAAGAATATTTTGACTTTTCCTCAGGCAATTTTCCAGAGATTGACATCAGTTTTCCACACAACATTGACAGTTTTGAAGCAAATAATCCACCACATCCTGCACCAAATCTAAATCCTGAGTCCAGCGAAAGAACATGAGGCTCACAGGACAATCCAATGCCATACGAAATGGACATTCTTTGCGTAAAATGCTCCAGCACTTGAAAATAGATTGAGTCGTAATTGCTCCTTGTTTATCTGCTGTTGATTGCCTTGTCTTCTTTCCTGGGGTTTAAGAGCCCCTTCGAGCATGGAATTCAATGTTGTTGTTGCACGAAAGGGTTTGTTGGGAGTCAGACAAGAGATAACAACACTAGATTTCATCCCTAAAAGGGCTCTTAAACCCTAGAAAAGAAGACAAGACAATCACCATATAAACAAGGCACAAATTACCTTTTAATATAATTTCTAGTGCTAAGTATTTTTCTCAAAAAGTGACCTCTCCTGTCCGATCAGCTCCTTCCGCCATCTTGAAATCAGGATTTTACGAAAATGCCATGGCATCCAGGGAGTTAGATAAAGTTCTTGGCAATTTTTATGCAGAAGTAAAAATAATGGCGAAGACTATGAGCCAGAGTCCCTCAAGATCATGCCAAGCACAATAGAGATGTTTTGAAGGAGAACAGCAATCCACTCAGTATGTTTTTCAAGCCGCAAACTCTCCAATTTTCCATAGACTTTTCTGCATACATAATGAACTGTTTTGCATACAAAGAGATGTCCGGTGTTCCTGGTTTCCCCTTTTCAAAGAAAACCGTAAAAATAGAGCTTATGAATTGATCGATACCCGAGATAGAGATAAATGTGATTTCAAAATGGATATAATAAAGTCTACATGATGTCCCCATGAATTATAGCAGTGTCTAACCAGAGAGCTAGATGAAAGGAGTCTAACAATGGGCTATTTAGGATAGATTTTACATAGTTTATTGTGGAGTCTCTATTGGATATGTTTGTGTGTAATTGATTAAAATGGCTTCAGCTTGAAGAACATCACAAATCACCCTTAAAACCGATAACCAACACCTTTTCCTCACACCAAACATCTGTTTTTAGTTCCAATACTCAAGCTTTGGTACTATTTAAAATTCAGAAGTAAAATATACGCTAATTTAAGTAGTTAATAATTTAGCTTTCGTGTTTCATAAATTCAGCCAATAAATTGTTTCTCTGGTTTTCGTCTTGAATGGAAAAGCGTCTCATTTTAAACAACAGCTTTACCTGCTTCAATTTCTTCTTCAGTTTCCTTCCTTGCTAAACGCCTGTAAAGGATTTCGATGTAACGGTGGCATAAAGTTCCATAAGTTCTATGGCCTTTTCCCATCTAATGTTTATCCGGGAATCAGCATGCACAAAGTTCCCTCTTATCGAGTGAAATGTTTTTCTCGTCGAGCACGCGTGAAGTTAAAGAGTCGATTGTTGAGTTAAATCCTTGTTTTGGACAACTTAATCCCCTCCGTGCTTTAGTTGAAACAATCCTGTGCAATTCTTGTTCCTCTCTTTGCAATCAAAAGCCGTTCATAGCGTGATTAAACATATGAAGTTGTTGATTTTCTCATCGATTACTTCACAGTCTACACTTCAATTTCATTCCACTCTGCCAACAATCACGATCAAAAACGTCGCTGACATGTAAAATATATACTAGCGATTGCTGTTTTGGCAGAAAAGTCGATTTACATTTGACTTTGCCATGAGAACTTGAAGAATTTTCGCTCCGACATCTCCTAGCTGTGTTGGCAATGGGGCAGGCTGAGGAACCTGGCCTGGGTACACACGACGCACCACGTCCGCGATACTTAGACCAGCGGCTGTCAAATGGTAAGTACTTCATGTAACCTTAATATAGTGTGTCCTATACTGTGTTTCCCATATAGTGTGTCTTATACTGTGATTCCATGTGCTCCCCTGTATTCCCATGTGCTCACCGCTCACCTGTACTCCCATGTGCTCCCATGTGTTCCCATGTGCTCCCCTGTACTCCCATGTGCTCCCCTGTACTCCCCTGTACTCCCCTGTATTCCCATGTACTCCCATGTACTCCCCTGCACTCCCCTGTACTCCCATGTATTCCCATGTACTTCCATCTACTCCCATGTATTCCCATGTACTCCCCTGTATTCCCCTGTACTCCCATGTACTCCATGTACTCCCATGTATTCCCATGTACTTCCATGTACTCCCATGTATTCCCATGTGCTCCCCTGTACTCCCATGTGCTCCCCTGTACTCCCATGTGCTCCCCTGTACTCCCATGTCCTCCCCTGTATTCCCATGTGCTCCCATGTACTCCTCTGTATTCCCATGTACTCCCCTGTACTCCCCTGTACTCCCATATACTCCCCTGTACTCCCATGTACTCCCCTGTATTCCACTGTACTCCCCTGTACTCCCATGTACTCCCATGTACTCCCCTGTACTCCCCTGTATTCCCCTCTATTCCCCTGTACTCCCATGCACTCCCCTGTATTCCCATGTACTCCCCTGTACTCCCCTGTACTCCCCTGTACTCCCATGTACTCCCATGTACTCCCCTGTACTCCCCTGTACTTCCATGTACTCCCCTGTATTCCCCTGTATTCCCATGTACTCCCCTGTACTCCCATGTTCTCCCCTGTACTCCTGTATTCCCCTGTATTCCCATGTACTCCCATGTACTCCCATGTGCTCCCATGTACTCCCATGTACTCCCATGTGCTCCCCTGTACTCCCATGTGCGGGATTAATGTATGCGCCTTGTCACGGCTGCACTCTGTAAATCTGCTCCCGTAAATTTACCAATACTTGGAACACTCGTCATCTAAATCTTTATTTGGTCATTGGGAACTTGAAGCTAAGTACCCAACAATTATGACAAGCGCAGCCAGGTTTATTTTTCGCTCTTCCAACCAGCGAATTTTGGGTTCTTTGGTTTCGTCTGTCCAGCCAAGTGGAGTCACTGAAGCACAACGCTGCAGAGCTCGTCTTCGCTATTCGCCTGGATCACTGCATGACCTCCGAAGGCCCTTACTAACAAGTGGATTCCATATTGAACAATCTGTATATGGGAGACTCCGCGAGCTTGGGATTTTGAAGCCCTTTCGTGGCTGCCGTGGCGGTAAAGCCGTAAAATTACGCCGGCAAGAACGTTCATTAATTCAATCTATTGTACCTTCGGCAAGGCAAATTTGCATGCAACCTTCGTCACGGTCTGAGTCAATGTCACGCAATGTCACGCAAGTTCGTCATGCTCCTGTCATTCGATCACAATCTCTCAAGGAATTTGGACCATCGGTGGCCTTGGCCAATATGATGTCTCTATCTCCAAAGATTGACGAGCTGAGGTGTTATGTTAATACTCACAGGCCAGACTTAGTCTCTCTGACCGAAACATGGGTCTATGACGAAACGGTGTGCGAGAATCATCTTCGCATTCCCGGGTTCAACTTGTTACTCAAAAACCGCACATCAGGTGTACATGGAGGGGTTGGATTGTATATTAATAATTCCATCATGTTCAAGGCTCTTACTGATTTATATCACCCTGAGCTAGAAGTGTTGTGGGTACATCTCCGCCCTGCTCGCCTCCCGAGGGGCTACTCTTGTATTGTTGCCGCGACAGTGTACCATACCTATCATCCCGTTGGTGCTAGTGATGAGGCGATGTTGGAATATCTTACTACTTCCTTAACTACCATCGAGGGGCGTTACCCGGGATGTGGTATACTAATATCTGGTGACTTTAACCGCCTTAATATCACGCGGTTCCTTGCACAATTCAAACTAAAACAACTCGTGTGCGTTCCTACCCGTGGAGAGCGGACTCTTGATTTAATTATCACAAACATGACTCAGTCTTACAACAAAGATTACGTCGAAACTTTCCCGCCTTTTGGTCTTTCTGACCATTCGGTGGTATTTTTGCAGCCCCAACGACGCACTGTGCGCTCGTCTAGCAGTTGTCGTACGGCAACCCGCAGGGACACTAGACCTAGCCGCAAATGTGAACTTGGACGTTATTTTAGTTCTGTGGACTGGTCTGTTCTTGACTCCGCCCCGGATTGCGACAGTAAGTTGCAAATGTTTAATAACCTTGTGAAGATTGGGCTTGATACCATCATGCCACCAAAGCCCTACAAATTACACCATAACGATGCGCCGTGGGTTACAGCTGAATTGAAAGCCCTCATCAAGGCTCGGCAGGATGCATTCGCGAAAGGAGATCCTGACCGTTTTCATCGTCTACGCAACCAAGTTAATCGAGAGCGCAAGTTGTGCCGTAGTAGGTACTACTCGTCTAAGGTTGCCAACCTGAAGAACACTAAACCGAGACAATGGTGGTCAGAAGTAAAGAAGATCGCAGGGATGTCTCCAGCGACAGGTTGTGACGACATACGTTCATGTCTTCATATTGACGGAATTGAAGACAAATCGGAAGTGGAAATTGCTAACTTGGTCAATTCCGCTCTTCTGGAACCTATGAACGACTACGCCCCGCTCGACTGTCTCCCGCCATTTGCGACTGACTCAGAGTTTGATATGCCTGCTGTATCGGACGTCTGTTCAGCGCTCCTAGCTCTGAACCCCCGAAAGGCATCTGGCCCCGATGGATTGCCGTCCTGGCTCTTTAAGGAGTTCGCTGACTTCCTTGCTGGACCCATTTGTCATTTACTATGCTGTTCTTTTGCTGCACAAAAGCTTCCATCCTCCTGGAAGTACGCGGATGTGACACCCCTACCTAAAGAGAAGCCTGTCACCATCATCACAAAACATATCAGGCCTATCTCCTTAACACCTGTCATCTCGAAGGTAGCGGAAGACTTTGTTGTACGCAGCCACGTGGGTCCTGCGGTTCTGGAAGTCATTGACCCGAACCAGTTCGGCGCCATACCCAAGTCGTCGACTTCTCAAGCTCTCATTTCTATGATTCATAACTGGGCCAAAGCTACTGACGGGAGCGGTTGTGCTGTGAGGGTTGCTCTACTAGATTACAGAAAGGCGTTCGATCTGATTGATCATCGTATCCTTGTTGACAAGATCTTCTCTCTTAACATCCCACGTGGAGTGGCCCGCTGGGTGTGTGACTTTCTGTTTGATAGACACCAACGCACTAAATTGTCTAGGGACTGTTATTCGGAGTGGGGTCTTGTGCCCTCCGGTGTTCCTCAAGGCACGAAGCTCGGGCCTTGGCTCTTCCTGCTGATGATAAATGACCTACATCCACCAAGAGCGGAAGCATGGAAATATGTGGATGATACGACGCTAGCTGAGGTTGTTCCTAGATCAGGAAACAGCGAAATCCAGTATGCAGTGAGTGAGGTTGAACAGTGGTCAATTCGTAACAAACTCCACTTAAACGTGGATAAATGTAAAGAGCTAGTTATTGACTTTAAAAATGTTAAGCATCAGTTCGAACCTATTTCCATCAGTTCCAAAAATCTTGAGTTGGTTGACCATGCAAAGATCTTAGGTGTCACCATTGCAGGTTCGCTTAAATGGAATTACCACATTGATGAAGTTGTAAAGAAGGCAAACAAGCGTATGTATTTTCTCATTCTGCTTAAGCGCGCACGGGTGCCTATTGATGATATCGTTAGTTTTTACTCCACGTGTATTAGACCTGTGTTGGAGTATTGCGCGCCTGTATTCCATCATGCGCTGCCTGATTATTTGAGCGATGATTTGGAGCGTGTCCAGAGGCGCGCGTTGTCCATTATATCTCCCAACATGTCTTATCTTGAACGGCTTACTGCTTGTAATCTTGAATCGCTTAAGGACAGACATAATGAACTATGTAATAAGTTATTCGAAGCAATTGTATCTGACCCAAACCATAAGATATACCGTCTTTTGCCTCCGAAGAACGAGGCACGCTATTGTCTTCGCAAGCAGCGCCAATTTCAGCGTTCTGCTATTAGAACAAAGCGTTACATGGACACTTTCATTCCCAGTATGTCAAATAGATAATTTTAACAAGTGTTTCAATATATATAAATATATTTATTGTTATTAATTTGTAAATATTGATTATTAATTTGTAAATTTGTAAATATCATGCAATTCAGCCCTTGGGCTGCTATATGACATTTTTTAATAAACATATCTATCTATCTATCTATGTGCTCCCCTGTACTCCCATGTCCTCTCTGTATTCCCATGTGCTCCCATGTACTCCTCTGTATTCCCATGTACTCCCCTGTATTCCCATGTACTCCCATGTACTCCCATGTACTCCCATGTACTCCCCTGTACTCCCATGTGCTCCCATGTACTCCCCTGTATTCCTATGTACTCCCATGTACTCCCATGTACTCCCCTGTACTCCCATGTACTCCCATGTACTCCCCTGTATTCCCATGTACTCCCATGTACTCCCCTGTATTCCCGTGTACTCCCATGTATTCCCATGTACTCCCATGTACTCCCATGTATTCCCATGTACTCACCTGTACTCCCCTTCATTCCCATGTACTCCCATGTACTCCCTTATACTCCCCTGTACTCCCATGTGCTCCCCCGTATTCCCATGTACTCCCATGTGCTCCCCTGTACTTCCATGTCCTCCCCTGTACTCCCACGTGCTCCCCTGTCTTCCCATGTACTCCCATGTGCTCCCATGTACTCCCATGTACTCCCATGTACTCCCCTGTACTCCCTTATACTCCCCTGTACTCCCATGTACTCCCATGTGCTCCCCGTATTCCCATGTCCTCCCCTGTGCTCCCCTGTACTTCCATGTCCTCCCCTGTACTCCCACGTGCTCCCCTGTCTTCCCATGTACTCCCATGTGCTCCCATGTACTCCCATGTACTCCCATGTACTCCCTGTACTCCCATGCACTCCCCTGTACTCCCATGTGCTCCCCCTGTACTCCCCTGTACTCCCCTGTACCCCTGTATACCCCTGTATTCCCATGTACTCCCATGTGCTCCCATGTGCTAACATGTGCTCCCATGTGCTACCATGTACTCCCATGTACTCCCATGTGCTCCCCTGTACTCCCATGTGCTCCCCTGTAATCCCATGTCCTCCCCTGTATTCCCATGTGCTCCCATGTACTCCCCTGTACTCCCCTGTATTCCCCTGTACTCCCCTGTATTCCCCTGTATTCCCCTGTACTCCCCTGTATTCCCCTGTACTCCCCTGTACTCCCTGTATTCCCCTGTACTCCCCTGTACTCCCCTGTATTCCCATGTACTCCCATGTACTCCCATGTACTCCAATGTGCTCCCATATACTCCTATGTGCTCCCCTGTATTCCCATGTGCTCCCCTGTACTCCCATGTGCTCCCATGTGCTCCCCTGTATTCCCATGTACTCCCCTGTACTCCCATGTACTCCAATGTACTCCCCTGTACTCCCCTGTACTCCCATATACTCCCCTGTACTCCCATGTACTCCCCTGTATTCCCCTTTACTCCCATGTACTCCCATGTACTCCCATGTACTCCCATGTACTCCCCTGTACTCCCCTGTACTCCCCTGTACTCCCCTGTACTCCCCTGTACTCCCCTGTACTCCCCTGTACTCCCCTGTACTCCCCTGTACTCCCCTGTACTCCCCTGTACTCCCCTGTACTCCCCTGTACTCCCCTGTACTCCCCTGTACTCCCCTGTACTCCCCTGTACTCCCCTGTACTCCCCTGTACTCCCCTGTACTCACCTGTACTCCCCTGTACTCCCCTGTACTCCCCTGTACTCCCCTGTATTCCCCTTTATTCCCCTGTACTCCCATGTACTCCCCTGTATTCCCATGTACATCGCGCAGAATCCTTTTGTTTAAAGCGTCAGTTTTACCAAACAAAAGAGAGCTTGTTTTGCTGGATGTGCCTCAGTGAGTTCAGCGCTGATTATAAGAGCATTGTTCTGACTGTGTCCTGAGTGGCTCTTTGTAAATACCCGAGCTATCACTAAATGTAAATTTTTCATCGAAGAAATCGCAGAGGTCGCCATTACTTGTAAACTAAAACTCGCTCGTCCCTTTAAAATACGACAAGGATCACAACATGACTTATATCTTATGAAAGCGTGAAATTATCACAGAGATTACGTTCATTGATGTTTACTTTGCGGGTTTTGTAGCGCGAATGAAAACCCGAATTCACTTCTAAAAATAACATCGGTTTACAAGAACGACAAAGGCCGCCATTCGTTGTAAACTTAACTTCGCTTGTACCGCTAAAATACAGCACGGATCACAGCATAACTTATATAACATAACGTTTATTGACGTTTTAATCGATTTGAACTTTGTGAGTTTTGTAGCGCGAATGAAAACTTCGAATCAACATCATATGGTTTACAAGATCAGACTCAATTGTGAAATGACAGTCCTTTTCCCGCGGGAGATTCAACTCCTCATTAGATATTCTAGTTTTGGATGAGATCTTGGCCGCGAAACTTCATCTAAAATTTAATGGTTGAAATACTTGATCATGTTGCATGAAAAACGGCAGAGTAAGAGATTTGTGTCTAAAGATCAATAACCAATATCTAGTTTGCTTTTATGTTTTAGTAATCGCCAAAGATTAACCAACGAATATGAAGCCCCACATGTTTTCGGCCTAAAATACCCCCAAAGTTTGAGCTAAAGTTAATGGTTGAAAAACGCGCGTATTTGGGTCAGCAAAAAGCGAAACACAAAGTTTCAAGTGTCGTTAGCAATAACCAACATCTAGTTTATTTTCAACGACAATTCTGTAGTTTTTATTTGAGGTTTAGTTTCAGGCTTTGACGTGTTTTGGCCGTGTTCCTTTGTATTTCACAATAGAAAATAAGAGAGCGCCTTTGAATTAAGCGCGCCAGACCATGTCACGTGACAACAAAATGTCGCTTCATTCTTCGCCATGACTCCCCTGTACTCCCATGTACTCCCCTCTACTTCCATGTACTCCCCTGTATTCCCCTGTATTCCCCTGTATTCCCCTGTACTCCCCTGTACTCCCCTGTACTCCCATGTTCTCCCCTGTATTCCCCTGTATTCCCATGTACTCCCACGTACTCCCATGTGCTCCCATGTACCCCCATGTACTCCCATGTACTCCCATGTGCTCCCCTGTACTCCCATGTGCTCCCCTGTACTCCCATGTCCTCCCCTGTATTCCCATGTGCTCCCATGTACTCCTCTGTATTCCCATGTACTCCCCTGTATTCCCATGTACTCCCCTGTACTCCCCTGTACTCACCTGTACTCCCATGTGCTCCCATGTACTCCCCTGTATTCCCATGTACTCCCCTGTACTCCCCTGTACTCCCATATACTCCCCTGTACTCCCATGTACTCCCCTGTATTCCCCTGTACTCCCATGTACTCCCATGTACTCCCATGTACTCCCATGTACTCCCATGTACTCCCCTGTACTCCCCTGTACTCCCCTGTACTCCCCTGTATTCCCCTGTATTCCCCTGTACTCCCATGTACTCCCCTGTATTCCCATGTACTCCCCTGTACTCCCCTGTACTCCCATGTACTCGCCTGTACTCCCCTGTACTTCCATGTACTCCCCTGTATTCCCCTGTACTCCCCTGTATTCCCATGTACTCCCATGTTCTCCCCTGTACTCCCCTGTATTCCTCTGTATTCCCATGTACTCCCATGTACTCCCGTGTGCTCCCATGTACTCCCATGTACTCCCATGTACTCCCATGTACTCCCATGTACTCCCATGTGCTCCCCTGTACTCCCATGTGCTCCCCTGTACTCCCATGTCCTCCCCTGTATTCCCATGTGCTCCCATGTACTCCTCTGTATTCCCATGTACTCCCCTGTATTCCCATGTACTCCCCTGTACTCCCATGTACTCCCATGTACTCCCCTGTACTCCAATGTGCTCCCATGTACTCCCCTGTATTACCATGTACTCCCATGTACTCCCATGTACTCCCCTGTACTCCCATGTACTCCCCTGTATTCCCCTGTACTCCCATGTACTCCCCTGTATTCCCATGTACTCCCCTGTACTCCCATGCACTCCCCTGTACTCCCATGTGCTCCCCTGTATTCCCCTGTGCTCCCATGTACTCCCATGTACTCCTCTGTATTCCCATGTGCTCCCCTGTATTCCCCTGTACTCTTATGTACTCCCCTGTACTCCCCTGTACTCCAATGTACTCCCATGTATTCCCATGTACTCCCATGTATTCCCATGTACTCCCATGTACTCCCATGTATTCCCATGTACTCCCCTGTACTCCCCTTCATTCCCATGTACTCCCATGTACTCCCTTATACACCCCTGTACTCCAATGTACTCCCATGTGCTCCCCCGTATTCCCATGTACTCCCATGTGCTCTCATGTACTCCCATGTACTCCCCTGTACTCCCATGTACTCCCGTGTACTCCCATGTGCTCCCCTGTATTCCCATGTACTCCCCTGTACTCCCATGTACTCTCCTGTTTTCCCCTGTACTCCCCTGTATTCCCATGTACTCCCCTGTACTCCCATGTGCTCCCCTGTATTCCCATGTACTCCCCTGTACTCCCCTGTACTCTCGTGTTCTCCCCTGTATTCCCATGTATTCCCATGTACTCCCCTGTATTCCCATGTACTCCCCTGTACTCCCATGTACTCCCACGTACTCCCATGTACTCCCCTGTACTCCCATGTACTCCCGTGTACTCCCATGTGTTCCCCTGTACTCCCCTGTATTCCCATGTACTCCCCTGTACTCCCCTGTACTCCCCTGTACTCCCCTGTACTCCCATGTACTCCAATGTGCTCCCATCTGTATTCCCATGTACTCCCATGTACTCCAATGTGCTCCCATGTACTCCCATGTACTCCCATGTGCTCCCCTGTACTCCCCTGTACTCTCATGTACTCCCATGTACTCCCCTGTATTCCCATGTACTCCCATGTTCTCCCGTGTACTACCATGTGCTCCCCTGTATTCCCATGTACTTCCATGTTCTCCCCTGTACTACCATGTGCTCCCCTGTATTCCCATGTACTCCCATGTACTCCCATGTACTCCCATGTACTCCCATGTACTCCCATGTGCTCCCATGTAATCCCATGTGTCCCATGTACTCCCATGTATTCCGAGTTAGGCGCGGTATGGACACACTATCGAATATCGGATATTCAGATATTGATAATATCCGATATTATTAGATGTCTACTTAGATCTCCCTCTCTCCTCTTGCTCATCTAGTCAATATTACCTGATATTATCGGATATTTATCTATTAGATTCCTAGTTAGATCTCCCTTTCTCCTTCTCCTAGGTGCTCATCTAGTCGATATTATCTGATATTATCAGATATTTATATATTAGATTTCTAGTTAGACCTCCCTCTCTCCTTCTACTAGGTGCTCATCTAGTCGATATTATCTGATATTTATCTATCAGATGTCTAGTTAGATCTTCCTCTCTCTTTCTCCTAAGTGCTAAGTGATGGTGAACTAGTTTTCTCCATCGCATTTGTGGAACGAGGCTATGTGTTTAGTGAACTAGTTTTCTCCAGCGCATTTATTGGACGTGGCTATGTGTATAGTGAACTAAGTTTCTCCAGCGCATTTGTAAAACAAGTCTATGTTTATAGTGAATTAGTTCTCTCCTGTGCATTTGTAGAACGAGGCTATGTGTATAGTGAACTAGTTCTCTTCTGTGCATTTGTAGAACGTGGCTATGTGTATAGTGTACTAGGTTTCTCCAGCGCATTTGTAGAACGAGGCTATGTGTAGTGAACTAGGTTTCTCCTGCGCATTTGTAGAACGAGCTAGGCTATGTGAATAGTGAACTAGTTCTCACCTGCGCATTTGTAGCACGAGGCTGTGTTTATTGAACTAGTTTTCTCCAGCGCATTTTGTATAATGTGGCTATTTAACAATTAGACCTCGAGGCCGAATGTGCTATGATGAAAAGACCATGAGGCCAAAGGCCGAATGGTCCATTGATATCACAGCACATGAGGACGAGAGGTCTAATTGTTTTAGTATAAACCAGCTAGTTGGTCGAGTTTGGCAATTAATACCATTATTTTTTTTTCTTGCAAAGAAAGGTGGCGATTTTGCCAGGTACGGTCTATCACTAATTGACCATTTCTTAGCCAATCAGAATGCAGGATTTGTAATAGACCATTAGTTGGTTTATACTAAATGTGTATTGTGAAATAGTTCTCTCTTACGCATTTATAGAACGAGGCTATGTGTGTAGTGAACTAATTCTCTTTTGTGCATTTGTAGAACGAGGCTATGTGTATAGTGAACTAGTTTCCTCCAGCGCATTTGTAAAACGTGGCTATGTGTATAGTGAACTAGTTCTCTCCTGCACATTTGAAGAACGAGGCTATGTGTATAGTGAACTAGTTCTCTTTTGTGCATTTGTAGAACGAGGCTATGTGTATAGTGAACTAGTTCTCTCTTGCGCATTTGTAAAACGAGGCTATGTGTATAGTGAACTAGTTCTCTCTTGCGCATTTGTAAAACGTTGCTATGTGTGTAGTGAACTAGTTCTCTCCTGCGCATTTGAAGAACGAGGCTATGTGTATAGTGAACTAGTTCTCTCTTGTGCATTTGTAAAACGTGGCTATGTGTGTAGTCAACTAGTTCCCTCTTGCACATTTGAAGAACGAGGCTCTGTGTATAGTGAACTAGTTCTCTCTTGCGCATTTGTAGAAAGAGGCTATGTGTATAGCGATTTGACAGGTCAGATTTTTATCCAAATACCACACCTTCAAAAATGCTGTAAAGTAGCGACTTTTCACTCAACGTAGCTCAAACTTAGTGTGGTGACCAACGAATGATAGTCACTAATCGATTTGTATCACCCGTTGCTAGGCGCTGTATCTATGGCAACAGACAAAGGCTGTACTGCTACTGTGCGGCCACGTTTTTCAAAGCTCTGTACTAGTTTGAGAAGTTATCAATGAATTATGCCTCCGAAGACTGGTTTAACTGTGAAACAGCTACAACAACAAATTTTAATTTGCAAAAAGAAATGAAAAAATTGAGAAATGAATTTTGTAGCCTGCAAGAGACTCTGAAAGAACACGAGGCGGCTGCCAGTAATGGCGGCCAGTCACCGGACAGAGAAACCTTGGCGTCTCTTGAATTCATGGGACAGGAATATGATGACTTAAATACGTTCCGGACAAAGGCGAAGAAAGACCTAGCGGCGATGAACGGTCGCCTGCAATCTCTTAGTGGCAAAGTGGACGAAATGTCAACCATACTAGATGAGCTGGTAAACTACAGTTATGGGTTCAACGTTAAATTGATTGGGGTCCCAGAGCTCGATCCAGATTCTAAAGAATCAGCGAAAGATACGTCTAAACTTTGTATCAAGATCTTTAATAAGATGGGAGCCGACGTGGCGTTAAGCGACATCGACATAGCACATAGGGTCCCAAGTCGATCATCGGATACAAGTCATCCAAAACCAATAATCTGCAAATTTGTGAGGCGCCTTACTAAAGACGAGGTAATGTCTCGTCGTAAAGGAATTTCTAGTGTTGGTCCTGCTGACGTTGGGCTAAGCGACTCTGTAACCTTCGGCAATGCAGTACTTTTGGATCATCTTCCTCCGAAAACCCAAACGCTCCTTCACGAAGCCAAGAAATTCAAAGAGAGGTTCAGTTACGCGTTTTGCTGGGCCAAAAAACGCCAACGTGTATCTCCGACACGATGAGAGTAGCCAAGTCATTAAGGTCAAGAACTTGAAATACCTGCAGGATCTCACTCAAGACGAGCTCGAGTCCCAAACATAGATAAGTAAACGTATTTATTATTTATCAGATATAAACATTATTCATTCAATTCTACGGATACGAAATGTAATAAGCGTCTCTTACGTGACTTGCCTTACCATGGCGTAAACTTACTTACCGCTCATGGCCAATTTAATAATCTTATCAATATGAAGATTCCTACAAAAAAGTATTTAGAACGACTCCCCAGCTTTCATGACCTTGATTTGTTTGATTTAAATAGCAATAATGGCATTGATCCAGACTTAAATAATATTTACAAACCCATTCGCTGTAGATACTATTCTCCAGCTTCATTTATGTCAGCCAGGCCCAAAAACAACAAAGCACATTTTTCTCTTTTGCACACTAATATCAGTAGCCTGAAACAAAATTTTGAAAACTTACAAACTCATCTTCTAAGTGAACTTGATTTTAATTTTAGTATCATTGGATTATCAGAAACTAGAATTTATAATAGCACAACTTCTGACTCTATCCCCAAGCTACCTAATTATAATTTCGAATTTGTTCCAACACCTCTTTCTGCTGGAGGCGTTGGCATGTACATAGATGAGAATCTGAGTTATACTGTTGTTGAAAAAGTGGCTAATGAAGCATTTCAGGCTCTCTGGGTGCAATTAGAAGTCTCGCACAAGAAAAATGTGCTTTGTTGTGTAATCTATAGACAACACAATTCGCCTGAATGTTTTCTTGATTATTTTGAAGAGGCGCTTGAGCGTTTTAGCGTTACGGGAAAACCAATTTATATTTTAAGCGATACCAATATAAATCTCCTCCGAGCAAATACGTGCAAATATTCGCAAAAATTCCTAAGTTGTCTACAGAGTTTTGCCTTGATACCAACAATTGATAAGCCAACGAGAGTTCGCAATAACTCGGCTACGCTAATTGACAATATTTTTACCAATAAGATTGATGATTATTTTGCTAGTGGGAATGTTGTCTCTGACATTACGGACCACTTTTCTCAATTTCTTATACTTCAATCATTTGTTCAACCGATTCAGCCCCCCAAAATTATCTGGCGTGGTTATTCTAAATTCTCGGAGGAAGCCTTTTTACAAGAATTATCGCAGTTTGACTGGGAGATGTTGTTTACAGGTGATGATATCAATAGGCATTTCTCTACTTTCTATAATAAACTAAATAAATTAACAAATAAGCATGCTCCACTCTGTACATTATCCAAAAGAAAATCCAAGCAGCTGCGCAAGCCCTGGATCACGCAAGGTCTAAAAAATCAATTAAGATAAAAAATGCGCTATTTTTTCTGGGGACCAGGACAAATATAAATACTATAGAAATAAGATTACTGTTCTTACGAGAATAAGTAAAAGGAATTATTATCATAATTTTTTTGAGCTTAATATAAATAATATGAAAAAGACCTGGGAAGGCATTAACAATTTAATAAATAGAAAAATTAAATGTAAAACAGTTATTAACAAAATGAAGCGCATAGATAACAATTCAATTTCTTCTGATCACTCTGAAATACCAAATATTTTAAATAAGCACTTCGCCACAGTTGGGCATACTCTTGCAGCTAAAATACCTCCTCCCTCTTCACATTTTTCAAACTATATGCCACCAAGGCTTTCGAGCGCAGGCTCCTTTGTTTTTACACCAGTGTTGCCTTGTGAAATCAAGGATGAAATCTGCTCCCTTCCTCTCAACAAAGCAGCGGGCTTATATTCTACCCCAGTGAGAATTCTTAAGTCTGCTTGTCATCTCCTTTCTTTGCCATTGGCAACAATGATAAATAAGTCTGTTCAAATGTGATCATTAACAGATAATGTGATCATTAACAGATATCAGGCTATACGTGCACCAAATTTGATGTTATTTGAGTGTAATCTGTCTGATTTACAGCCATTCTTGAAAGCATGATATATGGGTCTTTTTAGCACTTCCCATTGACAAGTCAAATTTTTACCCAAATACCGCACCTTCAAGAAATGCTGTAAAGCAGCGAGTTTCCACTCAACGTATCTCAAACTTAGAGTGGTGACCAACGAATGATAGTCATTGATCAATTTGTATTTCCCGTTGCTAGGCGCAGTATCTATAGCAACAGACAGAGACTCAAATTCGAGAAAAAACGCATTTTTTACTTCGAAATGTTCGCAAAATTGGCCGTATTTTGGACGAATTCGCGAAAAAACTAGCATATATATGAGCACACACTTGAAGTAGGGATCATTGGCAGGTATCAGGCTATACGTGCTCTAAATTTGATGTTATTTGAGTGTAATCTGACTGATTTACAGCTATTCTTGAAAGCATGATATCTGGGTCTTTTTAGCACTTCACATTGACAGGTCAGATTTTTACCCAAATTCCACACCTTCAAGAAATGCTGTAAAGCAGCGAGTTTTCACTCAACGTAGCTCAAACGTAGTGTGGTGACCAACGAATGATAGTCATTGATCCATTTGCATCACTCGTTGCTAGGCGCTGTATCTATGGCAACAGACAAAGGCTCAAAGTCGAGAGAAAACGCACTCTTTATTTTGAAATTTTCGCAAAAGTGGCCATATTTTGGACAAATTCGAAGACAAACTAGCATACATATGAGCACACACTTTTAGTAGAGATCATTAACAGGTATCAGGCTATAATTGCATCAAATTTGATGTTATGTGAGTGTAATCTGACTGATTTACTGGCATACTTGCAAGCACGATATATGGGTCTTTCTAGCACTTCCGATTGACAAGTCTACAAATTTTTACCCAAATACCGCACCTTCAAGAAATGCTGTAAAGCAGCGAGTTTCCACTCAACGTAGCTCAAACTTAGTGTGGTGACCAACGAATGATAGCCATTGATCCAATTGCATCACCCGTTGCTAGGCTGTATCTATGGCAACAAACAAAGGCTCAAAGTCGAGAGAAAACGCTCTCTTTATTTTGAAATTTTCGCAAAAGTGGCCATATTTTGGACAAATTCGAAGACAAACTAGCATACATATGAGCACACACTTTTAGTAGAGATCATTAACAGGTATCAGGCTATAATTGCATCAAATTTGATGTTATGTGAGTGTAATCTGACTGATTTACTGGCATACTTGCAAGCACGATATATGGGTCTTTCTAGCACTTCCGATTGACAAGTCTACAAATTTTTACCCAAATACCGCACCTTCAAGAAATGCTGTAAAGCAGCGAGTTTCCACTCAACGTAGCTCAAACTTAGTGTGGTGACCAACGAATGATAGCCATTGATCCAATTGCATCACCCGTTGCTAGGCTGTATCTATGGCAACAAACAAAGGCTCAAAGTCGAGAGAAAACGCTCTCTTTACTTTGAAATTTTCGCAAAATTGGCCATATTTTGGACGAATTCGCGGACAAACTGGCTTACATATGAGCACACACTTTTAGTAGCGATCATTAACAGATATCAGGCTATACGTGCACCAAATTTGATGTTATTTGAGTGTAATCTGTCTGATTTACAGCCATTCTTGAAAGCATGATGTATGGGTCTTTTAGCACTTCCCATTGACAAGTCGGTAAATTTTTACCCAAATACCGCACCTTCAAGAAATGCTGTAAAGCAGCGAGTTTCCACTCAACGTATCTCAAACTTAGAGTGGTGATCAACGAATGATAGTCATTGATCAGTTTGTATTTCCCGTTGCTAGGCGCAGTATTTATAGCAACAGACAGAGACTCAAATTCGAGAGAAAACGCACTTTTTATTTCGAAATGTTCGCAAAATTGGCCGTATTTTGGACGAATTCGCTTAAAAACTAGCGTACATGTGAGCTCACACTTTAGCAAGGGATCATTGACAGATATCAGGCTATACGTGCTCTAAATTTGATGTTATTTGAGTGTAATCTGACTGATTTACAGCTATTCTTGAAAGCATGATATATGGGTCTTGACAAAACTTTCAACTTTGTCACGTAATATTTCCAAAATATGCAAAAATATGCGTGATTGAACAGTCGAAATCAGTAGAAAATTATGGAGATTCTGTCTTAGAATGGACAAGTACGAACTGGTAAGCATTCTCTATCTATCGAATATGGCGGGGAAGCCTTTTTTTTTCGCGCGTGAAATGACGTTATTTTCTTTCTGAAAAACGCTATTTTAGCAGACTAAAAAAACAGCGAACTCCTTCAGAAGTTGGGCATCTTCAGACCCCCCCTTGTGACAAGAAATCCAGCTTCGACCCCCCCCCCCTGCAATCAGAATTCCGAGCTCAAACTTAGTGTGGAGACCAACGAATGATAGCCATTGATCCAATTGCATCACCCGTTGCTAGGCTGTATCTATGGCAACAGACAAAGGCTCAAAGTCGAGAGAAAACGCTCTCTTTACTTTGAAATTTTCGCAAAATTGGCCATATTTTGGACGAATTCGCGGACAAACTGGCTTACATATGAGCACACACTTCTAGTAGCGATCATTAACAGATATCAGGCTATACGTGCACCAAATTTGATGTTATTTGAGCATAAGGGGCCCGATATATGACCGACGTTTTCTCTACTACGCTCGTAGCACCGTAGTAGCGTAGTGGCATATCTTACATACCTTGCATTCTTTCACCGCTTGTGATAAGGTAGAAATAACAAGTAAAGATCGAAGCATGAGTATCTCGATCTCGGAAAACTGTGATAAATGAAATATATTCCCAGCAAACTGCACCGTATTACCGTAGTAGCGTAGTGGAGAGTGGGAATGAAATATATTTCAAGCAAACTGCACCGTATTACCGTAGCAGCGTAGTGGAGAGTGGGAATAAAATATATTTCCAGCAAACTGCATCGTATTACCGTAGTAGCGTAGTGGAGAGTGGGAATAAAATATATTTTCAGCAAACTGCACCGTATTACCGTAGTAGCGTAGTGGAGAGTGGGAATGAAATATATTTCAAGCAAACTGCACCGTATTACCGTAGTAGCGTAGTGGAGAGTGGGAATAAAATATATTTCAAGCAAACTGCACCGTATTACCGTAGTAGCGTAGTGGAGAGTGGGAATGAAATATATTTCCAGCAAACTACACCGTATTACCGTAGTAGCGTAGTGGAGAGTGGGAATGAAATATATTTCAAGCAAACTGCACCGTATTACCGTAGTAGCGTAGTGGAGAGTGGGAATAAAATATATTTCCAGCAAACTGCAACGTATTACCGTAGTAGCGTAGTGGAGAGTGGGAATAAAATATATTTTATGCAAACTGCACCGTATTACCGTAGTAGCGTAGTGGAGAGTGGGAATAAAATATATTTCAAGCAAACTGCACCGTATTACCGTAGTAGCGTAGTGGAGAGTGGGAATGAAATATTTTCAGCAAACTGCACCGTATTACCGTAGTAGCGTAGTGGAGAGTGGGAATGAAATATATTTTCAGCAAACTGCACCGTATTACCGTAGTAGCGTAGTGGAGAGTGGGAATAAAATATATTTCAAGCAAACTGCACCGTATTACCGTAGTAGCGTAGTGGAGAGTGGGAATGAAATATATTTCAAGCAAACTGCACCGTATTACCGTAGTAGCGTAGTGGAGAGTGGGAATAACATATATTTTCAGCAAACTGCACCGTATTACCGTAGTAGCGTCGTGGAGAGTGGGAATCAAATATATGTTCAGCAAACTGCACCGTATTACCGTAGTAGCGTAGTGGAGAGTGGGAATAAAATATATTTCCAGCAAACTGCAACGTATTACCGTAGTAGCGTAGTGGAGAGTGGGAATAAAATATATTTTATGCAAACTGCACCGTATTACCGTAGTAGCGTAGTGGAGAGTGGGAATAAAATATATTTCCAGCAAACTGCACCGTAATACCGTAGTAGCGTAGTGGAGAGTGGGAATGAAATATATTTCAAGCAAACTGCACCGTATTACCGTAGTAGCGTAGTGGAGAATGGGAATAAAATATATTTCCAGCAAACTGCACCGTATTACCGTAGTAGCGTAGTGGAGAGTGGGAATGAAATATATTTCAAGCAAACTGCACCGTATTACCGTAGTAGCGTAGTGGAGAGTGGGAATGAAATATATTTCAAGCAAACTGCACCGTATTACCGTAGTAGCGTAGTGGAGAGTGGGAATAAAATATATTTCAAGCAAACTGCACCGTATTACCGTAGTAGCGTAGTGGAGAGTGGGAATGAAATATATGTTCAGCAAACTGCACCGTATTACCGTAGTAGCGTAGTGGAGAGTGGGAATAAAATATATGTTCAGCAAACTGCACCGTATTACCGTAGTAGCGTAGTGGAGAGTGGGAATAAAATATATTTCAAGCAAACTGCCGAAACGCTGGTATTCTGTTTATTAAACAGCGTCTATTTTCAGAATTCATGTTATTCGTATGTGTGACGTTCCGTGTCACAGGAAAATGTGGGCCCCTGTGTCCGCGCACTGACGTGTTCCCCTTCCAGTAAAGACCCGATACTAAGAATAACAATTAGTTTAATTCTACATACTACAATAGCAATTGACATAATATAATTACTAATAATATTAAAGGTGGCTTATGGCCAATAACTAATAACTAAATAAATACTAATAAATACTTCATATAACGTTCTGTTGCAAACTTTCAATGTCCTAGCATAATTGGTTACATTCCTTATTTCAGTTCATACAAATTCTCTTTGTTACCTTACTATATATATGTCCTTCCATTCAAGCGTTCGTAAAACAATCCCGTAACTTGCAACAAAAAAAACAATCCAATCTCCGTAAATGTGTCTCTCCAAAAAACTCCAACTCCAATAACTCCAACTCCAACTTTACACGCCAAATTTCTGTTTTCGTTCAGCTCCTTTCCCTTGTGCACACGACTTGGTTCTTTGTTTACTTCTCTTCTCTCCACAATTAGCAGTTTCCAATTAACACTTTAATCCACCTCTGACTATCGTGAATCCCAACTGGTGATTCCCAGCTGTGAGCGTGCCAAATCTGCAAAATATAACGGAGAACTCTCCCGGCCCTCGGCCAAACAACTTCCACTACTAACCGTACGTGCTGCTTCCAACTCAACTCTCCCCTAAAAAAAGACTATTTTATGCTAATAAAATAGTGCACGTCTATGCTTAAGTACTTAAACTCGGCTAAGTGCGTCTACGTTACCATGATTGCTTCCTCGCTTATGCTCAACAACCATGTCATACTCTTGTAATGTTACGCTCCACCTGAGAAGTTTCCTATTCTTGTCTTCGGCCTCACGTTTCTCCTTTCTAACTGCCTTTCTGCCTCAAGTTTTCCCTTTCTAGCTGCCTTTCTAACTCCAGTTCTTCCTGCTTTATCTGCCATTGTAACTTTAACAGCTGAACTTTCCGCTCAAAACTAACCTCAGATACTCCCTGTGCTTCCTCTAAATTGTAATAGTCATACGTTCTAAGCTTACTAGCTAACGTTTTTACGCCGTCCTTACTTGAGAATGCTATTTTCCTTTTCTCAGCTTCTTTTCTTAAATTATCTAACTCCCAAGAGTCGTAATCTACTGCTTTACTAACAGGTTCCATAATCTACTACTACTAATCAACTAATAGCTAAGTTGTACAGAGTGTTTACTTCTGAGGAACACGTTTAAACAACCAAAGGGGTCCCACCGCTGCCACCAAAAAACTGTGACGTTCCGTGTCACAGGAAAATGTGGGCCCCTGTGTCCGCGCACTGACGTGTTCCCCTTCCAGTAAAGACCCGATACTAAGAATAACAATTAGTTTAATTCTACATACTACAATAGCAATTGACATAATATAATTACTAATAATATTAAAGGTGGCTTATGGCCAATAACTAATAACTAAATAAATACTAATAAATACTTCATATAACGTTCTGTTGCAAACTTTCAATGTCCTAGCATAATTGGTTACATTCCTTTATTTCAGTTCATACAAATTCTCTTTGTTACCTTACTATATATATGTCCTTCCATTCAAGCGTTCGTAAAACAATCCCGTAACTTGCAACAAAAAAAACAATCCAATCTCCGTAATGTGTCTCTCCAAAAAACTCCAACTCCAATAACTCCAACTTTACACGCCAAATTTCTGTTTTCGTTCAGCTCCTTTCCCTTGTCCACACGACTTTGATTCTTTGTTTAGTTCTCTTCTCTCCACAATTAGCAGTTTCCAATTAACACTTTAATCCACCTCTGACTATCGTGAATCCCAACTGGTGATTCCCAGCTGTGAGCGTGCCAAATCTGCAAATATAACGGAGAACTCTCCCGGCCCTCGGCCAAACAACTTCCACTACTAACCGTACGTGCTGCTTCCAACTCAACTCTCCTTCTTCAACGACTTTCCTGCGCGTATTTATACAATTTTACGTTCAAAACTTGTGACATTCATTGTTCCGAGATTGAAAAGAAGATAGATTACATAAGTCTGATTGCCCTATTACAAGGTGCTAAATGCAATAAAGATGTAAACTACTGTGATGAAATTACTAACTTATTGTTATGATTTTTAATTGCTTTCTAGAAACAATAGAGTTTCTAATTATCATTACTGTATTATTCCTTATGATAACCTAATTATAACCACTATGATAATAGGATTAATTTACGGAGGGCACAACGTGACAGTATGTATCCTCGCTATAGAGCGCATGTAAAGAAGTAATTATATCAAGGTACATAAATAATTAAACACCAAAATTTAGTATTTATCCTTAGTGGTTGGTGAAAAGGCTTGTATATCTTGTTGGCCGTGACGTACGTGTAGCATATTGTCAGTCTTCTTGTGTTTTAAATAAAGGAGGGACTAATGGTACCTCCCATATAGCGCATCATGTGTCTGAAACCAACGCGCTCCGACCGGAAATTGGCTAGAGTTGCTCTGCTACAAGCCAAGAATGTCTTTGCTCAGCAGTCCCTGCAAATCCCTCAGCTTTCGGGCAAATGAGGATGGTCTCATGACCATCCACGTCAAAATCAGGCAAGGAGTTTATAAATCCATAAGTGACTTTTGGTAAAGATAGAAGGAGAACACAACCGATTAAGCGGGTACGTGGTTATACATGTGACGGTACTTCCTTGCACTTTATTTGTCTTTTCTTTGACGTATATTCGGCTATTTGATGGCTGCATACTACTTCTTAAAGTTTCCAGATTGCGCGTTCTACCCGCGCTAGATTGAGTATCAAGTTTCTTGGTAGCCATTGCGTAAATTACGGGACATCGACGGTGAGCAGAGGAACTTTCATTCAAGAATTAAAACTGCCAGCCCCTGTAATTCTAGGAGTCGTTTTCTGTAAAACTCTTAATGTTACAACTTGCAGTGCCGCATTCAGAACTCTGACAGCGGTATTTTGACTACTCACTAAAGCTGCCGGTCCTTTTGTGTGCCGTTAAGCACTGTTTGGACGATCATAATTTCGCTCTTTAACATGAATACAACCAGTTCAATTCAATTTCAAAGTGGTTACATCAATTCTGAATAAAGCCCATGTGTAATAGAAGTGATAAAAAAGTAAGTGCAAATTGCTGACAAAAGTCATCTGAAATGGGTACGGTAATACGGTGCAGTTTGCTTAAATATATTTTTATTCCCACTCTCCACTACGCTACTACGGTAATACGGTGCAGTTTGCATAAAATATATGTTATTCCCACTCTCCACTACGCTACTACGGTAATACGTTGCAGTTTGCTGGAAATATATTTTATTCCCACTCTCCACTACGCTACTACGGTAATACGGTGCAGTTTGCTTGAAATATATTTCATTCCCACTCTCCACTACGCTACTACGGTAATACGGTGCAGTTTGCTGGAAATATATTTCATTCCCACTCTCCACTACGCTACTACGGTAATACGGTGCAGTTTGCTTGAAATATATTTTATTCCCACTCTCCACTACGCTACTACGGTAATACGGTGCAGTTTGCTTGAAATATATTTTATTCCCACTCTCCACTACGCTACTACGGTAATACGGTGCAGTTTGCTGAAAATATATTTTATTCCCACTCTCCACTACGCTACTACGGTAATACGGTGCAGTTTGCTGAAAATATATTTATTCCCACTCTCCACTACGCTACTACGGTAATACGGTGCAGTTTGCTGAAAATATATTTTACTCCCACTCTCCACTACGCTACTACGGTAATACGGTGCAGTTTGCTGAAAATATATTTTATTCCCACTCTCCACTACGCTACTACGGTAATACGGTGCAGTTTGCTTAAAATATATTTTATTCCCACTCTCCACTACGCTACTACGGTAATACGGTGCAGTTTGCATAAAATATATTTTATTCCCACTCTCCACTACGCTACTACGGTAATACGGTGCAGTTTGCTGGAAATATATTTTATTCCCACTCTCCACTACGCTACTACGGTAATACGGTGCAGTTTGCTTGAAATATATTTCATTCCCACTCTCCACTACGCTACTACGGTAATACGGTGCAGTTTGCTGGAAATATATTTCATTCCCACTCTCCACTACGCTACTACGGTAATACGGTGCAGTTTGCTTGAAATATATTTTATTCCCAATCTCCACTACGCTACTACGGTAATACGGTGCAGTTTGCATAAAATATATTTTATTCCCACTCTCCACTACGCTACTACGGTAATACGTTGCAGTTTGCTGGAAATATATTTTATTCCCACTCTCCACTACGCTACTACGGTAATACGGTGCAGTTTGCTTGAAATATATTTCATTCCCACTCTCCACTACGCTACTACGGTAATACGGTGCAGTTTGCTGGAAATATATTTCATTCCCACTCTCCACTACGCTACTACGGTAATACGGTGCAGTTTGCTTGAAATATATTTTATTCCCACTCTCCACTACGCTACTACGGTAATACGGTGCAGTTTGCTTGAAATATATTTCATTCCCACTCTCCACTACGCTACTACGGTAATACGGTGCAGTTTGCTTGAAATATATTTTATTCCCACTCTCCACTACGCTACTACGGTAATACGGTGCAGTTTGCTTGAAATATATTTTATTCCCACTCTCCACTACGCTACTACGGTAATACGGTGCAGTTTGCTGAAAATATATTTTATTCCCACTCTCCACTACGCTACTACGGTAATACGGTGCAGTTTGCTGAAAATATATTTTATTCCCACTCTCCACTGCGCTACTACGGTAATACGGTGCAGTTTGCTTGAAATATATTTTATTCCCACTCTCCACTACGCTACTACGGTAATACGGTGCAGTTTGCTTGAAATATATCATCACAATTTTCAGAGATCGAGATTCTTATGCTTTGAACATAACTTGTTTTTTCTATGTATATCTACGTTATCACTACTTTAAAGAATGCAAGGTATGTAAGATATGCCACTACGCTACTACGGTAATACGGTGCAGTTTGCTTGAAATATATTTTATTCCCACTCTCCACTACGCTACTACGGTAATACGGTGCAGTTTGCTGAAAATATATTTTATTCCCACTCTCCACTACGCTACTACGGTAATACGGTGCAGTTTGCTGAAAATATATTTTATTCCCACTCTCCACTACGCTACTACGGTAATACGGTGCAGTTTGCTGAAAATATATTTTACTCCCACTCTCCACTACGCTACTACGGTAATACGGTGCAGTTTGCTGAAAATATATTTTATTCCCACTCTCCACTACGCTACTACGGTAATACGGTGCAGTTTGCTTAAGATATATTTTATTCCCACTCTCCACTACGCTACTACGGTAATACGATGCAGTTTGCATAAAATATATTTTATTCCCACTCTCCACTACGCTACTACGGTAATACGGTGCAGTTTGCTGGAAATATATTTTATTCCCACTCTCCACTACGCTACTACGGTAATACGGTGCAGTTTGCTTGAAATATATTTCATTCCCACTCTCCACTACGCTACTACGGTAATACGGTGCAGTTTGCTGGGAATATATTTCATTCCCACTCTCCACTACGCTACTACGGTAATACGGTGCAGTTTGCTTGAAATATATTTTATTCCCACTCTCCACTACGCTACTACGGTAATACGGTGCAGTTTGCATAAAATATATTTTATTCCCACTCTCCACTACGCTACTACGGTAATACGTTGCAGTTTGCTGGAAATATATTTTATTCCCACTCTCCACTACGCTACTACGGTAATACGGTGCCGTTTGCTTGAAATATATTTCATTCCCACTCTCCACTACGCTACTACGGTAATACGGTGCAGTTTGCTGGAAATATATTTCATTCCCACTCTCCACTACGCTACTACGGTAATACGGTGCAGTTTGCTTGAAATATATTTTATTCCCACTCTCCACTACGCTACTACGGTAATACGGTGCAGTTTGCTTGAAATATATTTCATTCCCACTCTCCACTACGCTACTACGGTAATACGGTGCAGTTTGCTTGAAATATATTTTATTCCCACTCTCCACTACGCTACTACGGTGCAGTTTGCTTGAAATATATTTTATTCCCACTCTCCACTACGCTACTACGGTAATACAGTGCAGTTTGCTGAAAATATATTTTATTCCCACTCTCCACTACGCTACTACGGTAATACGGTGCAGTTTGCTGAAAATATATTTTATTCCACTCTCCACTACGCTACTACGGTAATACGGTGCAGTTTGCTTGAAATATATCATCACAATTTTCAGAGATCGAGATACTTATGCTTGAACATAACTTGTTTTTTTCTATGTATATCTACGTTATCACTACTTTAAAGAATGCAAGGTATGTAAGATATGCCACTACGCTACTACGGTGCTACGAGCGTAGTAGAGAAATCCTCGGTCATATTCGGCCTGGTATATATTTGAGTGTAATCTGTCTGATTTACAGCCATTCTTGAGCACTTCCCATTGACAAGTCGGTAAATTTTTACCCAAATACCGCACCTTCAAGAAATGCTGTAAAGCAGCGAGTTTCCACTCAACGTATCTCAAACTTAGAGTGGTGATCAACGAATGATAGTCATTGATCAGTTTGTATTTCCCGTTGCTAGGCGCAGTATTTATAGCAACAGACAGAGACTCAAATTCGAGAGAAAACGCAGTTTTTATTTCGAAATGTTCGCAAAATTGGCCGTATTTTGGACGAATTCGCTTAAAAACTAGCGTACATATGAGCACACACTTTAGGTAGGGATCATTGACAGATATCAGGCTATACGTGCTCTAAATTTGATGTTATTTGAGTGTAATCTGACTGATTTACAGCTATCCTTGAAAGCATGATATATGGGTCTTGACAAAACTTTCAACTTTGTCACGTAATATTTCCATAATATGCAAAAATATGCTTGATTGAACAGTCGAAATCAGTAGAAAATTATGGAGATTCTGTCTTAGAATGGACAAGTACGAACTGGTAAGCATTCTCTATCTATCGAATATGGCGGGGAAGCCTTTTTTTCCGCGCGTGAAATGACGTTATTTCTTTCTGAAAAACGCTATTTTAGCAGACTAAAAAACCAGCGAACTCCTTCAGAAGTTGGGCATCTTCAGACCCCCCCTTGTGACAAGAAATCCAGCTTCGACCCCCCCCCCCCTGCAATCAGAATTCCGAGCTTTTACCCCCCCCCCCCCCCCCCCCCCATCCCTTCGGAATTTCCAAATGCAGCCCGTGGGGAGGGGGGGGGGGGGGGGGTACCTTTATTTCTGGAATTACCCAATCACGGGTCATGAAGTTTCTGCCTTACAAACATTTAAATTTAGCCAATTATAGCCTGTGCATCACCTTTATCCTCTCCCCTTCCTTGTTACATCAGTACGTCTCCCCACCATTCCCTTCCTCCCTTGTAGCATCATGGCAGTCACTTGTTCGGTGCTGGGTATCCTGTGTCTCGTCCCTTTTCCCACCTAAGGGACTGATCATAAATTAGAGGGGGGAGGGGTGGTGCAAAATGGGGAGGGCCTCTAATTTTCATGCACGTGAAATAGGGAGGGTCAAAGATACAGGGGAGTATTCCCATGGAGTAAATGGGAGTACATGGGAGCACATGGGAGTACATGGGAGTACAGGGAGCACATGGGAGTTCAGGGGAGTACACGGGAGTACAGGGGGGTACATGGGAATACAGGGGAGTACAGAGGAGTACATGGGAGTACAGGGCCGGGAGCACATGGGAATACAAGGGAGCAGATGAGAGTACACGGGAGTACATGGGAATACACGGGATTGCAGGGGAGTACATGGGAGTACATGGGAGTACAGGCGAATACAGGGGAGCACATGGGAGTAAATGGGAGTACATGGGAATACATGGGAGCAGATGAGAGTACATGGGAGTACATGGGAATACACGGGATTACAGGGGAGTACATGGGAGTACAAGGGAGTACAGGGGAATACAGGGGAGCACATGGGAGTAAATGGGAGTACATGGGAATACATGGGAGTACATGGGAATGCATGGGAATACAGGGGAGCACATGGGAGCACATGGGAGCACATGGGAGCACATGGGAGTACAGGGGAGTACAGAGGAGTACATGAGAGTACATGGGAGTAAAGGGGAGTAAAGGGGAGTACATGGGAGCACATGGGAGCACAGGGGAGTACAGGGGAGTACATGGGAGTACATGGGAATACATGGGAGTACATGGGAGCACATGGGAGTACATGGGAGTACATGGGAGTACATGGGAGTACATGGGAATACAGGGGAGCACATGGGAATACAGGGGAGCACATGGGAGTACAGGGGAGTACATGGGAGTACATGAGAATACAGTGGAGCACATGGGAGTACATGGGAATATATGGGAGTACATGGGAATACATGGGAGTGCATGGGAGTGCATGGGAGTACATGGGAGCACATGGGAGTACATGGGAATACATTGGAATACATTGGAGTACATGGGAGTACATGGGAATACATGGGAGCACATGGGAGTACATGGGAGTACATGGGAGCACATGGGAGCACATGGGAGTACATGGGAATACATGGGAATACACGGGAGTACATGTGAGTACATGGGAGTACATGGGAGTACATGGGAGCACATGGGAGCACATGGGAGTACATGGGAATACACGGGAATACATTTGAGTACAGAGGAGTACATGGGAGTACATGGGAGTACATGGGAGTACACGGGAATACATGGGAGTACATGGGAGTACATGGGAATACACGGGAATACATGGGAGTACAGGGGAGTACGTGGGAGTACAGGGGAGCACAGGGGAGTACACGGGAATACATGGGAGTACACGGGAGTACAGGGAAGTACAGGGGAATACAGGGGAGCACATGGGAGCACATGAGAGTACGTGTTCCGTAAAATAATGAGATGCTGTCCAGGATTAACAACAACGATACTTATTTTCCACGTGTCTGATCAATCGCAAGGGCGAGAGATTCGCTACAATAAGAACAAAACTACAGTAAGAATTCATTCTTAAACTATACATAAACTGTAAACTGTACTTACACGGGTGCGGAAATATAATCCTGTAGCAAATCTTTCAATTCCGTAAGTCTTCATCACAAAAATACATGACAATAATCAGATAATTCAAAAATAAGTTTCACGAAAAAACACTAGTCCGAACGAAAGCGAAACGTCTTCCAGCACATGCTAAGTGACCGCGCACTCTGGGAACCAGGCCCAGCCAACACAGGGAGCCCGGCGCTCCGGCGACAACATCCCGCCCCCCATGAACTCCTGCGGAGGGGGTTCATAACTATAATCATGTAATAGTAAACAACTACTTCTACTCTGAAAGTCCATACTCTCTCTTAAGCTATCTAAGACGGTCTCTAGAGTCTCTAATCCGGTCCGTATCTAGACATCTTTATCCTCGGCTTCCAGAAGACATAACTTGGTTACCGGACGCTTGTAGGTCGTCCCTTTCCCGCACACTTCTGCACTCCGTACTAATCCATCGGGACCAGGAAACACGTTGATCACACGCGCAAGCGGCCAGTTGTTTCTCCCGACGTTGTCGTCCGCCACAAGCACTATATCTCCCACACGTAAATTCCTCCGGTTCCACTTGCTCCGTACCTGCAAGGTAGGTATGTACTTTTTCAACCAGCGCTTCCAATAATGGTTAGCCAATAACTGCGCCTGTCGCCAGCGCTTCCGACTGTACTTGTCGGCCCTCTCGTCCGTATCCGTAGGAAGATTCATCGTAGGTCGCACGTTCAAAAAATGATTCGGCGTCAGCGGATCATCATCATCGGGATTCTCTGGATTCCGAGTCAGTGGCCTTGAGTTGGCGATGCGTTCCGCCTCGGTAAACACGGTGGTCAAAACTTCATCATTGAGGGGTTCTTCCCTAGGATCGCCTTCAGACTTCGCTTAACGACTCTCACCATTCTCTCCCACACTCCTGACATGTGCGAGGCTCCAGGTGGATGAAAAATCCACTTGCATCCTTTCGCCAAACACTGACGTCCAATCTTGTCATGGTCCATCTTTTCCAGGTGTTCCCGTATTTCTCGGTCAGCGCCGACGAAATTCGATCCGTTATCTGACCACAGTTCCACTACGTGGCCCCTGCGATTCAGGAACCTCATCAACGCAAGTATGAAATCATCCGTCTCCAACGACTTAGCTAGCTCGAGATGCACCGCTCGAGAGTTCATGCAAACGAAGATTGCCTCCAGCGTTTCTCCATCACTCTTCCTCGTCCTCGTTTAACGTAAAGGGGACCGAAATAGTCCAGTCCAGTGTACGAAAACGGTTGCTCATAAGGTACCATCCGAATTCTCGGCAAATCTCCCATCTCTTGTTTCGACGTAGCCCTCCGTTGCCTACGGCAGTGTATTCACCTTCCAAGAATAGTCTTGATAGCAACTCTCGCCTTCACTACCCAAAACTGCTCCCTCAGAAGGGATAGTACCTGTTCCACGCCGCAATGACCGTTGCTCTCGTGGATGTGGCGAATCAAAATCGTCGTGATGTGATCCTGCTTTGGTAATATCATCGGATTCTTGGCGTCGTCACTAATCGGGGCCATCGAGATTCTTCCTCCAACTCTCATTACTCCGTCATCTTTCATGATCGGCTTGAGCTTTAAGATCTCACTTGAAATCTTCACCTCCTTCCTGCCTTCAGAGCCTTCACCTCTTCAGGGAAGCTTCGCTGTTGCACTAGCACAGCTATTCTTCGCTTGGCGTGTTCCATGTCTGCCGGGAACAACTTGCTCGCCGACCTATCTGGTTTCTCCTGAGTGGGATTCTGTTTTCTTGCCTTCAGCCAATCTACGAACTTGATTAGCCATGCAACCTTTCGAACTGTCTTCATCCAATCAGAAGTATCCATTAGTAACCTTTCCAGGGGAACTCCCGGTCCTGGGTCGGTGAAGAACACTTCCTTCTTTGTCTCAAGGCTTTCTTCCGCCAAGGTGTCAAACTTATTCTCTGGCCATTTGTCCTCTGACTCTCTCAGGAAACTTGGTCCACAAATCCATCTGTCATTCTTGAGGAACTCGTCCATGGTCAAACCGCGACTGACTTCATCGGCGGGATTCAATTTCCCTGGACAGTGTCGCTATTGATCAGGGCTGGTCGTCTCGCGTATCTCTGTGACTCTATTAGCCACATACGTTTGGAACCTCCGGGTTTCGTTCTTGATATAGTTAAGGGTTATCATCGAGTCGGTCCAAAACACGACTCTGTCAGGCTTCAGATCTAGTTCTCTGCGAACCGCTTGGTCTACTCGTGTCGCGAGCAGGGCTCCTTGAAGCTCCAGCCTTGGGATGGTCAAGCCTTTGATAGGGGCATTTCTGGACTTTCCGGCGACGAAGGCACACTCCACCTCCCCATCAGGGTACATTATTCGTAAGTAGGTCACTGATCCGTATCCATCTTCTGAAGCATCACAGAAGTGGTGGAGTTGAAGCATCGCACATCCATGATCTAACCTGCTGAAGTAGCACCGGGGGATGGACAAATCCTCAAGGCGCGCAAGCTCTCTCTTCCAGGTCTGCCACTTCCGAAGTATGTCTCTGCTGAGTGGCTCGTCCCACGGAGCCTTCCGTCTCCACAAGGCTTGCATTATCTGCTTGCCACGCATTATCACAGGTGCAGCAAAGTTCAAAGGGTCGAAGACAGAGCTGATGGTCGATAACACACCTCTCATAGTATCCGCTCTGTCTGTCTGGCTCACCTTAAATCCAAAGGTGTCTGACTCTACATTCCAACGAACCCCGAGAGCCCGCTCGACCGGGAGGTCATCAAGATCTAAATCGAGTGTTGGTGCAGCTCTCTTCTCTATGGGTACTTCAGCCAGTACCTCTCTACTGTTACTCATAAACTTCGTAAGGTTGAAACCTCCTCTAGCACAAAGCTCAGTTAGCTCGTTAGCAAGTGTGATTGCACTCGCAGGTGAATCGACAGATTTCAGTACATCGTCCACATAAAAATTGTAGAGAACAGTTTCGACTGTTGCATTCTCAAAGTCACTAGCATTGTCAGTTGCAGTCTTCTTCAATATCCAATTTGCTGCGCAAGGGGAGTCAGTTGCCCCAAAGACATGGACTTTCATTGCATATTCCTCTGGTGGGTCTTCCGAGCTTTTATCCCACCAAAGAAAACGTAGGGAATCTTGGTCTTCTTTTCTTACACCGACCTGAAGAAACATCCCTTCAATATCAGCTACTAACGCAACATTGTCTTCCCTGAACCGGAGGAGCACCCCAGCCAGGCTATTTGTGCAGTCAGGGCCATGTAACAAGTTCTTATTCAGTGAGGTACCTTGATACTCCGAGGCAGCGTCGAAAATTATCCTCTGCTTACAAGGTTTGTTGACATTCGTCACCGAAAAATGAGGTAAGTACCAAGTTCTATGCCCAGTCGTTCCTGCTTCTTCGGAGCTTAGTTTGCGAGCATGCCCTTTAGTGATGTACTGCTCCATGGCTGCCCGGTATTTCTCCTCCAACCCAGCTTCCCGGGAAAACTTTCGCTTCAGGCTCTTCAGTCTCTTTTCGGCTTCGTTCCGATTGTTGGGCAGCGTTGCATCATCCTCGCGCCACAGGAGGCCGGTTTCATAATGGCCATTTCGTTTTTCAGTTGTCTTTTCTAGCTTGTCAAGAGCCTTTCTATCTTCCCTGGAAAGATGATGTGAAATGAAACCAGGGGCTCGTTGATCTGCACCACTATTCCTTGTTCCAAAACTTTCAAGCTCCAAGAAGCGCTCAATTTGATCTTGAAGCTCCTTGTTGCAATCAGTAAAGTTGACATTTACTTCATTGCGTGAGGTTGACCCTTGAAGGGAACCTGTAACAACCCACCCAAGAGGACCTCTCATAGCCTTCAAATGGCTATTAGTCGTCGCTGGTCTGCGAACTTCAAATACATCATGTGCGTAATCAACATCTTTTCCAATCAATACGGAAACCTTAGGGATATCTACTGTGGGGATATCTATGTCTCTCAGGTGTGGGTGTGCTGATTTGTCTATGTCCTTTGGGAGACATTTTTCATTAACATTAAACTTCTCTGAAACTAGACCCTCTTCAACAGTTATTATTTCTCCTGAGCCGCTTGCAGATTGGATCGGTTTTTCCCATTAAAGTGGTGACAGATATCACTTCACGCTGTCCCTTAAGGTCCAATATCTGAGCTATGTCCAAGCTGATCAACGTTCCGCGGGAGCCGTTATCTAATAAACCATAGGTGGATGTGTATTTTTTTTTATTTCCCACTGGGAGCTATGATTTTAATGGGGACTACGTGAAGCAACACAGTCTTTGAGGGCTTCTCTGAAAAGGTGGCATACTGATCAGTGACTCTTTGCTGGTTACTTGGGTTGACCCCAGCCCCTCCCCCCTGGGTATTCTCTGTCTGGGAATTCCCTCCAGATGTCCCTTGTTTAGCTCTATTTCCCATGCTCTGGTCAGGGGGGTCCACTCTAGCTCTAGGGGGGTTATGCAGTAGCGTATGATGTTTTCGCTCGCTTCTGCAATTACAAAAGGTAGGTGTCTGGCATCTATCACGCATATGACTTGGTCTGAGGCACACATGACACAATTTGTTCTCCTTTACAATTCTCCAACGTCCCGGTAAGTCCCTTCCCTTAAAGCTTGCACAGTCAGAAAGTCTATGTTCTCCTTGACAGCAAGGACAGATCTTAATTGAGGCTTGTCTCCTTTCAGGGGTCTCAGGGGGTGAGCCGTTCAAATCGGTTTTAAAGGCGGAAGTCTGTTTCTGGTAGTTCTTACCCTTCACACCCTGCTCAGGTCTTCTCTCTCCACCCCCTTGTTCTCACTCACAGTTAGGTTAACAAACCTGGGTCATTTTTTATGGCTGCTTGCCTCTTCACGTAATCCGCCAGATCGGAAATCTTCGGGGTCCCACCCTTCTCTCTTATCTTGTAAGACACTTCCCCCCATTTATTCACTAAGTACTGGGGAAGCCTTCTAACTATCTGCTTCATGTTTGAAATAGTACTGGCTTCAATAGCATATTCCCCCGAAAGTTTCTTTGAGGCTGACTCAAGTTGTTCTGCAAAATCCCTCAGTCCCTTATAATCATTATTGCTCAGTCTCGGGCCTCTGACCAGATTGTCAACACACGAGGCAGCGACAGTCGCTGGCTGCCCATATCGGTCTTCCAAAATATCGATTATCACAGAATAACTGCAACCAGAAACTCTCTCCACCACTTCATAAGCCTCCCCCGACAGGAACTTGGGTAAAAATTCCACCTTTTGTGAATCACTTAAAATGTTATCTTCTAGATTATCTCTCAATCTCTTCCTAAAATTAGGAAAGTCACTTGAATTCCCTGAAAATTTCACTGGCTGCATGGCTTGCAGCATGGTCAGCTTTAACATAATATCAGTGCTGTTCACAGGATGAAAACTGGTCAATGTTTTCCCACTGGCAAGAGGAGTTTCTCCCTCATTAATCTGGGGTTTTCTTTCGGGAAGGGGGTTTTCAGAAAGGGAAGGGCCCTGCAATGGCTCTGGGGGTTCTAAACCAGGGTTAGGGCCTGGTGTAATATCACATTGTTCTGTCCATTTCTTGATCTTTTCCTCTTCAGACATGGGTGGCATAAGCCCTACATCCCCCTTACTCTCTTCTGATATATTGCTATCAGACTCACTCCCTCTTTCTTTCAATAATTCAGCTTCCTTTTCAGCCAATTGAATCTGAAACTTGAGCTCACAGGCTCTTCTTTTCTCTTCGAATTCCAATTCAATTTTTTTACGTTCCAGGTCCATTCGTTGCTGGGCTATCTCTTCTTCTTGTTGCAGAAGAAGTCTTTTCATTTCTATTTTTTCTCTCAATTTCCTAGCTCTAGACAGCCTTGACTTCGACGATTTCGACTTTCTTTTTTCAAACACTCATTCACCAATTTTTCAATGGTCTCAAACTCATTTCGAGTTTCTTCGAACTTCTCTTTCACTCTATTAAACTCCTCAGGTGTCAAATCTTCAAAATGTATGACTGGTATATATAGCAGTCCTCATAATTATTCAAAGTAGATTGTAATGCATTCAAGGCTGTCTGTAGCTCATTGGTTTTAGAGGGATTATCTAGACAGGCTCTTAATTCTTTCACGCGGATACTCACGTGCCCTAGGTAGCCTCCTAGGGACCTTTTCTTGTTTTCTCTTCGTTCCACATCACTACCAACCACAGACTTTTCTCCGATTTCGTTTTCGCTCATAGTATTTCCAGTAGAAGAAAATCCTTAGCGTGTGTTTATTCCGTGAAATATTCCTTCCGTCGAACGGTAATTCCTTCCGTCGAATGGTAATTCCTACCGTCGAATAGTAATTCCTACCGTCGAATAATGTTCCGTAAAATAATGAGATGCTGTCCAGGATTAACAACAACGATACTTATTTTCCACGTGTCTGATCAATCGCAAGGGCGAGAGATTCGCTACAATAAGAACAAAACTACAGTAAGAATTCATTCTTAAACTATACATAAACTGTAAACTGTACTTACACGGGTGCGGAAATATAATCCTGTAGCAAATCTTTCAATTCCGTAAGTCTTCATCACAAAAATACATGACAATAATCAGATAAATCAAAAATAAGTTTCACGAAAACGTCTTCCAGCACATGCTAAGTGACCGCGCACTCTGGGGACCAGGCCCAGCCAACACAGGGAGCCCGGCGCTCCGGCGACAACAGTACGTGAGAGTTCGGGGAGTACATGGGAGTACAGGGGAGCACATGGGAGTTCAAGAGAGTTCAGGGGAGTACAGGGGAGCACATGGGAGTACAGGGGAGTACATGGGAGTACATGGGAGCACATGGGAATACAGGGGAGCACAGGGGAGCACATTGGAGTACATGGGAATACAGGGGAGGACATGGGAGTACAGGGGAGTACAGGGGAGTACATGGGAGTACATGGGAATACATGGGAGTACATGGGAGTACATGGGAGTACATGGGAGTACATGGGAGTACATGGGAGTACATGGGAGTACAAGGAGTACATGGGAGTACATGGCAGTACAGGGGAGGACATGGGAGTACATGGGAGCACATGGGGGCACATGGGAATACAGGGGAGCACATGGGAGTACAGGGGAGTACATGGGAGTACAGGGGAGTACTTGGGAATACAGGGGAATACATGGGAACACATGGGAGTACATGGGAGCACATGGGAGTACAGGGGAGCACATGGGAGTACAGGGGAGTACAGGGGAGTGAATGGGAATACAGGGGAGTACATGGGAGGACATTGGAATACAGGGGAGCACGTGGGAGTACATGGGAGTACATGGGAGTACATGGGAGTACATGGGAGTACAGGGGAGTACATGGAAATACATGGGAGTACATGGGAGTACAGGGGAGTACATGGGAATACATGGGAGCACATGGGAGTACATGGGAATACAGGGGAGCACGTTGGAGTACAGGGGGAGTACAGGGGAGTACAGGGGAGTACAGGGGAGTACAGGGGAGTACAGGGGAGTACAGGGGAGTACAGGGGAGTACAGGGGAGTACAGGGGAGTACAGGGGAGTACAGGGGAGTACAGGGGAGTACAGGGGAGTACAGGGGAGTACATGGGAGTACAGGGGAGTGCATGGGAGTACAGGGGAAGGCATGGGAGTACATGGGAATACAGGGGAGCACATGGGAGTACAGGGGAGTACATTGGAGTACATGGGAATAAAGGGGAGCACATGGGAGCACATGGGAATACATGGGAATACATGGGAGTACATGGGAATACATGGGAATACATGGGAGTACAGGGGAGTACAGGGGAGTACATGGGAGTACAGGGGAGTACAGAGGAGTACATGGGAGCACATGGGAGCACATGGGAGTACATGGGAATAAAGGGGAGCACATGGGAGTACATGGGAATACATGGGAATACATTGGAGTACATTGGAGTATATGGGAGTACATGGGAGTACATGGGAGTACATGGGAGTACATGGGAGTACAGGGGAGTACATGGGAGTACATGGGAGTACATGGAGTACAGGGGAGTACATCGGAGAACAGGGGAGTACATGGGAGTACATGGGAATACAGGGGAGCACATGGGAGTATATGGGAGTACATGGGAGTACATGGGAGTACATGGGAGTACAGGGGAGTACAGGGGAGTACATGGAGCACATGGGAGTACATGGGAGTACATGGGAGTAGATGGGAGTACATGGGAGTACATGGGAGTACATGGGAGTACATGGGAGTACATGGGAGTACAGGGGAGTACATGGGAGCACATGGGAGTACAGGGGAGTACATGGGAGTACATGGGAGCACATGGAAATACAGGGGAGCACATGGGAATACAGGGGAGCACAGGGGAGCACAGGGGAGCACAGGGGAGCACAGGGGAGCACAGGGGAGCACAGGGGAGCACAGGGGAGCACAGGGGAGCACAGGGGAGCACAGGGGAGCACAGGGGAGCACAGGGGAGCACAGGGGAGCACAGGGGAGCACAGGGGAGCACAGGGGAGCACAGGGGAGCACAGGGGAGCACAGGGGAGCACAGGGGAGCACAGGGGAGCACAGGGGAGCACAGGGGAGCACAGGGAGCACAGGGGAGCACATTGGAGTACATGGAGTACATGGGAGTACAGGGGAGTACATGGGAATACATGGGAATACAGGGGAGCACATGGGAGGACATTGGAATACAGGGGAGTACACGGGAGTACATGGGAATACAGGGGAGCATATGGGAGGACATTGGAATACAGGGGAGCACGTGGGAGTACATGGGAGTACAGGGGAGTACAGGGGAGTACATGGGAATACAGGGGAGCACATGGGAGAACATGGGAATACAGGGGAGTACATGGGAATACAGGGGAGTACAGGGGAGTACATGGGAATACATGGGAGTACATGGGAGTACAGGGGAGTACATTGGAATACATGGGAGCACATGGAGTACAGGGGAATACAGGGGAATACAGGGGAATACAGGGGAGTACAGGGGGGTGCATGGGAATACAGGGGAGTACAGGGGAGTGCATGGGAATACAGGGGAGCACATGGGAGTACAGGGGAATACAGGGGAGCACATGGGAATACAGGGGAGTACAGGGGAGTACATGGGAGTACAGGAGAGTACATGGGAGTACATGGGAGTACATGGGAGTAAGTGTATATATAAAATAGTAGTTTAAGTTATGAACTAGGGGTATTAAATGGACAATTAATTAAATGGAAAGTAACATGTAAGAGAATGGTGTGCCCTCCCCTGAAAAGCTTTCATTTGTGCCTCCCTACCCCCACTCCCAACCACTCAAGAAAAAACGTTCCTTCCCTTACAATTGGAATTTGCCAAAAATTTTACACAGAAATTCCGTCAAAATACCGAAATTGACAACCAACTACAGTATTCTGAATTTCTCTGCTTATTCATGTTGGGTATTTTCTGGGGTGACACATTTTAATACACTGAACATGTAATAATATGGTACATGTATGGTATGTATATGTTGAAATATTAAAACAGCTCATGACAAAGAAAAGCTTTTCTCTTGATTACACTGTTGCACCTTGTTAGAATTATTCCATTGTTAAGGGTTAGTACCCATTTTTTTTACCTTTCTTTCGTGCTTATTTTCATCTGTATCTCTGTATACTGCACATATTTAGAGACATTTTTTCTGAAAAGATTATTATAGTGACAAACCATGTACACAACCGGGAGCTCCGCTTTTAGCCAGTGGCTAAATCTATATATTAGAATTTACGAAAGGTCGAGTCTTTGGACCAACCAACATGTTTCAAAATCGTGTCAACAGGAACTGCATGGCTAGCTTTACTTGCACTAGCTGCTCGAATACTATGTGCCTTAAATGTTTCAGTGTCAATACCACTTAAACTGAGCAAGGCTTTAATCCATCTGCCAACAGTACTTGTTCCCACAGGACCATATGGCGCCACATAAGACAACAACAATTGAGTGTTGCTAACCTTTCTGATAGAACTTGTACGTTGGAGATAACTCTCCAAAGTATCATAGACACAAAGTTCTTTTTGCTGATATTTTCTTGCGAAGAATGAACCAAAGTTATTCCCTGGCCGGTCCTGCTTAATGAGCTCATTTTTCTTCATATGACGAATGTCTAAATAAACAAGTGTTTGACATCTTTGTCCTGACGTAAGAGCCAAAAGGCCTACTAACTTAAATGTGAGTTCCGTTAGTGAAAGTTTATCCAATGGAAACAGTAACACTAAATAGTCTAGGACCACATTAACATTCCACATTTCTGCGTATCTCGGTGGTTTTCTTGAATTAAATACACCTTTCATGAAACGCACAATCAATGGGTGATCAGTGACTGTATGGCTTGAATCCGTCAATTTTGTACCCATGAGGTAGTTAGCTATCGCTGAACGAGCTGTATTCAATGTAGAATAAGCTAGTCCTTTCACGTATAATTCGTGTAGGAAAGCCAAAACATCATTTACAGTTGCATGCATTGAATCAGTTTTCCTTTGTATGCAAAAGTGGGTCCATTTATTGATGTAAACATTATATTGTTTCTTTGTGCCTTCTCGCCATGAACACATAATGATATCGGCAACTTCTGTAGGAATGTCTCGTTAAGCGAGCTCTTTCCTGATATTTTGCATACCATTAGGCGTAGCTTGGGGCTCAGTGGATGAACCTTGCCGTGAATTGGGTTGGTGAGGATGTCCCTGGTGACCCTGATTACATAAGGATGGTCGATCAGTAAGCCGAGATGTATTGTGAACCAAGACTGTGTGCACCACATTGGTGCCACAATGACCAGTGTTGCTTGTTCCTGGATTACTTTCTGTAAACATCTGCTGAGTAAACAGAATGGAGGAAATGCATATCCATTAGCAAACTGAGCCCAGTTAACAGTAATTGCATCCACAAAAGAAGCATGTGGGTCTGGCTTCCATGCTGCATAACATGGAACTTTGTGGTTCAATCTACTTGCAAACAGCTCAATGTCTGGGTGACCAAAAGGAGTAGTGATGGTTGCAAAGACATGAAGACTCAGTTCCCATTCAATATCGGAATTGAACTTGCGTGACACGTTATCTGCTAGCGTGTTAGCAGTTCCAGCAACATATGCTGCAGATAACCAATTTCGTCTATCCGTGGCCCATGTCCAAATGTCACTTGCAATAGCATCACACTCTAGAGCTTTACATCCCTCCCATGTTATTTATGTATGCGACTGTAGTTCCATTGTCTGAATTAACACGAATATGTTTGTCCTGACTTTCACTAAGGAGGGCCTGTAGACCTAATTTAACAGCCCAAAGTTCCAAGAGATTGATATGTAGAGTTGTTTCTTGGGATGACCACAAACCCTGGGTATGATGGTTTCCTATTCTAGCCCCCCATCCTGTATGAGACGCATCAGTAGTTAAGATTATAAACTGTGGAACTCCATGGTCAATGTTCCGAGATGCTGATGGTAAGGAACGAATCCACCAAGTCAATTCTGAAATGCTTACTGGTGACAATGACATCATTTCTTCAAAATTTCCAAACGCATTAGACAAAGCCAAAGTCTTCTGACGTTCTAGGGACCTGTAGTGTAATGGTCCAAGCTCAACCCCGGGAATGTAGAAACCAATGTACCAATAAGAGATGCAACCTCTCGAATAGAAAATGGTTTGTTTTTCAAAAATCGTTGGCACAAAGTAACAATCTTGGTCACTTTCTTTTCAGTCACCGTAACTGTCATCTTAGCTGAGTCAAGAATGAAACCCAGAAACTCTAATCTTTGTGTAGGTTGCAATACTGACTTAGTTGGGTGAATTACAAATCCAAGCTGTGCAAACAAACAAGCAGCATGCATGGTTGCCTCGTCACATAAATTGAAGCTATCTTCTACATAGAAGGAATCATCGATGTAGCCCAAACAAGAATGCCCATATCTTGATCGTAGGGTTGCAAACACAGGCTTGAGAACCTTGATGAATATTCTAGGGCTACTAGAAAGTCCCATAGGTAAAGCAGTAAATTGAAACAAATTACCCCTCCAAATAAATTTGAGGTATTTCCTGAAGTTAGGGGATATAGGCACCGAGTAATATGCATCGCGTAAGTCTATGGACGACATGAAACAGCCTTTCTTCATAATCTTGATCGCAGATTCAATAGTGTCCATTTTAAATTTATGATAAGTGACAACTTCATTGAAGAAAGTGCTGTCATTTTTATGACAAATCCGCGCGGGTTGCCTGTTGTGTTCAAAACGTGACTCAGGCCCCTCGGCGGGGGGTAAAAACAAAATGGCGACCAACAGAAGGATATTTCTCGAGTATCTGCAAGTTTTGGTCAATTTTCCTGCCTTTTACGCTAAGATATGAGGAAAAGTACTTACAGACCTTCCAAATAAGGTAAGGGGGAATTTCCTAATAAGGAAGTTTTGCAACGTCGGCAAAACGACAGCTTTTGGCGAAATTTTCTTGATATATCAGCAGCACTTTCTTGATATGAGCTTTAAGGTTGAATATGACCCTAAAAGACCCTGGTTCCTTTTTTGGCCTGACAAAGATGGGAGATATAACTTCCTCTGAAACTGTAAACTCAATGATCTGTTTTTCCAAGAAAGTTTCTATTTCTTTATCAATGGTCTCTTGTTGGGCTGGAGTAAACCTGTGTTCATAAGTTGCAACACTCTTGACATGAGCTGGTTCACAGTCATTCACAGTCAAGCTTATTCCAAACGAATATCTGCTCAGGCGGAATTTTGAAGGTTTACAGCCATGACGCCGTATTAACCAAGCGGGAAACTATCACTTACTTTCCCATATTCTACGCCTGGCTAGGGAATTATCACTCATTTCCCTACTTTCCGTCGAAAGACGGAGTTATTTGAGGCCGATAGCACTCAAACGGTAATGAGTTTTACAAACTCACAAGTCAAAGTTCACAATATTCTTTGAAGTATTTGCAGGACCGCTTAGAAGTAAAACTGAAGCTGGATCCAATAAAGGACCTATCAACCAGTAGATATATATGTAAGAAATAATAAAAACTTGAATGGTTGATTAACAGCTTATAATTTTCATTTATACGATATTTCGGTCAGCCAGTACCGACCTTCTTCAGGTAATGGTGAATATTTACATTGGTAACTACTATAAATAAAATAACCGTCAAAATTCAAACTTGAAATAGATACATACAAGTGGAGTGTCACGTGATAAAATGTAACAGAAAGAGACAAAAAGATACATAATTAATACATGATATAGATCTAACAGCTGAAATTGTTAAAATTTCATTACATGATTCACTGCAAGCGCTGTAACAGGAGGGAGAGGGTGTCTCTATTGTTTAATGCTTGACAACCATGACCTATGATCGCTGCCAGATATCGGGTTACAGGATAGCGTCCCGCAGTATCGTCGCTTGGGTTAAAGTAGCGTCAGACACGAAACAGTACAGAGCAATGAAAAGTGTGCCTGACGTTAAAACCTAGTTTTTATCCCCAATAAGAGTAAGTAATCTGTTGACTAGTACTAAGTCTTCCTTCTGTGGGCCTTTTGTCATACAAGCTTTTTATAGAGGCCGAATAATATTTGTTTTCTCCTTTGGGACCGTTCGCGGGATTTCGCGAGTTTGTTGCGGGACTGTAAAACCCGTAGGGAAATAATTTTATAGCGGAGCTCCTTAGCGGCCGAAGGCGGCAGAGCGGAGCACCATAGGTATCGCAGGAAGAATACAATAGCTCAAAGTAGAACTCAGGTATACGATCGACTTCATTTTTCATGGTTCAGCGGTATTCCCATTTGGGTATCGCTGGCGCGTCCGTGTCTGGGTAGATCCCTCATATATGGTACACTATAGTGTCCTCAGTTGTAAATTTCTTTGGTAATAAGTACCCATCGCTATCCATCCCTGTCCAGTGCTATCCATCCCTATACACTGCTATCCGTCCCTATCTATTGCCATCCTTCCGTATCCATTGCTATCCATCCCTGTCCCTGTCCAGTGCTATCCATCCCTATCCATTACTATCCATCCCCATCCATTGCTATCCATCCCTATCCATTGCTATCCATCCCTATCCATTGCTATCCATCCCTATCCATTGCTATCCATCACTATCCATTGCTATCCATCCCTATCCATTGCTATCCATCCCTATCCATTGCTATCCATTCCTATCCATTGCCATCCATCACTATCCATTGCTATCCATCCCTATCCATTGCTATCCATCACTATCCATTGCTATCCATCACTATCCATTGCTATCCATCCCTATCCATTGCTATCCATTCCTATCCATTGCCATCCATCACTATCCATTGCTTTCCATCCCTATCCATTCCTATCCATTGCTATCCATCCCTATCCATTGCTATCCATCCCTATCCATTGCTATCCATTGCTATCCAATGCTATCCATTGCTATCCATCCCTATACACTGCTATCCGTCCCTATCTATTGCCATCCTTCCGTATCCATTGCTATCCATCCCTGTCCAGTGCTATCCATCCCTATCCATTGCTATCCATCCCTATCCATTGCTATCCATTCCTATCCATTGCCATCCATCACTATCCATTGCTATCCATCCCTATCCATTGCTATCCATCACTATCCATTGCTATCCATCACTATCCATTGCTATCCATCCCTATCCATTGCTATCCATTCCTATCCATTGCCATCCATCACTATCCATCACTATCCATTGCTATCCATTCCTATCCATTGCTATCCATCCCTATCCATTCCTATCCATTGCTATCCATCCCTATCCATTTCTATCCATTGCTATGCATTCCTATCCATTGCTATCCACCCCTATCCATTGCTATCCATCCCTATCCATTCATATCCATTGCTATCCATTGCTACCCATTGCTATCCATTGCTATCCATCCCTATCCATTGCTATCCATCCCTATCCATCCCTATCCATTGCTATCCATTCCTATCCATTGCCATCCTTCACTATCCATTGCCATCAATCCCTATCCATTGCTATCCATCACTATCCATTGCCATCCATCACTATCCATTGCTATCCATTGCTATCCATCCCTATCCATTGCTATCCATCCCTATCCATCCCTATCCATTGCTATCCATTGCTATCCATTGCTATCCATTGCTATCCATCCCTATCCATTGCTATCCATTGCTATCCATCCCTGTCCATTGCTATCCATTGCTACCCATTGCTATCCATCCCATCCATTGCTAACTGTCCCTATCCATTGCTATCCATCCCTATCCATCACTATCCATTGCTATCCATCCCTATCCATTACTATCCATCCCTATCCATTCCTATCCATAGCCATCCTTCACTATCCATTGCCATCCATCCCTATCCATTGCCATCCTTCACTATCCATTGCCATCAATCCCTATCCATTGCTATCCATCACTATCCATTGCCATCCATCACTATCCATTGCTATCCATTGCTATCCATCCCTATCCATTGCTATCCATCCCTATCCATCCCTATCCATTGCTATCCATTGCTATCCATTGCTATCCATTGCTATCCATCCCTATCCATTGCTATCCATTGCTATCCATCCCTGTCCATTGCTATCCATTGCTACCCATTGCTATCCATCCCATCCATTGCTAACTGTCCCTATCCATTGCTATCCATCCCTATCCATCACTATCCATTGCTATCCATCCCTATCCATTACTATCCATCCCTATCCATTCCTATCCATAGCCATCCTTCACTATCCATTGCCATCCATCCCTATCCATTGCTATCCGTCACTATCCATTGCTATCCATCCCTATCCATTGCTATCCATCCCTATCCATTGCTATCCATCCCTATCCATTGCTAACTGTCCCTATCCATTGCTATCCATCCCTATCCATTGCTAACTGTCCCTATCCATTGCTATCCATTGCTATCCATCCCTATCCATCCCTATCCATTGCCATCCATCACTATCCATTGCTTTCCATCCCTATCCATTGCTATCCATCCCTATCCATTGCTATCCATCCCTATCCATTGCTATCCATCCCTATCCATTGCTATCCATCCCTATCCATTGCTATCCATCACTATCCATTGCTATCCATCACTATCCATTGCTATCCATCCCTATCCATCCCTATCTATTCCTATCCATTGCTATCCATTGCTATCCATTGCCATCCATTGCTATCCATCCCTATCCATTGCCATATATCCCTGTCCATTGCTATCCATCACTATCCATCCCTATCCATTGCTTTCCATTGCTATCCATCCCCATCCATATTGCCATATATCCCTATTCATTGCTATCCATCCCTATCCATTGCTATCCATCCCCATCTATTGCCATATTTTGGGGCGGGGGTGCTCGTCGTACCTTTTAGGGTTTAAAATCTTATTATTTATTTTATATCACTATTGGGCGCGCAGGGATATGGAATTGATCTTCGAGTGTTCAAATTATCAAATTTGAACACGAGAAGATAAATTTCATACTTCCAAACGCTCATGTACTCTGTTTATTATATAAACGTTTTCGTGAAAAAATTTCGATTTGATGAATTTCGCGAGTAGTGGGCATTATCGCAATTTTTCACATATGAAAATTACGATAGTTCTCAGTGGCCGAAATCCTGATAAAACACTATAGTTTATATAATAAATCATTATATAGTAGTAGGTATAGTAACGATGTATAGCTAGATAGCAATTAATTTTTATTTTAACATATTTTATTTAGTGAATGAGGCGCGTAGCGCCGAGTTGACTATTTGACTCATAGAAAACAAGAACGAGTAGTCTAATTGTTTTAGTAGAAACCCATTTGCATACTACCTTTATTTTCATAGTTTTAGAAAAGTTTTGCGCTAGCGTTTTCGCTACTCACTATCTACGATAGATAGCGAGTAGCTGAGCCAATCAGATTGCAGGATTCGTGATAGTGTGCGAGTGGTTTTCTACTGAAAGCAATATTTTTACAAATAAATTTCCATTGTTCTATTGTAACTTAGTATTATTGTACGCATCTGCATGGTTAATTTGTAAACCAACAATTGTTGAAGTTATTACCGTGGTGAAATAAGGTTAATTGATTGCCTAAATAGCTACTAGTATTATAGAGTGGTTTTCATCCGGCTGTGAAATAGATACTAACAAATACACACTACTATACACTATGAAAGTCATTTTCATTGTATTCTCCTTTGTAATTATGACTTTTTATTTTATTTTTAATTTTTTTAATTTTTTAACGGTGACTACCGAGCAGCACAAGGAGTGACACTTAAAGTTGTAAAAGTAATTTTCATTTAATTCCGACGCGTTTCGTCTCTAATGGAGACTTCTTCAGGGAATAACTTTTTACAACATGTATAAGGCATATATAACACGTAAATTACTAACGTGCCTGAAACTAATCTTCCTGCGGAAGTGACTAGCTATGCCGTACAGGACGTTCCTAAACGCCCAGTATGTTATTGTACGTGTTCTTGTAATAAGTTTTTGGGGGCCATACGATTAGCGCTAATCGTATGGCCCCCAAAAAACACGATTATTTGCAAAGATTTGCTAGTGTAGTAGTAGATCTGTAGCTTACTATACAATCTAGATCTGGCAAATGATTCTGGATTATCCGCTTAATATTGGCGTGACTACAGTTAAAGGTAGACTTAAACACTACCAGTTTGCATTGACGCCGCTTAACTTTCCTTGTAAGCCAGCCAGCTCTATTACTGTACTTCACCTCTCTGAATAAGGGCAACAGAAAGCGAACAGGGTACCCACGGAGTCTTAAGCGTTTCCAGAATTTCTCACGCGAGAGGCAAAATGCCTCAAACGTGGAACTGTGTCTGGTATAACGCATAAGCTCGCCCCTAATGAACGCTCTCTTATTGCTAGCAGGATGAAATGATTCAAAGGGTATGTACAGGTACTTATTGAGTGGCTTTTGGAAAGTGCTGAATTGCAAAGTGCTGAATTTAGCATCTTTGTAAAGGAATAAAATCCAGAAACGAAATACTACTATCATCAATAACATACGTAAGGTGGATACGATCATTTTTACTCATTCATGCGCGCGTAGCGCAAATGAAGGAGTATTGGTATGATGTGGGACTTCTGCGTTAGCACGATTCTGCGTTAGCACGATTCTGCGTTAGCACAATTTCGATTCGATTTTACTTCAAGCAATTTCTAGCGATTCGATTTCACTTCAAGCAATTTCTAGCGATTGTAATCTAGCGACACTTGCACGATTCCTAATAAAAGAAAAAGAAATCATAATGCGCGCCCAGCCTGAAGTCGAACCCGTAACCTTTCAATTTGCAACCTGACGCTCAACACATTGCGCCAAACAGCGAAAGATAGCTCTGCAATTTATCTGGGTCAATCTAGACGACAAAGCATCTAGACGACAAAGCATCATGGGTATTTTAAATAATGGAGGCCGGAAGCGAGAACGATTTTCAAGTACTTTCCAGGTTCAAGTATTTATTAACACCAAAGAATTTACAAAAAGTCGAAAGAAGAAAGCTAATTGAAGAAGTGAGAGTATGCACTACATCTTTAACGTGATAAAGGTGGACGGACAAGCTCGCTATTGCTTCTTGCAGCACAGAGAATTTAAGGTAAAATCTGTTTAAAATATTTGGAAAGAGAAATAGAGAAGCTTCATTTTTATACTTGGAGTACAACGCCATATTCTTCTAATTGATTCGGATTTCTTTCGAAATAAATTCGCTGCATTTTAAAGGCTTATAATGTTATAATTTATAAGTTATTGTAGCATTATAATGGAGGCTCAAAGTACTTGAAAACTGCTCATGAGCAGAATATAAACATCATCTGATTCTCACTAGGAGGAAAGTAATACTCAGCATCCCTGTTTTTGTTTAGGTATACAAATTCAGGTTGCAAGAGAATGGTATTTAAAAGCATCAACTATTTTCATGGATAAAATGCATTGTTTTGTGTTATCCTAAATTCTTGCGATAGATTTTACGGTTTCAAAAAAGCCTGTGGATCATGGTTTTCACGTAATTTTTACTTGTAACATTTCAGATTTCGTCATTTTCGAGTATATATAAGATTAGGACTCCATGCTGAACAATTAAGAAAAAAAATTGAGTGACAAGTTAAGAGGATCGGGAACACCAAAATTGGACCAGGCTGTAGACCGAATCCAATTTCATTGGTGTTTCTAGGAATTTTTATATTCATTTTTTTTTCTTAATTGAACAAGCATGGAGTCTTTCTATTTATCAATGATATAGCATTCATACATAAACTTAAACTATCCAATTTCAAAATATTCGGGGCACTATCCAATTTAAAGATAATTGGATACTTCAGCAAAAATTCAAGAAAAATCAATCTGCAAGCACTATTGGATTGTGAGGTCATGTGTATGCTTGTCATGCCCATGCTAGGGGTAAACCAACTGGAGGTCTTTTTCAAAGGCAGGATACAACAATATTTGGAAAAAAATCAGAGACATTTTCTTGAATTGCCAATATCTTCCATGTGGCTACTGATGAGAACAGACCACATGCCTGTACCCAGTATTCTCCTAGGGGGGAGACTCCCCTATTTTTTGCAGGGGTGCTCCTAATTGTCTTTCATATTACGAGGGAAAATATGTCTGAAATTCAGGCCACCAACAAGTGTGATTTGCTTCATTTGCTAGAAGGGGCCTCTAAGAGGTACCTATCTAAGTTTTCAAATTTTACCTAGCCTGCGTAGCGGCTGTAAAGGGAAGGGGAGGTAGTCAGGGTGAGCAAAAACCGGAAATAGTGCAGGCCTCAAGGCTACCCAGGCTAAATTTTACCCCCTAAAAGGTACCAGAGGCTGCCCCAAAAATAGGGGAGTCTTCCCCCAGGGAGTATTTCAACATTTGAAAAATTATCCATTCACTAATTCCAAATTCATGAATGAGTTGGCTCATAGAGCCCTTTGATTGCTATTGAGACAGCCGAGAAACTCCAATAAAGTATCTTTAGGGCCATCCCAGATAAGGAATATGTCATCAATAAACCGCTTGTAAAGCACAATGTTACTTGAAAATTGGTCTACGACATCCTTTTCCAAATAGTACATGAATGCATTAGCGGCTGTGACGGCAAAGGGGTACCCATAGCTATCCCAAAAGTCTGATGATAAACATCTTCGCTAAACGCGGTTTCAAGAAAATTATTCTCAAACACCAATCTAGAGAACTGAATCAAAAGAGGAGTTTCAGGTGCTTTTGCCGCGCGCAGCAAAAGATCAAGAGCGATTATCGCCTTCTTAATGTCAACATTAGGATAAAGGCTGATTACATCAGCTGTGACAAGAAAGCAATTAGGCGGCAGCCTGATAGACTCCAATAGTAGAATCAATTCTCCAGAATCCCTAAGAACAGTGGGCATTTTAAGCCTAGGCTTTACAAATTCATCAACAAAGATGCTCAGAGGCCTAGTGATGTAACTATGCGAAGCGGCAATAGGTCTACCCACCATGGGGTTTTTGTGAATCTTAGGAATGATGTAAAATTTAGCAGGAGAAATAAAATGATCGTAACTGCGCAAGAATTTTTCGGCATTGTCAGTTATAAAACTTTCATAAGTACGCATTAACTTTTCGCGAGTGCTGATTACGTGACGGTGTTTCAAACCCCATTCCTCTAAAGTGACGATAGAATACGATTGCCTGTCATTCAGCTGTCTAAGAGTCTCAGTCCTTACCCAATCAGTAGAAACAAGCGCTGGGCCGAGATTTTTATCTGTACCCAGAACGCGGATAGATTCGTCTGTTTTGATAAGTCTGAGTTCAGTCACGATCCACCGAAGAAAGGTTATTCCTCCAATGTGGTTTGTTAATGCTGATGTTTTGCCGTAAATCCTTACGAATACTGCACAGCTTGTCCTCAAGATCTGGATTCTCGCGTGGGGGATTCCAGTCTGATTTAACATAAAGTCTCGGGTTGAAATCTGGATCATCCGGCTCTCCCCGAAATCTATCATGTAGTCGGACGCTGCTACAGAAGCTCTGAATTTGCGCTTCAAAGACATACAGGCAAGGACGTTTAAGCGTGGGCCTAAATTTAAGTCCCATTCCGATGATCCTGGCCTGGCGATCAGTCAAACGCGTAGAAGTGAAATTGTGGAATTCCGAATTACGTGGCAGGAGGTCGAATAAGGGTCGTTTAGCCATTGAGTAGAGCCATTTCTCGCGAGCGGTTCTACTATCTATGTTCCGTGGCCGGAATCTCGGCCTCGCAAGTTTTTTGACATGGATACTCGCCGACCACTACGACCCTTTCTGCCTGTGGAAGAAGGTCCAGCTGCGTTCTTGTTTACATTGGTCGGTTTGCGGCTTTGGCGACCGCCTGATGGATTTTTCTTTGTGCCACCAAGACGTACAACCTCAGCCTTCACAATTTCCCGTATAGATTCCTCGGTTAACTTGAACTCGGTCTCCATATGGGAACCCGACTTGGCCTCCTTCTCTTCCTTTTCCAGAGCTGTTTTAAGAGCTTGCGAGGTTTTTAGAGCTGTGCACTCAAAATAGAAATCCTCCACAAACTTGACGGCAGCTTCGGCCATCAAATTGGCTCTCTCCGCAGACTTTTTCGTCCTTTAGTGGGAAAGAAGACCTCCACTTGGCTATTGCAGAGTCCAGATTATTCTGAACCTGAGCGATTGAGGCCTGGAGTTTTGGAATTTCCTCTCGCTGGCTTGTGATAGCTGCGTCCAGAAGCTTGAACTCTGCTTCGCGGAGAATACCATCAAACTTCTCCTGGAGCTCGTCGGACTTGCCTTTGGCGATGACTCGACGAATCTTCAGGCCCTTTGGAACTTGGCTAACTGTTGCCTTCTCCTCCAAGAATAGAACTCGAGCGCGGGCGCTCGAAAGGGCTTTTTCTGCCTCAATTTTTGCATGGACTTTCTTCTTGAGAATGTCTTTAAATGCCGCGTCTATTCTTGGAGAGCTCTCTTGTTTTGCCGATTGATCACAGTCGCTACGGTTTTCTGAGACGGTTTTCTCTCTAGCATTCGACTGCCTTTCCAAGGAAGCATCCCTGCTCCTCTGTCTTGTAGAGAGAGAAAGTTTGGTTTTCGGCTCCTTGGCTTCAGATCGGCGTTGGTCCTCCATAATGTGGCTTCTTCTAGGTAGATAATACAATTTTTTTAACGGTGACTAGCGAGCAGCACAAGGAGTGACACTTGAAGTTGTAAAAGTAATTTTCATTTAATTCCGACGCGTTTCGCCTCTAATGGAGACTTCTTCAGAGAATAACTTTTTACAACATGTATAAGGCATATATAACACGTAAATTACTAACGTGCCTGAAACTAATCTTCCTGCGGAAGTGACTAGCTATGCCGTACAGGACGTTCCTAAACGCCCAGTATGTTATTGTACGTGTTCTTGTAATAAGTTTTTTGGGGGCCATACGATTAGCGCTAATGATTCAGAGTTTTTTCGCGCCCCGGCGGCTGGCTTACGATCGTTTTGTTGTTTGTTTGAGGATTCAGTGAAATACCGTCTCACTTTTATGCAAAAAACTATGCAGCGCAGTTTCCAAACGCCTCCGGACTTCCGATTTTGGCAAAGGTACAGTATTTTTTAAATTTACTAACCTGTAATTCTCAGAATTTCAAATTATTTTATTAATTTCGCTCGAGGAGAAGCTTAACTGAGGAGACAAACTGACTGAGGAGAGAAGCTACAACTCTTGAATGCTTGATTATTTGTAGGTTCCCAAGATATTTTCTGGTTATGATAGGGTGTGCTTCACGGTCATATAACAGGCAAGTGGAGAATTTAATCAAAGACAAATCAATCCTCAGTTGTAGGGCAAAGTGAGTTTATGTTGTAGGGTTAAGTTTTTAATAGGCAAACTTTACATTTCTTTTTGTTCTGTCATGGTTCAGCTAAATTTCCCTTTTGACTGGAAAAAGTGTCCAGAGAAACTGAAACTGTAAATGAAATGTCTAACAATTAGGGACTGGTCATAAAGTACAAGGGGCCACAATGTTTTGCCTGCAAAAAGGGGTGGGCCAAAAAAAATTAAGCCATGCATTTGGGGTGGGCCACATAGAAATCAAGCTGGCTTTTATTATGCCACCAGCCAGGTGCAATTTTCTATAACAACTATCTAATATAGAGCCTGGTAACTGTCTAATACAGCCTGATAGTCTGACAACAACTGCCTTGTGTCTTTTTATATGTCTTGCCTCCCAGTTTTTGGAGGCTATGGCCTTTTGCATATTCTAAGAAAAAGTAGAAAGGGAGTACAAGGGCAACAATAGCCTATTGTAGCTATTGTTGGGTCATTTATTTCTGCTCTATTGTTGGGTCATTTATTTCTGCTCTTGCAAATAAGAGTGAGCCATTATATTGGCCAACAAGAGAGGGTGGGTCGCATGAAACGTTACTTGCTGTTATATCATTTTTTCGACCCACCCCCCCTGCACTAAGACCAGTCCCTTAGATTCAACGCGGCAAAAGTTGGACATCTGAAAACAGGCCTGAAAGTACTTAATAAAAACCAAAGTTGCTGGGAACTACTCACAAGTGCATCATTCTTAGTTAAAGGGGATCGATTTTATTGAATTTAGTTTTCTTAGAACAAATACAATTTCCCTCATGATATTTGGCCTTTCAAGCTTGGGGTCTCTTGATGCAATATATTTCAGTTCAATAAAAACCACAGATAATTCATAGATAATTCACCATTTGTATATATAAGACTCCATGCTGTCCAATTAAGAAAAATTGGATGATTCAGAGGAACTCTAAAATTGGACGGACCGCAGGCCGAGTCCAATTTGGGGTTCCTAGGAATCATCCATTTTTCTTTATTGGACAAGCATGGATTCCTGTTATTTATTAAATATATAGTGAATGATAAAATGCAGAAATTGTCCAATTTCAGCACGTGCGATCCAATTTAAACATAATTGGACAGTTAATAACATGGATTTCGCGCTGGCTATATAATTAAAAATAAATAACAACCTTCAATCATTTGTTCTGTGACTTGTTTAATTTTTCCTTGCAAAAAATGATAATAATGTTAATTAACGAAGAAATCAAAAACATCTTCGCTTGCGTTTCAAATGGGGAACACTGTGAGAATTTAGCTGGCACTCCCTGGCCCTGCAGTCACTCAATGGAATATACTCAGTAATGACTGTAGCCAGAAACACATAAAATGTGTGGTTCCAGAAAGTATTTAAGGAAGGGATTCGAAATTCTAGAGCAATTTTCTTAAACTTTAACTTTAATTTAATTAATTGCCACTATCAAGCTAATCCGGCAATGGGTGGTTGACGACAATGTGCATGCGCGCGACAAGGAAAAAAATGCATTAATAAGTAAATAATAGATAAATAAATAAAATGAGTAAGATTAACCGATAAAAAAAATAGATCAAATAGTAATCATGTGCAGATGTCGTAGAACCGCCATTACCGAATTAGCTTGCCAGGGAGGCTTGATGGGAACACAGGCAATAAAGGGGTGCCTGGAAAAATGCATTGAGGAAGGCTGTTCAAAACTAAGACAGACCTGACAAAAAGAGGACTTGTGGACATTTACAGTGGAGTAAATTCCATACAGATACTCAGCTATTTTCCTTTGGAAATTCCAGGGTGGGGAGAAGGGTGGGGAGATGAAAAATTGAAATTCTGCTGAAAAATGGAGGGGCTGCCCCTCCCTCCCTCAGCTCTGCCATCCATGTGGTATGGTTACTAAATACTTGCCAAGACAGAATTTTGTTCAAGGGTGCCCCTCTCCTCTGACCCCCCCCCCCCCCCCCCCCCCGAAAAAAAGTATTCTTCTGCAGTGGAATTTCCAATAAATTTTAAAAGGTATGAATAAAAAGACCAAATTTGCAGGCATTTATTTAGGCATTTATCGCGTTCAATATAACACCGAGTTAAGACTATAGCCCTCCCTTCGAATTGTTCGCTTTCATTGTTTAAGTGCCACCGAAAACAGCAGAAATTTAACCAACTTCCCCCGAACGGATTTTCACACGCATTTCTCACAATATGTTCCTGAGAATTTGCTGTATAAAAATCCCATGTTGCATTTTTTCCAGGTTAAAAGCTAAATTGACAGGTCTAAATCTGTCATTTCTGTGTTACACCTTCCTACCCATAGCTTGACCGAGGTAAGGGGCCGACCATTTGACGTTTGTGGGGGGTGTTTTTTTTTTTGTCAGTGCAAGATTTTTTTTATAACTATGTTATGCGGTGAAATTTTTTTTCCCAATAAGAAAAAAAGTGTTTTAGTCACCATTTTGCTGTGTAGGAATTTTTTTGCAAGAATTTTTCAAAAAAGCCCCAAGAGTTAAATGGTCGCCCCTAATGTGCTTCTAGACAAACTTATACGTGATACGCTTGCGTGAGATGTGTGTATTTCAACAACTCTATTCCCCACTTAGAAGGTGACTGACTATAAATAGGCGCTTAACGAATATTGCTTTCGCATTGAGTTTCTGCTTTTGTGTTGCTCGTGTCTCTCTTCGTCTTTAGGCGAACAAAGTTGTGGCCTTTGGAAATGCGTTGGAAATGTTCTTACGTTCGACTTGCTGTACTCCTCATAATTATATGTGTTTTATTAGTTGTTGCGGTTTACTTGCCCGATGCGAACCTGATTATACGGCCAAGTATCAAATCTGAAAAGTCTATACGAACACACAAGTGCAACACCTCGAGGAATGTCGAAGGAAAACATCTAACGAAAATACAAGAATTGCAAAGTGTTTCGTTTTCGAGATTCCGAAGATAATGTTCTTGATATCTGCGGTGCGGACAGCCCTATTTTAGGACAAGACATTTGCGATGAAAACATAGCGCATGTAGTTATGCTTGATAATGGTCACTGGGCTTACCAAGGAACAATAGCGTATCCGTACGTTGAGCGCACTATGCAGTTCTGCCTCCATACAGTCACTAATTTTCTAGATTCTAAACGAATTCCATATTTTGTAGACGCCGGCGTGGCACTGGGAGCGATCAAAGTGCGAGGCCTATTTCCTTGGGACGCGGGCGATGTAGACATGTTTGTATATTATGAGAATCTAACTGCTTTTTATCCTGTGATGGACAAGTATGCGATAGATAACAGTTTTACGGCATTTCATCTAGCGGATCAAGTGCAATTCTATTGTGTTCCACCTCGTATTGGAAGAAAAATAGGCGGAGGTCTTTCGTTGTTTGTACATCCTGGAAAACCAGAAAAAGGACGGGAGTTTATTAAGATAAAGACTAACGGGCGCTTGATTTCGTATGGAAAGGATATTTTTAAGGTTACTGAGGACCTTCGCAGCACGTCCTCGGAAAAAACAATAATACACGTCCTTAGTTTAACCAAAACATGTCAACCTATATATCGTTGGAAAGCTTATAGAATGGACTAGCGGGCTATGGCAAAAAAGAAATCTCTTTTTGATATCTGTATTTTTTTTAAAGCATTGATTGAATATTTTGGTGTGCCATTTTCACGAGCTAACGCTGTCGAACTACTGGACCTTGACTCCCAAGTAACATATTATTTTAATCCTTAAAGGTGTTTCTCAAAAACCGTGTCTGCGTTTTTTAAAATTTTGTCTAGTTCAAAAGTTATGAATTTTTAAAATTTTTAGAGCGTGAAAATTCAATAAAATTTGACCTTCAAAATTTAAAAGTTTGATAACTTTTGAACAAAGCAAATTTTAAAAATCGCAGACACGGTTTTTGAGAAACACCTTTAAGGATTAAAACAATGTGTTACTTGGGAGTCAAGGTCCAGCTGTTCGACAGGGTTATCTCTTGAAAATGTCACGGACGATTTTTTTATAACACCTTTAAAAAAATTATATTATGAAAAAATTATTTCTTTTTGCCATAGCCCGCTAGTCCATTCCATAAGCTTTCCAACGATATATAGGTTGATATGTTTTCGTTAAAGTAAGGACGTGTATGATTGTTTTTCGAGCACGTGCGCGAAGGTTCTCAGTAACCTTAAGACATGCCGTGGCTATTATACAGAATATTATTTACAACATCGAATGTATCGTGGTAACAAAATTGCTCACTGTACACGAGAAGGCCACAACGCATGTCTGCCAGACTTTAGAACAGTAGGGCGTCTGAAGGGCACAGCGGGGACGTTCAAAGAGTTTTTCTGTAGAGATGCTTGAAGGAAGCTAGGAATGCTGAAATGTCCAACTTTGTAGGTTAGATAATGATAATATCCAAGCCGAAATACTGCTGTAAAGAGGGGCTTAAAATCAGAATCATTGCCACAAGGGAAAATGTTGAAAGCGGGCAAATTTAGACGGAAATAAAAACGGGACACGAACAGCGCAGGAAAGAGGGTTGAAAATTGGTTCACTTGGGAGAATGACCAAAATTTAGTTATGCAGAAGTGTTTTCCAATATTATTAGAGAGTTTAAGAATCGACGGGAACGACGACGTCTCACTATAAACTTCGTCTACTTTTTCTTCACATTTCTCAATATTAATTATCCGTTTCTAATTTTCACTTTTGCACTCAAACCTTGATAACAGCAAATTCGCATCCATTCTCAAACATATCAAACAAAAATATTACAAAATCGTCATCCACGTTTCCGCGCTTACCAGAGCGTTAAACACGACAGTTTCACGTCGCGGTTCAGGAGAAAACAGTTGAAATGTAGATTTCTCGTTCTCGTTGCCGTTTGTCGCATCTTAAAGTCCCTAATAGCGAATGGGCTCTGAGTCAATAGCTATTGGCTTAATTGACTCAGAGGCCATGACGGCGAGAGGAATAATTGTTTTAGTCAAAATAGTCACATTAGTAGGTCAATTTGTATAATAAACCAAAAACGCCAAACCATGGTTTTTGGTCATTTGCCTTTTTCTGGCTTTGGCAATCCGACACTTCTCGCTACTAGTAGGCTATAACTTAAAGCCTATTAGTAGCTCAACCAATTAAAACGCAGCATTGACGATAGACCATTAGTAATATATTCTCGCTGACTACCTATTATCACAACGCGAAGCTAAGTTATGGGAGATCCGCGGACTGCTGTGGTAATAGGCAGGCAAACGAGAAGCTGTAAGGTTGCAGGACAACCAACACCAGGGGAGGAGGGTGGGGCGAAACGAGCTCAAAACCCGGAGCGTCCCGTCCAAGGCGCTGACTGTGTGAAATGAAACCTCGAGGTAGGGCGTATTTAACCAAGGGCCGCAAAGCATGGTGGGAACCCCCTAGGGGTTACAAAGTTATTTTATAACACGCTTAGCGATGTTCTAATTAGTTAGTTCAGCTCTCGCTGACTACCTATTATCACAACGCGAAGCTAAGTTATGGGAGATCCGCTCCCTGCTGTGCCCTATACGTTGGCTGACTAATTTCGCCTGCCAAGTAACTTACTCGACACACCCCCAAAAATCTCTCTAAATATCCCCAAACTCCTTCCAAATTACCCCAAAACTCAAAACGATCCCTCCCCAAAACTAACGTAGGGGATATCCCACACCCAATAATCAGACATATAAACCAATCAAACTCTTTATTTTTGTAAGTTTAAATAGCAAGAGAAAAACTGTCCCGCTGAATGCCAACTGAGAGCTGCGGAGAAAGTTCCTCAACCAAAGATAGGAGGGCATTTACCGAAGAAACGCGCGTGTAATGCTCTGCCATGGAGGTACTACGCCATCCTATATACTGCGCTATCTGGTCCGATGTACAGCCAAGTTGCTTAAGGGTATTAGATAAGCCTACCCGAAAACTATGCGGTGTCTCACCGCCATATATCCCCGCAGCTCTGAAGTGCAAACGCAAACGCCCTGAAACCGCTGAACTAAAAAAAGGGCGTGTGGACACTCTTTTTTTATTCTCTGTGACCCTAAAGAGGAAAGACTCACTATCAAAAGGAACGTTTAAAGCTGTACAAGAAGTAATATAATAAGTGAGCCAAAACACCGGACATACTCTCTTGTCCGGAACTGATAGGAGAACAAAAGATCTAGAGACACCAGCCGAACGCAAAGATTTACCAAAAGTGAAATGAAGTAGGAAACCCTCACGATCCTTTAAACGAAAGACCTGGCCAAAACGCAAACGACCCAAATCTGACGCTCTATCGCCAGAGAAAAAATGTGTCACAAAAAAGGTAGTATCTCTGACAAGCATATATTGTTCTAGAGGAGAAAGTTGAGAACTCCCCGCAATACGACCCCGTAAGTGTGAAACGAGCTGGCAGAACTTATCGTAAAACACAGGAATCGCCTGACGCGGTTTTACAGCGTGCTGAGCTTGCTCCTCCTTTACAAACTTAATGTAATCCTTCACCTGAGGATGCGAAGCAGGATTACAGTTATCTGTGCGACCTAATCTATTAAAAATTGCTCTGAGTTTCCCTACATAACTGTCTACAGTGCCAGCTGCCAGGTGCTTTGGGCAGGAACAACTACTTCCCAAGCAGTCACTTTCGTGTAATATCTGTTTTCCTTTTTTATCTTTACTAATTAGAAACATAATCAAATCATCAGCTGTAGCGGCTAATAACACCTTCGGTGGAGCCAAACGACTAAGGAAATTGGCTAAGCTGACTTCTAAAGCATCTTTTTGCCGCTCATAGGGCTTTTCGTGGACCGTTGTTTTAAACTTTTCAAAGCGATGACTGATTGCTTGAAAATCAATAATATCTTGACTGTCACTATTGTTGCAAACCCCTAAAGGGGTTGTAGACCCACAAACTTGACAATAGTTGGCGTCGCTATCGTTAGGATAGAGACACGCCTTGCATTTCAAAGCAGGTTTCCAAGGGCGTGGAGTCTATAATGAAAAATAGGTGTAAACACTCATGTAGTAAGGATACAACGGAAGGCCCATAAGTCCCAAGGCAAAGACGCAGGTACGAAAACAGGGGAAGCGCGAGAGGGGTAAAGAAGTGTTGACTTGGAACCCCTTTTTCCAAGGAGTAGGCTATCCACCGCAAAAGACTGTAACATAGCCCACCAATAGCGAAGCGGAAACAGCCGTGGAACTACGATAGTGAACGTAAGGTCCTGACGAAAGTCAAACAGAAACCTTAGTAGTGGACCAATGAGCACATAGGGCGGAAAAACATAGACGTTGTGCTCTCGTGAAGGGAAAGGCTGCGCGAAGACGTTAACTCCAGCTGAGAGGGGGGTTCTCCATGGCGTATAGTGGGGGAGTGGACGCCCCGAGCGATCCCTCTGACAGTTACTGTCCAAAGACATGAGATCGAAAGTGTGAGGACCAAACTTGGATTCTACCAAGACCCAGGCTTCCTTGGACAACATAGAATCGAGGCCGGAACACACCCTAGACGGGCCATCTGCGGGGTTCTCGGATGATGGGACGTGCTTCATGGTTAGTGCGAAATTAAAGGTACGGGACAAACTTTCGATCTCTTTCAGTTCCACATTAACACAGGAGCTCTTACAGCCACCATTTTCCCAAGCGGCCTTGAGCGTGGCGCTATCCGTAGAAACGCCAACTCTTTTGTCACTGATGGCATCATGAAAAGAGTGCAAAGCACACTTCAAGGCTCTAGCCTCCAGAACATTGATATCAGCCTCTGGGTCTAGCCAATAGTCGCGCACGGTATGTTGATGACCCTCTGAAAACAAAATCGCGCCCCACGCCCTCTTGGACGCGTCACAGCATAACTTAATAGCGAGGTGTTTCTCTGAACGCCATGGTAAACACCCAGTCCAGTTATCGATGAATCTCCACTCCAGGATCTCTGTCTTCAACGGTCCTTCTACATGAATAACTCGTGCATTCCTGGCAAACTTCCCAATAGCCTTGAAGATCTCTCGCGCATAAAGTCTGCATCCTGGAATTGCTAGGCTAAAAGACACCGCTTTCCCTGCGAAACGCTGTAAACTCTTAAGAGAGGTTGTATCAGACTGTAAAATCTGCTCTCGCAAAGCGATAAATTTCTGCTTTTTATCACTAGGTAGAAAGAACGCCTGGCAAATCGAGTCAGAAATAAAGCCCAAAAAACGGATGGAAGTGGTAGGCTTGAGAGAACTTTTGCCAATATTGATGTAATATCCAGCGGAGATTAACAGGGATAGTACAATATAGAGACTTGCTTCTGCCAGTTGCTCACTAGGCTGCACCTGCTGAGAATTGAAGGGAAACAACTGGCCAACATGTCTATCGTCAATATACTGCGAAACCGGAGCGCCAAGCGACCTTGCAGCACTGGTAATAACTAAACCCAGGTTATGGTACAAATACGCACTCGCTTTCCAACCGAATGGTAGAGTGACAAAAACATAATAGATCCCATCCCAAGCAAAACCAAAATACTTGTAAGAGTCTGGATGTACGAAGACATGTTGGTAACCGCTCTTATCGTCACACGAAGACTGGAAATGCCCTGGCAGTACGTATCGAGGGAGATCACACAAGTGGTCTAATTTGAAAGGGAGATCTTTGATCCACAGGTTCAAAAACCTCTCGTCGTGGCACAAGCGAGGTTTTGTGGGTTCTACTGTAAGGGGAAGGACCAAATACGGTGGGGCGCACTGTCCTACACTTCCGATACGGGAAATTACACCTTGTTCCAGCCAATTCTTAACAGTAGAGGAAACAAAATCTTTAAACTCTTCACAAGAGACGGAATTGCTAAATAGAGCAGAGGGCGGAGTAGGAGAGTTGTAGGAGCGACCCTTAAAATTTCCACAAAATGGCCGGAAGAAATCAGTAATACGCACACCCTCTTCAATAATCTTAATAAGGTCAGCGTGTTCGCAGGCATGGTGATGGATGAGAGAACTCCAGACTTCAGGATGCCTGTGTATATTCCCCGCTTGGAAACGATCTGGATTTCTAAACCGAAGTTCCGAAACCCTAGCGAGATGAGGCTTTTTTGCAATGACTGAGATAGGAATGGTGGGGCCAACGAAGGTTATAGGTTCCCCAGCGACGTTACACCATACGTCATTTTGTCCAGAAACCACCTAAGGGAAAATAAAAAATAAAAAACTTTAAACGAAAAACTGAGGGAGTGGATACGCCGCGCAAGGGAACCTAACCTACGTTGACCCCAGGAACTGGAAAATCAGTGAAGGACCTTCAGTAAGCCCCCCTAGGGTCAAATAAAAAATTACGCGCACCTAATATAGCGGAAAGATAAACACACTATGAATAGATAACACCTTTTATTTTAGAACAAGCTTATAGACGCATTACAATCAGAGTGACGCGTTCTCTAGAAGCGACGCGTTCTAAGAGCGACGCGATCTCACATCATTATTAGAGCAATCTCTAGCGAAATGGCCATACTTTCCACATCTAAAGCACTGAGCCGCTCCACGACCTGCACGACCCCGAAAAGGCTGGTAAGGCTGGAAATATCCATCCATCTCCCTCATGGAAGGGTGTTGAAATGTGACTCCCCCCAAAAAATAAAGTATTATATTTGCATGGAAGAAATTTACCCCCCATCCCTCTTGAATTTCAAATCCCTTCCATTGGGGGGTGGATATTTTCTGGAACCACACATTTTCAATCTCTCTTGAGATCTCATGAGTTCGATCAGGATACTCAAAACCTGCATGGCTGGGAATGGGAATGCAACTAGGAATAATATGGGAGTAGCCAGATGTTAAGATGGCTATTTACCAAAACATCAAAATAGTTCTCTTTTTTTACAAATCAGCAAAATGTCTCAAAATGTTTTTCAGGGCATGTATTTAATTACTCTAATTCACAAAAAACGCCTAGCGTGTTTAAGGATTTTCCTTTACTAACCTAGTCAATCTGTCACTAGTTTTCCTTTAGAGCCCTAGAATTTGTACTTTATTAAGGTGGCTCCACTGAGCTGATAAAATTGTCAATATCTGGTGAACAAAACCACCAAATTTAGGTATGCAGTTTCCATCATGTTTATTTGATTAAAAACAGATTGGTTTGAGTGATAAACTGGAAAAATAAATAAAAATAACAAGAATTCATGGTTTTTGGTTGCCACGGAAACTGCATGAGCTGGAAGCAGCAAGTAATCAACCATCATGCAGCAGCTCTATGATAAAATAAATCAATGTTTGTTCAAAATTGTACTTAGAATGCGCTTTCTTTATACCAGCCAATTTACCATACCTTTCCATTTAAAGCCCTAAACTTGGTTCTTCAGAAATATTAAGGTGATTTTCACCGAGCTTTTTGAACACCTATCTGACAAGTAGGACTAAAATTTTAAGTATGTGGTAGTGATGGATATATTATTTAAACAAAGCATTTTGATTTGATTTTATAACTGGCAGGTGAAAAAATGATGAAAATAATAGGAATAAAGGTTTGGTTGCCATGGAAACCAAGTGGGCTTGAAGTGGCATTTACTCAACTATTTCACGGTAGCCCTGAGATATAAAATAAAGCAAGTTCACATGTAAAATCATGCAATATGTATAAAAATAAGCTAATTTCAGTGTATTTTAAGCCGTTGCTATGGCAACGGATGACGTCAGGGGGCATATATAACATAATAATAGTCACGTTAGCTATGCCTGTCACGTTGCTAAGTTTGGTCAAGTTTGGACTTTAGATAGATTTTGTATATCACTTTTCCTATTCCATGTTCACCACTGTTTTGGTGCCACTCTTGTCTCCATTGGTGGTAATATATAGATTTAGCCACTTGCTAAAAGCGGAGCTCTCGGGTACATATTTTTCTGTTAACGAGGCAAAAAGGTTGCCATTGTACATAGGCGTAGTCTTGCGCCGTCACATCACTCGACTTGCACTTGCACCCCATTGCCATTTTGATAGTCTGGTTGTCTGAGGTTCATCCCTTTCCGAGGCATATTCTTTTTCTCTTGTGATGACGTCATCGATGACGTCATCCCACGTGACCATGCAGTTGCACCCCCTTTGCCACTTAGATAACTTCACCCAAGTTTGGTTGTCTGAAGTTCATCCCTTCCCTTCCTTTCTCCTGTGATGACGTCATCGATGACGTCATACCACATGACCATACAGTTGTAACCCCCTTGCCACTAACAAAACTTCACCCAAGTTTGGTTGTCTGAGGTTTATCCCTTACTGAAATATGTTCTTTTTCTCCTATGATGACGTCATCGATGACGTCATAACACGTGACCATACAGTAGCACCCCCCTTGCCACTTAGATAACTTCACCCAAGTTTGGTTTTCTGAGGTTTATCCCTTCCTGAGATATGTTCTTTTTTTCCTTTGATGACGTCATCGATGACGTCATACCACGTGACCATACAGTTGCACCCCCCTTGCCACTAACACAACTTCACCCAAGTTTGGTGGTCTGAGGTTTATCCCTTCCTGAGATATGTGCTTTTTCTCCTATGATGACGTCACCGATGACGTCATACCACGTGACCATACAGTAGCAACTCCCTTGCCACTTAGATAACTTCACCCAAGTTTGGTTGTCTGAGGTTTATCCCTTCCTGAGATATGATCTTTTTCTCCTATGATGACGTCATCGATGACGTCATACCACGTGACCATACAGTTGCACCCCTCTTGCCACTTAGATAACTTCACCCAAGTTTGGTTGTCTAAGGTTCATCCCTTCCAGAGATATATTCTTTTCCTCTTTTATGACGATCATCGATGACGTCACGTCACGTGATCATGTTACAGCACCCCCCTGGTAGCACAGAGAAAATACCCCAAGTTTGGTTGTCTTAGCATGTTCCCTTGAAGAGAAATAATTTTTTTCTTAGTATACCACAGGGTTCCCATGAGTTTCCGCGTACGGCGGACGGACGGACGTACGCCGGACGGACGTACGCTATATACCTTTTATACCATATCTCAAGAATTCATATCTCAAGAAGGGAACCACCTATGGCAACCAAACTTGGACACATTCATCTTTTGGGCGATACCATTTCAACGCCCTAATCATTTGACTTGGTGCCGTCAATAACGTAAGCAAAATGAGCGAGAAAGCCCTTGACGTTTCAAAATCAACTCCATAGTTATGCTAGACGTTATTTCCTTAGGTATGGTGCTCCGCTTGCGCGGGCCTTCGGCCCGCGCAGGAGCTCCGCTATTATTTTGTAGGCTTAAAATTACTTAAATTTGACCGTTTAAAAATCATAACTTTTTTGTTTGTGGGCTGATTTCGAAATTTTTTTCGCCAAAATGTTATTCACAACCAGATCTATCCATTTAGGCCTTCAGATTACATGGGTAACAATGTTTTAAAAATGACCCGTCCTCCCTACTTTCACCACTGCTCCAATGGTCACTGCATATAACTTGCTTTTTCCAGTTGATGTCTTCATTCATCAGAACTTTCTTATATCCAGCTTGTAAGATAGGACTGAATGGGAGTGTATAGTATGTAACTCCTTTCGTCCGGTAACTATTCCAACACAGAGCACTGGCGCAATTCCAGTGCCATCCCTCAGTCGCGGCCGCCATCTTGGAAATTCCGTCCGGCAAAAGTCAAAACTAGTGCCCAGACCCTCACGGATGAAATCGGGCAATGGCGGAGAATGGAAGTCGACTAAATTTGCTCATTCTCAGCGAAAATCTGAGTAAGGAAAAGGAAAAACCTTCTTTGAGTCTCGTTTTGGGTAAATATATAAAGCAACAAAGATTTCTCCACGAAGTGAGCAGTCGTGAAAAGATTTAAATAAGCCTCGGTGAACTGGAAGAATCCAACTGGAAGATGGCGGCAAGCAAACAGCTCAAAGTCTATTGGTGTGTCAAAAAGTGTAAATCCTAAGCAGTTCTTCATATTGAAGGAAGGAAGAAATATGTCTTTTCACCGAATCCCAAATCAGAGAGTGAGAAGGAGATGGCTTCGGGCTTGCTAAAGAAGCCGACATCACCGACAGTATGCGTGTAATGAGTCGACACTCTCCTTCAGGCTTACCCCACCGAATTACTCGTGGGGGAAAGACTCTTTGAAAGGTTAAGAAGTAAGCTTATACACAAAATGAAGACACAAAAAATAGAATGAGATTGGAAGAAAAGTTTATTATAAAAATGATGAGATTGTGGATATTAGCTGAAGATCGGGCTCATAAAATTGTCACAGAGCACTGTTTCAAGAATAATATATAGATTTAGGCACTGTCTAAAAGCGGAGCTCCCAGTCAATTTTATGCCATTTATAAAGCTTGGCGTCATCGTTGATGTCTCTATGACGCACACATCATTCATGAGACCACTTCGTTGCAGTCCTCTGGTGACCTAGACAATTCTACCAAATTGGTTGTCTTAGAGCCTTCCCTTCACGAGAAATACATTTTTCAAACATAGATGACGTCATCAGTGACGTCCCATCACGTGACCATTTTGTTCCGCTCCTCTGGTGACCTAGACAATTCTACCCAAGTTTGGTTATCTTAGAGTCTTCCCTTTACCAGATATAATTTTTCGAGCAAGAATGGCGTCATCGGTGACGTCACATCACGTGACCACTTTGCTTCGATCCTCTAATGACCTAGACAATTCTACCAAGTTTGGTTGTCTCAGAGTATTCCCTTTACGAGATATTAATTTTTCGAGCAAGGATGACGTCATCGATGACGTCACATCACGTGACCATGTTATTTTGCTCCTCTAATGATCTAGACAAGTCTACCTAAATTTGGTTGTCTTACAGCCTTCCCTATATAATAATAATAATTGTTTAATAAAGCCATATCGCAGCAATTGCTGAATTACAAGGCCGGTCAGAACACTAATTACAATATCGATATTACATAAGTATAAATATTATGGTACTGAAATGCTATTTACAGTTGGCTCTGATATTTGATCGTACATAGATTTCCGAATCTGTTTGTTTTAGCCGTCACAGGTACAGTGGCGGACGAACCTGATCTCAGAGTATATGGCCTTTCGTGTGACACTTGTTGAACTAAGCTGCCCAGCAGAGGGGAGGAGGAGCGGGATCGCCTAAGAAATTTAATACATGCATCCTCTCTCCTCTGCTGTAGCGTCTTTAGGTCTGCTTGTGCGAGCGCATCCTCATACCGCAAATGAGGAGAAATGATCTTCAGCGCCCTTTTTTGCACCGATTCTATATGGTCACTCAGATACTGAGTGAGGCCAGCCCAGGCGGGGCACGCATATTCTAAGACAGACCTAATGACGCTGCAGAAAACAAGAATTAACTGGTTATTCGATAACCCACACTTCTTAAGTGCACGTAGTGCATACAAGCGTTTGCTGCCTTTCTTAACAATATGTATGACATGCTCGTTCCATGTAAGATTATCCGACAAATAAACGCCTAGCACTTTGTAGCAAGAGACCTTTTCAATCAGGGAATTACCAACCAGAAGAGGGGCTGGTGGAAAAGGGGAGTACTGTAGAAAACTAATACACATTTCTTTGCATTTTTTACTGTTAAGCACCATGCCCCTAGAGGAGGCAAAGGTGTAGATATCCGAAACAGTAAAATTCAGGTACGAAGGAGAAAGCCTGGGAACAAACTCCATGACAGTTGCGTCATCTACATATTTGATTCTATTAACACAGTTCGACGCCATTTTGTTCACAAGGATGCAAAATAGTAGAGGAGCCAATTTTGTCCCCTGGGGAGTTCCCCCATTCAGAGTTATAGGCTGGGAAAGGACTGCGCCTACCCTCACTCTCTGGTTTCTGCCGGTAAGAAAGGCAGCAATCCATCTGACCAAATGTGGTTCCACATCTAGGTCCTCAAGCTCACGCAGCAAGACGTTATGATCCACAAGATCGAAACCCTTGGTGAAGTCTGAGAAAAATATTCTGGCATACATCTCACCAGAATCAATAGTCTCCAAAATAGTGTGCAGCAAGTATACCAGAGCTTGCGTCGTGGATCTTCCTGGAAGAGCAAATTGCTTGATGTCGAGCTTGTCCCATACTCCTCTGAGAAGAGATTCAGCAGAAAAACCCTCAAGTACTTTAGCCAAAGGCGAAGTCAAAGAGACTGGCCTCAGATCACTATCTACAATCCTTGGAGGGCGGCATTTCGGGACGGGGGCCACAATAGCTTGTTTTAATTCTGATGGAAAATAACCCTGTTCCAACGAGGAGTTGTAAATATCAGCTATAGCAGGGGAGAGTTCAAACGCGAACTCTTTCCACACAATGTTCGGTATCAGCTCAGGACCGGGAGATTTCTTTATCTTTAAGGCACGTAGGGACTTATACACTGTGCGCTCCGTGACATACAGGTGCGCAGACACGGGTCCGTAAACCGGTGGGAGAGGCTCCAAAGGGCGGAAGTGAGCCGTCAGGCTGCCAAGGAACTCATTGAACCTTTGGGCGAGTGCGGCATCATCAGGAATGTCACTGCCAATCAGCTGAGACGTCCATTCATTAGGGCATGAGAGTCCTCCAAGTTCTTTAATGTCTTTCCACCAGCGAGTGGTATTTGAGTTCTGCAGTCCAGATACTTTATTGTCATAGAACCGTTTCTTGCATTCAGAACACTCTTTCTGCACTCTATTTCGAAGGCGCTTGAAGGTATCAGAGGATTTTCCCCATTTAACAAGGGCCTTCTGCCGCTGCACAATGAGTAGTTTTAAACTTGGGGTGATCCATGGCTTATCAGTTGTTGAGATCTTAACCTTGCTTGTCGGAAAAAATGTGTCAACAGCACTCATCAGAAAACTGTGTAGCAAGTCAAACTTTCCTTGTACATCAGGGACATTCTGGATTATTGACCAATCTGTTGTTGTTATCCACGCACCAAAATCTCTTATCCGACTGGGTCTAGTGTCACGCAATACTTTGGATTTTGCTTTCATTCTATGGGATTTATTACCACTTGCTGGATTGATTAAAAGTGCATTATGATCACCAGTTCCAATCTTAGGTAGTTGTACAGGTTTGGATAAGAGATTAGGCTTATTAGTAAAACACCAATCCAGGATGGAATCATTTCGAGTAGGCACCGTCACTATCTGCCGCAGACCCGTTGCCATGGTAATATCAGTTGATTTAATTCGTGTAGATGTTGGGTTGAAATCACCGGTTACCACTACCATTCCCTCGGGGTAGTTGGCAAGGAAAGTCTCAGTATTCTTCTGTATATGAGAAATCAACAGACCATTCTGCTCGGCAGAGCTGCTCGGGGGATGATATACAGCAGCAACCAATAGAGACGAAGTGCCTCTCGGTAGGCGATGTGGACGTACTTTTAGCCAGATTGACTCGATTTCATTCTCCAGAAAATCCTGCATAAGGTTAGACGGGTGCGTAGCCCTGACGTACACGCAGACTCCGCCGCCCTGGGCATACTTCCGGTCATTACGGAAACAAATAAAACCAGTAAGATCACAAGCCGAGTCCGGTATGTTGGAGTTCAACCAGGTTTCGGTTAGACAAACAAGAGACGGGTTGTTGATAGAAACGATAGCTTGCAACTCGATAATCTTGCCGGTGACTGATCGAATGTTCGCATAAAGAACGGGAGGGATTGATGCCGCTATTGGCGGGTTGCCTGTTGATTTCACCACAGGGTTACACTCAGTAATTCTCGTTCGACGATGTCGTTTACCACGAAATGGCTTTCGGATACCATTTTCTTCTAGCAATTTCCACACATCCGCTTTGAGGTGTTGTTTTGGCTGTGTCTTTCCGATGGACAGCAGAGTCGAACGGCTGTATGCAATACGAGCGGCCTGGTTGGATGACCCAAAATGGCGGACACGGTGACTCGTCTCGATGGACGTGGAGAACGGTCCAGGAAATGGCCAGAACACCTGAACGTTCGGAAATGAATAAGCCCAAGCCAATAGCGGCCAGTACCTCACAATATACAGCCACATAGTAACGTTTCGACAGGCAACAGAACGACACAGCAACAATTAAACAGAGCACAAAATATTCGTGGCAGCCATTACGACGCCGCTGACCATAGTCTGCCCTTCACGAGATATTAATTTTTCAAGCATAGATGACGTCATCGATGACGTCACATCACGTGGCCACTATATTTCACTCCTCTAGTGACCTAGACAACACTACCCAAGTTTGGTTGTTTTAGACTCTTCCCTTCACAATATATTAATTTTTCAAGCATAGATGACGTCACAAGATATTAATTTTTTAAGCATAGATGACGTCATCGATTACGTCACATCACGTGACCACTTTATTTCACTGTTCTGGTGACCTAGACAACACTACACAAGTTTGGTTGCTTTACAATCTTCCCTTCACGAGATATTAATTTTTCAAGCATAGATGACGTCACATCACGTGACCACTAGATTTCACTCCTCTAGTGACCGTGGTGACCTAGACAACACTATACCCAAGTTTAGCAACCTCGTTCCCAGGGTCTCCTCGGTCAGTTTTCAAAATGGCGGGTCGTGCCAGAGGAGACCCTGGCAAAGGCTGAACCACGTGACTTTGAAGGGACCACAGGAAACCCAAATTATATAAAACCAATGAGAAAAATATGGCGAAGATCAGCGTGAAAGAGAGCCTGCGTAGCAAGCGTTCTCGTGTGTTTTCAGGAAAAGAAAGCCGAGAAACAGAGGAGAAAGCGCGAGAAGTTCGACGAGCGAGTTTTCGCGTGGCCAAAAACTCGCTCGTCGAACTTCTCGCCGCTTTCTCCTCTTTGTTTCCCGGCTTTCTTTTCCCTGAAAACACACGAGAACGCTTGCTATGCAGGCTACGTGAAAGAAGACGGATGAAAATGAAGAATAACATGCAGAATCATTTTTCTCCAGGCGTGAAAACGTTTAAGGGTAAAAGAGAAAACGATAAGACATATTCTATCTCTAATTCAAATCCAAACCGCTACTGGGCCGCTACTAATTGAATGGATTTTTAAGAATTTATTTCCGAATATATTTCGCTCTGTACAGATCGTGAGCTTCGGCCCCGGGGGGGGGACTCCCAATATTTTAGACGGGGGTGCTCGTCGGGAAAGTTGATTTTGACCCTAAGGGATAGCAAAATGGGTGTGGCAAACAGCAAATTTACCCCTAAAAGAAAGCAAATTTGGCGTGGTGACCGCCGAATTTACCCCTAAAAGACAGCAAATTTGGCAGGTCAAAAAAACAAATAAAAGCGAATTTTAAGTCTTTTAGGGTTTTCAACCAAGTTTCCTTTGTAAATATCGGTTCTGGTGTCAGTACCATTATATTTCTGGGCAAGGATTGGTCTGAGACTCCCCTAAGGGATAGGGCTGATTTTAAACACCCCTAAGAGATAGCACGTCTGTCAATTTTATACCCTAAGGGATAGGACGAGCACCCCCGTCTGAAAATATGGGGAGTCCCCCCCCCCCGGGGCTTCGGCTCCCTATGAACGATCTAGGCAAATATTGCGATCACGCCCAGTTATCGGTCAATCTTGAAAAAACCAAAATTATGATTTTTAATAACAGCGGTAGAACAATGAACAAATATATATTTCATTATAAAGAAACGAAACTAGAAAATGTCCGAAAATATAAATATTTAGGTCTCCATTTCACTGCTTATGGGAATTTTTCCCTAGCCAAAGATGAAATTAAGAAAGTGGCACTAAAAGCACTATACAAACTACGAAAAGAGATGGGCGACCACTTTAGACATAACCCAGAACTAACGTTACGATTGTTTGACTCCCTGATTGCCCCTATTCTATTGTATGGAAGCGAAGTCTGGGGGTAGATTCGAATGGAAAAATGGAAAGGGACCCCATCGAAATTGTCCATTGCAAATTTATTAAATGGCTACTGGGTGTAAACAGATATTGCACTTCCCTAGCATGCAGGTCGGAGGTAGGGCGTTTCCCTATGAGGATGCAAGCCAGATGCAGGGCAATTAAGTTCTGGCAAAAACTAATCGATCACGACAGACAAAATACCCTATCGAGCAAAGCTTTTTTCGACACGCTAGAAAGTGATAATAAGGAATTTTGGCACAGAAAACTAAAGAACATTTTAGATATATCGGGCTTGGGTAACGTATGGCTGACTGGAGAAGGGCCCATTCGAAACATTAGGCAAAGGTTGTGCGACATAGAGCGGCAAACATGGTTGACCTCTTTGCAGAACGATACTAGAAAAGATGCGCGACAGGGAAATAAACTAAGAACCCTCCGAAAAATTAAGCTCTCTTATGACTACGAAAATTATTTAACAAACGTTACTAATGTGCAACATAGGATCGCCCTGACAAAACTACGATTGAGCAATCATACCCTTGCAATCGAAACGGGACGGTATGCAAGACCCTACCAAGCGCCCATTGAAAGAATATGCCAAATTTGCAAAGCAGGGGTAGAGGACGAAGAACATTTCCTTTCAAAATGTACTGGTTATGAAAGAAGCAGAACGACGTTGTACGAATATCTTGAAAGGCACACAAAGGTCACACTTAAGGACGTACCACCCACAACCGCTTTCTTGAAAATCATGAAACTAAAGCAAAATGGAAATGTTCAAAGAAAAATTGCAAAATTCATATGGGAAAGTATGAAGAAAAGAGAACAGATACTCAGAGAATACAATATGTAATGACATCGCCTTTCTTTTCCATTTAATTATGATATTTATTATTATTAACATTTTAAACACTTTATTGTAATATACGGCACATGCGCCCTAGGGTTGTACTGTCACAATAAAGATTATCTATGTCTATGTCTATGTCTATGTCTAAATTTTAGTAAATAAGCTTAAATAAAGCGCCGTGCTGATCATGCTTTTAATGACCAGAAAATTCTTCGAGTAGCGGTTTGGATTTGAATAGAGATAAAATATGTCTTATCGTTTTCTCTTTTACCGTTAAACGTTTTCACGCCTAGAGAAAAATGATTCTGCACGTTATTCTTCATTTTCATCCGTCTTCTTTCACGCTGATCATCGCCATGTTTTTCTCATTGGTTTTATATAATTTGGGTTTCCTGTGGTCCCTTCACAGTCACGTGGTTCAGCCTTTGCCAGGGTCTCCTCTGGCACGACCCGCCATTTTGAAAACTGACCGAGGAGACCCTGGGACAGGGTTCCCATGTGTACACGGACGGACGGACGGACACTATAGGTTTAATACCAGAATAATAAAGAAAACATCATATCTCCCGAAGGGAAGCTTCTATAGAAGCCAAACTTGGACAAACTTTCAAAGACCATAAGAGGAACTTTACACCAAAGTCACGTGCCCTTACGTCATCAATGACGTCATTAAAATGGACCACATTGTCCGTGACGTTCAAAAATGAACTCCATGGGTTACTGTATACGTTTTTCTCTTATCTATGGTGCTCCTCTCGCGCGGCGCTTCGCGCCGCGCGGGAGCTCCGCTATAATTTACTTGATTTAGCTTTCTACTTGTCTACTTATGTAAAACATTCACTGACCAAGCAGAAAGAAATGAACTTGGACTTCCCATCTTCACTTCTAAAGTTTTCATCTACCCAAGTTATTTTAGACTGTGCAGAATTTTATATACATTTTAGACCATCACCACTAACAAATCAAGTTCTTACCTGTATAGCATCTTACAACACTATGGGCTAGTAACATCTGGACCCCTTGATCAGTGCTATGGAAGATCAGGGTTTTGGCATTGCCAAGTCTATAGGTGGTGCGCATTAAACATTCCTCCTAAGAGGGTATCGGTATCAGGTTGTGGAAACAAGAAATTTTTCATCTGTGAGAAAACATGTTGGAAGGAAAATGGACCAAATGAAGATCTTACTAATTAATTTACAAGATTGTATAAACCTAATTGGAGTTTAAATTTTGTGATCAGTGCGCATGCAATTTTAGTCCGAAGCCTTTTGTTTAACTTCTCTCTGTTCTTGTTAAAAAAAGAAATCAAGAAATTCTGACTAAAATCGCATGCACACTAAACATGAAATTCAAACTCCAACGAGGCTTATACTACCCTGCAAGCAGGGTAGGCTTATACCTCTTGTGAGTGATACATGTATCATGTAAATAACATTGTAGTTCTACATGTAACACTTACAAACTTGGATCCTCCAATAGCAAGATAACCAAACCGAATAGATTTGTCTCTGTTGGGTAGTCACAACAAATTCAGCACCCCCTGTTGAGGATCCCAGCTCAGCTTCCCACCCTGAACATTTTTGGCTGCCCCTACCCACCTTGGAATTTCAGTGAATTTCTTTCTGATCACCTAATCTGATAACAGACCATCCCCTATTCCATATTTAGGGAATACACTCTGACTTTAGAGTTTCTCATTATAACTCATAAAAGTCAGAATCTCATAACAGTCAGAAGGCTTAGCCTTTTGAAACAGTTGTGCAGCAAGTGATTTCAGGAAATATCCAGAATGGAAGGGACTAAAATATGCTTTACTAGGGGGTAGAAATTCCATATAATAAAATGCTAACCTCAACATTTCACGTTCAGGAATCATATCCTAGTTAAAGATGTATTTAATTGAACTATAAGGTGGTTAGAAGAGATGCATGAAGGGAAGCCAAAAATCCCTGTTATTTCCTATGGAAATTAAGAAATTTCAATTTTGTAGTTTACAATTTAGGTTATAAATACAATGTTGTTAAAATTCATGAACTATTGAATCTTGGTGATATGAGAAGCCCTTAGACAATAAAATAGCTAAGGCCATTTTTTTAAAATTAGAAGAATCACAACTCATTACTTGATTATCAACCTATGGATGAGAGGGTTAGTGCTTTATACATTTCACTCAATTGCTGTATTGTTGTAATTTGCCTATTACTGTAGTCCTTTACTATTAGCAGTTGCATCAACTAGTTGAAAGCTTGGTTGAACCTGAAGTTCAAAAAAGGCAACTTTATTAACGTCTCAAATCTTCTAGCCGTGCACGAGTGCACTACTAATTGGGGAGACGGTGCACTACTTACCCCCGTAAGATTTTTTGTCGAAAAATAAGATACGAATCCTCATAACAACAACGCACGATCATACGAAATGGAAGTAGAACACTTTCGAATGCGACTATAAAATTGTAAACTGAACATTACCATTACCGGGCAAGGCAATTTACAATCTGTAAAGATGAATCCTGTTGTCGATTACTCCCCAGTTACTGTAAACATCTGTCTTCAAAGAAAGAGGACACCCTTTCCCTAATACACAACGATAAAAAAGGTGTAAACTACAGAAAATGTCTCCATTTTTCTACAATGGTCTTTGACGTGACCGTATGGGATATTAACTTTGGGAGACCGAGAAATGTTCCGAGGGGCCTGTAATAGTGTAGCTAGTTAGGTCTATTAAAAAATGTAACTTCAGGAATGGTCTCTTAATTATGTTTTTGCCTGATTTGAAAAGCGTTTCGGTTTGTTGACTGCTCACTAGCGTACGTAGCTTTTCCAACATCCTGCTGAGCTCGTTTTCTTGTGATTTTCTTGCCCGTACACGCCCTTCCTTTATGTTCTTGTTTGTTCTCGACCTTTTCATCTCGAAAACACCCTTCCACTCTGTAGACTTGTTGCTGTTTCAGGCCACTTGATTTCTGGAGATGGTCTGCCAGTAACGTTTTCAATTTCGACTTGTTTCACTTCTGAACGTTCACCCCAGTCGCCATTTTCTTCGCTTTTCAGTTCACTTTCTTAAACACTTAAACGCGTTTCTAAAGTCTCTAGAGAAATACAGGCAGTAAAAAATCTTCTCCGCTTAGAGTGCAATTGAAGAAATCGTTTTGAGCATGATTTTCTTGACATTTGTATCAGGTTTAGTTTATCACGTTTCAAAATGCGATTTCGTCGAGTTTGGCAAAGAGCGTGAAGAAATTCGAAACCAACCATAGACTCGTTTCCATACATGAATTCCACAGGTCCCCCATTATCTGGAAAAAAGGCCCATTATCAAGATTGACTTCAAAACTTGCCCAATGCTTAACATAGAGAAACTTACCGTATGTGAATTGATTCAGGTCCTTTAAAATGAGCAAGCAACCTCCAATTACGGGATGTAACAAGACAACATGGCTGCCATATTGACAAGCTTGAGTTTCTTTGAACGTCCCTTGATAACAACTCGAACCTATTGCATGTTCCTTTCCATAGAATAGGCAGCAGAGACATAGATAAGAACTTCATTTCAATTTCGTTCCACATATCAGGGTCAAATCCCGTAAACATTGAGCTGTCATGACCCTTCTCCGAAGCATAAGCAAGTTCAATAAATGTAAGCCGCGCATGCGTATGCAAATGTCCCTGTTACTGTCTTATGGTAAGTTTTAGTTCTATAGTTTGTTCATAACATGCAAGAATGTAAATCGGTTGTTCTCTTTCAGCGATCCAGCTCGAAAATATTACGATACTATGTGTGAAAACCTCATTTTAGACTTAGTTGACAGTGAATTTCGTAATCGTAGAAAGAGTCACAGTTCGGACTAGTTTTATCGTCCTCTCCTTTGTTTTAGTGGGGTTCATCACAGGCAGCCCAAGTACAATGGTCGTTTATAAAAAGTTTATTCTGGCTTGGCGATATTTATAGTGTTTATGTGGCTTTGTATAAGAGTAATCGAAAAACTCGCTAAATTGCTACAAAATCGTCACTGAGTTCTCGTAAATTATAGCAAATAAAAGTAGAAGACTTACATTAAGTTGTCCTGTTGTCCTTTCCTCGTCTAGAGGCGTTGAAGAGTGTTTCCGAGGGTTCCACAAGACCCCTCTAACCAGAGGGGAAGGCCCCATACAAGAATCTCGAACGTCCCACATCGCCACCGAATTTCTTCGATAAATCGCCACTCGATCGGTGACCTAATCACACCAGGAGAACCGTCTTGCCATACATCTTTCCTACAAAGCAGCGCTGTCTCGACTAAAACATCCGAACACGGTGAATTTCGGTGTTTTTTCCGTTGTACTTCGACAAGCCATTTTCACCGACTTGCGAAGTCAAAGCCATTTGGCCCCAGGAATACCGTTGCTCTAGTTGCAGCGTTGTTTGCATTTTCAACAGCCAATCACGTAGCGAGTTCGATCGACGACGGGGAAACTCGTTACATTTTCAACGGCCAATCACGTAGCGAATTCAATCGACGAAAAGGGAAACTCGCTACATTTCCAGTCGAGACAGCGCTGCTTTGTATTAAAGATGTATGGTAAGACAGTTCTCCTGGTGTGATTAGGTCACCGATCGAGTGGCGACGCGATTTATCGAAGAAATTCGGTCGCGATTTGGGGCGTTCGAGATTCTTGTATGGGGCCTTCCCCTCTGGTTAGAGGGGTCTTGTGGAACCCTCGGAAACACTCTTCAACGCCTCTAGACGAGGAAAGGACAACAGGACAACTTAATGTAAGTCTTCTACTTTTATTTGCTATAATTTACCAGAACTCAGTGACGATTTTATAGCAATTTAGCGAGTTTTTCGATTACTCTTATACAAAGCCACATAAACACAGCAGGGGACTTTTTTGTTTATGCCATGCGCAATAACCGCTGCTCTCCAAGTTTACATTGCAGACTCAACTCAGGGAAAAGCACGTTGAGTATCACGAATTTGTAATCAAATAGCGCTCTATTTCTATTTCTCGTTTGTTTTGTTTTTATTCTGAAAGCGGGAAGGATAAAATAAAACGTTTATTCAGCTGCCTGTATATTGCAAATAAAATTGTTTGATTTTAGGATCTGTGGACCTTCATCTGCGACGTTTAAACTGTTTAAAATTCAGACTGCAAGTGCAAGAAAAATGACGTTGTTTTTGTTTAGCAATCGTAACGATTTCCTTTTTTATCCTATCAGTTTACCCTGATATTTCGGGGCCTTCCAGTGGAATTAGATCAAGCGGAAAGAAATGTCATAGTTTTGGGTTGAGAAATAAAAGTTCTGCACCATGCAGATACATAAATTTTGCTTGAAAAACCTGGTCACACTGTTTTAGTATAATGAAAAAAAATGTCATGGTGACCAAACAAACATGTTGATTAGTTTGTGTGATAACCTTATTAGAAAATGTCTGGACAAGTTTCACCATAACCTATCCTGGAATTCAATTGATTTGACTACTGATGATTTACAACCCCAGATTTTGTATCTAACCAAGCTGGGATTTTGTCAAACAATGTGTAAATACCCAGACTGAGGGGTACCCACCCTGGAAATACAAGCTCAGTTTTCACCACCCTTCCCTGGGATTAAATGGTGGATTATGTCCATGAAAAGGATGAGACTCCAAATTGGTGAACTTTTTATTGTGCTATTTATAACTAACAGAGTATTCTGACAAGTTCTGTAATAGTGGAACCTGGGTAGTTGACAAAATTACACCTGTTGACAACACTGGGTTTTGAGGTGGCAACATAATTTTCACAAGAAAAATTGAATCAAAGAGGATTTTGATACAGCACTGTGATGTTCTTCTGAGCAGTAAACTATCTGTAGTGAAAACTCTTTAAAGTAGCCCCTGCTATAGTTCTACTTCTGTAAATCAATTGATGAAATGCTCTCGTAATACTGTAACATCTAAAATGTTGCATCCCTGAACCACCAGCACTTGTGCTAGAAATTGCTATTTGGTTGCAGGATGCAGTTGTTTAGTGTCATCCAGACAAGAATGGCATTTTGTTCCTTTTGTGAATTATGTCCTTTTGTGAATTGGGCATATACATGTACACCTACACCTTCGGAACCTGGAACAAACAATGCACAACAAGTTACTTCTGAATGTCCTACCCTCTATTATATCTTTTATCAGGTGCTTCTAAAAAACTTTCCTTTTTAATGCATAGTAACTAGGAGAAGTGAAATGAAATTTGTATTATTACAGTCACACAGGTTGTTCTCTTTGCTCTTAACACTGATGGACAACACTGATGGACAACTTTGGTATCAAATTGCAATTTCTCGTGAGCAACTTTAATTCGCCACATGTCTGAGCACTGGAGGGGCAGACCATAATGGAACGATTTTGGAAACAAAATATTTCAAGTTCTGGTACAATATCGTGAAGACAGATACAAAAGATTTTTTGAAATTTGATTCAAGCAAGTTGTCCATCAATGTTGCTAGGCAATATTGCAAAATTGTTGGGAAGAGAACATCTCGTTTCACTGTAACATGATCTACAATTTCCACTCACAAGTCAAATGGTTTATCAAAAAATCCAATTTCTCACCAAATTTATTTTTAAATTCAGTAAGTATACACAACTAGCAGTTCTTTTTTATACCAGCTCAGATTTCAATTTATTTTGCTTTCTGGGCAAACAAACTGAGCACTTCAGTTCTTGCAACAGCTATTTCAGTGAAAATATTTCTAAGGAGCATGCCCAAGCATAGGTGTCCTGAAGGTGAACACACCAAAAAATCATTAACTTCCCCCATTATTTCCAAAAAAATAGCACCACACAATGAAGACATATAGAATGTAGTTTTGTTTTCAAGAGATACTTCAGTGGTACAACGAGCAGTTTTCGAAAAATGTTCAATTAATTAATATTCATGAGTCAACATTTTCAAGCAGATTTTAGAACTCGAGTGAAGACCCGATTTTGCTGCCGATCTCAAGGAAATCAAATGGTTTCATTTAAACTGGGTCCTAGAAACTGCGTGTGACTTATTTCCAGATCTAATATTTCCCGTGAGGAAAGTGGGAGTCCAAGAACAACAACCACTGAAACTCATGTGCGTAACTGTCGAACCAAAAACACATAACTTCCCCCATTTTCTGTTTCATCCCCGTCAGATAAACGAATTTCAAAATGATAGTACTTCCATTTTTCACTGACAACTCTGTGGTACAACGACTAGATTTTGAAAGCACATTCTGGCAAGACGATAAGAAATCGGCTTATTGCATTACAGCAAGGAAGCTCAACGAAAGATTCCACAAAACCCCTTGGTGCGATTTCTCAAAGAGAGACCTACATAAGCCAACAGTAATTAAAAGCTTACCTTGGCGGATAATTTGACACTTCACCTTTCAGCTGCTGGCAGAAAGTTAACTTGGGAATTCCACCACAGATCACTCACATCCGCCATATTAAATCGAAATCCTTGAATAGAGCTGCTTTGCCGAAGCGAATAGCGTAGCAATCTCAAGCTCAAACTGCTCAAAATTCATTCCCCAAGTACAAGTATTGTTTCTGTTGAACTCCGTTTGTGGTTTACATTACTTATTCCCGCATAAAAATGGAGAAATTAACTCGGTCGACACGACAACAAACCAGCATTTGCTCAGCTGAAGACAAATCAGGCCGATCAGGCCGTGCATCTGCGCATGCGTCACATAAAGGTCCCCTGCTCATAAACACTATAAATATCGCCAAGCCAGAATAAACTTTTTATAAACGACCATTGTACTTGGGCTGCCTGTGGGTTCATTAGCCTCAAAATCGGAGAAAGTTTTCCGGTTATTTCTTCTTATTTCTTTCAAAATCGGACAAAACATTATTAAGACGTAATCCATTTGGAAACCGAGTAACGATTGAAAAAAAAAAACCGATTGGAACAAAATTATTTACATCATATTGTAGACTTCTGTCTTACTGTTTTTGATATCTGAACTAAAAAAGTCATTTCTTACAAAAGTCATTTCTTACAACACCGAACATCGAAAATGAATCCTGAAAGTTGTCCAAATCCATACAAATTGCATAGGTTGACAGCACTATTAAATGAACATCAACTGCCAACACCATATCTTCGCAACTTTGAAAAATTATTTCTCAGGTTTCCTTGGGAATTTCTTCTCAGTGTTATCGCCACTTCTTTATTTTATCAATACCTTTCATAAAATGCTAGAAACAAGGAAATTGGTTTTGTAATACTCTATCTAAAAATTGTTTCCACTTTGTGTCAAGATTACTCGATTTCTCAGCGGATTTCCTCTTAAACTTGTTTGTTGTAAGCTGATTTTTCATCACTTTGTTGCATATGAGCTTGCTATGGCCAGCAGTCCTCCCTAGGATGGCTTTCAGACAATGAAACTTTCCCTCGTGTGCTAGTGCATTTTTCACACTTTCATAAGGCTATAAATGGTGACTTGTGAGTGGAAATTATAAAATTATTGATGTTACATTCAACCCAGATCATGTTCTCTTCCCTACAATTTTGCAATATTGCCTAGCAACATTGATGGACAACTTGCTTGGATGAAATTAAAAAAAATCTTTTGTATCTGTCTTCAAGGTATTGTACCAGAACTTGACACATTTTGTTTCCGATTTGCCCAACTATGGCCTGCTTCTCTAGTGCTGAGACATGTGGCGAATGAAAGTTGCTCGCGATAAATGCAATTTGACACTGGGTAAGTTGACCATCAATGTGAAGAGAACAACTGGTTTGACTGTAATATGCCAATTTCAATTCACTTCTCTTAGTTACTCTGCATTAAAAAGGAAAGATGTTTACAGTAAAATATAATATATAGATTTGGCCACTGGCTAAAAGCGGCGCTCCCCGTTACATATTTTTGTGTTAATGAGACAAAAGACAGCAATTATACATATCCGGTCACCATCATACCACATGACCAAACACTACCATCCTCTTGCCACTTAGAGAATTTCTCCCAAGTTTGGTTCTCTGTGGTTCATCCCTTCCAAAGATATAAACCTTTCCTCTTTTGATGACGTCATACCACATGACTACGCCATCGCACCTCCATTCCCACTTAAAGTAGCCTGAGTATCAGGACCCTCCCCAGAAAATTAAAATTCCGCCTGATACTCAGGCTCAATTTCGCCCAAGTTTGGTTGTCTAAGGTTCATCCCTTCCCAAGATATAGACCTTTTCCCATTTAATGACGTCATACCACGTGACCAGGCCGTTGCACCCCCATTGTCACTTAGACAACTCCACCAAAGTTTGGTTGTCTGAGGTTCTTCCCTTCCCATGATATATACCTTTTCTCGTTCAATGACGTCATTGATGACGTCATACAACGTGACTATGCCATCGCACCCCCCTTGCCACTTAGACAACTTCACCCATGTTTGGTTGTCTGAGATTTATCCCTTCCCAAGATATATACCTTTTCTCGTTTGATGACGTCATACCACGTAACCATGCAGTTGCACCCCCCTTGCCACTTAGACAACTTTACCCAAGTTTGGTTGTCTGAGGTTCATCCCTTCCAAAGATATAGACCTTTTCTCATTTGATGACGTCATACCACGTGACCAGGCCGCTACGCTCCCCTTGCCACTTAGACAACTCCACCCAAGTTTGATTGTCTGAGGTTCATCCCTTCCAAAGATATAGACCGTTTGTCGTTTGATGACGTCATCGATGACGTCATACCACGTGGCCACGCAGTTGCACTCCCCTTTCTATTTAGATATTTTGACCCAAGTTTGGTTGTCTGAGGTTCATCCCTTCCTAAGATAATACCCTTTCTGGTTTGCTGACGTTTGGGTTGCCTGTGTTACGCCGGACGAACGGACGCACAAACCGGAAGTCCATGACAGAATCGGTTGATGCATATACACTTTTGTTTTGTTCCTTCTCCTCCTGCATGTAGCTATGGAGCTCCGCTAATATATAGATTTAGCCACTGGCTAAAAGCGGAGCTCCCGGTTAAATATTTTTATAGGGTGCGTTTACCTATCTTGTTGGGCCGTTGCTAGGGAAAAAAATTATAAGTCCTGCAAAAGATTCATCATGTGACGTATCGCGACGTCACTTATTACAGAAAACATTCTTCTTGTTCTCCATTGCATACTTGCAAATTCAGATTTTTTTTATGGCATTTCAAAGAGCTCCATACCCACGAATTCTTTTCTCGACTGTACCCAAGTTTGTTCGCCTACCGATGTTGCCTTCTCGAGATATAGACTTTTCTAGTTTTGATGACGTCATCGATGACGTCATGCCACGTGACCTTGGTAGTGCACGCCCCTTGCCTCCAAAATAACTTAACCCAAGTTTGGTCACCTAGTGATGTTGCCTTCTCGAGATATTGACTTTTCTAGTTTTGATGACGTCATCGATGATGTCATGTCACGTGACATTGGTGGTGCACCTCCCTTGCCTCCAAAATAACTTTACCCAAGTTTGGTCACCTAGCGAAGTTGCCTTCTTGAGATATTGACTTTTCTACTTTTGATGACGTCATTCCGGACGAACGGACGCACAAAACCGGAAGTCCATGACAGAATCGTTTGATGCATATACACTTTTGTTTTGTTCCTTTTTCTCCTGCATGTAGCTATGAGGCTCCGCTACGCGGGCGCCCGCAGGAGTTCCGCTATAATGCTGTGCATTGTTTGTTGCAGGTTCAGAAGGTGTGGGTGTACATTTATATACACAATTTACAAAGGGATAATGCCATTATTGGCTGGATGACCACAAAACAATTGCACCCTGCAACCAAAGACCACTTCCTAGCACAAGTACTGGTGGTTCAGAGATGCAACATGTTAGATAAGCACTACAGCATTTCATCGATTGTTTTTCAGAAGTTAAACTATACCTAAAGAGTTCCCTTTCTGGGGAGTAGAGACTACTCAAGAGTTTTCACTTAGTTTAGTGCTCAGTAGAACATCACAGTGCTGTATCAAAATCCCCTTTGCTCAATTTTACTTGTAAAAATTATATTGCCACCTCAAAATCCAATATTTTCAACAGATGGAAATAATTTTGTGAACTGCCCAAATTTCTCTAAATTGGATTGCAGTTTACAGAACTTGTTCTAATACTCTGTTAGTAATAAATAGCATAATAAATTGTTGACCAACATGATGTTCCAATATGGTGAGGCATGTCCAGACAATTTTTACGAATCCCCCCTCTTGGTCAAAAGGAAAAAAACAATGAAGCTACAAGATTAATCAAAAGCCCAAAGGCGTTTTGTCTGGCAGACAAAAGTCACTGAAGAGGACCTCGAGGAATTGTGGTAAAACAAGAAGGCCTTTTATGATTTTTAAAGTTTATAATTCTTTATGCGCGCGAAGCGCGCAGCTTTTTTCAACATATTAGTTGAAAGAGGGTAAATACACGAGAATAGTAGTGCAAGTGATATTTCTTCAGGAGGTTCAAACTCGGTGTTGAACAATTGAGCCTTCCTTCATTTACTTTTCAACCTGTACAACATTGTCTTAAATATATATAATACCTCAACAAAAGTATGCACCCCCCTCTTCATGTTATGAAAAAAACATCCCCCCTTTTCCAGTTCCTAAATTTTGAGATCCCCCCTCAAAATCCTCTGCCCCCCCCCCCCCCCCCCCCTGTAGTATACATAATGAATGCAGCCTTAGCAAACACACAACACACTAATCAACATGTTTGTTTGGTCATCATGACATATTGTAGTTCATTACTACTAACAGGTCAATCAAAGTACAATGAATGATGCTCATTTTGATTTGTAGTTTGGAAGATTTTTCCAGACAACTATGTGCAGAACATGATCGGGTCAACTTTTATTTCTCAACCCAAAGCTATGATATCTTTCCACTTAATCTAACTGCACTGGAAGGCCCCGAAATATTATGGTAACCTGATAGGATAAAAAATGAAATGAAATCGTTACTATTGCTAAACATCGTCTTTTTCCGGTTCTTGCAGTCTAAATTTCAGTCTGACTCAGTTTAAACAGTCGCAGATGAAGGTTCACAGATCCTCAAATCAAACAATATTACACAGGCAGCTGAATAAACGTTTTATTTTATCCTTCCCGCTTTCTGAATAGAAGCAAAACAAACGAATATAGAAATATCGCGCTATTTGATTACAGATTCGTGATACTCAACAGTGCTTTTCCCTGAGTTGAGTCTGCAATGTAAACATGGAGAGCAGCGGTTGTTGCGCATGGCATGTGCAAAATACTCCACTGTTAGCAGAAAAGGAAGCTTGGTCCCCATCATGATTGGCCCGCCCAACAGACAGTTATTGTGCGAAGAAAAAGGCTGGTTAGCTTGGCAACACATTGGCAATAGCGCTGATGTACAGCAGGGTGGATGCCCTCATTTAGCCTTAGTTACTGAATTTTCCTTTTTGTGCATTATAGTGAGTTAAGCTTCCTTCTGCTTTTATTGGAGGGTCTTGTATTGCCAGTCCTTGACTCCTTCCCTCTAGGGGTTCTATGTTGACGGAGGTTATATGTATGTTGACTTGGAGTCTTTTTATTAGATGTTCGTTCACTGCTGTTATTTCTGCTTCGTTTTCTCAGAGGAATCTGTGGCTGTTGCTTGGAGAATAAACAATTTCTGCAAAAAAATGAATAATGTTCATAAGACACAAAAACCGTTCAAGCAAATGACCTGCCACTAGTTATATATTCTCACTGGGTCCCATTGTGCAATATAAGATATGAGGAGAGGAGACCTGGCTCCGCTTATCTGACACTTGCATGCAAACTAGAGCAACTCCTAACTGCCTAACCTGACATATGACAAAACTCCGAAGTAACCCATAACCCAGAGATATCTCATAACTCAGAACATTCCTATAACTCAGAACTATCCCATAACTCAGAGCTATCTCATAACTATCTCAAAACTCAGAACTATCCCATAACTCAGAACTATCCCATAACGCTACATTCCGTAACTCTGAACTGTCCCACAATTCTGAAATATTTCATAACCCTGAAATATCTCATACATGTATTGAGTAAATAATAATGCAAGATTAAGAGAGAGCACCACATTAGTTACGAACCAAGTTAATGAGCTGACTAAGTGCGCGCTTGCGCACTACGTTCAAGCACCAATTTAATTGATTCAAGAGACAAATTAGTATTCAACTTTAGATGGCAGACTAAAAAGGAGCATAGCAACATGAGTGAGAGCATTTGTTTTTTCCTTTATTTCCCTGCACCAGAAATAATGACGCCTTCTTATCATTCAGACATCATGAAGAAAAATGACAATATCCCATGTAATGGACAGTTTAAAGATCGAGAATTTGTAGGATGAATAATTTTGCTCAAAGCGTTGCTATGCAAGTCAGTGTTATCTGGAAAAACTTCAAAGCGCGTGCAAACTTCTTCCGCAATTTATGACTTACTCGGCATTTTCCCAACGAAATGAAACGTCACACAATTGTTATCAATGTTTCCTTGAGATAATGTGCTATAATGAATTTTAATCCGGTACGGTTTTAACATATTTCACAAGTTTTGATACCCACTTCATCTCAAAAGTTCCACACGAATAGGCTCATTGTCATGTTGTTGCTCCATAATATTGCTTGATAAATTTGAAAACATTAATATGTTTGCTTTTTAAATTCATTTCACTAGCTGGAAATTTAATCAGAAAGTAACCTGGTTATTTGTGCTCGCAATTTGGGGTTTCTTTTGTAATGTATAGACTGCAAATGCACTCTCGTTCAAGAATGCTACACACGATACAGTTACTCGCGCCCGGATTCAATTGAAAATCAAACGCAACACTCAAAATTCGCGTTCTAAATAAATAAATTCAACTCTATAAGCATAAGCACTGACTTCGAAAGTAATTTTGCTGGATAATTCTAAAGCTAAAAGCAGTGTGTGTGCTTCAGCCTAAGCTAACGTGACTATTTAATAGTACCGTGGATGTTCGAGCCAACGCGCCTCTTGTTTGGAAAATTGAATGTTAACTTTTACAGGGTGCCTGTTACTTTATATATAAAAAGTATTAATAATTAGGCCTATAGGTCGTCAAAGGAAAGATTGTCTCCGAGACGTTTTTTTACATAAAAAGAATAACGATTGTGATTAAATACGTTTTTTGCTGAGTTGTTTTGACGGTGGCACTCGTGCGGTAAATACCCGTCTCTCTACCCAATAATAACTCAGAATAGAAAGTTAGTGGCTGAGATTGAAGCAAGGCAACTTAGATCATCTGTATTGGGCATCAACATTTTGTGTGGGTGTAATTGTGTGGAATTTTGCCTAGGTTGAGTCTAGAGGGGAAACCTGTTTAGAGAATCTGAAAATTCACACATAATTATATCCTGGCCTAGTAAACAAAAAACGTAAATTCCGCCACATGGTTACGAATAATCGTAGAAAATACGCAGAAATCTATAGCCTTTTCTAGAAAAAGTGGCGAATTTATGTACCCTGTACAGCGACAAGGGAGTACCCCTCCTGCCCCCTAAAAAATAGGCTTGATAGGCTTGTCCCCTACGTCCGTCCACGGCATGGCAATTTTTGGCAGTCGATCGTTACCAAGAACAAACCCAATAAACTAACAATTTCATGTTTTCGCATATCAATCTAAAGAAAAACTACGCTCGACCAGACGTTTCTAAACCTGGTGATTCCATTTTTTCTCTGTCCTTCTATGATAACTCAAAATAGAAGAGCAAAGATAACAACCTAGCAGAAGCTTTCGCGTGGCAATATGCTTAAAAGACAGTTGATCTGCCTAGACAGAGGACGACTAGAGAAAGACTTCGAGTTGCGAACCCCACGCCCTTTACATTGGGATTAATGCTTGCATCCCACCCATTACAGAACAACTACAGAATGTGTGGTAAAGGGGCTGGGGGAATGAAGCACACCAACTCAGCAGATGACAGAAACTAAGTACTAATCACGTAACGTGAGGGTCCGCCCTCTCGCGGGGGGTGGGGGGTCTAATAACCATCCCCGCATACTTGAAAGGCCCCAGACATGTCCAAGAGTTGCCTAGTCTCCGAGGTTAGTGATGTCTTTACTAGCGGGACACCTGAGAGATACGTAAAGATTATGCTATCTGCTATCCTTGGAAAGAGAGATGGGTTTGCATAACTGTCTGGCCCGAAAGGAATGGGTCAGCCTTACAGCTTGAACTCTGTGGTGGTTTGGCCGAACAGACGCACCCCATATGTCGTCGGGCGGGGGTGCTCATCGTATCTTTTAGGGGTTAAATTTCGGGTTCAAGGTATATACCTTTAGGGTATAAGACGAAAAAAGGCCATTTTTCCAAGAAAATGGTATCTTTTAGGGTATTCGCGGCAAAAAGGCGAGACGCCAGTGCTGGTACTCGATAGGCTGTATTCTCAGCTGTTGTTTCTTCCGCGATCGTGGCTGGAATTTGAGAGCAATGTTGAAAATAGTATCTTTTAGGGGTTAAAATTCTTGTTGATCACACCTAGATTGGTATCTTTTAGGGTTGAAATTTTATTTTCCTGTCGAACACCCCCGCCCGACGACATATGGGAGTCCCCCAGCTCCCCCGGAGCACCCTATTGTTTCAAAAATGGTTTAAAATGGAGGAAGGGCAAAATGCAGGCCAAAAGAGAAGGTTTTAGCAACCCAAATGGCAAATCCGGCTCCTCGGACCAAAAACGCATCCCCCTCCTAAAAAAAACCTGCATCCGCCCCTGTTGTGATAGTTGATTCGTCCTGAGCTTGCCTGCCCCGGCAGATGAGCTGCACATCAGCCGTAGGAGCTTTCAAAGCTCCTATAGCAAATACAGCAAATATACAGGGTTGAACTGATGCCAGGTAACTTTTGATTGCTGAGTGGCACACGTTAGGTAACAGTGTTTTAAATGCAAATTCCAAAGATATCGCCATCTACCAACTATATATATTCTTTCTCTATGTAAGGCTTTCTTGTGTGGCATATCCATGAAAGCTCACAGATACGCACACATTTCGATGAGTGAGCACCTTTCTATTGATTTTTGAGACCTAACCACTCCCAGTCACAGCGGAACAGGCCAAACAAGCAACGCAAAAGAGATGGGAGACTTTATTGAGTTGATGAGCCAACTCAACTCCAACGGGGGTCCCGTCTCTCAAGAGGAACGTCGGTGTTTTCCTAGATACGACAGTTTTGAAACCATATTTTAATTTACAGAAAGACCGGATTTCGGATATTTTCTTAAATGTAAACTTGCTGAAAGGAAAACGTTTCTTCGAGTGATGAATAGTCGCCGTTAGCAGCTGTTCCCATATGATACCGTTGACTGCGTCAATGTTCAGTTTACCAGGCCAATTACTGTGGTAAACGAATGAAATAAACAATGCTCTGATCTTAATAATTTGCCCATATCTGATGTTATTTATTTGAGCGCAAAGTTTGAGTGTTTAGGTTCAATTGTTTCTGTTCAATTGAACCAAGGCTCGCGTATAAGATTCTCTACCGAGTGATTTCGTCTATTTATTACAAAAAAAGAAACCCGCAAGAAAATCGCAAGCACAAATAACTTATTCGCATGGAGCTGAATTTATTTATTAAGAACGCGAATTTTGAGTGTTGCGTTTGATTTTCGATACCGTTGACTGCGTCAATGGGAAGAAAAAGCAAAAAGGAGAAAACTGGAAAAAAACTGGCGGAAAAGTAAACTTCAGGTGCACAGGCAAATCTATGTTGAGCAGTGCAATCACGTCAACAGCCTTATTCACGACACTAGAATGGAATACTACGCCGGCGTGATTGAGGAAAATACCTCTAATCAGCGCGTACTTTTTAACACCTTTGATAAAATGCTCCACCTAAAATCGGAAAAAAAAAGCTTCCCACACACAATAACGCCCTTGACCTGGCAAATAGATTCAATGACTTTTTCATAAATAAAGTGCAAACAATAAGGGATAATTTACCTTCTCCTGTTGCTTCCCTTGATCCCGACGAATCCACTAACGTCCCAGAACTGCATGAATTCACTCCTACGGACAACACTGAGCTCTCCACACTCATACAATCAATGGCTAAGAAATCATGCATCCTTGACCCTATACCGGAAGTTTTGTTAAATGACTGCTATAATACTTTATTACCTGTAATTGAGCGACTTGTCAACCTTTCTCTTGACAACGCTATCATGCCAACATCTTTCAAAGTCGGAGCACTTAGCCCTATCTTAAAAAAGCGTCCCTCGACCATGAAGTCCACGCACATTTTCGGCCTATTTCTAATCTAAAGTTCATATCAAAGTCCACAGAGAAAGTTGTGGCGTCTCGTGTATGCACTCATTCTAAGGATAATAACCTTGATGAACTTTTCCAGTCTGCATACAAGAAAGGCCACAGCACTGAAACCGCGCTCACTCGTGTACACAATGATATTCTTCGATTTATAGACGAGGGCAAAATTGTCATTCTTGTACTTCTCGATCTCTCGGCCGCCTTCGATACTGTCGACCACAATTTACTGATAAAGAGACTCGAGACACGAGCTGGAATCAGGGGCAAAGCAATTCGTTTACATAAACAATGAAAGATCTTCCAGTAGCGCCGTCACTTGCGGAGTCCCACAAGGAACTGTCCTTGGTCTCATTCTTTATTCTATTTACACCTCCCCTCTGGCAGACGTTATTAAGAAGCATAATATGTCGTACCATTTTTATGCAGACGACACACAAATATATTTCTCCTTCCGCCCTTCTTCCAAAGGTGAGCCTGACCACTCCAAATCTATTGTCGAAAATTGCCTTCGTGATATTGACAAATGGATGTCTATGAACAAGCTTAAATTAAATAACGACAAGACTGAGCTCCTCGTCCTTCACGCACGCCACCGACAAGCCCCCCCCCCCCCCCCCCCCCCCCCCCGCTAAATTCCATCTTCGTCGGAACTGAGCTCGTAAAGGCCTCCAGTAATGCCCGTAACATAGGTGCTTACTTCGATGATGTTCTATGTATGGACAAGCACATTGACTCCATTTGCAAGGGGGCTTTTTTCCACCTGCATACAATTGGCAAAATACGCAGGTTTCTTTCTTTCAAGGACTGCGAGACGGTAATCCATGCCTTCGTGTCATCCAAGCTGGATTACAGTAACTCGATATTATCAGGTCTGTCGTGCAGCCAGATCCAGCGACTCCAACATGTACAAAACTCAGCTGCACGACTGTTGACAGGCACGAAAAGGCATTGAACACATCACGCCCATTCTTCGTGAACTTCACTGGTTACCGGTTGCCGCTCGCATCGACTACAAAATTTTGCTTTTAGTTTTTAAATGTCTGAACGGTTTCGCCCCTATTTATTTAAACGACCTCTTAACCCGATACATTCCCAAACGCTGCCTACGGTCATCCTCAAAATCGCTTCTCTCCGTACCTAAATGCAACCTCAAGACATACGGAGAGAGAGCATTTTCATTTAGGGCTCCCACTCTCTGGAATGCCCTCCCAGATGACCTCCGATACATCACTTCACTCAGCACTTTTAAGGTGAAGCTGAAAACACACCTTTTCTCCCAATGTTTCGGGCTGTAGGCATCCCCCCCTCCCTCGTTTTTACTTTATTTTATCTTTTTAGTTCTTATCAGGGTTACACAGTTTTTATTCTTTTATTCTTTTTTATATATATATATATTAGTGTAAATTTTTATCATACTGTATATTCTTAATATTGCTAAACTAAGAAATGTAAAGCGCTCTTGGATTTTTGAAGAAATAGCGCTATATAAATTTTATATTATATTATTATTATTATCGTGTGTAGCATTCTTGAACGAGAGTGCATTTGCAGTCTATACATTAAAAAAGAACCCCCAAATTGCGAGCACAAATAACCAGGTTACTTTCTGATTAAATATCCAGCTAGTGAAATGAATTTAAAAAGCAAACATATTAATGTTTTCAAATTTATCAAGCAATATTATGGAGCAACAACATGACAATGAGCCTATTCGTGTGGAACTTTCGAGATGAAGTGGGTATCACAACTTGTGAAATAATATGTTAAAACCGTACCGGATTAAAATTCATTATAGCACATTATCTCAAGGAAACATTGATAACAATTGTGTGGGGTTTCATTTCGTTGGGAAAATGCCGAGTAAGTCATAAATTGCGGAAGGGCGTTTGCACGCGCTTTGAAGTTTTTCCAGATAACACTGATTTGCATAGCAACGCTTTGAGCAAAATTATTCATCCTACGAATTCTCGATCTTTAAACTGTCCATTACATGGGATATTGTCATCTTTCTTCATGATGTCTGAATGATTAGAAGGCACCATTATTTCTGGTGCAGGGAAATATAAAGGAAAAAACAAATGCTCTCACTCATGTTGCTATGCTCCGTTTTAGTCTGCCATCTAAAGTTGAATACTAATTTGTCTCTTGAATCAATTAAATTGGTGCTTGAACGTAGTGCGCAAGCGCGCACTTAGTCAGCTCATTAACTTGGTTCGTAACTTATGTGAGCACACGCCCAAGCTGATAGTTATGTACGTAATAAACTTCTTTAATGGTCACTTCCATATCTGAATTCCCATGAGCTGCACAGGAGGTGTGATCCTCCCAAAACTCAGAAGTCTTTTATTGCATACAACCAATCATAATAACAATAATAATGTATACGTAACTGATATAAGACTACATGCTAGAGTAAGTGGGGTTACTGGGCTTGGGGCTGCACCCCAATTTAAACATGACTACAAATACAACAAAAAGCACTCCATGACCAAAGGAGGTTACATGATGCTAAAACCGAAGTGTAGATATACATTAAAATAACTTTACTACCCCCAGCTAAAAAGGGTACCAGCCCAGCAAACCCAGAATGCTCCGCGAGGACAGTGCACTGAACCGATTCCAGGTGTCCCGAAGGACAAAAGGAATCGAAATCGTCCAAAAGGCATTAGATAGCATCTTCAGGAGTGCTGGGAAGGTAGGTGCAAGCCGAATACTAAAAACTGTTATAACTAAAACCGGGAGAAACGCAACTGAAACACAATCGCTCTGTTATTGTACTAATACGCTGAAGATTCTAATAACTAAACAGAGAGAAATCTAGGCTGAAACTAATTCGCTCAAGCGTGCAAAACGCTAAAAAGTTGTGATATTATTACTGAGAGAGAAATAGCTGAAACATTCTTTAGTGTACTAAACGCTAAGGCTGTGGTAGCTGAAACAGATTGCTGTAGCAGAAACAAATATAGCTAAACGTTTATGATAACTACACAAGGAAAATATTAGCTGCAGCAGGATGGAATTTACCAAACGTTTGCAATGACAACACAAAGACGACTTTATCTGGAATAAATAGGCAGTATAGCAGAATCCTTAACAAGGAAAGTAGGCAGAAACAAATTCGCTGTAGCAAGAGACGTACCCGACTACGAATCTAAACGAGAACCGCAAGCAGGGAAATACGAAGATAACTTACACGGACGAGACGACAAGATGTGCAAGAATGGCCGTTTTCACACTAGAAGACGAACAATCGTCTGGACGGACAAATCGTCTGACGATTTGTTCGTCTAATGTGAATACCAGACGACCTAAGATGAAGAAGTCGTCCGTCCTAAATTCATATTAGACGGACTATCGACGGACAAATGGTCAGCACAAGACTTCCCTTAGTATAAGATGTGTCTTGCAAAAACAATATGGCGGCCGCCTTGTACTTGTGCAGCAGATTTCTCTTTGGTAGAAAAGTCAATTCAAGTCAAGTTTATTTACCATTACACTGTTTACAGGAAATGAATACATTTGATAAGATATTTTAATCTGTTTACAATTGTAAAATAAAGCAAAGAACTAGTTTACCCGGGGCATGAAAACTTGTCAGGAATGCAACGTTTGCGCAAACTCGCAAGCCTGCCCTCTTGGCTGCGCCCGCATTCGTTTGTCAGCGTCGACAAATTTCCCACCTGCTTATCAAGCAAACACTATATACAGAAATGTCTTGCACTCTTATTCACTCAACAAAACACGGGCTGCTATTGGCGGATTTGCTGTCACGTGGCATTGATCAAAGTCAGATAACCCGCACATACTGATAAAGGTGAGTACTGATAAAGGTGAGTGAAGTGAGTAATGACAAGTGAGTTTTAAAACTGTGATGATGAGGGAGTCAACGAAAGTCTTTAGGGAAACATGCATTCTGCACTAACACGAGAAATAAACTCGAGACACAAATTACTTGGAGAATACTGGTTATGGTCCTGAGCAGCTTAAGAACCATAACGCCGATTATCTATGGCGATAAGTTGCCCCGCCGAACGATATCGTAGGATTTGGCCTCTAACGCTTGTCTTCTGTTTTCCAAGAGATTGAATCTTGTGGTGAAGTTTAGCCTGTTGATTTCCCTCAAACGAACAATTAGAAGTACGATTCTTTTGTTAGCTTTTCGGACGGCATACTCCATAGAACATAGAAGTTGTAGTAGTTTCGACTCTTGAATCGCGAGAGACAAGTAGACAAGTCGATTCAGGCATAATTCCTATTCTAGAATTAGACAGATCTCAAACTAGAATTTCTTGAGGGTGCAACCAGGGAAGTGTGGTGCAACTAAAGCGCGTCGTTGAGGACCGAAGAACTGAATAATTGTGCAATTCAGTTTATATAGTAAAGATTATGCTAATTATGCAAAAAGATAAAAGACATTAAAGCATGGAAATGCAGTGCATTTATACAATGTACCGCAGATATTTATTCATGTTTTCACGTTCTTGAATGGTGTATCAATATTGGTGGTATCAATAAGCACCTTAGGCCCCCTGACTCGATGTTGTATGTAATGTATAAATAATGACCATTTGCGCTTTATCGGGTGATATATACATTTTAGCATTGACAATAATAAACATTCATTAAGTAGAAAAATCATCATTTTAAATAAAAGTTGAGAAAGCATAGAAAATGTAGCGTACGTACAATAAAGTTGTGATTTTATCCGGCATAAAGCAGCCTTCCATGGTTGTGACTTCCTTTGTAATTGTGTATGTATAAGTAGACTCTAAACGGTGGACCTAAGGCGCAGATTACATGAAACCGGTACGAGTTCGTATCGGCTCTCATAAATTTCTTTACATGCGTTTACATGAGGCACGAGTTCATTCCGGTTGCTGACCCGACACCGGTCCGTACCGCTACTCACGTAAGCACCATCAAAACGGTGGTGATTACATGAGACCGGTATGAACTCAGATCGCTCTGAGTTCGTACCGGTCTCATGTAATTACCGCCTAAGTTAGCTTAAGTTTAGAGCAGAAAATAACGTTTTTACCATTTTAATATTAATAAATTTTAATCAATTACAGCCAAAATCATTGTTTCACTTTTTTCAAACATGATTTAGTTTTGGGTTTTCTGTCCTATGACTGCCTAGTGCTGTCAACTGGGTTTTTATCGGGACAGAAAGCTGACAACTGCACTATGCAAAGCAAGATTTGATTTGGTAAAAAGGCTCGACTGGTGGAACAAAAAAACCCAAATCCTGAATCCAAAGCAACGTTTTGAAAACGTGCAGTGTGAAACGACAAACTTTAAGCTACTGATGTATAAATCATTAGTCTAGTCGGTAGAGGGGGTTCGCGTGCATCCCCAGGAACTAGTAACGAGACATACGTTTTTGGAATCCTTAGGATGTGTAGAAAATGGTTTTAGATGTTAACAGCTCGAAAAAGTGTCCCACGGCCCTATTCTGCCAGATTTTTTTTTTTGTTTTCTTCAATGAGGAAATTTTATAGACTGTAGCGCTGTCCAGAAAAGCATTCCAGTCTTACCACTTATGTTATTATAGTGTCATTAATAGACTGAACACAAATGTATAATTTACATGTCCGTTTTAAATATGTGACGTTCCTTACTGATATATATTTTCTAAGACCCTGTCAGCCTTTGTATTCCTATTAGGAAATACCAAAACGATAAGCGTATTTAACGGGAAAAGGCTTAGGCAGTGATTGAACTTGTCTACATGTGATGAAAGTATTCTTGAGATCGTAAAAGCCTAGATGTAGAATCTAAAGAGCTTTTCTGAATGGTGGGGGGACTGTGGGGGGACTGTGACTGCCCGCCAGGCCATTATTGGTAGAGTTTATTTTTCCTCGCAAAGATACACTTGTTCTTTTGAACGGTGCGAAGACTGTATTAGATTATATTCTTTATGCGCGCGAAGCGCGCCGAAACTTTTATGTATTGAGTGAAATGAAGTACAAAAATGCAAATGTTGAAGAAGTTGCTGGAATAACTACTTGGAAAATTTCTTGTGATTCCCCCTTTCAGGGCTTCAGGCTTTGAGAGATCCCCCCTTTTGCTCTCCTCAAAATGAAGTGATCCCCCTAAAATCCTCTACTTTAAACTACTTAAATGTTCGAACATTATCTACTGAGGAAAGAAATTGTGAAAGCGCAATGAATTTATTACAAGAATGTCGCATTAAAATGTGCCGCTATTACGTATTATTTCTCGCTAAGATGTATATAGACGAGAAGCTTGTGGCATTGGTAAACATAGTAAGAAAGTTTGAACATCATACGTGCTTATTTGGTATAGAAGAACATTGTTGAAGTTACGACATTCGCCCTCTGGTCTTGCACGCAGATTTGAAGCTCTCTTGTTTGTGAATGGTAATGAAATCTCGCATTTTGCCAGGGGGAGCACAGTAGGCCAAGAACTTTTATCAAGCTTTTATCTGAGCCAAACCGCTTGTAATAAACATTTTCTGCCGCAACTAAAAACGTAATTGTTTAAAAAGCAGTTCCTATTTGTTCCTAAATTTTGAATTTCGCGCCACAAAGGTGTTCACTCTACAACAGATGAGTGACAACTGCCAATCAAAGGCCCGCGGGCCCGCTCCTTTTATACCGGAACTCAGTGAACTCATAATAGCTATGCAACCGGGAAGGTCACAGTGCAGTGCTGATTTTTTGAGACCTATCAGTGGGATAGATATGTGCAAATCACTTTTTCACATCACTTTTTCCGTTTAGGGTGCTTAGTTGTCATGACAACCAAAATGTTTCCTTCATGGCCTTCAGTGATGTGCAAAAATATCTGATTTTAAGATGAATATTACATTTTAGTGCGAATTCTTGTAGTCGAGGAGGAGGGGGGTCAAAAAAGTCGGTCACGTAGCACCCCCACTACACAAAAGGTTTGACAACAGATTCTGATAGCCAGATAACCATAGATTACGGATTGGATGGTTATTTATTCAAATTGTGGGGTCAGAGACCAGCTATGCTACGAAATTTGAGGGGGGTGGGGGGGTCTTTTGAGGCTCCTAAATCTAGCCTTTTCTGGCTTGTGCAAATATTAAAAAAATCATATCTTCTCAAAACATGAAGCAAATGGGATAATATTCGGCCAGGTGGTGCATCTCCATGAGATCTTTGTCTCGAGCATGTTGCCAGCCTCATATAAGTTACCATGGCAACGGTTACTCGATATATCCGTTTTTTGTTGGTTGTAAGGTGAGAATATCGCAGATAACCATCCTTGAAAGACAGAAAAACATCTCAAACATAGTTAATGTACAAAACAAGCTTTATTTCCGAATTCAGATGTGACCAGTCGCTGATATAGCAAGAAATTTCTCAATCAAATCATCATACGGCTTTGCTGTGGCTAACGAAAGTTGTCATAATTACCGAATATGCCCAGTTCTCTGAGTATTGCCAGGAAAAACGTTCATTAATTCATATTTCCACAACCATATGATATTTTCCTATCAAACTTGTCCAACTTGTGAATGCTAACTAGTATACTGTTTTTATTGCATGTTTCTACTTTTCCAAGTGTTGCCATGGCAACAGTTGAAAAGGACCTTGGAAATCAGAAAAAAAGCATATATTGTCCGAAACGCCATCAAAGTTAGATTGCAATTTGCATATGAGAGTGCACATGCATATGTTCTTAAAAAAAGCGATGGTTTCCTTGAATTTATTAGTGGTGCTGAGCACCCTTAACCAATTTTATTATCTTTTCCAAGCATGTTCTGTAATAACTGATCTGTAATAACTGCTGTGTGTAGCACTTTACAAATGCACCAGCACAACGGACGTTCTGGCACAATGCGTACGAAGTTCTGTCTGCTCAAAAATCTAAATCTTAAATACAGCATACTGTGCTACAAGTATCTAAGATATCTACGGAGAACTTTACTACGAGTGGTCTGTTACATGGGAACAACAAAGCAGAGTCACGACCGTGGCGCTAGAGTATACATAAGCTGGTTTTGAACTTCGATAACTACACAATTAATCTGCTTTTAGCCTCAAAATGCCTTATTTCAAGAGATGAGTTCAACACTTCTCTAGAAATCGTTCTCAAAACAATACTGCATAACGAATTAACGATGTCTAATCGTCATCATCACTGTCATCAAACTGACTTGTGTGCGGGTTCTCGCATTCGTCGGCCATACAACCACAAGATTCGGTGCATGACAATTCGTTCACTCTGCACACGCACACATTTGTCCTGCATCCTGTCTTGACACATTTACAGACTGTCAGCTCCACGAGCCCTTTTGGCTGCATCCTTGGTCATCAATACAGGCTTTAGTCTGCCATCTTCCATTGCCGATCCATTCCCCAAAGGAGGTGCGAGCTGCGGAGATGCTTCGAGACAATGTTTCCAGACCATGACCTGATAATTCACCCGCTGGATATGGAGCTGTAGGCTATTGGTGGTTGGAGGCAGTCCTTCATTCTTCTGGTTCTTTTGACAAAATACCCAGTACCTGAAATATCGTGAAAATTGTGACAGGTTTACATTAAAATAAAGAACGCAAGGATAAAATCGGAAAAAAACTTCCATATCATGAACATACCTGACATCATCTGAGGTTGTGCCAGCTTTTGAAGGGGGAGCATACAAGGAACTGATGAAGGCATCAGCTGATTTCACTGCTGCAGGAGGTGGAGGAACATGTCGCCTAATTCCACCAGGCCACCTAATGAATTCTTCCATGGTTTCTTTTTACCGATCTGATGGAGAGCACTAGTGGTGTCACACCCTGTGAGGGCATGGAATACGGGAAGAAGCTTACAGATGTCTTCTCCAAGGTTGCATGCAACGCGATGTATGGGAAGAAATCGAAGTTTGTCCTTTACGCCAGTGCGAAACCATAGCTGATGGGGGCTGATGTGGTTGTAAACATAAACGCAAAGCACGGCAAAGTCGGTGTCGGGAGACTGGCTAACAATCCTTTGATGATCTTCCTTGCAATCCATTGCATGCAGCATCATTCGGGTATCTGCTTCTTCGTGATTCGAAGCCAAATGAACCATTAGAGCGCTCTCGGTCCCTTGTGATCATGACTGATTCACTGCTGTCTTCGTAGCACCCTGCCAACACTAGCTCTTGGCCAGGCTTCAGCTTCGTCTTCGCAAGTTCCTTCCATGCGTTACTAAGGAATATCTTGAGGCTAGTCTTATTCCTCGGATTGGATATGAAGGAAACCCACTTCTTTGGAACTTTGCGCTCCCCTTCCTTTATCGACGTCTTGTTATATTGGTCGAAAATAACATCGACGCGGGTGCAGCCGTTCTTCCCAAGCGGCGCGATGATAGCTTCTAGATATTTCGACGCTAGCTCCCCAAAGGTTGCCGATCCAGCGCTTTTCATCATCTGAACAGCTGCCAACCCGTCTAAAATATAGGCCGTCGAGTCGGATTCTTGGAACGGGAGTCTGGGTAAAGCCTGGGTTTGGTTTTCAAGCACGCCCAAGAAAACACTCTTAGCTGACTTCCGCAATGATCCATCTGAATGAGGTCAAGGCGCGTGGAACGGAATCCAGTTCATACGTCAATACTTCCCTTCAGGTTGACATCTCGTGATCTCGTTGCGATTAATAGCCTTCCGAACAAATTTCTGTCAGCACTCACATTCATCAATTTCTCGTCCGCAGACTTAACTTTGGCCTTCTTTGATAGGTTTGCAAACGTCTTGACATTCATCTTGTGTAATGGCTAACAAAAGCCAACTTCATTCGTATGTAAGCAGCTACTTCCAAAAGACTTGTCTCTCGCTAGACTGGTGGCGTTTAGGAGTTGCTGTGACAGCTCGTCTGGAAGCACCACCCCTGTTGCGAGATTAGAGAGGGGGATTTCATCTTCATAGCTTTCTGCCTCGAATGGATTGGCCATCGCCGTCGTGAAGGTGTTAACAACCTTTCTAATATCATCTTCGTCTCTCGTGACTCCGACTCCGAAGGATTCCTTGTGCGCAGTGCCTGATGATTCGCCCATATCTAGCATCTCCTTGATTGCAGTGGTTGTTGCGGATCGCTCGTGCGCTGTTAGAAACCATTTCTCCAGAGCACCAGGCCTCTGCGTAATGCCTATGATACCACCTCTGGTTTTGCTATCTAGATTTACACTATGTTCAAGTGCCATGTCTGTCCAGACTTGGTTGAAAGGCTGGGATGTTGATCTGCTGATCGCATGGTTCCCGCTAACAAACTCATTATACACCTCTTCAGCGATCTCTGGAAGCTGGTACATATCCAAGACATACACAGCAGGAAGCCATCGGGAGTAGTTAACGCGATCCATGGCAAAAAAGTGAGGGATCATCTCTGCCGTTGCCTTCAGATGCAACTGCCAATTGCCTTCGCGTTCTGCGCAAATGAACTTTAGAAGGAGGACCATCTTGATATAGTCGTCCCAAAATGTAAATAGCTTGGAGGACGTGCTTTCTTTGAACCTCCTTAAAAGGGTATCGACATCCTTGGTGGTGTTGCACAGCACAAGGTACGCATCTTTCCTCTCTTGTGATGACGTGGCTTCCCTGTAACGCTGGACGATGGCATTAATCATCTCGAAATTGCACAACCCATCTTCTACAGCATTGGTTTCCTCCTCTTTCTTTATCCAAACGAGAAAAGATTCCCACTGGAGCCTCAGTAGCGCCTCCATCAAGAGCTTGTGTGCTCTCACCCCGCGATTGTACGATTTGCCCTGGAGAAGAGCTGCCGTGGAACTATGGAGCCATAGAGACCAGATTCTATGAAGACATCTTCTATCTCGCTCTCTTTGAACTTCTTCCCAATTACAGCTATAGGAAGATGACCCTACCTTGGAGTGGTTGCTCTAAAGATATCCGCATGCTGGAATGATCGGCATGGGTCTTCGGAGGTGGCTTGGGGCCAAACTGTTGGCGCTGATATACGACTATCGTTGTTGCGTGTGTTGTTTGTTTACCATCAAGAGTTTCCTCGTTGAGGTCATTATTATCCGCGGCAAACTGTATAAACGAACCAGGATTGATGTTTGATGGAACGATGACACCAGTATCTTCGGCTCGAGCTGCCATCTCTTTTGCCCTTGCTGTGTTTACAATCATGACATCGTCATAAGAGGCGCAATGACCCATTCTGTTTAAAAGGGTAACAACTTCCTTAGAGCCCGTTAAGTGGTGGACCGTGACAGCCAAACTATGTGCTTCGGTGTCTTCACTTGACTATTGGTTACTGCATGCACTATGTCCTGGCCAAGCTGGTTTAAAGATTAGATATGACAGAAACTTGCCAAGGGTTGCAGGTATGACACTTTTACCTTTTTCTAGTGATACATCGTCGACGGATAACGGGCTGATTGATATACCTGTGCTCTTCTTGATATCATTTTTGATTATCTGGGCCGCGTGGTACAGAATAGTTACCTCGTCATCTGGTTCGAAATCTTGAATACCGTCGCCAGGCAGCTTGCGGCATATTGCTGCTGGCTCTTGTGCGTTAGCTGCAGATGCACTAACAATACTGGCTAGAGACAGGGAGCTAGAATAAACTAGATCAGGCTTTGAAGGATCGGGCTGCTTCTGAAAGACAATATTCTCAGCAAAATGATTTACCAGTCTTTTTTTTAGCTTGGCGCTTCGGTAATTGGTGCTTGTTACATTGTTTGTCAGCAGTGTGGCCTTATAGCGATCTAGAAGATAGTTCATATCATAAACTTTGCCTTTTTGAAGACCAAACGTAATCTCTTCGACAAGCACATCAAAGGCTGCAGAGTACAGACACTCTTCCTCCTCATTTTCTTCCTTGAAAACTTGGTATTTTAGGTTAGACTTGCTAACGTAATTGGCCCTACACAAGCTGTGGTATTTAGCATCTGAAGCGATTAGGTCAGCGCCACCAATATTTACAATCAATGATTGGTCTCCTCGGATTCGGGCAGCTTCTAAGATCTTCTCTGAAGCTTTAAAAGTTGCTACTTTGATGAGTGCTTTTACTCCTTTGTGCTTTACTTTTTGACAAAAAAAAAACACAAAGACCAATCGATCGTTTGCACTGAAGACCTGGACGACCTTTCTTGCTGGCAAAATCTAGCCTTCCTTGGGCTGTGGAGGCACGATGTCTGTTGCCTTATTATTATCCGCCATATCTACAATCAAAGTATTTGCTAATGTACCACATGATTTATTTTACATATCTCATCCATCAGGTTTTCAGCTATCCAACGGTTTACGCTAGAAAAGTTCACTATCTCGAATGTTTATATATGTGAGATAAATTCTTGAAATGGCACGGTTCACAATAATGAGCTTAAGGCCTACGGCAAACGTCGTGCCAGAGTCGCGCCGTTCCAAAACAATAGAAAGTTCTTGATTATAAAGAATAATGAAGCGCCATCCTTTGAAAAAGGAAAGGTTCGACAGAGGAAGAGCGACTGAAGGTCGGCGTTTGCCGTAGGCCTAAGCTAACAAACGCAAATCTTTTCGATTTTTTCCCAAAACGACCGATTTTCAACGGTTTACACATGCTCTGAAAACATGATCATCTATTCATTTTTTTTAACAACGTCAAAACCGCTGTAAACCGTTGCGAAATCAAGGAAAAGCAAAACCAGACAATTTTTTCACGACAAGTACTTTTATTCAGTGCATCTAATGCACAGATAAACACTTCACTCAACTATCTTAACACACTCATACAAAGCAAAAAATATGCACGGTTTACGCCAGAAGTGAACTAGACGTTATGCGGACTGGAAATCCAAATGTCTGCGCTTTGCTTTATGCATTGTGGGAAAGAAAGTTGTGAATGGAATGGAATAGAATCGGAAAACCGAACTTGATCAAAAAGCCGAACAAGGATTACAAAGAACATATTATATTTTAACTTATCCATCTAATGTTTAAGAAAACTAAATATATCATTATATAGGAAAAGTTCTGTTTTTACACAACTTTATTTGTATTTTATTCCCTTTTCATTTTTATGACCTTTTTACTTCTCATATTTAACTGATTTGTAGATAACGCTTATTAGCTAATCAAGTTTCAAGAACTGAACCGTATGTTTAACCTACATGTGATTTGACAAAAACAACTACATTAAATTCTACAAAAATGACGGGCATCGGGAATAAGGGTGCTCTGCACTAAAAATTCA